>JBBMOE010000004.1:16968496-16988898 GCA_037975065.1 Chaetodon trifasciatus
CCCCCCTCCCCATCCCAAATATTCTGTTCCCACCTGGCTTCCTGTCAGGAGGTCCTTTGCCACACAGACCCCACAGTGGGCCATTAAAAACCAATGATCAATCAGATTTCTGTTGCGTTTCCCAATGTCAGTCGGCAGATTAGTTGTGCTTCTGTTGTCAGTAGAAAATATTATGAAATGGTGAGCTGAGCTTCCTGTACTTCTGTGACTAAATTAGGAAGAAAAGCAGGAATAACAGGTGCGTCAGTGAAGTGGTATAAGCACTTTCTGAGTTCACTGCAGTCAACTCTGGCTTTGACGGGGCTTCCTAACTGTCCTGCTGTAACAAATGTTTATGCAGGTCAGCTGGAAGAAGTGTCTTAGTGTCCTCTACAGCTCACTGCATGACTCTGCCAGAGTTTGGGGTTACATACCCTGTCTCGATAAAAATGGCTAGAGCAAGGTACTAATGCATAGGCGTCTCACTATGTGGGCTAAAGAAGAGGTATTTAGTGCATAAAAAATTAGCAAAAAATTCCAACTCACTGTGTCCAACAAGGAACACAGCTGGATCAAGTTGCTGTAGTTACATCGGCACTAAAAGCAATATGAAGACAACAAGGCTTAAGTGACAACTTGCCAGCATAAAGAACATGACACACGGCTGGTACTAATAAGGGCTGAGCGATGTCAAAATGTCAGTGATACACACCGTAAACGTAGCTGTCCCTCACACATTGAAAAAATCATACATGGATAGGTCATCTAACGAAAAGCTACGGCTTTGAACAAATGTCATGAATCATAAGGACGCTGTTGTTGATTCCTTGTGGCTTCTTCCTACTGTTCAATTTTGATGGAGTTGTAATATTGGAGCTCTGTGTGCAACAAACATTGATACAGTCCAGCTGCACTGCTCTTCAGTGTTCAGCCAGTGTTTAACACAGCATTGTCTTAAAGATAGCTGACTGTGTGTCAGACTGTTGGCCTCTTTCATTGTATTTTGGGTTCATTAATTAGTGGATGTTGCTTTTGGAGTCTGATGTTACATGCCCGATCCACCCCTGCCAGAGTAATGATTTTTCATGTTTACTAGCTTTTACACTCATTCGACGTGTATTGAAGCTTATTTCAGTTGATCTTGCTCCAAGTTGTGCAAAAAGGCTTGTGATATTTGGAATTAGTCTTGAGCAAATGAGCATACCTCAAACTAAAATGACTCCGACCCATGACATGACTGTCATGTGATTCCTCCAAACTCTGATATCTGGTACGCTAATGATCCGGGTGTCAAACCCATCCTCTTCAGGCTTGTTCTGGACATTATAAGTCCTTCATCATAATTCAGCTCTCATATCATGATGTCGTGTACAGTGTGTGTCAAATACCAACTTAAGCCAAACATTGCTCAGCCCTGGTACTAACAAACTCCATTCGGGGGAGAAAAGACAACACTTGAACTTCCAAAGTTGTGGCTCTTTGCCGTTTGTTTACATTAACACCATCGACCCTCTTCGGCCATTGAAACTACAATGCAAAGATTCCTCACTAATTGCAAAATGTTTTTTTTTTTAATAGCTGTGACGAAGCCTCAAGTGTTCTCGTGTGGACTGTGCACTTTACTGTGGAGGCCGATGTTAACATCCACTCGAATATAACCTGATAATTAGTTGTCATTTGGTTTAGCTAACCGGTCAGTCTGCATGTGGTTCAACCCCGACACACATCATAGCCTTTGTATAACAATGTGAATATCAAAGTGCAGTGTTCCTACATACATTACATCAGTGGCAGCAATAAGCTTCTGTGCCTCTGTCCTCTTCCTGCTCCTAAATGTGAATTGGTTACGTTTTGATAGGCAATTTAGAAATGCTGTTTGTATCTCATAGACTATATTTAAAGATGAACAGTATCAAGGCTACAACACATAGAGATTTTCTAGAGGAGAGTGAGAATAGACTTTTTTTTTCTACAGTAAGCTCATCTCTTGTGTCCTTAAACATGCAGGCTTAATGCAAGTCCAGTGGCTACAGTTTAGAGTAGAATAAGACAAGAAAATGATGCAATATAACCCTCTAAGCACTTGAATGTAGGTGTGGAAATATTTTATTGTCTTCACTTGTTACTTAATGGATATAAAATTCTATTTGAGTTCAAATTGGATCACATGATAAACCAAAAAAACAAAAAAAGAAAAGAGAAACCAAACAGGTTGAAGGGACTTTTTTACTGCATTTAAAACCCAGAGAGGTCAAACCCTCTGTGCTGGGACTGGGTGTCATTCAAACAGGCTGGCATGAAAAAATTTGCAACTAATTTTTGATCAGCCTTTTAGCTTCCTGTGTTTTACCATCAGTGTGTCAGTTGGTTATTTAAGTTCCAGGTGTTACATATTCATGTGCTAACACACTGCTGGCTATTTTCACACCACCGTCTTGTGACCATAAATCGCTTGGCTTTTATTTTCTGTCGTAGTATCCCCGTGTCCTTTTGGGTGAACTACAACAGCCATGTTTGATTAGCTGTCAGTGCTTGTGATCCAGGTGCCTCAGAGGCAGAGCTGCTGTAACAGGAGCTTTAATTTCACTATTTAAAGTCCATCCTCTCAAGCCATTTCACCTTTTTACCGTGCTTCTGTCTAAGAAATGGTCCTACACAATGTGTGATTTTGGACTTTTCCTTGATAAAAGCAGAAAATTATGAGAGAAACTTTGTGAAATCTTTGGTGTGAAACCACAACGTGGAACAGATCCTCTGATTAGAGCTTTGGTGACCAAAGAAAGCCTGCGTCAATTTTATGATTGTTAAAAATTTAGGACGAAATTCTCACAACGTGACTGCTGCTGCGACCCACATCTACATATCAACCAATCAGGATACAACGTGAAATGGCACAGAATGCACTGGCCGATGCAAACCTATAACTTTTCTCTCACACATTGTCCTATTTACATCGTAGCACCATGACTGAGGCAGAAAACGTTTTTCAGGCTCCACCCACCAACGGTTAACTCAACTAATCCAGAGCAGCTCTGCCTCTGACCGCCGTCTGGTGAGAATTGAACAGTATCTGACACTTGGTTCTACATTTTACAGCACTGTCTCATTTGTTGCAGACTGAATGATTTTAAACAAAATCTCTTTTCTATTGTGGTCATGTGTCGACCAGCTACCATTCAAGCCAGGATGGACTCATGATGGCAATCAGGTTGCTGGCAGTGTGACAGCACATTTTGATTCAGCTCCTCTCTTTATTTCAGTTAGTGAACATCACCCGTGTTTAGAATTGTAATGGCTTCTTTTCTTGTGGAACTCCTTTGGTTTCCATTTCTAGATACAAAGTGCCTTTGTGTGGCATTTTTATTTACCTGACCAACAATGCTGACAGAGATTGTTTTTTCCCCAAAAGTGATTACCGAAGGATTCCATTTTTGTCTCAGATGACATTTCACTGAAGGATAAATATTGTGTAGTGAAATTGAACTTGTTTTCCTCCGTTCCCAAAGTTTCAATCAAAGGAAACACATGAAAACCAGCTGGCAGGTAAATGAAATGTATCTGTTAGTGTAACTCTCGAGCCTTTCAGGTCACCAGCTTACAGCCAGAGACATCTTATTAGAAAATATGTTAGCTGGTAAAACACTGGAGGCTGCTGAGCAAGTTCCCCTGCCCTGTTATTTCCACATAATGTAGATACGCGTCATGAGACTTTTCATGAGAACTGATACAACTTGGTACTCTAAACTGTGTTGTTTTTCTTTGTTGAACACAGCTGGCTGATGGCACATTCAGTAGTGTAAACGTAAATTGTTGTGCTGAAAGGAATGCTTGATGAGAGTGTGCTGATGATTTCTGTCAAAATGAACTTTTTTTAAACATATCCATACAATCCTAAAGGGCTGTATGTTTGTTAATCCTCACTGTGCTGCTGTTATTCCGCCTTAGAGCAGCAAGTGAGAAAGAGACCCATCTCAGTCATCCATGCAAACATGAATCATGCAGTTTTGTACAAATATATTAACTGGTAAAGTGTAATTCATATGTTTAGCTGAAGGTAAGTTTGGAGTACAGTTAATGTTGCTTGATTGTTCTGTTCCACGTCATGTCTCGCTCATCCCACTGCCTGCTTTTATTGGGCCTTTGTGGAAAAAAGCGTGCTTCATTTCAGTTCAGTTTCTTATTTTATTCGCTTTGTTTCTTTTCATTTTTTTCATTCAGTAAGACAGCCATACTCAGAAACATCTTGTTCATGTGTATTGGTGGATGGATCTATAGTTTTTAAAAGGTGAACCATCAAAGCCAAAAAGAAAAGTGAAAGGGATGACAAGAGCCATTAACTGCACTTTATTTTCTTTTTTAAAGTGTGAGATATCATCCCAGGACTTTTTGGATAAACTAGCAAACATAGACCTTGAATATGTTGTTACCTATTGTTTACATTTGCAAGTTTTTGTGTTTTTGCCTCTCTGTCTCGGGGTTTGATTTCCCCTTTCTTAGTGTTTTTTGTCAGCTTTACATCCTGCTAGAAGCCACAGAACAGATCACTAAAACTTTGGGAACTTTTTATTTGAAGTCATTCTCATTAGAAGTGTTGGAAAATGCCACCGTTCTTTAGTTTTAGTAACACTCGATATCAGCAGCTCCTGGTACCGCTCCTGCAGAAAGAATCAAATCTATAGATCAAAAAATTGTCTTATACATATCTTGTTTTTTGCAACAGACTATGTAAAAGGTCCTGTATCATACTGTGAGTGTGAATGTATTTCTTTATAGAATGTTACTGATAAATAAAAAACATTCAAAATCAATACTCACTTTGGTTCCTTTTTTATAGCTCTTTAAAGTATTGGAAAGTTAAGAGTCTCTCCACCACTACACCACGTGCAAGATGTTCCTGTTGTTAACATGGCTGTCTTTGTTTTGAGCTCTCTGTCCAGTTAAAACTCACAAAATGAAACAGATTTTCATGTGTTGTAGGGAAGGTGATGGTCCCGCACAGACGGGTGGGAAACATTAAAACTGCTTCGTTCACGTTAAAGCCGTGATGGCGATAAACCAGTTCAGTGTGGTAAATCTAAGTTTGAACATTTTCCCTTGGCTTTATTTGATCGTTTTTCCCTTCAAATACTTTAGAACAAGGACCCACTTACAGGTTTCATGACCTCATTTGGATGACCTGAAGTTCCTCACGTTTATCTGGAATGGAACAGTTCATTGTTTGCTTCCGTCTGGTGTGTTATTTCACTTGTGCATTATTTGTAACACATGATCAATTACAGATGGCTCCTTCAAATAGAAACATCAGACTGTCTTTTTAAGACCGTAAAGAAGTAACTGTAACTGTAACTGGAAGACACAAAATGCTCAAAGTGAGTGTACCTCATATTAATACTGTCAATCATGACAATCACGTTAATTAATCAAATATATAAAGGAGCTTGTTAGATAACTGCAGTAAACAGTCTGCTCGAAAATAAATCCTCTGATGTAGTCCATGTAATGATGTACTGTAGACTAACGTGGTAGTGGAGTATTTCTCTCCTTTGCCAAACCTTCTGTAAAAGTATGAGTCCTCCGCAGTGATGTGACCCCCAACAGGCTGATAATGCATTCATTTTTTTAATCCATCTAATCCTGTTATTCAAGCCTGAACAGACAGCGATTCAGTTTACAGACATCTAGAATAACAAGCTGTCTCAACCACTTAACACATACGGCATCTTCATCACACTGATTTCACAC
Organism: Chaetodon trifasciatus; assembly: GCA_037975065.1. NCBI lineage: Eukaryota > Metazoa > Chordata > Actinopteri > Chaetodontiformes > Chaetodontidae > Chaetodon > Chaetodon trifasciatus. Next base: position 16,974,218 of record JBBMOE010000004.1, read on the forward strand.
TGGTGTCATGCACATTGTTGCGAGTCATCTTTTGACTGTTTGACCCTCCCTCCATTCCTCTCTGAGACACAAATCCTCCTCTGTGTCAAAGTAAAGACGAATCAACCTCAGTTGAAAAGTTTCCAAGTGATTTCCCGCAGTATGTTTTAGAATAAAACCATATGAACTAGATCTGTTGTAGAAACTGAAGTGGGGAAACAAGCAGTTCTCTCAGACAGAAGCGGGGTTTGCATTCAGTGAGGGTGTGATGAGGACGTTTGTTGTTTAGTATGCATTTATTTGATTTCATGTTGATGCATTACAGCCACAATGGCATGTAATTAAGAACTCAACTAATGATTGTTTTCCTGAATGATTAATCATTTAATCTATAAAATATTCCCTCAAGAAAGTCAAATAAGTTCTCAGAGATCTTAAATAGTCATTTCAAATTTATCTTTTTATCAGACCAACACCTCCAGAGGCATTTAATGAATCAATTTTACAATTGTTGGATGACATAGAATAGACCAAAATAGTTAATTTAACACTCAAGAGGCTGATATAAGGGATGTTTAGCACTTGCTGCTTGATTCATTTTTCTAAATCTGTTGATTAATTTTCTACTTATTAATTAATTCTTATTGTTATTCATGAGTTTGACCCTCAGTGGAAGCTTTGTCCTCCCCGTAGACAAAACAGCTATTATTATTAACATTGTACTGTGAACAGGACTGTTCTGTAGTAAAATTAGTCATTTGTTTTATGATTCAGAGTCACTCACTCTTGCATCTAATCAGTCTAATCAAATCTGCAGCTTCAAATCAATCTCCGTTCCGCAGTAGTTGTTGCGTGAGGGAAGAGGCTTCTCTAAGCTCCCGCCTGCTGTCGCACATTTCTAACAGATTTTATCTTCCATCAGACAAGAGAACAATCACATGCATGTTTTCACCACTTATTTGTATCTTTAAGAGATCAGGCGCAGTGTGTAATCCTTCAGCTTTTACCCAAAGGAACATCGACAAAACAAATCTGTGTGTCAGTCTGTCATCTTCTCTCGTGATTAAAGATGGTGTGAGATTGTCTCACTCTGAGAGGTGAACATGATTGCGAGTTGTAATCTGGAACCAGTCGGGCAGAGCGAACAGATGCAGAGCACCTCGTGTTTCCTGCATTAATATGTTTTATTGCAGAGACTTTTTGTCTTTTTTTTTGCTTCCTTGTTTCATTTATCAACAACAAAGCTTTTGGCTAATCTGTCATCATGTCCTGCCAGTTTGGATGGTTGAAAACGTTGAGAGGTCTCCATTTTTGTGTTCACAGCAGGGGTCTTTTCTCTGCTTTCTAATGTAGAGCTTCCACTAACAGGGAACATAAATTGGCTCTTTGTGTATGGCACAATTTATTTTCAATATAATTGGAGACTATCCACTTGCTAATTAGGCTAATATCTGAGTTGTCATTATGCAAATCTCTTGGAAATAAATTTACACAAGGCACAAAGTCTTCATCAAATGCCAAATTTGTATAAGAATTTATAGAAATGCAGAAGTAATTGCAGAACAAAGCTTTATTTAAGTCTAAAGGATGTGAGTGACAGCTCAAATCCTTTCACCAAGAGATTTAGATTTCGAAGCAACTTTGTGGATCTTGAAAAGCTTGGTGTCTCATTTCTTCTGCCTCTAAGCCTGCTCTTCTTATTGCAGGGTCAGAGTAGAGAAATCAGAGCAGCTTTAAGACCATATTGAGTTTTGTGAATTCTCCTTCACTGCTCCTTCTGCTTCAATATTGGACAAACTGTTAGGAAGTCCGCAAATACAAATCCTAACGTAAGCCAAGTAATCCTGATTTCAGTAATGCCACATATTACAGAGGCGAAAGGGGCCACAAGACGTTTTTAGAAAATGAAAACTTGTACTTGCCATCAAGATTGTCCTTCTGTCGTTCATCTTGTTATTTATAACATAAAACTTAAAAACATCTGTATGGGTCTGAGGTTAAAGCTTGAAATGCACATTCAAGAGATTATTAAAAATATAGGAAACACTGGTAACATCTTTAACTCTTTGTGTTCTGTGTCTGCAGGTACTGATGTGATAAAGACTGAGCAGACCAACGAGGAAGTCAGTGTTTCTGCCCACATCTCAACCACTGCAGAGGATCTGCAGCCGGTGGCGGCCAAGGAACACAAACCAGGTAAAAAGAGCAACAGCAGACCAGGTGAAGAGTCTGACAGCGACTTTGAGTCCGACCCTCCTTCACCAAAAAGCAGCGAGGACGAAGAGCTGGAGGAGGAGGAAGGCCTGAACAGTGAGCACGGTGAAGACACTGAGCCAGAGAATATAGGACAAAGGCCACTGCTGATGGACTCTGAAGAAGAGGGAGAGGAGGATGAAGATAAACACAGCTCCGACTCAGACTATGAAGCCAGCAGGGTCAAGAGCCGGTCAAAGAAAGCTCCGGCCAGTAAAGCAGCTGCCGCCAGGAGTCGTCCTGAGGAGGATTCTGGCATGACTCTGATCACCCCTCCTGAGTCGCCCAGTGGAGCGAGAGCTGCTCCAGCTGTGGATGCTGTGGATGTTTTTGGTGCTGTTCCTTTCCTTGGAGGAGCCTCGCCTGTCAGGCCTCCAGAAAACTTGGACATCTTTGCTAAGGCGCCTTTCAGGCAAGTCAGCCATGAGGAGAGAGCTGCCGACGAGTTTGATGTTTTTACCAAAGCACCATTCAGCCGGAACCTCTCCAAGCCAGGCAAGAGTGGCAATGATGTTCCCATTGGCCAAACGCCACCTATTTCCCCTGACGGCATTGACATTTTTGGCTTCTCTCCCTTCCAGCCAGGCCCCACCGAACCACCTCCCACCACCTCTAGAAGCGCAGAAGATATCTTCCGGAGGTCTTTTGAAGAGTCAGCCAGCCCTCAGCAACAGAGGCTGAAGCAGCGCAGCCTCCAGAAGCTGTCGTCACGCCAGAGAAAAACCAAGCAGGAGGCCACAGCAGGCGGCAGCAATGGCAAACGCCACCATGGTACGCCGACTGGAGGGCGCAAGACCAACAAGCCAACTTACCGCACACCTGAAAGAGTCCGCAGACACAAGAAGGTTGGCCGAAGAGACTCACAGAGCAGCAATGAGTTCCTTAGCACCTCTGACTCTAAAGAGAACATCAGCGTTGATATCACCATGGCTGAAGGGAAAGACAAAGGAGCTCTGCCAGCAGACGAGGCTCTTTTAGACCCTTTTGGAGCCAAACCTTTCCACCCTCAGGACGGCAGCCGGCATGGCCAGTATCAAGGACTCACTGACAGCAAGAGTGACATGGGCACAGCCAATGGAAAGTCCTGGACGGGCTCTCTTCATGGTGCTCTTGGAGAGAGCAGAACCATGGATGATTTTGGGGCAGTGCCCTTCACAGAAATGGTCATCCACAGTGGACCTCAGCAGCAGCAGCCGCCGCCTTCGCAGCCGCTGGAGCTCGACCCATTTGGAGCTGCACCTTTTCCCTCAAAGCAGTGACTTTCCATGCATCAACCCACTCTGCCAATTGCTGTTAAATAACCCCTGAGCTTCTTTTGGCTTGGGAACATCTTCAACCAATCATGAAACAACAAGCTAACAATGTCCTAATGCGTCATGTTTTTTAAGAACATTTTAGTACATCTCTCAGTTTCAATAACAAACACCTAAATCCTGTGGAGTGTGAGTGATGTTTCCTCGTATCTTTCAGCTGTACCTGTTTGCTGAGAAGCCTTTAATGCTGCATCTTAACGCTTCTAAAGACGTTTGAACCGGGAGAAACGGAAAACCCACTCGAAAATCGTACTGTGATTATAAGCTTAATGTTTGATCGCTTGACTTGCTGCAAAAAGCTCTATGGCCTGCCTTCTGATCTACCATGTTTTTAAGCACCACAAAGCCTTATCTGAGCTGGGCTCTGCCTTGCTGCACAGTACCTCGGAAACCACGACATAGCCGGCCTGCTTTGGCCTTTCATGTTGGTGGAATCATTTGGGAGTTGACCTTAACCACTTTGTTTTGTCCTCACTAGACTGTTCTCTATGCATTATTTCACAGTAGTCTTTATGCAGCCAAGCGTGGCTGTCATTTGTGTTGCGATACACTTTGAATACTAGAAGGGATCTAATTTTATTGTACTTCCTTAAAAAGTTGGACCTTTTAATTGGGCAGGTTTGAATTTAGGCTCTTAACTGTTTTCCTTTTTTTCTAGCAGGAAACTTCAGTGTAAGTACTGTTAACTTTCTTTTATTAAGATACAACTCAACAAATTCTGTTAGAAATACGAAATAAAACACAAAGCCACATTAAATCACTAGTCTGGGTTTGTGTTTTAAGACCTTTGACCCCTACAGAAACTCGCAAGCTGTACTGCTATTTTCTCAGCAATGAACATGCTCCTAACATTATATGGATTAACATTTTCCAAATAGTTCATGCTTAAAAATAAGTGGGAACTGCACCCTCATTTAAAGGACAAGGCTGGTAGTGTTCATACATTTTGTTATTGTCAACAAATCCCATGAAAAAACCAAAGCCAACAGTGTTAGTTAGTCCGTCTCTCCCTACCCCGTTGATGCCTCTCAGCCTCGAGCCCGTTGGTTCCTACTGAAGACATGTGGTCACTTTGTTGCTAAGAGATTGATACTCACATATCTGTGAACCTGCAAAGCTATAAAGCTAGAGTCAGAAGACCGGTAGCTTAGCTTAACATAAAGACTGGAAATGGGTGGCCATGGCTAGCCTGACTGTGTCTGGACGATTGTTATGTAACAGGAGCAGTGACGTCTTCATGTCCCTCGGGTTTCCTGGCAACCTAATGGCGGTGACAAGAATCCAGGGAGTTACGGTGCGCAGCCAAGACATAGTTAAGTGCATTACCACTGTAGAAACACAACAACAAGCAGGATTTAATGGATTTTGTTATGGTCGGACAGAGCTAGGCTAGCTCCCTACCACCTGCTTCCAGTCTTTATGCTAAGATAAGCTAACGGCTTCATGTTGAAAGGATAGATGTGACACAGGTATCGTTACTCTCATCTAACTCAAGGAAGAAAGAAACTTAATGTCACTGAAGTTTTTAACAAGCAGCACTGAACCAGGAGGAAAGGTTCATTTGTTAGGGACTATGTTCAGCTGGTTTGCTTTGGTGCAGCAGGACGGTGTATCTGGGATTTAGTCAAACGTAACTGCGCTGCGTGGTCATGGTAATGAAGGAACATGTCACCCAGTGTAACAGTGCACTTCACTGATGTGTCTTGAATAGCTCGATGACACAATCAGATAGGTCTGCCTTTGAATTGATCGACACACAAAATACTAACCAGCTGCGTCGCTTTGTGTTTGGTCTTTTCATGTTATTTGTTGACAATGCGGTATAGCACCAGTTATTGTCTAAAATTTGAATCCTAAAGATTTCAGTCCTGGTGACACCTGTAGTTACTGGTGGTAACAGCAAATGCAGTTTAATACTACAAGTCCCAGAATTCAAGGGGCAACAGAACAAACTTTTTTCGTATTGATAAAAAAGTCAAGGAGTAATTGGCCTTTTTTCATCATTCTGTGAGCAACCATGATCTGATTTTCTGCTGCTCACAGCATGAGATGAGACAGCAGGGCGTGGTAAGAGGAGTTTCTTGCCTTGCTGAAAAGTTGGAGGTGTGCAGCCTGCAGCTCTTCATCGAACAGCTCACTGTGGCTGCTCCTTCTTGTACCATTGCTCCCGCTGTCAAAAAATGACAACAATGACCGTCGGAGATGCATTTTTGATGAAAGCAGTCAGTGCAAAGTTCACTGACGAACACTTGCATTTCCTGTAGCTACTTTGTAATAAAAGTCGACTTGTGTTAGTGAAATGCTTTAAAGGTGAAGCTGCAGCAGTAGGAAATGTTCAGTTTGCATTAAGAGCAACTTAGTACAGCATTTGTTTCTGGGAAAGTCACCACCAACACCCAGTTAGTAATACTGCAAATATATGAATATTGCAAGACTTTCATCAGTGGGCTATAGGCTCAGCCACCATTGTGTTAACAGAGTAGAGTTAACAGACAGACATTTAACTGAAAATCTTCAAGATTATAACGTTACCACAGGTCGTTCCACTGTGGAATGTGAATTGACGTATTCATAAACGTAAAAACCAGGCCAAAAGAGGAAGCTGCCAATGAAATCAGGTCATTTGTCTTCATGAATGCATCGTTCAGTGCTGCATTCTTCCATCAACCGCCTTAATCACTGCATTCACCTACACAACCATTAGCACACTGAATTAAACCTGCAGGTTACTGTGTTTTCACCAGTGGAACCATTTGATAAAATTACTTTCCATCTTTCTTTTTTTTCCACGCAAAGGTAAATCTTGTATTTATCACGCTATACTGCTGTTTGATGCAATAAACGAATCATCATCTCAGTGCAGCTTGAGGCGGATGCTGTTCAGTGGAATTTCAAACAAAGCACTTTTAAACATGGTTGATTTTATTTAAAGTCAAGTTCAACAGTTTGATTGCTCAGGTATGAAAAGTCAAGATACAAAATTTCCACTGTTACAAATCGAGTCTGAGACACACAGCTGATATCTCTCAGAGCTTATCAAAGAGAAAATGTTTTAGACAAACTATTACAGATAGTAGAGAGCAGGCTCATAATGAATAATTTAAATACAGAACAACAACAAGAATCTGCAATCTTAACAACAGAGAACATCTGTCTCAGTTTAAAACATACAAACAATAAATATTAGACCAAAAAAAAAAAAAAGGACTTTCATTCCAAAATGAGACAGCAACCATTGAACTGGACAGCTACTGTAATTCAGAGATAACAAACGTGCTAATGGGACGTCCATTCATGTTTTAAGCGTTAAGACTCAGACAAAGCAAACATCTGAGACAATTTAAGCATCGGTATTTTTGAAACTGAGTAAAGATTTCTTTCCAGCCTGGATGTGCTGCATTTTGGAATGAAGACATTAAAATACAAAACAACAGCTGACCTTTACCATTGCACATCACCCTAAATGAGCTGGAGAAAAAGTACTGTGGGTTATTATGTCTAACAAAAAAAAACAAAACACTGAGTTTACAGACAGTGGACAACTCTCTCTGCAGTTCTGGTAGAAAAAGCTGTTTCCAAAAACAAACAAACAAAAAAAATACCCCAAAATGAATGTAACTACTCTGTTGTACATTGAGAGAAAAAGCAAAGTGGTAAACTCATCTGAATCTACAGTTAATAACAGGGCTGCACATTACAGAGACAAAATGCATTTGAACATGAACTTAAATGCATGCAAATTTTTAAAATGTCAAATCAGTGCTTGAATCGTTAAAAACAAAACTGATGGGTACACTTGAAACAGACAGGTTTCTTATTTCTGTTAAAAAAGATCAGTACAAAACAGGATGTAGTAAATCAAAGGAAATTCAAATAGGCAGAAACTCTAAGTTTGTTTATAGTCCATCGCTGCTCACATTCTGTCATCTTCTGTTAATACACACTGAGACTTCTTTTTTCTGCAGTGTGGGTGCCGCAGAGCCACAGCACAGATCCACACAGGCGGCTGAAATGTCTGCACACTCTGACTTCTGTGGGAAACATTATTTTCTCTACTGTCCAGCTGCGTGCACGTATCTTGTAGCAGACAAGAAATTAATGTACTTTTTGTACAAGCTGCTAAGAAAATCTCTGCCAGCATCACTGAACAGTGTGGACATCAGAAGTTAAAAGTTTTGAATTGGGACACATTTTAAGGCCTAAAAGTCTCACTAGCAGCCCCTAGAGGCTGAGCTGCTCCTGAACACCCAAAAATTCACCACTTTCATAAGCCTCAACTTTCACTGGTCAGTGCTGGAAAATAATACTAAATTACAATATAACAATGGCTTTCTCTAGTAGGTAATCAGGGATTCTGCACAGTAATAAATTAGTTTAGCTCTGAAATAAGTTTGAACACAAGACAACATGAAAAAAATAAACTAAACCCAGCAACACTCAGTCCTGTAGCATGAGACACGAACACATCAAGAGTTCACGAGACCTTTCACTGCCTGTATTTAGTGTAAGTACCTTTCCCCTTGTGGGACCTGCTGCTTGTGTCACTCAGCAGTCTCAGACAGAAACACCAACACTGCACATGCTAAAGGACACACAGATCTAATAGGAAACTGATGAAGAGAACATGTTGAGCTTTGCACAAACAGCAGTGGCTCTGACTCTTTGGTTTTTCTATCTAAACATGGAGTGTGTTGAATGATAATGGTTCATTTTTGCTTGTTTTCAAGTACTTCACATTTTCACCACAAACAACTTTTAATAGTTTGGAAATAAAAGCAGAAATGATTGGGCTCAGCAGGTGTCAACACTGAACACAGCTGTTAGAAACACATGCATACTTTTAGGAACTGTGCAGAGACATCTAAAACATTTTATTTTCCCTTTTAAGGTCATTTGACTTGATTACTTACTGGAGGAAGCCTGAAGGCAGTTACCCTACTTTTCAAAGAATGAGTGTTATGATAAAGTGGAACTATGATCAACAATGGCTGACTAAGAAACCTTTAAAAAGAAGTGAATCAGCTGTAAGCTGGGGGATTCAAGGGAGAAAACAACTTGAATACATGATGTTTCATTTACAGGCACTTACAGAAACGTGATCTCTTTATAAAAAAGGAAATGCTACTTGACCAGACGAGATGATTTAAGTTGTCTTTTTTGCAGCTGCATCTTTTAAAGTTATGCAGATCTGAAAGCAGTCAAATTCTGGAGATAGTCGTTTGCAGAGTTTCTGTGTCATTAGTTTCTGCCACTGTGACTGTCTACATATGATCACCCAAGAGGTCCCGTTTTACGTTAACATACACTTGACATGTGTCACCTCACACCCTGGAGGTCACACGTCTGACTCTCCTTTACAGAGACTCACAGGTCAGGTGGACTGAAGACACTTGCAGGTGAGACTGTGTCCATCTGCGGTGACACTGAGATGGACTGAAAGCTTGTCCATGGAGTCTCCCTGCTTTCCATCTGTGCATGCTGGAATACGCTGCAGCCTGTCACTAACCTAAAGAGAGCAAGAGAACAGGTTCAAACAATGAGAGACTGAAAGAATACAATGATCATTACTCAGATTGCAAGACAAACCTCATGTAAGAAGACAACTGGGGCCTAATTCAGTGAGGATCACTGTGAATGAGAACCAGTACAACAATATCAAAGCTAAAGGCTTTAATATTTGGACAGAGATTTTGCTTCCTGTTAGATAAACGTGTGGTAGGACACAAAGGAAACATCACCGTTCATCTACTAATTGTCATATTTTTCTCTCTGAAGTGTTTTCTGCAGTCATGTAAGATCTCTAAGAAGCCTAAGAAATCTAACTATTATATGTTTAGACTATCGTGGGACTAAGGACAATCTAAAATATCTTCCTATAGCTTTAATGGAAAGTAATGGTGCTGCTTACAGTTTAGCGGAGTCAAGGATCCCAGCGTGCAGAGCAGCGTCCTAGGTGTGTTGGGGGGCGTCGGGGCAGGGCTGGCTGTGCCTGTACGCCATGATGAAGCAGGATGACTGGTGCCACCAGTAAAACATCAGCACCAGCAGCAGGTGCCACACCTGGTGACTGGAGCCCAGGTAGTTCAGCTGACCTGCAGCAGCACCAGTACAGAGATAAAACCACATTAGCGATGCAGAATATAATAGTCTGCACTGTACGTAAAAACATATCATTAAACACTGTTGATCAAACTCAGAGCTGTATGAGACGCCTTCCCCACCAAAAGTAAAACTGCAACCATTCCACTGCTTAGTATTACAATATTGGTCATTTCTGATCAGCCATAGAGCTCTAAGTCGTTCCACACTGTGAGTGTGAGAAAAGTCGCTCTGGACGACAGGAAGTGAAAAAGTGGTCTCACCTGGGAAGTAGCGTTCGGGAACTTTTGAAACATAGAAAATGAGAGCCAGTGCTGCGATGAAGTACATGCCCAGGACGCGAGGAACAAAGGCCTGCAGGGAAGAAGATTTATTTAAGCGATGTATTTACAAAATTTAACAGCAGCTACAAAATACCAACAACTCAGAGCAGGTTAACAAAATCAACTGATGCAACAAAACACTATCAAAACATCAACTTCTACCTCTGCTGTGTGAATTTTGAGTATAAGTTACATTAAGACAGTTATTAGAGGGGCATGTTGTCTGAGTCGAATTATCAGCAACAGTTGCTTTCAGAGACCGACTGTCAGTACATCTGAGAAGAAGACTGCACAGATATTATTACACTTATTGAACGAATACATATTATCCTCTATTTCAGCTTGTAGATGAACTTGAGTTTCATATTGAAAGCTTCACACAGCTCAACATCAGCAGTGAACAATGTGTCACTGTGACATCACTGTGAGCGTGCTCACCTGCACGAGCTCTGAGGAGAAGCCTCCGGTGATGCAGATCCAGTGGACGGTGGGGATGAGGCCGTATCCGGCCACCGAGCAGAAGATGAGCGAGCGCAGCTGCTTCCACTGCTTGCTGAGGTAATGAGGGTGGATCTGAGCGAAGAAGACGGCCAGGATCATGGCCAGGACCGTCACCAGGTACACCTGCCGCCAGTACTGCAGAGACAGGAAGGTCAGAGGTTAAACCACGTGCACACAGATACAAGCACACACTCCCTCCCTCACGTTTCCTGTGCATTCAGGGCATTTCAAGGCAAATCACTGTGATTTGACCACCAACATCTAATCCTGCCAAATTTGAAGAAATTCCCTTAAGGCGTTTCTGAGAAATCACGTTGAAAAGAATAAGACGGACAAGTCAAACTCAGAATGTCTCTGGCCACGACGGTCACCGGCATGAAGGCATAAACAGAGCTGTTCAGCAGTGTGAGACAGTTAATGCATTAAAGCAGGAGGATCACCAGGATGATTTTAAGGCAACTGAAATGTTCACTACAGCATAATATACACACACGTTTTGCAAACTGGACGACTGACCCTGTTCTGTGTTAATATGTGAGCGAACATGCAGCACAGAGAATCCCTCTATCGACATGATGAGAAGAACTCCATCCATTTCACCATTTTCTGCTCTTTGATTAATTGAAAAAATAAGAAACATGAATAAAGACTAAAAATAACTGCTGAGGCCATAAACTCCTTTCTTTCCCTTGAGGGTTTGTTTGTTTGTTTGTCAGTTTCTCCCACTTTCTTTTCTTCTTAACACCTAATGTTGTCTGATTTGTACCATTCCATGTATGGGTTCATTTCATTCGCATACGATGATATAACTAACCTCCTCGATAAAACAGTGAAGATCTACACATGTGCTAAAAACAGTCTCCAACTGATCGCAGCTACGGCGCTCGCTGTGTCTTAAACTTCTATAAGTAACTGTGCACAGTCTGGACAGCCTCGTCTCAGTCCCTTCTGTCCATTTGTGTGGATGCAGGCCTCCGTCCAGTCACACGTCCTCATGTAACGAGTCCTGCTGAATTTCACAGTGAATAAATTTGCACCAGGAACAAGGCCCCGCTCGGCTCCAGCCAATTTTTTTAAGCTCTTCTCCTAACAGACACCATGTTCTCTCCTCCAAATCTGCATCTAAAAGACTCTGACGAGACAAGAGTTTGAATGGCTAAATATAAAAATCAGTTTTTCTTTAGGGACTTGGCTTGCCACCGGAGTGGAGCCACCCAGAAGCGGAGCCCTAGTCTTGGCAAGGACGGGGGGCCCCTTCGCTGAGACAGCTCCCAGACTTGCGAACGTCATATGGTGGGGAACAGGAGTGACGGACCGCTCCGTGAACGCAGCCATCTGGTTTGGGCTGGAGCAGATTTCAGCTGCGTTCTGGGGGCAAAATAACCCGGCGCTTCCAATATGCGGGGGAAAGCGAACAGTAAGGAGCACAGCCAAATACTTCAGGAGTAAAAAAAATAAAAAAATAAATCATAGAAAATGAAAAGAGAAGCAACAAGGAAAGGAAAAAAAATAACATGGTGGTGGGCGGCTGGAATAAGGAACTGAACAGGCTTGTGTCATCAGAGGCTGTTTTCCAAACGGCGAGCGCAGCAAAGGTGTCGTGTTGCTTATTCACCAGGAACAATGAGTCAATCAGCAGAGCCAGACTGTGGGCTCTACTTCAGCTTTATTCAATTACTGCTTCTCAGGCCGAGGATTTGAGCTAAAAGTCTCCGGGGAGGACTGTGGTTAGACGTTGAAGCAGCGATAAGTGCAGTGAAGCTCACAGAAGCATCTTTACATTATCTATAATGTGCCTGAAGGAGCAACGAGTGCAATGATAAAATGAGCCTTGATTCCCTGATTACCAATGAAGCAAATAGGGCAACACTTCTTTGGTACCAAGTGAAATGTGTCTGATCTGTATCAAAAACTGTTGGGTACCAAAATATCTGGTCAGATCCACAATCTTGTTAACATATTCTCTGATCAGACAACTCTAAATCATAATTTTGTCATTTAAAGTTCATTCTTGATCCAGGAAACAGCAGTCTGACAAACTAATTCTCATCACAAGGTCCACTGACTCTGTGTTTCCAAAGCTCTCCCCACACACTCCATCCACAGAGGAAGTCTGCACAATGTGTCTCAAAGCCTCAGAAACATGAAATAAGCAGCAGTCTGATTCCAGACATCTAAATCACTGTACACATCGCAGTGTGTTGTGCTCACTGGCAGCAGTTTCTCCAGCTGGAGAAAGAACTGACCAGTCAGAGCTTCGAAGGAGGGATCAACAAAGTCAATGTCGTCTTACTGCAGAGCTTGCTGGCAACTCAACTACAACCATACAAAATAACAACAGAACAATGTCGACAATCACTGATGAGATTGATGCAGTAGTAACTAAAATAACAGCTCTTAATTTTAAATTGTCCTGAATGTTTTGGAATTTGCTGCTTCAGCAACTGTTTTTGCCTATACTATGCGTCTATTACTGCTGCTGAGAAACCTCAATTTTCCCTGTGTTTCCTGATGTGATGTGACCTGTGTCTGTCAAATAAAACAAACAAATAGATAAATAATACATAAAGTCCCTACACTGGGCTGCAGATATTGGAAACTAATCAGAGAAGTGACCTGCAGGCTGAAGATGAACTTACATTATTGCAGTAGAAGGTGTAGAAGACTCCGGGGACGTAGCAGCCCAAAATGCCGATGGAAACCCCGGCGTAGTCCAGCGCCATCCAGCGGCGGCTTGTCTTCTCCGAGCGGTGGCAACAGAACAGGTGATAACCAACCGAACACAGCATACACAGCTGAAGATGGAAAGATCCAGAGGAAACAGCAAGGGGAGAGTCAGGCATTATCACAGCAAAGGATGTGATACGCACACCAAGATAACAAGTAGAAAAATATTTATGATTTAACAAGAGGTGTCCTCACCATTTCATCTCAGAATTCTGCCTTTTTAATCGACTCTTTTTTTTTTTTAATTGGACTTGAAGACTCTTGTTGTCAAGCCTAGTCCAGCCAACTGCTGGACTGATTATTTTTGTATTTGTTGACAATAACTGCCAATATTTTGGATCAGGTCTGATGTCCTTCTGTAGCCACTCAGATTAAGGTAACACCATGCAATTGCCACACATTCAGTTTCCAAGATATTTGGCTAGTTTTAAACCACCACGCTGCTCAACACAAGGAGAAACCGTGTAATGCAGCCTGGAATGCATAACATAATGTTAGATGAGCCCTGCCGAGGTGAACCTCACTACACATAAAGATGACAGAAACATATATTTTGCAACTAATGTTTATTTATTTTTATTAATTGAGCAACAAATTCATAGAATCTGTTCCCAAAAAGTGACCTTGTGTGAGTTCATGCTTTGTCATTAGATGAATATTTATATTAATATTTATACCTGACATCTTATACATTGATAATCTAAATGTTTAATGTGTAACTTTCCACACAGTTTCCAGAGGTGAGACGCATTAAATATTGTGTATTAATGACATCAAAGGTGGCAGTTGTGATCAATCCTACAGCACTGGGAAAAGCTAAACTATCGACCTGATGTGACACCACAGGCTCAGCCACTCCCAGTTTAATTTCTCTACGTTGACAACTACTTTAGAGGAAGCACTAAATGAACAGATCAAACACGACAAGATGATCAACATCTGAGTGCCGCTGCCTAAGGAGAGGCACTATTACTGAGCTCTTGCATTTTAAAAAAGTCCACCACACAGAGGGATTTATCAACACTCCATGAACTAAAAACAAAAAAGCCTTATGCATGCCAGCTTTAGTCTCAACCACGGTACAGCCTCACTGTAATATCAGCTAAGTAATCTACTAATGGGTTTAACAACCCACCAACTAGTCAGGATGTAGGACGACATCCTAACCAGACATTTCTACCAACTGTCGCAGCTGAAGTAAGCTGGGAAAGTTGGTCCTGTACCTGGAAGCAGAAGAGTCCGATGGAGTAGATGACGTAGTCCTCTCTGGAAGCACCGACGGCCGGCAGCACTGAAGCCATGTTGTACACCCCGACAAAGAAGAAAAGCAGGAAGCCCAACAGATGGCTCCAGATATTCACTGTCTCATTGGACAGAATGAAGAGGCTGCACAGAGGATTTACAAGGATTTAGAAGACGAAAATGCTGATTTAAAAAAATAAATAAATAAAAAAATATAAATATAAATATAAATATATATATATAT
>JBBMOE010000004.1:16989295-17020038 GCA_037975065.1 Chaetodon trifasciatus
TATATATATATATATATATGCAATAAAGCCCTTAGTGTGAAATATGCAACAGCTAATTTCTAAAAATCCCTGATCTGACCTCTGGATTTGACTTTGCACTCCGGCCTCCCTGAAGAGCAGTCAAGATAAGTAATAAAGTAATATAAATAATAACCTAGAGCTAATCACAAACATTATCACGCAACAAGACTACTCATCACTGTAGCCACTTTGATGCAGGCCTGGACTAGGATTTGACTCTGTATTCAGTATATCTCTGTTTTACATACTGAAATCCTGCTGATCCCCCGTTCTGTCCTCTGCCTCTCACCTTTTGATGCACAGCCTGGAGGGCAGGTAGGCTCTGTATCCATCTGTGATGTAGGGGTTCTCTCTCAGAAACAGTGGGATCTGTTCGTAGGTGTACAGTCTGATACCTCGGGGCACCAGCACGGGCCAATACTGATAACCTCCCAGCTCAATGTAGTGAGAAGGCTGGGTGCTCTTCTGGAGTTTCTGAGGCATGGCTGAGCCGGAGGAGTGTGCTTTAGTCAGACCTGAAGCTGTGAACAATAAGTCAGACCCATTTAAGGCTTCATCTTACCTCACAAGTCTTATTATACAGGCACAATGGCTGTGGTTTGTAACTTTGTACCATTATGTCAGACCACTGTCCAGTGGAGCAGGTATACAAGTGACCCAACAGTGATCCCCAGTGAAGAACATAGCAATAATTTACATCAGGCGAAAGCTAGTTTTCTCTAAATATCTCAATATATCCAGATTATCTGTATTAAAAAAAACTAGGCGTGGTAATGACTGGTAGCTAACATTAGTGGGCCACTGTAAAGATGCAGCCACCGCCTTATCTTGCATGTAATCTCATGTTACCTGCGTTACCTAAATTCAGCTTAATTAATATCAAACTCCTAATGTGGCATTTTTCGACCTTGTGTCCTAACAAATGCCCCAGTTCATGCCACAGTTCAAAACTTTTTAAAGAAGCCTCAGGATCCAAAGTTTACCAAAATAATCACTGTGTACACCAAACAACACTAATCGATAACGTTTACATTTCTACAAACGATCTTATTCGAAGTCTTTCCAGACCGATAAAGCAAATATTATATTAGCAGGTAATGTTACACTGCAGGGCTGCGGTTGGCATTGTATTACAAATCACTGAAGTGTGATTTTGTTGACAAACAAGCAAGCACATTATTTTAAGCCGGCAATACCCAAATAACCAACGGAACTATGAACTGTTTTACGTTAAGTGTTACTATGTACATAAAACTATCTTTAACCAAATCAATCTTAAAATAACAGAATTTTCCTAGCGGTTTCGCAGCCAGTGGCTAATTACAGCTCGAGTCTGCCTAAACAGGCTACCAGAGGCTAGCTAACATGTTACTTTATTTAGAGCCAAGAAACGACAAACTCACCTTTCAACTTGGTGTATGTGCAGTTTGTGCCATTTGGTGGTTTGTAATACGCACTTCGCATTTGTAAACATATACTGATATTAATTTAAAAACAATACAACGCAGTAGTATTCAAGTTTCGGCTACAACATCTTCCAAATCACCAGATACGTCATCAATTATGGACCTCTCTACTGTGTCCAAGGACTGCCTGAGTAAAAAGAGCAGATATACCTGACCATGCAAGGTATGGGGCCAGATATTTTTTTTTCAGGCCGACTGAGTAAACTCCACCGAAGACCATGCTGTTAAACGTGTTTGACAAAGCTCTTAAACGGAGATACGAGTTTACTTATTTAACTACAGTTTGAAAGTGTGATAATGAACTTTAAGTTTTATTTTGAAAATCAGGTGCCTCTGCCTGTGCCTTTGCACACTTGTCACACCGCTTGTTTCGGTAACGTGATACAGTGGTAAAAAAGTAATTACTGTGGCTTAAGCCCACAAGCTAGTAAAAATGAGCAAAAAACAAACGTCTTTGGAGAGCTTCTCCAGAAAGCGGGAAAGGCCAAATGATGCGACAGAAAAAGAGCCTACAACTTCCTAGAAAAAGAAAACTGCATTTAAAAGACAGTATCAGCAGTCCTACCTAAAATACGGGTTTATCGCTTGAGGTGACTCTCACTCACCAAGCCCGCTCTGCGTAATATGTGGCGACAGGCTCTCAAATGAGGCAATGAAGCCTTCTCGTTGAAGAGAAACAAGCGCAGGGCTCCCACTAATTACAGCAACATTATTCAGGGTAATGGTGACTTGTATTTTTAATAATTTGTTTTTACTGGTTTCTATGGCAAATACCGGCAAATTATTGCTCTATGTGAAACTGGTCCCTGGCGCAAAAAGGGGACCGCTGCTTTATGCCATGTTCCTTTAACTTGCTATTTGTTGTCACTGCTGTGGTTATAAGTTCTACAGTAGCACACAGCATTATTGATTTTAATATTAAAGGTGCAACATGTATGTATTTATACGCGTTTCTGACCTATAACCTTTTTCCAGATTATCGTGTTGCTCAAATGTTTATTGACCATTCTTGCATTTTTTGTAGACAGTATACAGTCAAAAGCTGCTGTAAAATGAGGGGGAGAGGCAGCAAAAGGTGCCTGGCCAGGTTTGAACCAGAGACAATCCCATAGTTTAAACCCTCAGACTACCAGGTCACTCCCAGATCAATTTAGTCTTGATTGAATTTATGTTTTTATACTTTAAAGGGGCACTCCACTAATTTCACACATTAAACGCATCTTACTCATCACAAGAAGCACTACTCAGTCTGCTAAAACAGCCATATAATGTCCAGTGTTTAGCCCTGTAGGCTTCTTTGAAGTTCTCATCTTTTATAAAATATAAAACCTAAAAGTGTGCTGGGATATGCAGTTATGGCGTGAGCTATGTTAAATGTTGACTGTTCTCAGCTCTCTGTCTCATGGCTGTCATCCTGCTGCATTGTGCCACTGTGTTACATCCTCCTGTCACTAACTGTCATCAGGAATCCTCATCAGGGCGAGTGTTCGCCACAGACCTCTCAGGTGTGAGAGATGTTGGAGGATTCCCTCAGGAGGGAAGTCACACTCCCTCCGCTGTTTACACCCCACTTTAATTGCCTCATTCTCAACTGGAAGTGTGTTCTTCATTATCACTTCTAATACACCTCTCAGCACATCCACTCTGGCAGAGCGTCAGCTGCCAAGTTAAGATAGTAACTCGTGCACAGAAGGGCAAACAACGGCAGTCTCCCGCTGCTGCAGTCGCTGCTCAGTTATTAATTGATTTTGTAGGCTTACAGTTGGCACTGATTTGCTACAAATGATTCTGGTAGTAAAAGAAGCTGAAAAGCAGCAACTCGTGGAGGAAAATTTAAAACAGGTCTTTTCCTCCTACTTTCTTTTCCCCTAATTTTGAAACTGCTATAAAACACCTAACCATTTTTCTACTTGATACATACTGACTTCAGCTTTTTTTGACACTGGCAATAAAGAAGTGACTAAAGTAAAAAAAAACTTTGAAGCTGAGAGTTTGGGTTTCTTCTTGCTGCTATCTTTTTCAGGTAACCAGAAGCCATAAATCAAATTCTGAGCAATGGAAGAAAGAAGCAGCAACCACCGAGATTGTCTTTGTGGTTGACAATGTCACGATGAGGACATCATTACAATAAAGTCTCGTGGGTCCAGAAATATGAACAGAAGATGAGACAGTTTTGTAAATAAGCCAAATGCTGAACCATGTTTTTGGACATAAATCAAAAAATGAGCACCCGGAATGTTGATAGTAATCCCTCATTGCTCAGGAAACACTTATGTTGAATCAAGACAGCAGTCTGTAAACTCTGATGGAGGTTTTCCGAGATTACAGCCTTATTCAGAATGATTGCCACACCTAAGACATGAAAACCCAGAATTCACTGAAGTGGAATTTTCCTTTATTAAAACCTTGATGTCTTCATGAAAATAATTTCTTGATTCTGTATTTAAAGGAAATGTTCAACATTTGGAAAGTATGCCTATTCACTTTCTCACCTGGAGTAATGGTAAAGATTGATACCACTCTCATATCTTTGTGTTCAGTATGAAGCCACAGCCAAGCAGATCAAACATACACCTGCAGTACCAGCACCTCTAAACCTCTCTAAAAAATGCTCTATTTAGCTACATCATGTGGTTTTACCTGGTGGAGCAGCAGCCTGTGGTGCAGGATCAGAGCTAGCCAGGAGTTCGCTATGTGCAAGCGCCTTAATCGATGCATCGTATCTTGTTTGTTTAATCTGTGCACAATCAGAAATATTGAAATGGCACTTATTGAAATGGGACTTGTTTCAGTTCCATTTTATCAGTTTATCCATCATCTTCCCAGTACTTCTGTGCAGCATATTTGCTGGTTGCCACCACGATGACAAGATTCTGAAAAGTGACTGCATCCTGTAAACCCTGTAAAACTGCAAAACAGTTTTACATTTTTGTTTGTGCACTGAAGAGACAAATAAAACACGTTTATTTGTGATGTTTAGATGTCGGTAGGTATATTTTTGAACTTGGGATAGAGCCGGGCTAGCTGTTTACCCCTGCTACAATGCTTTATGCTAAGCTAAAGCCTCCTGGCTCCAGCTCCAACCTTAACACAGTGATTATCGATCTTCTCATCTAACTCTCAGCAAGAAAGGGAATAAGTACTTTCTAAAATGACTTATTCAGAGAGAGAAGATGGAGGTTTTCCATTGAATTCAATTCCATCTAAGTTGTCTTGGTGGCAGCATCTAGTGGCCATTAGAGGAAGTGCAGCTCACAGTGCTTACACACTAGCTTCAACAATCAGTTGTTTAAGCTGCCCTTTTAAAAAAAACAAAAAACAACAAAAAATCCACACACTGTGTGAAGCCCACCAAAATCACTATCAGTTACAAGGTCCAATCCAGCATCTCCTCTAGCCTGTTATTTTGCACGAAGGTCAGCGATGGTTGAGTTTTAGGAGTTTCATGGGTTTTGGGTTGTGTTTTTTAGGATAGTGCAGTGCATTACAGCCGTCACTCCGGCTGTTCATCCAAACAGGGCATTCAATCAGACCCTGGTGCATTCCTGATCAAGGACACGCCCCTTACATGCACTGAAGTCTGTGGACTCTGATGGATGACTCCCCTCTCCCACCCCACCACTTTCTTCCTGGCTCCTCATTGATTCGCTCTGACAATCTGTTGTCTGCCCTTTTTAAATGAATCTTTGTCTTTGATTTCTGCGCTCCATTTTTCTGTCAGACTTAATGTAGAAAAATGTGCCACAATGTAATTTTGCATTTAGGTGGCGTGTCGTGGAACATGAAATTAAAGTCCTCTTATACTCTCTTAAACTATGTTTCTTATAAAAGCAGGAGGTGATTTGTGTAGCTGTCATTTTATCAGTGTTGAAATATCACATTTGTGATGCTTAATGCAGAGATACTGCATACTGATATTTTCTTTCCTAAAGTGTTAACTGTAGATGCATCCTATACTGAAATGTGCAATAAAATGGCACTGCATTACATCTTAATTGAGGGTGCCTACACTGTCTTGGCAAGTGAAAGTCTCTCCTTTCCAAACAAGGCGCTGTTAAACTGGTTTAAATAGAGGCAGACAGGCCCCCAGGCTACCAATGTCCTTTGGGATTGTCAGGGTCATCAATGACATACAAGGCTACACTGGTGTGCTCCTCTCTGACTGTTGCACCGCATTTCATGGCACATTACATTATGGTAAATACATGGGATGTTATACTTCTTCTCACTGACGTTAAACGCATGCTAAATTGACTACATGTTACTGCACAGAGGAGGAATTAACAATGCATGACATGTTTTCGTCTGAATCCATGTTTTTGTTTCCTCAGGCACCTCAGGACCAAGCTCCTTTCATGCACCTCAGCTTCCACCATTTCCTCTCCCACTCACCCCTATATGGTAAACAACTGTGTTAAACCTCCAATCTAAAGGCTAGAATCTTCATTTTCCTCTCAAACCCTGAACACAAAGCTCACAGGCATCACAGGCTTCAACACAGGGCCCGCCAAATGTTAGCCCGCCTGC
Organism: Chaetodon trifasciatus; assembly: GCA_037975065.1. NCBI lineage: Eukaryota > Metazoa > Chordata > Actinopteri > Chaetodontiformes > Chaetodontidae > Chaetodon > Chaetodon trifasciatus. The sequence goes on from JBBMOE010000004.1 coordinate 16,995,310, forward strand.
CGTGCCAAGACTAGACAGGCCCTTTGCAAAGCTAACACGGCCTTGCGGCGGCTTGTGCTCGTCAGCGGCCGGCTGGTCTCATTGGCTTTATTTATAGTCGGCGCCACAAGACATCTGCTGGAGACGAGACTCTGTCCTCTGTGTCCACACAGCACCACACAGAGGGAGCTTGTCAACATTTTATCGAAGGCAAAGTGTTTGTGAGGACCTCGGTCAGAGGAGGGGAGAGACGGCTGCAGCCTCCTCTAATAGGACGGGTGTCCCCTCCGATCGCTTTCTCCACAGCTCTGATTAACGAGACCGGAAGACAGAGGGAGGCTTCACAGTTTGTCCTGTCTTGTGTGTTAGCCGATGTTTACTTGATCTGAGAGCTGTTGTTTGTTTGGTGTCTTCAGTCTGGTCGTTGCTCGCCACTATTTTGGGACACTGACACTTGGATGCAGCTCGGCAGTCGTCTGATGCGGCCTCGCCTTTTCCTCCCCCCTCCTCCTGCTCTCCCCCCTCGGTGTCACACAGAGTTCCTCTTCCTCTCCCATTCTCTTCTCTTCACATCGAGGACGTCTGGATGTCTCTGGCTGACCGTGCTCCAGGCCTTGACACAAAGTGCTGGGGACAGCTCTTCGCTGTTCCCACAGAGTGGGGGGTGAAGTCAGGCTGCTACAGTGTGAAAAATGCTCTGTTTACATGTTCCTGAAAAGAACCAACCTGAGAAAGAATGAGGAGAGTACCAAACACCATTCAAAATCTGGTTTATCTCTGCTGCAGACTGTGGATGCTAAATGTAGTATTTGTATTCAAAATCACACAGAAAGCACTGATTTGTGATTCAGAAAGTATGTTTTTAGATAACACATGACAGCATTTCAGTGTCTATATTTCAGCATGTGGTTAGGACCTGTTTTATATCGACATTGAGTCATAGCATGCTGTTGAAACAACAGTTTAATGTAACTGAGACATCAAGACCAAAATCATAAAATGAATGCTTCAAGGGGAGGAATCCTGTAGTTTTCTTCTGATCATATCTATGATGGAGCTGAGTTAGACTCCCTGTGGAACCCCTTCATAAAGTTCTCATAGAGCTCTGATGGCTCATCCATGAAACAGATGGTAAGCAGTATTTTTCTTAAAGGCATGACTACGCTGATCCATCAGAAAAAGGAGAGAATTTGTGACAGATTCCTCCGTCAGGTGGTTTTGAAACATGACTGAAGAGAAAACAGCACTGATCGTGAAAAGAAGAGACAAACTGCTGATCTTTTCAAATTAAAACTGATCAAGGAAGCCTGTACAGCCGGCTGAGTGCTTTTTCTTCCGTGGCTTCAGATGAATTTTGGTGGATGATGTGAATGACGATGTGACGCACAGCCTCCTCAAACACCTAACCCTGATTCTGTCACCATGAGGCTTTTTGCGTCTCTCACAAAGTTTAGGTGAAATTGTGGCTTACATGTTTTTCCACACAGAAAATTGGACATCCACCCCAATGTGTGTTTGTCCAATCACGTCAGTGTCTGAACGATGTCTGTGTTTGTAAAGTGGTACCTGTGTGAAGAAAAGGTCCACAGAGCCTCATCAAATACACGCACATGATGTTACAAAGACAGTAAACTTGTTTAAAATCCAAGATTCATATATTCTGAGTCCCTTTGGTTGTTATATGTGCAAGATAAAAAGCACAGAGTGAGTTTCTATCTGAATATTGGCAATGTAAAAAATAGTATATTAAATTGTATTGTTTAAGAGAATCTGGACAAAAAACATTTCTTTAAATTGATCTTATTGTTTCTGAACATTGTTTGTTAGGATTACAGGAGCTGACCTGCAAAATTTACACTGAGGTTTCTCACAACGTCCATGTTGATTAATGTTTATTTCCCACAGAAATAATTAAAAGATCAAATAGAAACCAGAAGTTTCATACAGCAACTTTATGTTTCTGCTCAGGTGCCATATGCAGCCACATCACATCACTAACTGGGAAAAAATAAGAAGTAAATATGAAATGTTGCATTAACAAACGTTCCTGCACTAATGTCTGAGGCTATCCTTGTAGCATCTGGGCCGCTGAGCTCTTTCTGGGAATGAAATGGCATTGTTGCTTAGTCTTCTTGTACTTTTTTTTTTTTTTTTTGGAAAGTTTCATCTGTATAACAATATTGAAAAGCATTAGTCTTAATCTCTACTCTTCCTTTTACTTTTTTTTTTTTGTCTTAGACGATACATCTGGTTCCCGATCGTGTAATTCCCGCCGGGATCCCAAAGAAAAGCGAAAACAATTTTTACAACAGTGGAGGGATTAAGGAGGATGGCAGGGTGGTTGTTTTAGGACATTTAGCTGCTGCTGGGAATGAGATTAATGCCTTTGAACAGCAACAACTGCAGCGATGTGTTGCACTTTTTGCAGCTGGACGAAACTTCCTGGTAATCCTTAATGGATCAGAGATTGTAAGCCCATCCTCATCTCTCAGACAAACTGTGTAAGCTTTTTGACACTAAGAATATGTATGCAGGGTACTTTGTTTTTTATTTTCAGAACAATAAGTCCTTCGACATACAGCTGACTGCAGATTAGACCTGCATATGTGCTGTTTCAGTTATCCTCTTTCTGCAGGGTTACATGGGACGCAGATTGGTTTTCTCGAAGATTTAGATTTAAAAATGATGTAATTGTGTATTTTTCATAACCAAACAAGCCTTTTTTGCGACTGTTACTTGTCTTCATCTACCTCTCCACCTTTTATAACAACTCACCTGAAACAACTTGTGTCGGATTGGGGCCTCATCATCTGCAGCTGAAATACGTTTGACAGCAGTGCTATAAGTGAGTGATGTGGAAACTGAAGGATTTCTCACCTTTAGATCGTAAGACGTGTATTTGCTGTCTTTCCCTGATGCTCAGGCCGAGGGATGGAAAGTTTTCATGTTTTACGCTGAGCTTCTTACCACTTGGATTAGTCTGCAGAAGGAAATTAAATTGGCGACACTGTTAACACAGGCCAAGATCAAGACTAACATACATTCTATGGTACATGACTCTATTGGTAATTGTCAGTTTACTCTGTCTTGTCAACTTTAGTCTTATTTAGTCTGTTTTTTTTTTTTTATGTTGTTTTGAACAAGTTTGTTCTCATTTGCCAGATTTCGTATTTTTTTGTCCCTGACTGTTGGATTGACCTGGTTGAATGAAGGTTAAATGAAAATCAATGTACAGCTTGTATTGATTATTAAATATATTTATTTTTTAGAATTAATATATTTACAGATTACAATTTGGATAAAGTTCTTCACCACTATAAGGTCTTACTGACAGGTGTAAGAGGATTAAAAAAATATCTTTGGTTTCTTTTCAGACTCAATATCTTTAAAGTTGAACTACAGGCAAAAATCAATTAAACCAAATTAAATGAAGTGATAAACTGTCTCTCTAGGGGTTTGGAGAAGACATTCACAAAGCATTTAGACGTTCATAACCAAGCAGCTTATTAATAAAAAAAATGTGAATTCACAATCAATTTTTAGAAAATCTTCCAAACGTTGTTGGTGGCAAGTCAGTCTTTGACTTGGGGGTTGCATTTGCAGAATTTGGATGCATTACGTTCTGGTGGCTCCAGCACTGAGAGTAGATTTTTTTAATCCTATATTTTGCGGTAATATACAAAATGATTTACAAACATAGGTGACTGGCTGCATATAATAATAAAAAAATGATACCAGTTTTAGAGCCCTAGGGATGCTACCAGAGTGTATGCTAAGCATGTTAGCATGTAGCACTGGAGTCAATAATATGCAGGTCACCAGTGGGCCAGTGTCACAGAAATGTATTCCACTATGTCACCACATCAGTGTGTGTCAGCTCTGTCACCACAGTATCAACCCACCACTGTACTGCACTGTAAAAAGTAAAACCTTTTTTATTCTGGAGCTATTCAGTCAAACGATACAAGAAGATTCATGAGAAAATCCCGCAGTAATTTGTAATGTCTCTTATTTATCACTGGGCTGCTGAAGAGAGAATTAATTTGGATATTACTATTATTACATGAGTTTGAGAATCAAACTTTCTGAGTGTGGGCAATAAACAGCAGCCTCTTCAGCCTCATTTATCAAACTTGTGGACGTTAATTGCTGTGTAAATCTAACTTGGGTATAAAATTAAACTGATGGATCTCTTCAAAGTAATGAGAGAAACTTGTTCAACTTAACAGACCCTCATTCAGTGCCACTCCATCTTATCCATTAATACACAAGATCCTTTCTCAATATTAACTCTTTGATTCTTGTGGTTTTGCTGCTGCTGAAAGTTAAAGTAAAAATAAATGAGCTGCTGTTGGAAATCATGCCTGATCGTTCTCTCGGAGGCTGCAGTTCGGTTTGCGTCCTGTGGAGGTCACTCTGTACCTGCTGTGGACGACGGCAGCGCGGCAGAGGGCCACACACTGAACACGAGCTGCCTCACATAAAACAACTGATGAGTCTAATCTGTCTGTCTGTGAGGAGACACTGTACAGTATGAGGCCATGTAGTAAGAAATACTATTATCATCAGAATGAATTTGTCAAGATTATTCTGCTCATTTCACTCATTTCTCCACCTCCTCAGGTGTGTGATGTATCAAATCATTTAAAATATTTGAGAATTCAAAACAAAATGTGATCTATTTTTCTGTTTTTCCTTTTGTTTTGTGCTTTTCAGTAAGGGTGATGAGGCTTAATTCAAAATGAGAATGAAAAACATGCAAAATTTTTAATAATTTTAACCACATCTATTTTTTTTCCTCTTCTCTTTTCTCCATCAGTCAGCACTGAGCCATCCAGGTCAACCAATTCTGCAGCATGAGGAATTAGAATTTTTCAATTTCTGTAGATTTTTAACATCTTTGTTATTGTTTTATTTGTTTTTTTTTTTTGTTGTTTTTTTTTCTGGCACTTTTTTGCCTTTAGTGAATGGAGCTGCCAGATGATGAGAGGGGAGAGAGAAGGGGAACGACATGAAACAAAGGTGGTCAGACTCAAATTGGATGCTCCATGGTCAGCCACATGGACTTCCTCTATTTTCTATTTAGAGTTTGACTTATTCTGTACCTTTTAACATTTAAGAGCAAGTAAAATAAGCCCCAAACACCCAATTAATGTCCATATCAGCAAGAATGAATGTCTGAATGAGCTGTGAAGTGACTTACGTACAGTGAATCACTGAAAACAGTTGTTGTTACTTGCTGTTTTGCTGTGTGGCTACAACAAAAGACTCACAGCTGCAGAGCAATGAATCAAAGACGAGACCGAGAGCAAAATGAAGCCTCCATTTCCCACTACAAGCAGCAGGTGGCGCTATGGTATCTCTGTCTGGGTTCTCCATAGAGACATCAACTCCCTGTATGAGTTTAAGTGTATGAGACCCCAAAAATGGTTCCTGCATCAGGCCAATAATAAATAACACACCAACTGGGGGCTGTTTCAACTGGTATGATTTATTAAAAGTTAGTGCATTATATCAGGGCAATAATTGAAGTTATGATTAAGGAAATGACAGGATTGGGACCTGTGGATAATGAAAAATGGATGTGAGGATGGACAGACACACGAGCAGACAGATCTGGTTTGATAAATAATTCACAATTGGATTAAGCCAGATTGAGATACAAGATGAGCCTTTTTGTAAGTGTTTTTTTTTTTTTTTTAAAGATTTTTCTCATGGGATTTGCTCCAAACCTGCCGCCAGGAAGCTCTGGAGCTGGTGGCATGTTGCTCTGAGGATCATCATTGTCATCATATGCAGTCCAGTATTAAGATGGATGCTGCCTGATCCCATCAAGATAATGGGTTTCATGTCTCCTGGCGTTGGCGGGGGAGGTGGTTGGTGGGACAGAAAAGATCTCTGCAGCTGATTTCTTTTGTTTCCTCCCTCATCTCTGCGGGCATCTCGGCCCTGTGAGTCAACAGCACATGTTGCCACGCAGGGAAAATTGCTGCTCATCTTAATGCAAAATGAATACCTCAGAAGTGAAATATGCATGCTCAGGTCGGAGGCAGAGAGGAGATTTTGGGATTCCAGCCAGTCAGCCACGACAAAAGAGAGCCACTTTGTTCACAGCAGATGGGTTGTTCCGTCTCTATAATGGAGAGAAAGAGAGACATAGACAGAGAGAAAGGGAGAGAGAGACAGTGGGGGTGGTTCACCTCAACCTGTCACCCCAGGAGAGGTCATGTTAGATCAGGCATGTAAGCTGCACTCGTACCAAACACATCCATGATTGTCTCCAAATCTGTGGTCGTATCTGACTCTGCGTGGATGTAAACTATCACTAAACAATGTAAAGTGAAAGTGATCTACTTAAACAATGAAAAAGGAAGCTGAATTCACTGTTGTGCTGACACATTTGTCAGTATCTCACTGAATCCTGTTACAGTAGTTGACCTCAGGTTTTGACTGAACATGACAATGAAAAACGAATCAGTTGCAAGTTAAAGTCAAATTTTACTACAGTTTAACAAAACTCAAAGTGAGTTCGAAAGCATCGATGCATTGGCCTGTAAGCAGCATGTTAATGAAATATTAGTGAAACATTTCACCATCCATAATGTGTTAATTTACTGCAAGCTTAGCATGTAAAAAAACACAATCTGCAAAATAAGTAGTGACTACAAATACATTTAGTAAAATCAAAAGGATATTTTCCTCTGAAACATACTACGAGTACAAAATAAAGTTGCACAAATCAGAATTCTCAAGTGAAACTATCTAAACATTGTACTCATGTAAGTACAGTACTTGAGTAAATGGTTAATTTTCCTGTCATGTCTCGAAACACTGACATTAATACTGTAACAGCATTCACCTGAAGTCTGAGTGCTTTTAGATTTAGTTTTGTACCTTCACGTGTTTATGGCAGGCAAGTCAACTCTCTCTGTAATGCAGATCAAAGGTTAATCATGTGCTTCACATAACTTTTGGTGTTCACAAAGATAAGACAAAAAAAGAGGGGACAAAAAGTTTTCAAATCCATTTCTCAGTGTATATAAAAAGAATTTTTCTTTGAAGCATAATTTTACTACATTTACTCAAAAGTCCACCAGTGCAGTAAGAATATTCCTGTATTTTGAAGACCAATTCTTGTCACAGGGTCCTAATTACTTTGTTTTCTGAAGCTTTCAGCCACATCTTGTAGCCCGGCTCAGTCAATAAAGTCTTGCCATGGTCACGTGACCTGGATTTTTGGTCATGTGATAACAGGTGGTCACATAACAGGTCCACCACCACGACAACTGACAAACTCCAGCAGCTGAGGAAGGTGATGAGACGCGGCTGAAAACAAGGACCGTATGATAAGATCTTTTTTGTCAAGTGCTGTTTCCGAGATCAAGAATGGAACTTCTTGGCAAATTTACTGGTTTCAGGTATTATCAGCAGTATTCTGCTTCAGCATACAGACAATGATTTCTAGAAAATTCTAGAAACGAGTTGATTTTGTGGGAAACAGGTTAAAATATTCTGCACTGCACAGGAAGTCTCCTCCAGCTCTCGTGGTCTGGCGGCCCCCCTCGCTCTCATACAAACCCTGCAGAGTGATTCACCTAAAATAGGAGACGGGGGGTGAGGGTGGGGGAGTGGATGGTGGGGGTGAGTGGGCAGGGCACGGAGGGGAGTGGATGTCTCAAGGTCAACGGCAGAGCGGCGAATTGGGGTGGAAGCAAACTAATGAGTTTTTCCGTTCTCTCCCTGCCCCGGACCGCTGGCATCACCTCGCTGTCCTGTCAATCCACGGCCCCCCCCACCCCCACCCCCCTCAGCCAGCCAACCAACCCTTCTTCTTCCCCTCCCATCTTTCTCTCTCCCCAGTTTCACCTCAGAGAGAGAAGAAAAAAAATCAGGTAAAAAACTGTTTATTTCTGAACAGGCCTCTTAATCTATTTGGACTGGGCATAATAGGACATTTGCATGGTGAGCACAGCGAGGTGTCAGCGATAACCACGGGGTTGTGACATCCCCTCCGAAATATGCTGAGCTTTCGCTAACCTCTCATCAAACACACTGATCTTTATGGACTGTATCATATTGTGCCGTAATGTGCTTTATTGTCCACAGAATAAGCTTTTCTTTAAGGTAATTGGAAAGCGGGAAATGGCCGCTATCGGCGGACTTTTTAAATACATTATTCCTGAAATGTGGCTTGTGTAATGACCCTGTCGGTGTAAAACGTGAGATTTATCTTGGCAGCAGAAATTGATCCATTTCACCTTTGTCTAATGGAAATTTTTATCAAGTATTATCTGTTTATGTAAATGAGCGTGGCCCCTGGAACGGAGGGGATAAAAAAGTCTGGAGGGGGGAGCAGTTAATCTAGGGCCTCTTTACGTGTCAGTCTGGACATAATGCATACCGGATTCATCTCTGTGGGGGTGGTGTGTGTGTGTGTGTGTGTGTGTGTATGCGCTTGTATCTCTATGAGCACCGGGTTGACTTGCAGACCTTCATGGTGAAGACATTTTTGCTTGAAGGGGATATTCTGGATGGTCCTCATTTCTTTACGGGGCTGGTTTAGGATCAAGACTTGACTTCAGGGCTATTGATTAGTGAATATGGTGCTGATGCAGTGATGATGTTTAAAGACCCCTCAAATGGAGACGTTAACATGCTGGAACAATGTCCCCTCTTTCGACATAAGTACGGCCAAACAAAGATGCCAACCAATAGAGCCGTCATTCATTTGTAAGGCATTCTGTTCCTCTGCTTCTTCAAATCAAACAGCCTTTGTTCCAATAACTGCATCTCATTGCTTTTCCCATTACATGATCTCACTGTTATGTACCGACCCAACATCCTGTTTAAACACTGAATAACATCACAAGATGGAAATACAGGATAGATGTCATTTCACGAGGGCTTTGAGGTTAGGATTAACATTTAAGGAATATATGCTGTCAGTGAGAGTTTGTGTGTGTGTGTGTGTGTGTGTGTGTGTTTGTGTGTGAAGGTCTTCACACTCACAAATCGATAAGTCCTCAAACTCTGAAACAGCCACATGAGTTTTATTTTTTATGATCTGACCCTTTTCAGTAAGAGGAAGACACGCAAATTTGTAAAACTTAGGGGAGACAATGGAATGCTTGTGTTGTGAGCCATGTGGTTTCTTTCTGGTTATATTTAGCCACAATTTATTCACCTTTAAGGTTAAAAGACACCAACACTGGCCCATGTTCCTGTGGGCGAGGCATGAGACTTTTGAGGTGGTTTAACATCATTTCACTACTTTTGACTTTGCTACTGAGAAAAAATGACCTCCAGAGGTCACTCACCAAATAAACTTGTGTTGGCTTTTAAACAGGACGCCTAGGCACAGTGTCATACGTGTTCTAATGCGCTTTCAAACATTTTCTTGGGTTACTTACAGGGGACGAATTGTTGGTTGAAGGTCCGGGTTGGTTTGCAGCAGGTCGAGTGAATGAATGAACAAGTCACCAATTAACCTAATGAGCATGTTTTTGGTCTGTGGGAGGAAGCCGGAGTGCCCGGAGAGAACCCACACATGCACAGGAAGAACATGCAAACTTCACACAGAAAGGCCCCGCTCGACCCGGGGATCGAACCGGCAACCTTCTTGCTGTGAGGCACGCGCACTACCTGCTCTGCCCCTTCGTATAAACAATGAGACAAATAAACTTCACATGCATGTATCATGCAAAGTAACTCGTTCAAAACCATCAAACAAAAAATAAAGATTAAATGCATTAAACTCATGCGAGTGTCGAGCGAGCGGTTGAAAACTATTTCTGCTCGGCGTCCTTCAGCGCTCCGCACCTGTGCCTACTTTCCTTAATGAGACATGCGTCGATGACGTCAGCGTAACTCAAAATGCAACGCTTTGTAGTTCTTTACAACAAAACACAAAAATGGCTCCTACAAACTTTCAGTAAGTTGTTTTCAGTGATTGAACAAATAAAAAACCCAACTGTACTACACCAGAGACTTAAAGGTACAGTGCTTTGTAAGTTTTTGTTTTTATGGTTTTAAGGTCCCTGTTTTGTTCAAAACCTTGCACACGCATACAGGGATGCGTCCTGTTAACGGTTTTATATTACTGCACCAATCAGTTGGTGGCGTTAAAGTGCCCAGAAACACTGCAACGTGCCAGCAAAGCAAAGAAGAAGACTGTTAGCTTGTGCATATACATAAACAATGCATATTTCAAGCATACATAAAAGATTGGATTTTTATAGAATTTATTCAGACGTAAATGCACATTTTTAACAAATCTGGTTGTTTTTTGGTGAAAAAACTGAATGTAGAAATTATTTTTATTTATAAGCTCTAAAGGGTGCCTTTAAATGAAAGCGCTGACATGCAAATTTAGCTGCGTTAGGTACTGCACATAGATCAGTTTAAATATGAAAGAAATTTGCACTTATGGCAAGATGTTACAAAGCCACACTGAAACATTTGACTATTTCTAGTGTCTCACCTTGCAGTATATTTTTTTCTGGTATGCTACAACTCCTGCTGCTTTGCTATAACTATGGTTAACTATATTTAACTGCTTTAATGATTCACTTTCGTAAACTCTTTTGAACCTGAATAAAAAAAGTCCAACAACTAAAACTTGCTACAGACACTTACTATGTCAAATAGTAAATATGGCTTTCAAATGTTTGGTTCAGCAATTAAAGATGTATTTCATGTAGAGCAACATGAGAGCACGTCCCCCAAATATTAGTGTCATGTAAAAAAGGCTTTGAATGTCCACAACAAAGCACGCACTGAGCTTGTGTTAGTGTTTCTCCTGGCCCCATAATGTCTATTCATCACACAGGCTCTTAACATATTTCCATATCATAAAACTTTTCACAGACAGCTCCGTTATGTGCAGCATTATATTGTAACTCAGGCGCTGGACATGTCAGCTGCAGAATAGATGGCACATTTTGGATCACCGACTGTGCAGCATGAAAAATGAATGAATAGCGTGGAAGCTGTGTGTAGTGGCGGTGGGCTACAGTCACTTAGAAGAAGAGCTGTAAAGATTGACAAGGCCCCCCTCACTTGTGTTTTCATTGCAGCGGATGCTTTTGATGTTTTATGGGAGAGGCCTCGCCTTGTTGCCGGAGTCTCTGCCGTGACAGCAGTGTGACGGTCTTGAAATACAGCTGGTGGGGGGGATTCTCCACGGAGGGCAGCAAATGGAGCTTCACCGGGAGCCAGCGATCCCCCGGTGGCCCCCGCTGTCATCTCCCATCCTGACAGGCAGACTGAGAGGGAGATAGAGAGGAGAGAGTCAGCCGGGCTAAGTGACAGACACGCCAATGTGACCCAATCCACCAGAGGGAAGGCTTCATCACTGTCTTAAACGCCCCGATGTTCTCAGAGGCCAGAGACAGAGAGGAGCGGGTCTGAGCCCCTGCTAACCTCGGCCCGCGACCCCTCTGCTGATCAAACAGTGGCTGTGATGCATCGCAGTGACCAGAGTTCAGTTACAGCTGGCTGAGGGGAGGGAGCAGACAAACAGAGAGACGGTGTAAAGCAGAGGATGATGTATGGCATCAAGCATAATGCTGCTGAACAGACTCTGCACTCAGTGGACTTTTGACAACAGCAAGCCCATCCACTCTCACACACTGAAGAATCCTCTGGCCTCAATCTACTTTCAGTTAAGTCAGCCATTTTACAATCTGGAGGTTATTTTTCTTGCAACCTTTCTGTTTTTGATAACAACTAGCATTTTCTGATGTCTGGGGACACAGCGACATTGCAGAGTCACAGTCCATTAGGGTGAGAAACATGAGCAATCAGATGATCAAACAGGTCGTAAACAAGTTCATTAACCATGTCATATAGAATGATGACATGAAAGGAAAAACAAAGGTGAAAACACCCGAAAGGTCTGGACAGTTATCTGATCCAATAAAAAAAACTCAACGTGCATACCACTACAGCCGGCATGGTAAGTTGAACCAGGGAGTAGCTCTGCATGCAAGTACAAAATAAATGATTTTGACAATAAATTAAACATTAAAACTTCATGAAAATGATCTCCAAACACTGAAGTTTCCTTCAATTAAACATAGACATGAAGATCAGTTTTCTAGTCATGAGGAGTCCTACTCAGCCCGTTTTTGATGTCTTCTGTGGTTCTGGATCATGTCATCAGGGTTATATGAGTTCCAGCTTTTCAACAGATGGCCTGCCTTATGAACTGACAGCGAGGAATTTAAAAGACATTTATCAGGCAGTCGGTAGTGGAGGGGCATTCTGGGAAGTATAGGATCAGCCTCTGCAGCTTCAATTTTAAATCTCTCATGAGTCTCTGGACTTTACAGAAGTCCAAAACTAAACTGCAGGAGTACTCCCGATGGGATGTGATGACAGACACAGCAGGGATGACATATATTCTTTACCCAACCAAACCCAAGATAAACAGTCAGCATACTCTCTACTAAAAAGATAATCTAAACTCTTCATAGTTTGGTTACGCATCACAGATGTATAATGAGAACTTCTAAGTTTGAAGTCATGACTGCTTCCATTTCGTACAGCATGAGTTGTTAGTCTAAAAACTTAAGCAGTCAGCAGCTCTATATGCAGTGGCATGATCCCTTGAGGTGAGCACCTGAGAGGTGAAAATCCACCTGTGTCAGCATCTCTTAAAGTCTCCAGTCCTGACCCGTCATAGTGATCCACCAGTGGGACGTATGCGAGATGTTCTGCCTCTGTGTCTGCAGGAAAGTGCTTTTCCAGCCAGTTCGGTCCTGTATCTCTCCCTGAGAGACACAAGTGGAGATCACTTCATCCTCCACTCTGGGACTTCTGGGGCTCTCAACTTCTTAAAGAACTCACAGTGCCGAGGTCAGCTGTCAACTACAGCATCTCACTGAGGTCCCCAGACCAGAACCAAAGCACCTATGAGGCCACTTCCCGTTCCCTCCATCTATGACTCCTGGTATACTTGGCCCTATGTGTAATTAAAAGGGGGCTTTAAATTGCCCCCAAGCATTAAAAATGGATCCTGTTGGCAGCAAATGGAGCATCTCCCTGCTCAACTCTCACCATCTTGTCTGGTCCTTGAGGGCTGGAGGCCCAGACAGATGCTCCTCCAGGAGGCGAGGGTGGTTTGTTTGTGCCTCAGGAGGAAGTGGATGTCTGTGACAGGCTGGAGGCTTTTTGGAGGATCCTTGAAGGCTTTAAGCAGAATATTGTAGCTGGAAGATGAAACAGCAGTCAAAGAACGATGAGTTGCTAGTCAACGCAAACTTTATTTAAAAACTAGTCTTTATTTGAGCAGGTAGTCTGTGAAGGTTTTTGGAGACCTGTTGGTAAGAGGCAGAATCAAGACAGTTTTAAAAGATATACAGCAATAACACTGATGAAAAGTTCTATTCCTAAGCAATAAAACACACTCTTGCTGGTAGCCTCACTTGTCCTGGCATGATTAGTGACTTATGGTGGCTAATGAGGCTAGCCTTACACATTAGCTTGACATGACTGAGACAGTTACAGGAACTTTGTGACTCAAATTATGACTAAAATGACTTTTCTGACTACAGCAACTGACTCAAGAGAGCCAAAGGGGAATTCAATTTTCCATTATCTTGTGTTTGACACTTGTGGCCACACTGCTCCGCAAAAGTTACACAGCCTTGTTTAAAGTTTACAGAAGGAAAATAAAATGAAAGGTTGCTCGACATTTACTACAGTCAGTGATTACTTTTAAATAGGAACTCCATTAAAGCCACACATGAGGATCATTTACAGACTGTGTTAGTTTTCTTCATATTTTAGTGCACCTTCTAGAGCAATTGGTCTTTTTTATTTCCTCTTTGCTATTGTCCCTTCATTACAGAACTTTGTCACTACTGTTTTGAGAGGTGCTACATTAGAAATAATATGCTTTGCTAATGCAAATTTTTTCACATGCAGAACTGAGCAGACACACACCTCAAAAAATAAAATCGATCAGTTAATACTTTTCATAAATACATGCCAAATGTGCAACTTTGGGTCAAGGGCATGAAGTTTGTTAATAAACACACAAGACTGTACATATGGCCCTCTTTTCATGATGCATGAGGTTTTTTATTTTTTTGCAGATGAAGCAGCTTGAGTGGGACCTTTTGTACTGTAATGGACCTGCTTGCTGCTCCTTAAAATGTAAAAGAGTTTTGAGGAATAAGGTCACAAGGTTCCCTTAGAAACACCATCACATCGAGCTATATAACCTTAATTCCTGTTGTGTAAAGTGCTACCCAAATGGCTTTTTTATTGTGATGTGCTCACCAGTCCACCTTGGAACCTCCCAGTGGTGAACCTTCACTTTCTACACTGTATCTTCAATACATCAACCACACTAACCACAAACAGAAAGCCACAGAAATAAAGTGCGCTCCCTCTCCACCAATGAGGAGCAGCTGCTTGTATACTCATTGCTGGAAGACTAACCATACGAGCCCTGGCGTTTTCCCTCCACACTTATTACATTACCATGAGCTTAGTGGCGAGGGCACCGCTGCATCATAGACACGGCTATTACTTAGAGTGTATGTGGGGTGTCTGACTCTGTGTCTGTGTGTGTGTGTGTCTGTGTGTGTGTGTGTGTGTGTGTGTGTGTGTGTGTGGAGGAGGAGGAGGCCCCTGACTCCTTGGCAACCCCCCCCACCTCTTTTTGCACACACACACACACACACACACGCACACACACACACACACACACTCCAACCTCTTGCACTCGGTGTCAAAGCCTTCTCCTGTCAGTAATTTGTTGCTAATCAGCTGTCAGCTCGGAAGCGATGATGAGGTGATCATCGTGGGCGGTGGAAGGTAATGGCCTTAAAAGTCACAGAGTCAATGTCAATGGGATCACTCGGATTCAATCAGGGGCGGCCCGATGAAGGATGGCGCCCGCTGACATTACCACTCATTTTGAGCCCAAGCATCTGGGCCCTAGTAAATAACCATCAGTGGGTGGGTCCGGGGGACAGGTCATTAGCCCTGAGAAAAATAAATATCTCCTCTCTCGTGAAGGCTGCAAGTCATTTAGCACAGACTAGGAAATTTCACCCTAGATTAAGTATGATGAGCCAATATCAGTCAGAGGAGAGGCCATACTGAGCGGGGGGCCCTGATGAGACGCAGGGAAAATTTATACGCAAGCCTCAGCAAATGTAATATGATTGTAAAGGCGAGGAAGTGTGTTGGCACTGGGCTGGAAGGAGGGACGGGACCACTTGAAAATAGAGTAACTGATGGGGGACTTTAAGGGCTGATGTCTTTAGATTGAGGCTGCTGATTGCTGGTACTTTCTGCTGACATTCTACATTTTCAAATTTGCCCAATTAAGTGGCAAATACTGAAGAGATTTATAGCTTCTTCTTGTTTATGTTCTTGTTGGGGAAAACTGTCTAAACACCGCCTCTGGGATACATTTCTGGGTTTGTTTAAAAATTGATTTACAGAAACAATTTCAGCAACATATAGACTGAAATGGAAAATTTTAAGGTTTTTTCGTACAGTAGCTGCAATCAGTGTACAACTTCCATTATTTTAGAGGCCCATATCAACCTAAGTTTATCAGCTCACCAATATAACCATCTAACCATACTTAAACCATGTGATTTGCGAGTTTACAACCACCAAGGGCAGTGCACAAAAGCAAAATAAAGAATGTATAAAAGGGAGGGTTTAAAAACATATGAAGAGTTAGAATGATATCTGAAAGGATTAAGTAATCATTTACAATAGATTCTGTGAAGTTCAACTTTTTAATATAGAGTGAGTGAGTCAACAAGTGTAAAAATCTATGGGAGGCCAAACTGAATATAAAATATGCCAAATATGTAAAAAAAAAACACAAATCTGACAAAAGATAGAAAGACTGAAAATGAAGTAGAAAATCCCAAATAAATAATAAGACGTCTCTGCTGACCTCCAAGCGGTGTGTCTCCCTGTCATCTTGCCAACCAGCCCTGGGAGATCAAAGGTCAACTACTGCTGACTTTGACAGGAGGAGGGAGCACCAGGAAATGTGGATATGAGACACATTATGCTGTCGCTAAGTTGAAGGAGGTGTCTAATTGGCTAATTAATGCTGTGGCTGCGACTGGGCTTCCCCTCCGCCTCCCTCCAGGTCAGGAGCTCACAGCATGAACCACAGCTTGGAGGATGTTGCTAAGTTCTTACATCACACGAGCAAAACGTGCACACACACACAGAAGCCCTCCCACGTTACTCATGGCTAGTTTAATCACATTTCTTCCTATTTTGGTGGGCATGTTTGCAAATACTAGCGAGGTGACTGGAAATGAGACGACATGTGACAAATGTCACCAGCCAGACTCAAACAGGGATGTCCTGATCACGATGGTCTGTGTCTGAGACTCTTGAGGCCACAGGGACAGCCCTACTTTCACTATTATAACAGGTTTAATTACATTTGTTTTCTATTCTTTTCTGGCCTCTTCTGCGAACATCCCATTATTTCAGCATGAAAGCAAACAACAAACAAACTAATACAAAATAACGTAAATGAGATATAGCAGTGGTTGTTGTCAATTGGTCATTTAACTTTCTCTGGTTTAATGCTGCTTCACACACACTGACAAGAAATATGTGCGTAACAATCCCAGTGAAAGGAGTCAACCTTTACTCACAGTCTCCTCAGCCAATGGTCTGCTGCTATTTCGTCCCACTTGTGGTGGGACCACCCAGGATGCTGAAGCTCTAAAGCCAACAGAGTTTCATGAGCTATCAGTTGACTACTGAGCTAACACTGCACTGTCCAACTATGATTGAACAGATCATTGATGGACTTGCAAAGTGCAAGATAACAAATGTTTGCAATAGGACGTCTAGAAGATCAGCTTTTGATTACTAGCAATGACAAATGGTGTCAGAGATATTAGTGTAGACATATTTTGTGAGAGATTTTATGGCAAAAGTCTCTGAATTTGCTCTCTTTATTCTTTATGGAGTCAGAACCAACAAAAATCAGTGAAAGCTCAGTTAATAATAAAAGGTTAATTTGGTTGTAGACTTGATTTGTATGACACTTACTGTAGCTGGTTTTGGGGCTCCATACATTTTATTATTATCAAAAGTTCAGAATCAGCTTTATCAGCCAAACAACTGTACTGTAAATAATTATTATATAAATAATAAGCTACATTACAGTTCTTGATTCATTCATCTTCTATACCCGCCTTATCCCCTTCGGGATTGCGGGGGGCTGGAGCCTATCCCAGCTGTCAACGGGCGAGAGGCGGGGTACACACTGGACCGGTCGCCAGTCGATCGCAGGGCAACATGTACAGACAGACAACCATTCACGCTCACACTCACACCTAAGGGCAATCTTAGAGTAACCAATTAACCTGTTTTTGGTCTGTGGGAAGAAGCCGGAGTGCCCGGAGAGAACCCACGCAAGCACGGGAAGAACATGCAAACTTCACACAGAAAGGCCCCGCCTGACCGGTGACCTTCTTGCTGTGAGGCACGCGCACTACCTGCTGCGCCACCATGCCGCTACAGTTCTTGATCATAAAAGTAATTTAATTTCACTCTGTAATGTTAAAGAATGGTATTAACCTAATCTATTGTGTTAACAAAGTACAAATGAAGGAGAATCTGCACTCTGCCTGACACTGTGTGCTTCTGAACTTCTATTCTGTGTCATCCTTTTGTTCACAGTGTCAGGTTTTGGACTACAGTTGAAGGAGACTCTATGTGGCGTCTCCTCTGATAAAAGTCGTGCACACACTTCATCCAACTTGACTAATGTTAAGCCTTGATGATGCACAAATGACCCCGGCGGCTTTGAACTGTCATCAATCCAATTAATAGGAGATGGCTCTGAATCCATTACAGCAAATATAATACAAACATTATTTTATTAACCTCCAAATCTAGTCTAATTCTATCAACATAATTAATTCAATCCATTTGCAAAGTGCCGCTTTTATGAATAATTAATATCAACACTTAAATATTAAATATTCAGATTTGTTCATATATCTCAATTGTGTTGGAGCGCTGCTGAGCTGCTCTCAGTGTGTGTGTGTGTGTGTATGAGTGTATGAGTGTGTGCAAGACTGACCTCTCTAAACTATGACAGCATCAGTCATTTCGACAAATGCCTAACAATGACACATGTTTACGTTGGCGTGACAAAGGCCTCTAGGAATTACAGTATGAGGTCCAGTGGGAGCAAAGGAGGAAATACTGTGACATTGTTATAGAGCCACAGGTCTGCCACAGCAGACCGCTGTTTACTTTCTGTTTCCTCCCGACAGTCAGTGTTGGTTTCTTCTAACCATGACTACAGTCCTTCCCTAACCCTGACCAAGCTGTTTTTATGCTTTCACCAAACTTTAACCAGCATGTTGTCAGATCAGAAAATGCTTCTGTGTGTCATAATGGAAGGGAACTATGAACACTGTATCTGGTGGTTTCATCTGAAGGGCTTGAGGAGAACAGGTGTGTTTTAACAAATATATGAAGCTGACATTGGCCTTTTATTAAACATCAGATTTCAAGAACCAACGATTGTCTAAAATGTCATTTCATAGGTTTTCCCATCATGACAAGATTCAAATTCTGGGATAAAACTGAAGCCATCTCCATCACTGCCACATCAATAGTTAGACCTACCTGCAAAACAGTGACTCCTGGGTTGCTGCATTGAAAACCTCCATTAAAGCCTGACTGAATCCTTGTGTGATTCTCTGAAAGAGGAAGAGAAACAAACTCCACTTAGGTCACGTGATCACAGCCAGGCCCATGACAAGTGGCTGGAAGCTCTGAAAGCTATTAGCTGAGATTAAATGATTTTGTTAGATATACTAGAAAAAAACAATAAATAAAAAAGTGTCAAGCGTTTAGACACCAGAGCCATGAAATTTCAGCATTTTGTCACAACATGAACATATCTCGTGTCTACAGTCATACATATACATTTTTAAAAGAAACGTTTTACATCAGAGGAGCGAGGCCCCTGCTGTGGGAGTTTGACTTTGTCTCTTTTGTTAGCCTTAATTTATTGTCTTGGCTGGTTTGAAAGGTGTCTTTCTGTGGTTGATTGGGGTTAGTGGTTGAGTGTTGTTGCTTCAGGGTGAGGCCCACATTATTGTCTACAGCTAAATGAGTGACGTGTTTTCTCTGGTGTGTTTGCATGTACAGAACAGTCAGACTGACTTTCTTCACAGTCGGATTCACCAGCTTTCTCTCTCACCCCCTGGGTCCAGGCCATATATCTCCCCCTGTTCTCTCGCCCAGTGCCCAACACTCAGCAACTCTTGGCAAGGCATCATTAGGTATAATGTACTTCCCCTCTCTCTCTCCCAGGGATATTTTGGAGTGGGGCGAGTGAGCTGACCTTACTGAAGGGCTCAGACGGTCCTGCCAACTCTGTCTGTCTCTCTCTCCTCTCCATTTATACCCCCCCCCCCCCCAACACACTCCCCTCACCTCCAAATTATGAAAAGGGCCATCGACTTTTTTTATTTAGAACTTTAACACCCAGGTTTTGTTCACAAGGTTTGGTATTGAGAAGGGCTGAATTGAAAAGTCAATGTACAGCAGACAAAAATGTTTTTAGAGCTTTAGGAGTTGTTAGAGTCTAAACAGAGTTAAGAGACAAATGAATAGTGGAGTTAAATTCATCATGTGGCCAGAAACATAACTCCAAATGGCTGATAATGTTATTCCATGCCTGCTGGATGTTTAAATGGGCCACTTTCACCAATTCTACTGAGTAATAATCTGTCAGTGTTGTGTTTTCATTCGGCCCTTCCCAAGGGGAAAAAACAACAATCAATTATTGCTGCTTTAAGTTTAGACTGCCTTTGTGAAGCAACACTTTTGCCAAGGTCTAACAAGCCATGATTGCATGCAACTAACTATATATGCAAGTTAGGTGGTGCACTGACCATGAAAGCTACGGTAATGAAAAAGTAGGAAACAGTATTTTCTTTACATTTCGAATTCATGTTTTGACCAGACTTCCTTTTTTGCCAGTTTTATTGCCGCATAAAAATTTGTCCCTGTGCAGCTTGAGTTGTTTGTGATTTATTCCTGAGGCACTTGCAAATAAACAAATACCCTCCTCCCAGCACTCATCACCCTGTCATGTCCAGTGACAGAAGCAGGTGCTGGGTCCAGGTGGGCCTGCCAACACACGAGGCTGGCACGGACCAGTGGGGGGTCTGACCGGGCCAAGAGTCCACCAGGACTGATACCATACCTCCAACACTGCAAACCTGTTGCCAAACTCCCTCCTCAAAGCACGTAAAACACATATACTGACTGAGTGCTTTAAAAAGCAAACTGGGAGGGCGAGCTTTTGTGGACGAGCTGATTGTTATGGTGAAATGATAAACTGGAGCGACAAATTAGCCCCAAATTTGAATCTGTGTCTGTGTGTGTGTGTGTGTGTGTGTGTGTGTGTGTGTGTGTGTGTGTGTGTGTGTGTGTGTGTGTGTGTCTACGTTGAAGCTGATGAACCCTGCCTGGAAGACGATCATTAGTGAGTCAAATACCAGCACAAATGGCCGCCTGCGATAATGGCTGACATTCATCTATGTCTGAGTCTTGTCCAACTTGCTGCTTAACGCTCACACAACGAGGGAGCTGAAGTCTGACGCGTAAAAAAAAAAACAAAAAACTTTGTGGTGGAAAGAGAGTCTGAACCTGTGTCAGTGCACGTTAGCATTCACAGTTTGGGCTGACGCTGCCACTTAAAGTGAATGGAATTATCTCAGATTAACCCTAAACGACTTAGTGACACACGATGACAAGAGAATAACGATGCAGAGTGTTATGATCTGAGCTGTGGCATCCTGAAAATAGCTTTAACAAAATATTCCTCTCACCGTAGGATAATCATGTATGATGAGGTAGTGCAAGGGAAGGAAATAAAAGCTTGTTGCGTAACATTTTAACACTCACCCACTTTGGTGTGATCAATCAGGCGCCCGTGCACAGTCCATCCCTCTGCCCCCCCATCTGTTATTGCAAGTGCTGTCCATATAACAGGCGCCTGTCAATTTCGCCTGCTTTTTATTGACTCATCCTCGGAGCCACGGAGGGGTTTCGATCACAATTATCATTTTTTATGAATACATTTTCATGAATATATTAGCGTCCTCCCCACCACCGCCACCCACCACACACATACACATACACATTTGGTGGAGTGTTGTTTTCTCACAGTTAATCAGTGGCCAGATAAATCAGAGGCCATATTTGCAGTCCATCTGCTGGGAAGGTGCAGTGGGCTCCAGACGCCATTCAAACATGCTGGACAATAACAGGAAGTGGAAAGACAGCACGCAGACGTTGCCGGCATCACACTTCACTGTTCACTATGTTCTGTCAATACAGATGTCAGGCCAAGACCAGTTCTTTTTTCCTGGAACAGGACAACAAAGAACTTTTGTGGCTCAGCATGTTACAACATGTGACAACTTCAGATCTATTGATTTCCTCCCCGGCAAATACTGGTTAATAACAGTTGTACACCCTGTTTTTGGGAGGCTGAACCAGGACTGGTCAGGAGCTGAAAGTACAATACACTACCTGATATTCTTGCTCCACCCATCAGCATCCTAAAATCTCTCATAAAAGTTTCCTCCAAGCTTCAAACAAGACATAACAAATCACATAGCAAATCACGCTCTCGCACAAATCAGTAGACTTCTGGTTTGATGAATAGATCGTAGAAGCTAATTTTGGCTAATGTTATCATTTTATGGCAGGTAGATTTCTACACCTGTCACCCTGCTCCTCCTATAGGAAAAGAAAATGAAGAGCAGCAGCATTGTAGACGTACAGATGTGGACATGTGGATCTACGGGCAAAGAAAGTGACAGCTGTTCCACTTGTAAGGCAAAAGTATGACAAGGCAGGTATTTATAGCTGTAGTTTGTGAGGTATTACATTCAACATGTCTATATTTAAAAAAAAACAGCAACAAAGACATAATTTTAATACTTTCCAGTTGCCCCTTGTTGCCCTTCATGCTTTTTTATGTCATTTTGGACAAATGAAATCCAGTTAGGAATAAAAGATCTATCCCATCAACAAACATGGAAATGCAATAACAGATAGCAGACAGATTAATTTAGAGGTCCCAGACCTTCCAGGCTGCACCAAAACAAACTGTAGTGGCTCAAAAATTCAAAAAGCATCAAGTAGCGCAGATCATCTTTTAGATATTTTTCATTCAGAGACATTAACTGTATTTATAGTATGTTTTGCAAACAGACAAATGGACAGAACATGACTTCTTGCCAACCCTTTTCACAGACGCATGACATGCCTTAGAAAGAAAGTAAAAAGATAAATTAAACAACCAAGGAGTCAGGGACAAGGCCTTGTTGCTTAGAATAAAAAAGAGCAGCTCCACCAGCAACGCTGTGAAACTCTGAATAAAAACCCAAACAGGAGCCGGGTGCTTTGTTATTCCAGATGGCTTTATGGGTCATGAAAGAGTGATTCACACGTCACTTTAAAAGTGCCCGTTGCTGGCTTGCCGTCTAACTGCTCTTCTCCTTAAAAACTGGGAAGCACCCCATCAATTATTTGCTAAGCAGCCATACTGAAGATCTCACTTTGAACAGTGTGTGGGGACGGCAGCCCTGTCAGCGTGATGATAGATGCACTGGAGGCTCACGCTGCCCCCAGCACGCCTCTCTGAGGGTCGGCAGCTGCACAAAGCCTGAGCTGTCTGTGTGTACGTGCAGACAAGCAGCACACACATGCACAGAAACACACCCGCACAGCCATGCACACCCTGCACAAACACACCTGCACATATGCAAACACACATTTGCATAAACACCTTTTCTTATACACACATAATGACACACACATGCTACATGTCAACATGTAGAATACTAAAAACAACTAAGCACATTTACAGTACTGAAGGACAGCACTTCTGAACAATTTTGAGGTGCTTGTACTAAATATTGTACTTTTTTTTTACTTCACAATATTTATTGAACAGCTGTATTTGCTACTTACTTTGCAGATTAAGATGAATCAATAAAATGTTGTGAATTGCTGGGCGAAGAAATTGTTAAAATGACCTCCTCCTCATGCTCAACCAGCTACAACATTAAAGTGCTGCTTACATGTTACAGCATAAAGAATAGTATAATAATGTGACACTGAAAGAGGCAACTGTGCATAATGAATATGTTTATTTTTTAGATTATTACTACATTTTGTCACTAATACTCTTGTAGTATTACTCAAGTAAAGCTGTGACTTTTTATTTGCAATGGAATACTTCTAAAGTTTGAGTTTGGGAAATTTGGATTTGATTTTTATTTCTTTCACTACAGCTGAAGCATGTACATACACACCGGAAGACCAAAAAGGACATGTGACTGCATGCAGAAAACAGTTTACAGAGAACAATAGGTTCATCAAACAAGCAAACAAGAAAAGAATTAACAAAGTTTATAATCAGAAGAACATCACAATAAGAAATCTGGGTTTAATTTGTAATAATGTTTAAATCATCTTAACGGTGCACAGCTGCAACCCCGTCTGAGCCTGTGCTACTAATTACACCATTTGCCACTTTAATGTCCAATGTAGCCATTGAGGATTCAGTTGGGTCAGAGGAGAATTAATAGAGCATTAATCAACATGCACTAATTAGCTAATAACATGTTAATTAAATCAGGTATTTAAAGTTCTGAGACGCGTAATGCTTATTCTACCGTATACGTGTCATTTCCTGAAAAGAGAGACAGAGACACGGTATGTCTGTACATGCATGTTGTAGCAGCGATGACAGCGAGTCAATACAAATGTCACAGTGTTGAATCTGACCTTCATTGCTCCTTTGGGATTTCTCTGTTTGCACCATTGTTATCCCCCTCCACCTGACCCCTGGGCCCACCCACCCTGACCCTGAACAAGTCTCATTTCTCCTCCTTTGTGATCAGCTGTAACAAATTTACACACAAAAAAACGCTTTTGGATCAATGTCGCCGTTTAGGCCAGCATACGCCACACGCTCAGCTGATGTTCATAGATTCTACTGAGCCAGATCGAAAATGGCAGAAAGCCAATAGCTGAGCTTGTCTTTGAGGTCCAGATCAGTGAATTACTTTGATAGTGTGGAGCCCGTCCTGGTGCTTTTAATGTGAAATCAATACATCCTCTCTCACTAACCAGTATAAAACGCTTGACCTGAGGATTGACTTTTTTGTTTTTGCCTCCTCTCTTTGTCTTCTAAGGAATGGGTCCGTAAGTTTGAGGACAGCTTGTATTTTGCGGTGATACACATTTTGCTGAGACTGCTTTTTCTGTTATATCACACGCTGTTGGGTCTTGACTCTGAGCTCAACCTCATTTCAACCTTACAGTGCAAGGTAGAGCACATCACAAATAGTGACATAAATATGCCAAAAGTATTAAGACATCTGAACATTACACCCTTATATGATTGCTGAGCATCTTATGATATGCTGCTATGACAGCCTCCACTCTTCTGATCTCAGGTTTTCCACCAGATGTTGAAACCTGGCAGTGGGGGTTTGCTCTCATTCAGACACATGAGCATCGACAAAGTCCGGATCACAGTACATAAATAAACTACAGGCTCCTGTGTCAGCTGTATTTGCATCATGATGTGAACAAATGCAAGCAGAAAGTAGTCTAACAGTAAGTTCTGTAACCTAGTAAATCCATTTGGATATGTGCTAATGACAAATTAAGCCCAGTTATGGTTGT
>JBBMOE010000004.1:17020386-17040386 GCA_037975065.1 Chaetodon trifasciatus
GGGGGGGGGTTAGTGGTGGGGGGATGTCCTTGAAGATAGAGCTATGAAAGAGATGAAAGGTTTATTTAATCAATTTTCAAGGTAAAATGATCTTCCGGCGCTTTACTCCACGCATTTGGTGCAGTGAATGTGAAAGCGGTACAAAGCCATTACAATGCCCCCAAGTCTATTAAACTGAATGACAGACGTTGTTTACAACCCCAACTGCTTCTGCAACCGCACCATTATCGCCGCATACTGATGTAAGAATCAACAGCCGGATTGGCTGTCATTACAGAAGGACAGCAGAGCGTCTTAAAGCAACATTTATCAGCCTTTCTACAGGATTTGTAACCTGCTAATCACTAGACGTCAGGTTACTTTCATTACCTCCATTAACATATTGGTCTGTGAGTGCTATACATTCAGACATGGCGTGTCCATTACTTCCAAAAATGTTTGTCTCTTTGCTTTTTTTGTTACACACATTCTGGAAGTCACCAAACATGTTCAGTAAAGGACATTCCAGTAGTTGAATCCCACTGCAAACACAACCACAGAGTTGGTACAGTATTTATGATTGCTTAAATAGTTTGAGAAACAGTTCAATGAAACAATAGATTTTATAGTTTTCATCCATTGCCTGATCAAATTTTTATCAAATCCATCAAGACATGATACCTCACCTGCCTTTTCCATTTCATCTGACAATACAACACAATATGGAATCTAAAACTATTGTAAGTACTGTTTACAATTTCCCCTCGGGGATCAATAAAGGAATCTGAATCTGAATCTGAATCTAAAATCTGCTGCTCTTTGCCATCTAGTTCCTCTTGACAAATAATTACCTGGTTTGGATGCCATTTAATTATAGAAAATGATAAAAGAAAGAAAAATATAAAGAAAAGAAAGATATACAGTATATGTTTAAAAAGAATTATTAAATGATAAGAGGAAAAACTTAAAGACTCTGAGGTTATGTCTTAGCACATTTAGCTCTTCATGTCAAGCCAAACTAAATGAAAGCTTTTCCTGGAACATGAACCAAATGTGGTCTGATTTTGCAAGATTTTGTCTGTTGCAGACAACACTTCATCTTTTCAAACCTCATAAAATATGTACAGTACGTTGTACAAATGAAGCGGTTTCCTTAACAAGGTGGGATTGGACTTTTTTCAGTTCAGCACTAACTATCTTTAGAATTACTGCTCGAACTCTACTTTGATGAGAAAGCTAATCTGCCACATGCATCACTTTATTGTCTATCAATTCAGGTATTTTGATCCAGATCCAAATGCAGATTAAACATCTTCTGTTCTTAGAGTGCAGTGCAGTCTTGCTGCACTTGGTTTTAATTCAGCATTTTCTTTTTGAGTTAATTTGGCATCATAAAAGCTGCATATTGTTGCATACTGCTTTTAAATATGAAAGTATTATGAAAGTAGTGATTGCTAGGAGTGTCTAAAATCACTTTTAAGGTCCTTTTGTCATGAGGTGTTTCCATTGTTTTGTCAAATCCAGCTACCTCTTAAATAAGTGCAGCATTTACCATGATTGACATGCAGATGTTCCCCTTAAACACAACAGCCAGTCTGCTCCAGTGTCTGGATGTTCTGCTCTGCTACAGCAAATAGGAGGGATATTTATGGGCATCTAAATGTGCGTGAGCAGGTCTGCACAGCCTTTGTTTCACAGTGGTAATAATGCCAGGCCCAGACCTACTGTCCTTGCCCCTTCAGTCCAGTGAATATCATCCCAGGCAATGGAACTTTTTGCGCAACGTTAACTGTCACGACCTGCGGCGGCGGCGGCTGGAAATGGCTTAACTAAACTGTCAGATCTAATAAAGCCAATAAAGGGATCAGATAAATGTTTATTACATAGTAGGAAAAGATCATTTCTGGACAGAAATTGAGGATGACCTTTCTGGATAATTCCTCGCTGCTTCAACCCCCCCTCCTTCTGCTGGATAAATCACAGGGTCCCTTTTGTTTCACGGCTGATGGAGCCTTGCTGACGTGGGATTGTTAAAACCTCACTCGCTCTTCTTTCTTTGTCTCCCCAATTACAGGAGCCCTCCAAGTCTGAATGCCACCTCGACATACAGACAGGCGCAGACTGCTGTGGTCCTGCTACAGTCAGATCATAATCGTATAATAATATAAAAGTATAACACCTGCCTAAATGCAGACAAAGACCTTTTTAATTGAATGCACCTCATCAGAAAACTCAGAAGTGGGTCTTTTTTTGTTTCCATGTTGAAGTTGTTGTGAAGTACATGGTTAGATGTTTTTTTAA
Source organism: Chaetodon trifasciatus (assembly GCA_037975065.1). Classification (NCBI taxonomy): domain Eukaryota; kingdom Metazoa; phylum Chordata; class Actinopteri; order Chaetodontiformes; family Chaetodontidae; genus Chaetodon; species Chaetodon trifasciatus. The sequence continues at coordinate 17,022,667 of JBBMOE010000004.1, forward strand.
AGCAGCATTAATTTATCGTTTTTGGCCACTTGGGGACAACATAACAAGCTGAAAGCACAGCATTGACATATGTGTGTCTATTAACGCCTCATGGCTAATATGATAACTAATAACTGTCTATTTTCACGTTAGCGTTGACATTAGCATCAGGTACAGGTTTCTGACTTCCTGATTTAGTTTCTGGTTTGGTCTCACCAACTCCAGAGAAAAACATCTGGCTCTTTAGCTGCTGGATGTTTCACTTCCTTCACCAGCCAGTTGCTAACTAGTGTTCAGCAGGTTTATCAAAGATTGTTTGATGGAAATGAGGTTGATGCAAGTAAGGCTTGGGGAAAAAAATTAAATAATGAGTCAAAAGAAGCTGAAACTTCTGTAAAACTAAGGAGAACGAGTAGTCAGATGCTAATTATCTATGGCCTTGTTACTATGATCAGCCTCTTTCAGATTACACACAGCCAACTGATGCTTTGTTATATCTTCTCTTAATGTTTTATGTCTTATGTAAAGTGCTTTGAATTGCCTTGTTTTCAACAGTGCTAACACACGAGTACACTACTGCCTTGCCTTACTGTGTGTTACTTCAGCTATGTTTCACCACTTTTTAACAATAAACTCTAATTACACAACCTCAACACACGTCACAGCATCTTTTTGCTCCCTGATGTATCACCAAAATCCCCCGAACATCACTGGTTGTCTGGTCTGCGCCACAGTTCAAATGACAGCTTTCACAGCAGCTGAGATGAAGCGAATCAAATGGACGAACACACCAGGGGTTACAGCAAACAGCGTAGGTGTGAAAGCACTAAGAGATGGGGTCAGATTTCACCTGCTTTGGCTCCTTTAAACCACCTGGTTGTTTTAAAATTTCAAACAGATTTTTAAATGTTATTGCACTGTACGGCCTGTTAAGACCATGCTAAGGACCAGGGTTGACAACCTTTTCTTTGAAGGCACTTAGATTGCCATGAAGGTCCATTTAGCACGGAAAATCACACTTTAACTGTACAGCTCACTCTGTTTTTAGTTCATTTTCTTTCCTCTTATTTATTCATGAGTTATTTATGTATTTTCTGCACAGAAAATTGTTGCCTGTTGTGGTTTTATGTTGTAGTGCACATTGTGATTGTTGCTGTCATGCGCCGTTTTAAACAATATTGTATTATTACTAAATTATGCAGCCAGCATCTAGTGGCCATTAGAAGAACAGCAGCTTCAAGCATCAGCTTCAACAAGCAGCCTTGGTGTTTGCCTCTTGGCAAACACACTGGAATGCCGCATTACCAAACAAAAGAAAAGCCAAGAAAAGTCCAAGTTAACAAAGTCAAAAGGGAGCAGTAACTGAAGTCGGCCGTATCGTTGAAGCCGATGTAAAATTTAAGCCTTACACAGAGAACCTGTAACACTCATCAAATATGGATGACGACACCGCGAGCACCTGCACCTCACAGGTTCACTGCTGAACAGATGTGGCGTGATGAGATCAGGTTAGGGGGTGTTTGAAGATGCTTCCTTACTGCCCGATCCCCTTTATTTCCCTCTCAGACACCCCCTCCCTCCCCCGTTCCCCGCCCCTCCTTGGCCTGTCCTCTGAGCTACATGTGGCATGGCTGCCTACTGCTTCCTGTGACAAGCCAAGCTGTCCGCTGACCACTTCATTTTTGATGTTGGCAGGCGAAACTCGAGTCGTGGCAGCCTGTGTGTGTGCGCGCGCACAAACACGCACAAACACACACACATGCACACACACTGGGTTCAAGGGAACACCATCCAAGAAGAAGAAGAGTTTCCAAATGACCAAACACAGGCTGCTTGATGAGTGTTTGCTTCGCCTCGTCTTTGTTTTCTCTCCATCTCCATCTCAGAAGTCCATCATTGTATCTCTGTTTATTTTTCATTCCCTTTCTTTCTTCTTCCTCTTTGTATTGATATTTATATTTCTGTCTGTCTTGGCTGCTGTTTTTCTCTTTGTTTAAGAAGCATTTCTATGTATTTTTTCCCTCCTACTTTCTGTCTTTCCTCCAGTTTTACTTTCTTTTAAGATTTTACTTTCTCTTTGTCTTTCTGTCCTTGGTGTCTGTCTTTCTCCCTCCTTAATGTCCATCCTTAGAGCACTTGCTTTCTTGCTCTGTTCTTTTATTGTATCATTCTTTCCTCCCTTCTTTCTGTCTTTCTTTATTTTTGATCCCAGTTTTTGTCTGTTTGTCTTTTTTTTCTAATTGTTTTTTGTTGCTTTCTGTTTGTATTGTTTGTTTTGTCTATTTCTTTGGGCAGGTCTTGCTTTAGTCCATCCAGTCTTCTAATTCTTTGTCTTTTCTTCCTTTTATTCACTGAGTACATTATCTAGATGTTTGTCTTCTTTTTCTATCTTATTTTTCATCATCGTCTCTCTCATCTGTCATTTCATTGTTGTCTCCTTTTGTTTCTTTTCATGTCTTGCTTTTGTCTTCCTTCCTTTCAATATTTTAGTACTTCACACATGATCCTGGCTGTCTATATCCACATTGAGTGAAATAATACTTCAGTCACTTGTGTCGTGTTAAAGTCTTGTCACTCAAACTTGGATGTTTCCTGAAATTAATCTTCAGTTGAAGGTTTTCATGCTCCTCCACCTGCTGGGTGAGACAAAAACATATTGATGAAACCAAAAATTATAATTGCAATTTTAACAGCAATGTTTGCAGTTCCTGGCAACAGAAAGTGAAACACTACACTATGTTTCCTTTGTCTTATGCAATATAAACCATTTAAAAATTGGACTGTCAGATGAAGCTGAAAATAAGGCTGTTTTTCTGACTTTTCATGAAAAGTTGTCTTGGAGAAAGGGTTTTTACAGGACAGATGAAATTCACACTTACAGACATCATAAAACAGAATGTTTTACATCTTCCTCTTCAACTTGGTATATGATATATGTCTGAAATTAAACAGATCTTTTTTTTTTTTTTGGTCATTTCTCTTGTTTCACCCCTCCGTCTCATGCAGAAGAAATCATGTTCTGCTCAGTGCCACTGGACACCAACATGTACTATTCACTGCATCTGTTTCTGCATCACTCTAATAGACTGATATGAGCCTAAAGACATGACAAGGCCCCTGTTTCAGGTCAGATACACATTAGATGTTAAGGTCAGGATAAGAGGCTTTGATCGGCACTACCATGCTGGGTTCATGATCTTTGGGGGCAGGAGGACAGCTGAGTGTGTGTGTGTGTGTGGTCACAGCTATAGAGAGAGAGTATATGAGGCAGGAGGGCCTCACCCAGCCCATTAGATGTGCGCACTGGCCTGTGAGATGTTGTATCACTTTAATTAGCGGGGGGCTGTGGGCCACGGCGGCGTGAGGAGATGGGGAGAAGGTTGATTGTGTTTTAGTCATTGCCTAAAGCCACGGTGCCCCCTTCACCCCCTCCTCCCCACCCTCATGTAAAAAGTTTTATCAAGCTCGACTTCCTCTCTGGGCCTTTTGTTAAAGTGGCTGATGACTGTTGTTTTGTTTTGATGACCTTACATCTTTGAAAGTCTTGTGGTTGGGAAAATGATGTGTTCTGTTAAAATATTATAATTTACACTGCCATAAAAATATCCCTTCTTCCTTTTACCTCACGCCATCTTCTTTAATTGCAGCTACATTTCCATATTAGCCAATCTGTGAGACCATTCATTTAGCCATTCTGCCTCTGGCCTCATCTGCATTTGAGAAAACTGGGCAAAACTTAAACGCTGTCACACCGTCTGAATAAATTGCGAAATAATGAACATTTTAGATAACTACAGTGAATCAGAGCACGCTGAATGCACCCTGGCATCGAGCCAGCCCCCGCAGACGGTCAGAGACGGAGCTGTAGAGAGCGGGAATGGGGATTCTGGGTAATTGGGCTCATTGTCCCATTGTTGAAGCTAATGAAGTGATGCAATTGAAGGGATGATTCTTTGGGATTGTCTTAAAAGTAATTCAGCAGCTTGTACCATGAGACAGTTTATATGAATAACAATAATTAGGTGATGTTTAAGGAAACAACACAAGATTCATTGCAAAATGATGCATCTGCCAGTTTAAAAAACGATATGAAGCAGAAAATGAAAACAAATTCTCATAATTTTGATGGATAATATTAAGGGTTCTTATTCAAGGCACGCTGAATGCACCTTGGCACCGAGCTAATTTATGTGGCAGAAATAACTACAACTTGCATGTGAAGATTTGTCTATAAATCGTCAAACAAATTGTGGAAATGATCAAAAAATGTAAAAATAAGTAGTTTGATATTCTATAGTAAACTACTTGCCCCAAGTACAAAAACCAGCTTTCATTGTGATGTGATGGTGAGTCCTCACCATGGCAGTAACACGCTGTAATGCATGTTGCAATGATTTCCTGTCAGAGGTCATGTTTAAAAAACACAAGTACACATGAGAAAATATGGAAGATTAATGTCAGAGGTGAAAATCATTGGACAACAGTCTCCTAATGGCCGCTGTCAGATCCCATGTTTCTCTCCGTTAAGGCTGGGGTGCAGGGTTGTGGGACTGGATGGGAAATGGGGCTGGGGAGGGGTGGTGATGGTGGGCGGTGCAGCAGCTCTTTATTGCTATCATAAAAGTTTACACGACCACCATCTCTTACAATCCATATTGACAGGAGTTTTCAGAGAAAAGCTTCCTAAAGCACAGGAAAAGAAAAAAAGACAGGCCATATCATCTCCCAGCCTTAGGTGCATCATACCCTTGTAATAGGCCAAGGAAAATATAGACTTATAGAAAATTAAATGAGGCATGAATGACCATAAGCGTGAAGACAATTACACCCTTCGGAAATCGTATATTTGTGAAGATAATTTCTGGAGGAGTCTGTGTGCTCAGACCCAGTCAGGTTACAGTATCTTCTCTATGCTTGAACTCTCCTTGAACTTGGGATAAACGTCACTGGAGTGGGACGTGGCTATCTGCCCCTGCATCTGGTTATTTTAGCTCCAATTTGCAGCCTAATGCCACAATTACCCTGATCTATGGCTCGAGTCACCCCTTTAATGGCTCACTGTCAAAATCAGCACATTTGCAGAAGCAAGGCCCTGAGAGGAAGTCCTGACTTTGCTTTATTGATGCCTTGATTGATTTGGGAACTACTTTTTTGTTCTAAGAATGGCCAGATGAACCAGAAGTTAAGGGCAAGGCAAATAATTTGACTGATAAATCTGAGCAAAGACTGAAATAAAGATTCTACAGTGTCCTTTACAAATGCCATAATGTTTGTAATAAGAGCCCAATGTATTAGACTGGTCGCGGTTAATAAAACCATAAAACAAAGTAGAGAACAAGATAAATATCTGGTTGTCTTGACTGTCTCTCTCGCAGTTCCTCCGGTACTCTCTGAAATTAGAGTTTTGTGCTCACTCTCCTTGCCATTTCTTCTGTTTTATATTAATATACAGCAACATCATAAATTATAATTCGAAAGATATTGTCTACACATGTTAACATGCACTGCTCTCTGTTGGTTGTCTGTAATTGTATAAGGTTACAAGAAAACAACAGGATTCAGCTGGAGCTTCACAAAGTGAACCTGCAAAGCTGTAATGCTCACAACATACCAGAAAACAATATGGGACAAGCAAAAAAAAAAGTAAAAGTCTTTGGATCTTTACCATGTAGCATGTTAGCATGCTAACAAGTTACTGTTGTCTAATATACTTTTAGTGAGACATCTGGGTGGACAGCTGGATGGACATGTTGGATACAGTGTGTCTGCTGGTAACAATGGATAAAAATAATATTAAAAAGAAAAAGTATTCCATTTTCCATATGGATGTAGCCTTTTTAGCCATATGCATGGATATGTTTACACCTCCAACTAAAAACAGTGGTCACCCTGTTAATGCCCATAAAGCTTAACAGACTCTCTGCAGTCTTGATCTGAATATGTCCCTTTGGATATGAGTGTAATGATGAGAGCCTAAAATGTGACATTACAAAGTACGATAAGATGCAGCTCTAATAACATGATACAGAGGAGAGATACCGCAGTGTGTGGACAGAGTAACTCCACCTTGGCTGCCCAGAATCCTCTCACAGCGATGAAAAGCAGCCCCTGAAGTCCACTCCATCACGGCATGGCTCTCTGCCCTCGCTGTGGCGTGACTGGGACAAGGATGAGTGGCGGTAAAGGACAAACTCATGGACACCAGTTGGGCTCCCAGAACCAGCACACATTATTACCCCCAACAGAAGCCGAGTGAAGGCGGGAGCCAGGAGCCCGTCCCCGGCACAGCTTCGGTGGGAGATGCAAAAACAGATGGCCACCCCCAGCAAGACATTAGCAGCAGAGATTTGAAAACATCTTGAAGCCCCTGTCGCCACACAGAGACTGTGGTCAGGAGGCTAATGTGAGAATAGTAAAACATCGGCGCAAACGGTAAAATGAGCTGCGATAAGAACAACAGCTGTGCAGAATTACAAGAAACTGCATGCTACAGTGTATTTATCTGAGTCTGCAGTGTAACATTCAAAAGGCCATTGTCTGCCTGCACATAAGGAAACTGCTGAGGCTTTATTTACCAAAGATGATGTTACTGAAATGGAACAACAAGCCATTCAAACTAGAGATCTGCCCTTGCCTATCAGTATATATGGAGGTCATTAACATACAGCAAACCTAAGATGCAATCAGACTGAACTGAATACATACATTTTTAAGAAATCTAGACTGTTATCAAAGTTATTATGGTATTTATTATTCTATAGTCCAGGAAGGTAGATACCTTCCAATAGTGTAGCTTTCACCTGCATTTCGCCAAAACAGTGTTCACTTGGTTAATGCCCCCAGTGCCCCAAATCTGCCATTTTGCAATCACTTGGCTACTGTATGTTCCAATGGAAAAGACTGTAATCATTTGTGCCTAAAATGTCAAAATACAAGAATATCTACAGTGTTTTTAAATGGTTTTACCATCACACTAAATGTCTATTGAGAGTATGAAAGAAGATCGTAATTCAGGGTCCACTTATTTGCTTTTTGTGAAGCTTTAACCACATCTCACAGTCCTCATCAGCTGATGGAGTTTGCCCCATGCATTTGATGCAGTGAAAAACTCCAGAAAAAGCAAGTAAATTGACCTTGAGTTGAGATTATTTGGTCAAATTTGTGTTTCCAATGTAGAATATGAACTTTAACACTCAAGCCTATTTTGAGAATTCAACTTCTTTCAAACTCTGATAGTATTTCAGTCTGAACCATTGTTGTTTTACCTCATAATGTGTATGAACAGTGTCATATAAAGAGGGTGTCTTACTACTTGCCATTATTTTAGAAAACTTGAAGCAGTAACTTTGCACCTCAAATCTGGGAATCATTTCTGTTTTTAGTTGGTGTGCTGCACTCTGATAAAGGTCTTAAACCACTAAAAAGGAGCTGTTTTAGAGGTTCTTCCACCTTGACATGAATAAAATCTTTAGAGAAGCAGTTAATACTTGGAATTAGGGATCAGATTATTTTTACAATTACAATACAAGCACCAATATGACTCTGTGCCTCTCTGAATGCCACTGTTACCATCACCTCTTAGATGAGGACATGTTTTAGTTGTGAAATTAAAGGTGAACACATCTCTACTGGCCTGATGCAAGCATTCAAACAAATTGTGCAGCAGGAAGCACACAAAAAAAGACACAAACCCAAGGTGACACGTATCATTGTCTCTAGACTGGCGGTTGTTCGGCGGGGGCGATATTTGTCGCAGCGGTGTCATGAGACTTGTGAACAGAGGGTTCGGCTATTCCTGGACATTTTCTCCACACCTGCACCCGGAGTGCACTGGGTTGGCATTTCAAACTTTATCACCTGTCACAAGAGAGACACCGGCTGCTCTGGAGAGCACTGCTCCCTGCCGCCAAGACCCCCTCCACCCGCGAGACATCACACCCGTCCTTGGAAGTCGTGCTTGGAAAGAGAAGATGAAGATTTCCCCAGTGGGAGGCTGCAGCCGCTGGCCAGCCGACATCCATATTGTCTTCTGGCTCCTAATTGATTTGAGGGCTGTGAAATCATCTTGATCACGTAAAAGTTAGATGCTGCCTTTTCATATGTCCATCCACTGCTGGACGCTCACAAAACACAATGTGCTGAACCGTTTTCCATGCAGTTTTTTTTTTTTTTTTTTAAATTCTGTTACAATCCTTTGCCTCTGGAATTTCTATTATTGTTGCTGATGCAGTGACAAAATGTCTTCACAGAGACATTATTATTGCAAATATTACTGAAAGGTTTTTTCTCCACTTTACAAAATCTGAAAAATTAAAAACACAGGAGATTTATGGGAAACATTTTAATAGGAGGACAGCTGGGAAGACGGGTAAAATGCAGGAGAATCCTGGGAAAAACAGGAGTTGAAAGGTGTCTGACAGGTATAGAAAGATGAGGAAACTCCTTGGAAGTGAGAGAACTGGTTGTTGTTTGGATTTAGAGGTTATAGTAGTAGGTTATAGCACTATTATCAACAACATAGTAATTTAAATTTGAGTGTGTGTGTGTGTACAATTTTACTAGGAGTGAGTGAGTTTTTAACCATTAAAGTGAGGATATTTTTTGAAAGTGAGGACATCTGAAGGTTAAGACTTGGTTTCAAGGGTTAGGTTAGAATTAGTTTTAAGGTAAATGTTGATGGTGAGGCATTTTGTTGTGATGGTTAAGGTTAGGGTAAGGGGCAAGGGAATGCATTATGTCAATGATTGTCCTCACAAGGATACAAGTGCAAGTGTGTGTGTGTGGTGTGACAGTCTCCAGGGGACACAGTGATCAAGGTGACACGTCTCTCTGGTCTCCACAGGGGGTGTCTGGGCTCCAGAAGGCCATGAGTGTCACAGCAACAAAGCCCCACACTGGATGATGTCATATCACACACACACACACGCACACTTACACGCACACATGCACGCACAGACGCACACACAGACACCCACAGAAATTTAGGGACTGACACTACCACCACTGGAGACTGTGAAAGGTTAAGTCTCAAGTTGAGTTGTGTTTGATTCAAAATAATATGTGAAGTCAAGTTAATGTGTCCAGATTCTTACACCTGTTGTTACAGTGGCCACACAGCAATAGCAGCTTTTCGTTGGTTGTATGTCTTCTTTGTTGTAGCAAATTTTGTTCTAGTCAGAGTAAAAGATGCAACATGTAAGAACTGACTAACTGTTGAATTCATACTCCAGACTAGTGGGGGACAGCAGATCATCAGAGTAACTGCTAACTGCTGCTAACTGTATTCTCTTTATACATCCATGACTGTAGCGCAGTTAGCTTGTCAGCTCAGTTAGCTGTGCAGCTAGCTGGACTAGCTGAGAGTGTTGGTGTTTACACCAGTAGCACAGGAACTTTGGACCACCAGAATGAGGAGGTTGCTGGCGGGGAGCGGAGCCAGAATGGGCACCAGAAGCCGAGCTGGGTGAACGTTCTGGGATCAAACACAGCTTCACAGACCAATGGAGGCCAGTTTGATGACAGGGAATAACATTACAGTACTGATGAGATTTACTGCTGCCCCAAACAGGACTCAGGGGATGATGAAGACACGGCAGAGCTTGTGGTACATTGTGAATTCACTGTTCACATACATCTGCACATTCTGTTGATAATGTCAGTAATATTTTTTAATGTTTTAAATCAGGGGTGGGGTCCCTTTTTCCTATCAAGGGCCATTTAAATTTTTATAACATCCTACAAGGGCCATACTAAATTATTTAATACATATCACACTAACCTCTGCAATGGCTGGAACCGCTTCTCTTTGGTGAGGCATCTGATGTCACATGGTAGGCATTAAACAGTGACCACAGTGGGAATGAAAGACTTGTGGTAGTGTTCCTTCTTACACCGTGGATGCAGCAGTCTGCTGCTGAAGGTGCTGCTTAGGGCCCCAAGCATCTCATGCAGGGGGTGGGATGGGTTGTCCATAATGGCTAACATCCTCCTCACATCCACCTCCTCGATGGTGTCCAGAGGGCAGTCCAGGACAAAGCCAGCTCTCCTGACCAGTTTGTTTAGTCTTTTTCTGTCCCTCTCAGAGCTCCCACAGCCCCAGCAGACCACTGCATGGAAAATTGCAGATGCCACCACAGAGTCCTAAAATATTTTTAACAGTGTCCTACATATTCCAAAGGACCTCAGTCTTCTTAGCAGGTGGAGACAACTTTGACCCTTCCTGTACAGGACATCTGTGTTGTTAGTCCAGTGCAGTTTGTTGATGAGGTGAACACCCAGGTAATCCCCCACGATCTCAACGTCCAAGCCCTAGATGTTCACTGGTGTAGTATGTGGTACATTCCTTCGGAAATCAATCACCATCTCCTTTGTCTAGCTAGCATTCATGTGCAGGTGGTTCAGTTCACATCATTTGACAAAGTTGGTTATGACTTCCCTGTATTCTAGTTTGTTCCCCTGTGATACACATCCAACGATGGCTGTATCATCGGAGAACTTCTGGATGTGCCAGCTGTCAGTGTTGTGTCTGAAGTTTGATGTGTAGAGGGTGAAGAGGAAAGGAGAGAGCACTGTCCCCTGAGGAGCCGCTGTGCAGCAAACTACGACAAGCAGTCGTGAAGCTTCACATACTGTGGTCTGTTGGTGAGGTAGTTGATGGTCCACACACTAAGGTGGCAGTCTAATCCAGCTCCTTCTGGCTCCCCTCCTGAGCAGTGATGGTTGGATTGTGGTGAAAGCACTAGAGAAGTCAAAAAACATGACCCTCACTGTGCTCCAAGTGTTCTCCAGCTGAGAAAGAGATCGGTGGAGCAGGTAGATGACTGCATCCTTCACACCAATGCCTGGTCGATATGCAAACTGTAGGGGGTCCAGCTCACTGCTCACCAGGTGACAGAGGTGGTTTAGTATGATCCTCTCCATCGTCTTCATAAGGTGGGAAATTAAGGCTACTGGTCTGAAGTGGCTGGGCTACCTGGGATGTGCGGTCTTCAGGACTGGAACCACACAGGAGGTTTTCCACAGGGCTGGAACTCTCTCCAGACTGAGGCTCATTTTGAAGATGTGTAGGATGACCCCACACAGCTGATCAGCACAGTCTGGAAAGAACTGCGTTTCCCACTCCTGCTTTAAGGTTCCCATTAGTACCTAAAACAACTTGGGTTACTATTCAAATTATTTTTTTTAAAACTGGCAAATTAATGACGATGAAACAGGTATGCACAAATTTGTGATAAGAGAGCCATCTGACTTGCTGTACAGTGAAAAGCAATCAGTGATTTCACCCGTTCACTTTGGTTTCTTCTTATTTTTCACTTCTGCTTTTTCTTTTCTTTCACAAGCAAAACTTAACAGTGCCAGTCACAACGTTCGTCAGGCATACTCTTAATTACTATTGCAAGCATATAATTAGACTGTGTAAACAGATTCACAGCAGCGTGAAAATGGTAGGTCTCCTTGTTTCGCTTGTCTTTGTGTGATGTTTTTTGGATCACAAATACAGGATTCTGAGCAGATATTTCCTTTCACATAGATGCAGAACGTATGGATTGGACATGCATAGCCATCAGCCTGTCGTCTTTGTGGTGTGAGGTGACACAAAACACTTTTAAACACAGTTTTTTAAGAAAGCCTTGGAATGCATTTGTCTGACACGAGGATTTCAAGACATTATGTTCATTTAATTAAATTTTCTCGTCTTTGTTCAGTACAAAAAACAGATTCCATGGGAGACAGTCTATCACTTTGTTAGCTTGAACTGCACTGTTAAGCTAACACTGACACTGCAAAGTCTGTATTTTTCTAAGTTTTAAAAGGTGAGACTATATTCCACATGCCCTGTGACAGAGCCGTCGCATGGACTGTGTGAACTGTGCAACTGCACAGGGCCTCACGCCACTAGGGGGCCTCGCGCCTGCAATCCTACTGTTTTTTTTTTTTTTTTTTTATAAATACATTAGTTTTATATGATTTTGTCTGTCTCTATCAAAGTCACATTAAAAAGAAACAAATAAATAAAAAACAAATCCAACAAATTAAGTGGGTTTTTCATTGTCGCTATGTCATTAGACCTATGTGATAGTGGACTAGGCCCTCACTGCTCTCCCTACCCGTTTTAAACAAATGCAGGAGTTTGGCATCGTGTTTGGATTTCTTTTTGATCTGACCAAACTGAGTGAAATGGAGGAGACTGACCTGCAAAGACAGTGCACAAGACTGAGTGATGCTTTGAGCACGTCAGAATCTCAGGATATAAATGCACCGGACCTCCTTGCCGCGTTGAGGAATACTTTGAGAGATAATCCCAAAGGGAACAACTACGGCACTTAAAACACTTTCTTATCGCAAAGGGATTGAAGGAACTTTCCCTAACTGTGAGACTGCGCTCAGGATCAGAATTAAAAACTATTTGCGCACCTCTATGTCACTGTGTGGGCTTGCCCTGCTATCACTTGAAAAGGACATTGCATCCAAACTGGATTATAAAGATCTTATTACTGAGTTTGCGGCCAAGAAGGCAAGGAAAGTGACTCTGACATGATCAGTTTCTGCACAATTTGTGCGTGGTGAGGCCATCTCATTTGTTAGAGTTACAGTGCAGTAAATATGTTGTGTATAGTTGTAATGAACATGAACGTATATTATGAATGAAAAGTGTCCTAACCTACTTCTTTAAAATGTCAAGATGCCAAAAATGAAGTGACTGAGCTGACTTGATGTAAAGCCACTCGTTACACAGTTGATTTTTCCCCTCTTTGAAATAAAAGGCAAAAAGTCATAGCTGAGACTATGTGTATGATTATGCTGTATTATTCTACTTGATAAAAACGTATTGCAGCGGGATTATGCGTGCAGTAGAAGTAGAATAGCTGTGTCTGTGTGACTGTTATTCATGCGCAATTGTGCATCCATGTCAAAGAGCAGGGCCTCGCATTTCAAGTTTGCACAGGGCCTCGCACCCTCCCGCGACGGCCCTGCCCTGTAAAATGACTGGGGGAGGGAAAGATGATGTCTTTTAAGATGAGGACCGGGCAGCTGAAGTGGGAGGGTCAAAAGCTCCCACTGTTCTGGTGTTAGTGGCTATTGCGGTACAAGTACTGGTCATTATCTGTCCTACTCCACTATGCCCACTTGGTGTCTGTGTCTACGTGTGCAGTATGATCATCAAAAGTGTTCGCCAGGGGGGTATTAGGGGATGAAACATAATGTCAGCAATAACACAAAGGACCTTGGTTTAACATTTCAGCCTGTGCTGTGTCCCTGCTACAGCCCAGAGCAGAGCCAACACTGGCCTGCTGCTACGCTCTGACCCGCCCATCCACAGGCTCTGCTTCACCATCTGAGGTTTGGAAATATGCTCCACAAAATACATCATGAGCTGCAAATATTTCACTGCCCACAAACAAACACTTCTTCATTTGTGGTTGGGAAAAGGATATTTAAAGAAAGTTGTTCTTTTTTTCCTACAAAAGTCAAAAGATGGGGCTACACACTATGAACAAGATGACATTTATTTCATGCACCTTTACCTTTGGCTTTAAATTCTGATGTAATGTAGGTCACGAAAAGGGGGGTGGGGGGTGGGCTACATTTTAAATACAGCCCTGCCTTTCATTATTTGGATACCTCAGTTTCAATGAAGGAAATTTTAAATGCTTAGGCATACAATGATGTTTTGTTAATAGTGCGCTTTCAACTTTTTTTTTTGTGTTTGCCTCTTCCTCGTTTCAACATAATTATCACCAAAGTCACTGTTTGGCCTCACTAATGATCTTGTGGCTGACTGGGGAAAAAATCTTTGTCCACATACTTTTGACCATGTAAAGTAAGTAACCAAGAAAATTATTGTCTAAATTAAAGTGTGGCTAGAGCCATAGAGAATGTTTTTAAAAAATTAGAGCGGAAGTGTGTTTTAGCATGTAGGATGATGCATACACAGTGCCTGCATGAACAAACATATATGTACACACACACACACACACATACACACAGACGCGCGCACACATGGACACACGCCCGCACACACACAGACATATGAAACAAAATCTCATAGCTTTTTTTATGCTCTATTCAGATGAAACAAGAGACATTTTAAACAGTTTTATGATAATGAAGGATGGAAGAATTAGATTATCTGGTTTTATCACTTCTGTTACCTGCAGAATCATAACTTTGCAACGGCAATTTAGTTTCTTCAGTTAATCAGTCTCATTTATACCGAACACATACACACACATGCGCGCAAGCCCACAGACACACATGTAGAGTATGAGTGTGTGTATCTTTTGCATGTGCGGCCCTGCAGGTGTCATTTTACTGTTGCGCTGTGTGTAATGTGTAAATCATAATAAAGTTAAACAGAAATGAATGCAGTCTTTTGCACATTGAGGTATCTGAAAGTTCAGAGGGAGCAGGCTGTGAGACTTTTTTAAGATATTTTGTCTCGAGTTTTAGTTTCAGGCCAAAGACAAACCTAACAAACAAACAAAAATTCTGAGGCCATTTTTTTGCATTAGCAAATTAAAGCTGCACAACTATAAATACGCAAAGTAAATAGAGAAGGAAATTAAGCCAACTACTTTTACTAATAACCCATTCTGCATTCATTTAAAAGTAGACACACTGCTCAAAGAAACAGCATCATTACATCGTGCAAAATGTAACATTTTTTAGAGGTTTTTTTGGGGAATTGTATTTTTCAGGCCTCACATTAGCCCATTTAAGACATTTTCAGTCACACACACACACACACACATACAGTCAAATACACATATGCTACAATACACACACGTGAACACACACAGACCGAAAAGCCATCTCTTCCTCATCTTCACAGTCCTCAGTCATAAAACCCTCCCCTCCCAACACTCCCGCACCCACACATTTTCACCCTCTGCTTTTCCAAGTTCTTAACCCCCTCTCGCCCCCCCCCCCCACACACACACATATATACACACACACACACACACACACACACACACACACACACACACATACATACACACACCTCCTCAACCAAACTGCTTGAGCCACTTGCCTGCCAGGGAGGCAAGATGGCTCTCCAGCCCTCCAGCCAATCAGACAGCTTGGCTCGCACAGGAGATCACAGGCCAGCTGATCCAGCCTCCCGACTTCTTTCTTCGTCTGCTCTTCTGGAAATATTTGGACGCGAGCACAACATCGCTGATGGAGCTTCATGGGTCTGTTGGAGTGAGAAAGACACAGAGAGAGGCTTGGATGTGTGGTTAATTTCAAGTGTGATTACTGTATATAGGACAAATGACACATTGAGAGAAGGGTTAGAACGGTGAGTAAGTTCATTAGTAAGAGCATTTGTATTTAAAGGAAAATTCTGGCATTTTGGGAAAATATCAGATTCATCTTTGTGATTGCATGTTCATGGGCCATGTTTAGTTAGCTTTGCACAAAGCTAGCTTATGCATTGGAGCCATACTGCTGACCAACACCACCTGAAGCCAGTGACCACACACACAGCATCTTCCTTTGGTCCCACGTAAGGAATACATGTTGCAAGGTGTAAAACAGGATCCGCCCATTCTGTGTAGTGTTCTCATCCCTTTGTTTATCATCAATAAATTGCTACTGTAGTGTGCACAGTGACCAGACTTCATGGCTATTTTCCCTCTCAGCTGAACAGAAGCATTTTGGCACTGTAGGCATTCAGCTGATGCTTTTATCCACAGCGATTTATGGTGCCTGAAACAGCAGAATGAGCTTCATCTTACAGATCACCAACACTACAAGCGGCCAATAAGCAAGGAACGCACACTCATGCTTGCCTCGGTTTGTATCCGGTGTGACACACTCGCCCTGTTTGTTTTCCAGCCTGCAGCTGGCACTAGAAAATGCTGATCATGCTAAGTGGCATGTGGCTGAGATGCAGAAAAACATGCTTGAGCTGTTCTACCTTGAAATTTGCTTTTGCTCTTTCAAAGAGACATATTAGAGAGAGGAGGAGAACAAGGTATCCCAAATGAGAGGAGATACAGAAAGCATGCTTTCAGATTAATCATGTCTGTAAACATCAGTGATTCCATGTTTACTGGTTAGGCATTAAAAAATATAAAAACCTGACATGTGGAACTCTTTAAAGGCTTGAATGGAAATTAAGTTCTCCTGGTTAAATGATCAGCATAAAAGATGGACAACATCTGGGTCTGTGATAAAAAGTCAAAAGTACATAAAAACATAAGGACAGAGGTTAACTGCAACTCCCAAAGTCCATGACTGTTTGAAACATCCTGTCCCTGAACATAAAATGCTGCTGTGTGAACAGCTAAAGGGGAGATGACACTTTGTAGAAACCTAATGAAACATTTAGCAGTTTGAATCAGCTCAGTTTCAGATTCACGGAAAGTTTTGGATGAATTCAGCAGCTACATAAGACACACTGTCTTATGAATATGCTGCGGCTCTGACACACCCCTCTGACTGGCTTCTTCCTCAAAGCAACTGCAGCTGAGGCTCATGGGTATCATGGTCTTTTGAGCCATCCGTGATATTAAAACATGATTTCTCATAAACACAGTTTGAATAGGTAAAACTGACAGCCATACCCTTTATTATTGTAAAATAATGGAGATATCTGTGTTTCTATGCCATGGAACATTGAGGATATCATGCAACCTAAAATGCTCTTTTTTATCTCTCCTCCTCTAATTTAGCTACTATTCTCTTCTGCATGTATGTGTCTTCATGAGGCGAAGGGAGGAAATGGATTCAGGGCTGTCTTTCATTTACATAGTTATCTGTTAATGATGTTGTTTGGACCTTTGTCTGTAACGTCCTGCATTCTCTATCTAATTTTAAGGTTAGAGGGCAGGAAGTGGCAGTGAGGATGGGATAAAGTGGTCAGGAAACGTCACCAGGGCAGAAATGTTGTTGTAAAAACTGGTGGAACACTGATGTGGGGACACATAATATGCACAGTATGCTGTTGTATTCATGTGGTCACACCGCATTGTCCCTCATCCCACTTCTACTCAAACAAATAAAAATAACAAAACTCCTCTCCTCTTCAGAACTCTTCTTAATAATCCAAGTTATTTGTGGAACCTCATGACAGACGTGTTTTCATCAGTCATAGAAATGAAACAGTGAATAAAACCATGACTTAACTGCAGAGTTTCACTATAACCGGTTCAGTTAAACACAGTGTTAACCTGGAAAAGACACACATGCGTCCATATATGTCTCGAAACAGCCATCTGCCCACACAAACACACGTCACGGCACACATTCTGAAGTGAAAATCTCATCCGTGTTCTACCAGGAGGGGAAACTGTTGTGTGATTATGATGAACTGGTTAAACTGCAATTACGCCGGCGAGCGATGGGAGAGGAGACGACAGCAGTTTAGACGACAATTTGGGAGGCGGCTGCCGTGGCTGCTGCAGCTGGGGCCTGTTTTAATGCAGTAATTGATAGACTCTGCCAGTCACTAGTGGGTTCAGAATTAAAACTCAAATTATCATCATTAGGAACCCCCCTAATTGCTGCATCAAATGCACATCAGTGTTTTTGTTTTTCATTAGAAAATTACACTTGTGTTATTTAATTTCATCAGCTGCATTGATGGCGTCCACTAAGGCCTTGTCAGTAATTTGAGGAGGATGTTTTTGTCCCTGCTCACATACTCCCAGCTCATCGTACAGTCAGTTAATGAACATGTGATAGATGTCTGTCAATGGGGGCCCCAAAATCACTTTTCTGGTGTTGATGCA
>JBBMOE010000004.1:17045386-17068093 GCA_037975065.1 Chaetodon trifasciatus
CTGAGTGACTTAGCACCTCTGGAAATGTCAGCCCCCGAGCTGGCGGACGCCAGGCTGAGTGGAGTGGGGAGTGCACAGACCCCACTGCGACTGGCTCAGCTGCTGCCTGTAAGAAGCAGGGAGGACGACACATACGCTCGACAAGACAAGACAAGACAAGCAGCAGAGATGAACTGGGCCCTGACGACGCATTCTCGCCCCATTCCCCCAGATTTCTGCCACACGTCTTACGCTTGCTTCTCTTTTCGGAGAAGTGCATCTGCTACCGTCCAGCTGCTGCTGTGGCTGAAACGGAAACGTTTGCTGCCCTAGTGCCCGATGTGCATGGGGTACGACAAAGTCCATGCATGATGATGATGTGGGCAAAAGCAGAAACCGAAGCATGCCTAAGTGCCCCATTATTTCTCTGGTGAATCATGTTAAAGGAGACAAGGCGCCAAAGAGACACCCAACACAGAGGGGAACTCAGTCACGGCACAGTCTGTCAGACTGCAGTTATTTACCATGCCGACAAACACATTTTTTCTCTCCCCGAGGAAACTCGAGGATGTATAACGCAACATATTTACTGCTACATATTTATAGAAGTCAGGCAGAAAGTCAGTTTGGTGAAGCATTAAGGAATCAGGAGATGCAGAAAAGAAAGCTTTTGCAAAAAGAGAGGGAAGAGAGAGACTTTGGAGCGTGATGATGCTCAGTAAAATCTAATGGGCTGTTTACTCACCGCCTGCCGAGATGCACACTGCTACATTGACTCTTGATTTATATTTTCTGATTCATAGAGGCGCATGCATCTTACTTTAATCAAGGTTCTCCCTATCATCCCCCCTCATCCCCTCCATCTCACTGGCTGCCATCCTTTTTTCCCCCACAATGCACATTAACAGCAAAAAATATAATCAGTTTTATGACAGACTATGTTTTTAGCACATGATGGGTGAATATAGCATTTTGAAAATGGCCCGTCCCTATCCTCAATCTCCAAATAGATCCGCTGGGATGGAAGGCAATATCAGCTGAGAGGACACAGTCTCAAGGGTGTGTGTGACTGAATGGCTGCAATCTGATGCCTGCTATTTTTCATGTTTGTTAACAAAATACAATTTGAGGGAGTATACAGATAAGGACAAAAGCACATTCTTTGGCTGAGCTGACGAATAAAGTTAGAAGTCCGCAGTGTGTCTGGGACTAAAATGAGAACAACGGTTTCTGCAAATATGCAGAAATAATTACAGCATCTCATGGGGAGTTGAAGAGTCTCATGTGTTTTGGTTTTTTTACTTCAGAAATTGTATCATACATTTATTTTGGAACACACAACACACTTGATTATATTGTAATAAAGGATTGATTAAAAAAAGTTAAAAAATGAACAGCTTTCCACACATCACTGTCCCGAAAATAAATCGACAAACTCACAGTGCAACAGTCACGGAGCCAAACAATAGCAGCTACCTTATCTCAAAGAAAGCAGTGTTCAGCACATCTCGTTCAGGGGTTAAGTTTCAGTTTCATTTTTGCTGGCCGCTATTATCTGATATCCAAGAGGGCGAGAAGGCACAGGTTCGGCAGATTAAGGCTGGGGATTTCTCTTGACCTTTCAGCCAAATGCCATGCTGTTTGAGGTGTACAAGCTTAATTAGATCTGATCGTCCTGTTGCTGTCTAATCTTTGCTCGGCCAATTTTTTGCACCGCAAATCGCTGTTGTTCATTAGCGGCGTTTAAGATGTGGAGGGCACAGGCTAATGACAAGAGCTAGTGAGGTTGAAATAATCCTGTTGTTTCTGATGATTCCACATGATGCCCACAACTGTTGCGTAGCTTGCTTTCAAGGAAGGCCCCCATTAATGAGGAGGATGGCCTTCCGGAGGTCCGTTTTAGTGATGTGCATACATCGTCTGGGAAGAAAAAAAAAAAAATGTATTGCTCTCCCAGCTAATGTTGCCGCCAATTCACAGTGACATTTGCCATTAGCTCCATGCTGAATTCGACCGGCGACAAAAGCAGAAGAAAAAGCTCAAATCATGCCCAATTAACGGAGGCATCAAACAGTGAAAATCCTAGCAGGAGATTTTCCAGGCAGTACATTGAGAAAGGTCAGGCTCCAGTGGAACAAGGCAAAGTCACTGGATTTATTAGAACTAATGAGCGCTTTCGTTAGACCAAATTAACGCCGGCACACAAAATAAATAAATAAGTCTGAGCATAACATTAGTTTAGTGACACACACACAGACACAGAGACACACATACTTGACTTGGCTGACAGACTGACCTAGACACGGACCTAAAATGAATAATGTCCCCTTAAATATGTTCGATTTTTCAAATTGAACAGTTACACCGTTTTGCCTATTGAATCTGAAAATACAAAGATTTCTAATTCTTCCATTTATTAAATGCTATCCTTAATTTCAAAAAACAAAATGACACAATCTTCTAACATTGTAAATTTTATTTTATTTTTATTCAATAACCAGGAAATTCAGCCAGGACGTGTAAGGCACAATTCATGGTCCAAAAGGAAATGATGGGCTTGCCATCAACACATCATCACTTTAACAATGAGCAACAGCTCTCTTATCACTATGACCAACACCATACAAAACCAAAATCAGGGTTTTAATGTTTACAGATGCTGTAAATACATCAGCAATGTCAGTAAACACTGGTTTTTGTGCTATTTTCTGGTATATAAAAATGTCTTCACACTGTCTCCATCTATCCAAACCACCTGAACCTCTTTCTACAGTCTCATTCTACTAATGAGACCTGAGCCCTTGAATAAAGGAGAAAGCATTTATTGAGATATTCAGACTGATTCGCGTTCCCCTCGTCTTTCTCCCTCTCTGAAACGACGGAGGTGGAGAGATGTAACAGAGATTGGCTGTGACAGCGGCAAAATGAGGCTAACGAATATCCTAATGAGGAAATGCCAGCCATGTTCCCTCATTCCAACCACAGCAGAAATCTGGCCCTGAGAGAGAGGAACCCAAGCTGCAGCAAAAGCTCACCAATTAACTGACCTCCAACTGAATCACCAGCATGTTCACTACAAATCCTTCAACAGGTTTAGTGCAAATGTTTTACATGGATCAAGAGTTTGTTCAGAGGTCAAACTGCAGCCTCAGCTTTGCACATCTGTGACACAAAACAGGCCTAAGGTTGTGAAAACAGCAACAGTTTTGTCATTTTAGTAAGTTCTGTCAATAATTGCCGTGTCGGGAGAGAGGGCCACAGGTTGGAATCAAAGCCGGGGCCCCTGTGATAAGGACACAGTCTTGAGTACACAGGGCACACACTCTACCAGGGGTGCCAACTTTCATAAAAAACAACAACAAAATAAAATAAACATCAGACTTTGGCATCAGTCCCTCACAAAGACAAGGAATATTCTGCACTGGCTTTCAATGATCATACAGGGGAAACAGAAAATAGACCAGAATGCAGTGCGCCCACAGGACAGGTTGTGTGTTGAGTTGATGGCAAAACAAACTCTAGGAAATTTAAAAATCAGATCATATGTGAAACGAGGCTTTCCACTAGTGAGTATACCTCCAGAAAATACATCATATTTGAAAGCAGTAAGAGAAAGCAAAGGTCAACGCCACAACTCCGTGGAAATAACAGATAATCAATTACTTCATAAATAATAAAAAAATGATCTGTATGAGTCAAGAATAAACATATCTGGTACACACATGTACCACATACTGCACATATAACAGATGAAAATAGACATTCATTCAGGTTTTCAAGTCACAGGTTCTGGTTTGGCACAATCAGACAGTAAGAACCTAAAAACAAACCACATAAAACAAGTCCACAAAGTTTTTGGATGGCGTGGACCAAAACAGAGACCCCAAGCTGTAAGTGTAGTCCTACCTTAATACGCTCTCTTAGATCACTTTTAGTGACGCACACTACTGCTCCTCCTCTGTTTCCTGGGGACCCTCAGGAGTCACCTCAGGGACCCCTGGAAGTGCCCAAACCTCATTTTGACAACCACTGTCCCACTCAGACAAATCACACTCTCTTTATATCATTCTGACAAGGCTTTTTGGATTCATGACAAGGTCCGACTGTGTTGAGCGATAACATTGCGCACAGACATCTCTGAGATCTCTGTAGAAGCTGGATTCCATTAGAGAACAACAGGGACGGGCCCCCCAGTCCCCCCGGTCCTAAAGCAGCATATGACACAGAGCCTGAGGGCAGAGGAAGTAACTCAGCCTTACATAATCCACTGGACGAGCTTCACAGGAGACAGACTCACTTAATGTGGGGGAGACATTAATGTCCATCCACTGCAGCGATACCATAATAATAATGACTTAATAACTGACTTCTAAAGGCCAACAGAAAATTCAGACTATCGCTGACATTGATTAATAGATTCACTGATCGGCAGAAATCAATGAAGAAAAGTCACAGTAAGTGATTAAGTAGTTACTGCCTTTTGACTTTGCTTTTTTCATTTCTTAACAAGACTGTTTAGGCTGTTTTTAACAGAAAAGATATCTGTAGTGGGCATTTGTCATTATATTTGACAAATTTACTTTTGATTGGTAGATTAATTATGAAAGTAGTTGCAGCCCTGGAAATACATGATACAGTGCTTAACATGATACAATGTTAAGCAAAAATCTACAAAAATGTCATATTTTCTTAATAGTTTTTAGAACTGGCTGCTTATCATGAGCAGTGATGTTCAGATTGAGTTAACAAACAAATAAAATAAAGTAAAAGGTTGAAGGTCATTCACTGATTAATAGGGACCAGAAAAACCACGGCACGAGCATTTTGCTACAAAGATGATCAGTCTTTCCCATATAAATCGTATGTATGTATGTATGCATGTTGGTTATTTCAGTGACATTGCTCTTAAGTTTTGGAAAGCTTTTGAGCAACCCTCTTTCACTGAATGGTTAAATTCATTCAACACAACAGTTTCCTGTGGAAGAAGGCTAATTAAAAGATATGGGAAGAGCACAGATTCTATATTTGCTTTGAAATACGAAAGCCCACATGATATATTAGTGATGTTACACTGCTTGTTTTTATGGACTATGTATTTTAACTAAAGAACACATCTGTCTTATTTTTACTTTCAACATTATCAGTGTTCCATGTTACCAGGATATAAATCAAGAGTATGGCTGTTCTATGTTAGGGTGACTATTAACAACAATGATCTGGGAGTGTTTCCATGTATAAATGTGTATACACACATGTACTGCATACTATCTTTTAATTTCATTCTCCTTCATTCATTCATCTGTTAGGATGTTACATCCTGTGTTTTTGTACTTTTTGCATAAATTCATCTTGATGTTGCTCTAGATGTGTGTTAATTTCTAAAGAAAACTTTGAAAACAGCAAACTTTTACTGAACCCCATGTAGCAGAAGTGTTCATCGATGAGGTTTGTAGTGAACGATAAAGTCCTGACTTAACACTGAACATACCAAAAGAGGAAGAAATGGAAGATGGAGGGTGTTTCACTTGTGAGACCTTCTTCTATAGCATGTGTGCATCCTGATGCACAGACAAACATGTTGAGGGGATGATGAGGTTGGTTAGCATAGAATAGTAGTAGTGGGAGATGGGGGTGGTGGTGTGGGTGGGGATATATGGGGGCTAGCATATGGTCACATGAGAGGCACTATCACGAGTTCGAGAGCCAAAGCCCTGCCTTGTGTATGATATGCATCGTGACAAAAACATGGATCGCGTGTTTCTGAAGCGTCTAGGTTGTATGCACGGGTGGTGGATGGGTTGGGGGGGTTGAGGGTCGAGGGGTGGAGGGGGGGGTTACGGTTTGCGGACGTGTGACGATGGCCTGAATTGAAAAGAGCCACCTTTTGATTTTGGACGGGCCCCTTTCCTGGCAGGCTGGCCGGCCATAAGGTGGGGTGGGGCCTGAGGATAATGGCAGCAGAAGGGAGAGGAGGCCGACAGCTGGCGAATTCTGCCCCAATATGTTTCCATGAAAGAGGCGAGGAAATTTCAGAAGACGCGATGCCCGAACGACACGCTCGGCGGCAAAAGGGAAGATTAAAAATAAAATTAGTTAACATCTTGCCTGTTTCACCCCACGATGCACATTTCAGCGCAGGAGGGGGAGGGGGAATGATCGTGACGGCCATTCACATTACAACACCCCCCCAACCCCCACCACCCCAAAAAAAGAAACCTTACAGTTAATTAGAAGAAGTCATGTGTCACCTCCTGAAGCTTGTTCAGCACACACAGATGTGGCCTGGAGTGTTTTAAGCCACTTTCCATCATCTCCTTTTCTCTCTTGTCCCTGCATGCATATCCTGTTTTCCCATCCTAAGCATATTGTGAATCTAAAATGCAAATGACTCCCTCCTTTTTCCCCTCTCCGCTTTTTTTTAAAAATTTTTTTCTACCTCCAATCACCGTGCCTCTAATGAGGTGTAAAATATGTGCATTAATGACAGAAAAGTTATTTAGATCTGGGGGAGAGTTAATTGGTTTTAATCACAGCCTACATCCATCTGCTTATGCGAGACAACAAACTACTTCATCCTGATGCCTCATTAGACATATTGTGTATCGCGACGACTAAAGGAGACGCTCATCTTCAACGAGCTCCCCTTATACACAAGCACAGTTCAGCTGCAAAGGGTTTATGTTCAGGACATGCAGATAAAACATTGTCCATGTGCTCTTTGACCAAAAGAGGACAGACTGGCATCGTGTCATACTTCTGTCATCTATTGTACTGCCCTCTTTGTAGGGTAAAAATAACCATATATTTCTACTTTGGTGGCTCTTCATTGGAGTTAATGGACATGTTTTTGGCATTGACATGTTTTCCTGTATCTGTCCAGAAAAACAAACCCTGGTCTGGTTTGTAACATCTGCCTAAACCATAAAAAACGTGATCATGCTTCATTGCTCCAAGTGCAAAGTGGTGATCATTCTGTAGATGTGTTTGCATGGACATTTTGCAACTTGAGGATACATTCATTAAAAAGTTTCCTGTTACAGATTAGCTGTGTATCAGTATAGTTTTTCGGAGACAGATTTAAGTTTCAAGTTGACATATTAGTTGACTATATTATGTCTACTAGAAATGTGATATCAAATAAAATCTTATGTCTTCAAACCAGTAATAGCAGCTTAATACACTAACAGTGCTGTACTATCAGGCAAGATAATTTGGAACCAAAACAAACTAAGTTTTCTAATTCATGTTTTGAACACCACAAAGTGTCCTCTTCTCATCAACATCATACCTTGAAGTTTTAATTTAAGCCCTTTGAATTAAACCCCTTATTACTGTCACTAAGCCTGCCTTCATATGTCTGTTTTCCTTTAGTTACTCATGAAAGCTTCATCTACACGACATCCCTGAGTGGTCACATAAGCTTAAAAACATTAATTACATCTCAGGGGAACATACATTTTGTGTCACCGTCTTGAAGAGTTTCTGTTGGTGGGGAACGGTCTCTTTAACCAAAGCACTCAGCTATCTGCTGTCTGTCTCCATCCGCTAAGCCTTAAGATGCTCTCACCATCTGTTGGCAGTGTGACCATGTCCAAAGGACCATGCTTCTGAGGATCCTAACAGGCCGAGAACTAAAATGTGTGAACTGCAGGCCTGCTAATCTGAAGTGTTGATAAGAGCCTTGAAAACATACCACGTGTGATTTACACCATAAAAACTAGGAGTTCACTGGGGATTAAGCCAAGATCCAGAGGGACTCAATATGCACCTTTAGGTTCTTTAAACATATTAAACCCTAAAGACCCTAAAGAATTCTGTCGTTTAGCCTTGTCTTAATTTTTCAAGTAGGATTTAAAGTTTTCTTAAAGCCCCTCTACATTCTACAGTTGACCACGCCTGCTTGATCGTTTGAAGATCTAAAACCTGACCTCACACAGAGGGAGTCATGTCAAATGTTTTTGTAAGTTTGCAAACTGAAGGAGCAAACTTTATTACAGATGAAATGTGCACATGGGAGAAGAAGGAGTCTG
Organism: Chaetodon trifasciatus; assembly: GCA_037975065.1. Taxonomy (NCBI): domain Eukaryota; kingdom Metazoa; phylum Chordata; class Actinopteri; order Chaetodontiformes; family Chaetodontidae; genus Chaetodon; species Chaetodon trifasciatus. Next base: position 17,053,396 of record JBBMOE010000004.1, read on the forward strand.
CAGCTAGGCTTACCCATGTGCCTCATTAATCATTAGCATCTGACTGAGAGGCTGCTTTATATGCCCGTGATTCACACTGTCACTTACTGAAGCCCATCTTCATTTTAGGCTGTGGGCTTCTAATGGGCTCTGTTCACATGTCAACTGAAATGGCTTCATATGGTGTAGGACACGGTTGAATAATCTCTATTTTCGGGTCTATGAGTGTCATGTGAGGTATAAAAATGTAACATTTCCTGGATTTGGGAAAAAAAAAATGCCAGTGAATATAATCCAGGCAGCAATTATGTTTCCCCTTACATATATCTGTCATAAATGATCAGTGGTACATTATTGTATATTGTATTTTGTAGTAGGACCAACAACAATAAAACATCATGCATTCATTAGCTTTCTGTATGACAATAGAGCAAATGAAAGCAACTAAGGCAGAGGGAGGATGAGGAAAAAGACTTTGGTTTTCTCTATTTTTTTTGGAATGGAGTTACAAGGCCTTCTGTTTGCTGCTGTCCAAGAAATTCTATCTGATTAGAAAAACATACATGTTAATTATAGAAATCAGTATAGTTGCAGGCTTGTGTGGAATGAGAAAAGTTGTGCAATTTACTGATTTGCAGGATGCGACAGTTAAACCAGCACCAGCAGTGATGGAAATTGCTGTGGTAATAATTAAGAAGACCTTAGCATATTTAGCTAAATTAAGCAGCCGGATAGGCTCCATATTTACAGCCTCATTTCCTGGCTAATTTGCCTCACGTCCTTATGTGTGGTGTCAAAAATCCTCTCTCAGTGTTTACATTTGGTTCCTATTTCTCTTCTCATTCGTTTGATTGACATTTGTAAATCTATAGGGCCTGAGCGTACTGATTCCCAACTAACCACAAATTGTACAGCAAGGAAATGATGTGTGGTGACAATCATTAACAAATACTGAACTCTGACACCTAATCCTGAAAACAGTACGCAAGTGGCACTGATAATTATCTGTGGGAGCGTGTGTGTTTGTGTGTGTGGGTGTGGGGGGGGACGAGGCTGGGGTATTTCATACTCAAACGCACGTTCGTACAAATCCCATGCTAATCATGGTTCAGTGTAAAAGGCAACTGCAGCTTTAGGAAGCATTAACAATAATCACATGTAGAGTTGTCATTTTTGGATAGGAAGTCAAATAGTTTCCAAATGCTATATATTTATTTTTAAAATCTGCACTTTAATATTAAAATCAGACTGAAACTTTTAAATACATTTTTTCCTTAAAACAAAAATGAATTAAATGAAAAATACACTTATTTTGTGTCTGGTTTTCACTAAGACGTCATTCTGGTGTGCTTTTTCTACAGATGTCATGCCAGGGAATACAGAAATTCTCTGGATCATGGTGAAGGCCTCCACTCAGACAGCATAAATGTGTCCTTGCAACAGTGTTGCATCATGGGAATGCATGTGTTCAAAAGGTTGATGGGTAGGATCCAGGCAAACACAGAGAGAGAGCACTGAGGCTGCAAAACCACAGTGGATTTTTACATCTGTCTGGCCTCATTGCTATGCATAGAGCCCCGAGCCACATTTCTCTGCTTCCACCGAGGGGTAGAGCACATTGGCTACGCCACTGCCATGACAGATTACCGCCCTAAACAGTGGTGCCTCCGCCAGTGAGAAAGAGGCCTGCCAGCAACAGCTGTCCTTTAGCATTGGAAATGCTAAGTTCCCCTTTGACGAAGACTGAACACGAATGAGTGTCAACAATGCTTCGCCCTGGAGTGGTTGCCAACATCTTGTAACTTTCTGTGTTCCGAACCACTTCTGTTGGATACTTTTAGACCAACAGAGCAGCTGAGTTGTAATATGTATGGTAATTTTTCGTTTTTGGCCCCTCTGCTGCCTGTTGTAGAGTGTAAAGAAAAAAAACAAAAATACAGTGTCAATAGTGCTCTTTAACTTAAGCAGTGCTTTAGCCGGCTGCTATGCAAATGAGGTCGGAGGAGAGGAAAGCAAACAAATCTGTTAATTGATACATCCTGCGGGTGAAGGGCCTCAAGGATTACCTGGAAGAGCTGGAGTGTCATCGTCTGATGGCTGGGACACGTTGCTGGAGTTTAAAGTGCATCTAATAGGGATGTTAGCGGCCGTCCTCTACAGGCTAATGGCAACCATTTTGTTGGCTGTGGAGAGGTGCCCGAGCTGTCGAGGGCCAGGTATTCGGAGTGACCACGGTGACCTGTGGTGACCCCGGCATACAAGTGTGCGGGTAAGTTCAACAGCCTCTCCAGAAAAAAGCCGTCTGTGGCAAGAAGACACTAATTAAGGTAACACGTGTGGCTAAGTCCCACAAGTGTAGCACACAGTTGGAGTGTATACTGAACCTTGTCATGTAGGTCACTTTGGAGCTTTTAGCAAAGCTATGCATATTAATGGCCTCTGCCACAGCAGTCGCTGCCTTGTTGCTCATGGGGGGTTTTGTGTACTAACTGTGGGGCTCTTTTCTGAAACATATGCATTGCAAATTGAGATTACGGCTGGTTACAGTTAGTGCAGGTCCCTGTGGCATTATTTAGCCACAACAAAAATAAGAGTACATGAAGCCGAAAAAATTACGAGTTACCCATGGATGAAATTATTATTGCAAAAGAGGTGTAGAAAGATGACCATATGCTTAGTGATATGAAAATACATCTGCCATATGATTGAAACCCAGATGAATTCAGGGTCTGTGCACAGTTTATGTGTTCTAAGCAGCTATTTACCTGAACATCAGGTGGCATGTTGACTGCACGTTAAAAACAGAAGCCACAGGAGTTGTATATCATTCCATATGGTTTCACATTCTCGAAGGCTTACAACGCTTCTGTCGTTTAGCTTTAGAGATCATGTAGTAACACAGAGGGCTGAGAGTGAGCTGGTAAAAAAATAAACAATCTAGCAGTGAAAAATAACTTTTTACCCAAAACACAGTTTGTACAGTAATATATTCATTGCACCAGAACAGGAGCTTTGTAAAAGCTAGATTGCACATTTATTAGTGCACATTCAACTGACATGTAGCCTCCCTAAGCTCTTTGAAGGTTAGATGTGGCACTATGTGCTAATATCGTTTGAGAATATCAAATGAAAGTTTAGCAGCTGCCACGGAGATGGAGACGGGACAGTGACCCAGATAAGGGATGTTGGACCTACGGGGTATTTATCCTAGACCACCAGATCATCTGGGTGGCTCCAATTCTTCACATTTTGGTCTTTCTGGTGGTGGAGGTACACTATATACCCAAATAAATGTGACGAGAAATGTGTACTTTTGATGTGGGGCTGTTTTTCATGGTTTGGGCTCAGAAGAAGAAGAATCAGAGGGGCAATCCCCTTTATTTGCCACACAGCAACATCCACATGCACACACATGCAATTTTTCCTCCGCCTTTAACCCATCCTGGAAAGTCCTTCCTCTTACATGTTTTTAGGGGGGGTATTTTTATGGAGGATACCCCAGGTGAACACGGGGAGAACATGCAAACTCCACACAGAAAGGCCCCTTCGAGCGGCAGGCACCGAAGGCATGGTGGAGGACACGCCCCCAGCACCCACAGCGAGAATCGAACCTGGGACCTTTTGGGCTGTGAGGCGACAATGTTACCACCGTGCCTCCTAAATCACTTTGTTAGCATTAAGAGAAATCTTAATGCTAAAAAATACAATAATACACAATAAACAAAGCTCCATAAAGAAAATGCTTTCCCAGTTTGGTGTGAAAGAACTTGACTGATCTTCAAAGAACATTGACCTCAAACCCATCCAACACCTTTGGGATGAAGGTGGAACACCCACTGTGAGCCAGACCTTATCAACCAACATCAGTGTTGCATCTCGCTGATGCTCTTGCATCTAAGTGGGAGCAAATCACTGCAGCCAGGTTACATCTAGGCAGAAGCCCGGGTGGAGGCTGTAATAGCAGCAGGCCCATGGTTCTTCAGTGAGATATTCAATCACAGATGGATGGACTGTTTTACTGATCCTACATCTACAGTAAAGGTTAAATGCTAGCTCTTTTACATACGGCAAGTGTGAAAATCTGCAATAATAAATTGAGCAATATTTTAGAATTTCGGATAGTTCTACTGAGTTTTCAGATGTTTTTGGTCTTCTTACACAAATTCAAAATGTCTGTTAAAATTAGTGGACGGAAAGAAATGTACATGCACTTACATGTCACACATCCATGTCAGTATTTATTCGGGCTTTTACATTACAATACACTAATAAATCAGCAGTCAGGGATGTGCCATAAGGCTGCACATGAAGCTGTTCATCAGGTGTCGTATGACCGCCGATTTGACCCACAGTGTCTTGTGGTGTGCTTGCCTTAACTCTGATATCTTTCAGTTCAGTAGCATGCATGTGGCACGGATCTTCAGCTGAGCCTCACAAATCGTCTGCCGCCACGTCAGTCAAGCCTTGTTTACAGATATCCAACATCCTTTCCTTCTCGCTTGGCTGTCTCACTGCAAAGTCGCTCGGGGATGTGTGATGTACATCATCGGTAATCAGATAAGTTGGGTACCATCCTCCTGCTTTCTCTCCAAAACAACATGTCCACTGAACTGAAAGCCAGAGTGCAACTGTCACATTAGCTGCCAAAGAGTACTCACTCCGCTACATGCCTGGTAAACAAACCCCGAAAGATGTTTTGCATGACAGACAGACTGACGGCTCTTTCAGGCGAGGCCAGAGCGTCGCCGAGATGAGCCGCCATCCTCTCCTCTCTGTTGTCAGTTGAAACTCTTTAACCAATTAAAATGGCAGCGCAGGGCGCATATTTGAATATGCATGACAGAATGTTGCATTTATGAAAAAAGGGGTTGAAACTGCTAATTATGTGGTCAACAGTCTATCACTGAGGTGTTTTACCTTCTATTTAATTTGCACATGAAATCTCCCCTCTCTCGTTGAATTGTGCAAGCTTTCAAGTGCACTGCTTTAATGAGGCATTTCATATTCACTGAAAGGGATTCTGTCAAAGAATAGTGATAAAACCTCCCCGATCCCAACTAAGTGTTGTTTGTCACTTTTCATAATGAGCATCGGCCTTGTTATATTTCCTTTTCCTGTAGATCATAATGGAGTCGTCACAGTTTTTCACCTCCCCATAGCTATGTTCTCCTGTGGAGGCGATACTAGGTGGTTAAAGTTATCACTTGATGAGTTTTGCTCTGAGCACTCTGGCAAAGTTGGACAATTATTTTTGAATCCCCGGGCTCTCAGAGGAGCGAACATGAGGGAAACGGCCAATTATAGAATGTGATTTATTAAAAAAGGCAGCATTTGTGATGTTGTTGGAAATGTCATTAGTCCAAACAGGAAATATTTATGAATTGGGGGAATGAATGACTGATCTGGTTAAGGTCATAAAAAAGTTTGCGATCATTGAACACTACACTAATGGAAATATGTAATTTATCCGACCAAAACTCAAAGTAGAGTTGATCAAAATGTTTCTGACTCGCTAGACATTACTGACTGTAACAAACCAACAGTCCTATTCAGCACAAACACAATGTATTTAAACAATGTCAGCTCCTCAACCACAGGGCATCCCACAGCCCAGCTGGGACACTGAAGGCCTTCTTCCCCGTTTCTGAAGTACAGAGAAAAAAAATTCCAGTCAGACCCTGCGCTGCTTGCCAAAAACACTGCTCATCCAAAGTCATTTGCAGCAAAGTCCATTATCATCATCACTTGTGGTGATGAATTCCCTACGATGGTGGCAGGCCCGCAGCAGCCTCCACTCATAATGACATTCTGCTCTTGTTGGCAGTCACTCCCCGTCAGATGGCTCATTCCCAACAGCCAGCGTGTCAGACAGAGCACACACACAATACTGGGCTGGGTCTCGCCGCCAGAAACAGAGGGACAACAAGAATGGTGCTAGAAAGGCAGACTTCATTTATGGGAAGGCTGCAGTGCTCTGTCAAGTTACAATGTTACTTTCAATGTAATCATCGTTGACATTTATACATAAGTATGTTTTGTTGCACTGCTTTTCACCTTTTTTGAAGCTTTTCTAAGCTTAACATTCAGTGATGGGCAGCTTTTCCAAGGGAAAATCCTCTGCTGTACAGGAAGTGACGCAAATTCTGTGACAGATGTTACTCCAATTAATTTACAAAGAGGGTAGTTTGTATGAGCAGCAAAGATTGTGGTTATGGTTTAAAAACAGAAAACATAAACTGTTCCCTGATGGGATGAAGCGCCACAGTGTGCACCCTCATCAGCTCTTTGTCAATTCCACTGCAGCACATTCAATTCTTACTGAATTCCCAATCCTAAACCAACACTAAATACAGGCAAGAGAAAATGTTTAGAATTGTTATGGAGGATGACTGACAGATGAAAGGTTAAACTCACAGGCGGATGCTTCACAGACCTGTATTTGACAATCTGATCAAAGCATGAAGAGAGACATCATAGATCTTAGGTTCTTTCCCCTAAGTGAAAGGGAGGGACAATGATGAGCTTCCCTGATTTCACTGCTGGACCAAATTAAGGTTGATGCCCCATGAAAAGAAATGTAAGAGGAGCTGCAAGGCCAATAATATTTAAAGCACCATGCGACTAAGTCATCACTTCAGAAATAAAACAGCTCTGTGGACATGTGGTGAGTGTGCTCGCTCCGGCAGTATGACTCAACAAATCGATTTAACAAACGAGACAAAAGGTAAACTTGTGGAACCAGCTGCCTACTGTTCCCCTTTGAAAAGACCTTTAGATGCATGTTCTTAAGGTCTGGTCAGATTGGGCCTTTTGACGTCTGCTTGTTCGCAGTACATTTTTAGAGGGTACTACAGTTTTTATAAAAGTGGCAATTTTCAACTTGAGGTCATATCAGGAAATGATACTCTGTTGACTTTAAAAGGTCCTGAAAAGTCCACCTTGATGATATGTTCAAAGCTACATTAATTTAGATATTTTGGCAACTACAGGCAGAAAAACTTTGCAGAACATCAAGCTGAGAGACGCACAACACGGATATATTTTCACATGATGAAACTGTTATGGCTGACATCTTAGCAAACAGGTCTATTAACTCAACTAGCAGACGAGGATCAACATTAGTATTCAGTTGTCCACCTGATGAATCCAATTCCAATTGTTATCTGTGAGCAGCCAATGGGCAGTATAGTCCTGCGGTGTGATTGGTTAATGGAGTTAAAAAAGCCAGTGGAGATAACACCTAACAAAGCTAATAGCTTACAGCTAACAGTGCTAATAAAGCTAACAAAGCTAACAGCTAAAGGAGCTAAAGACAGAAGACCTGTGTAATATGACAAATACTTAGTGGAGTCAAAATGTGAAAAGCTGTCCTCTTTTACATAACCAGGCATAATAGCAGTGTTGGGCGTCTTAATGAGAACAAAATGTAATTTTCCTTCCTTCTTTGGGATATAATGAGAGATTGACTCGTAAGATAAAACAGGGAATCCTGGGTGGGGCAAAGCAAGATGGCTGAAGGTGACTCTAAACCCAAGCTTATCAGGGGATTCAGTAAACAAGAGGCCTGGCAAGCACAGTGCTCGGCTGTTGACAACTGGTGATGGTGACCAGGTGGGATATGTTATCCTAACAGTCTGGAACTCTTGTGAATTATTTGCTGATAGATATAAACAGCTGTTATTCTTGGTAATGGAAAGCAATTAGAAACATCTGCATACTTGGCTGTGAGCGATGCCTCCGAATGGCGGCCGTGGCTCCCAGGTGCCACTGGGAAATAATTACATCATCAGGACGGGGGCCGGGGCTGGAGGGTTGCTAGTGATCTGTGAAGAGCAAGGAGAGCCCAAAGAGAGACACAAACACACACAAATTTGTATTAGTCAGACTTGTGAGGACTTTTTTTTCTATTTAGTCTACTCTTTAGTGGCTCTGGCTGGTTATTACATTAAAATTTTTCTCCAAAAATCTTGTGCTTTTCGACGATGTAATACCAACGTGATAATGGCCCAACCAAACAGATGTGAGGAGTGTTAGGTGAATCAATTGCTTGTTTTTTCTGTGTAGTGAGCTGCACACCCACACTCACTCATTTTTGACCAAAAAGAGAGAGCCCACCTTCACCACCCACTGACCATCAGTGCATCCTGGTTCACTTCCATTCCTAAGATCCATACGAAGCATTTGTTGTTGCGGTACAATATAAAAGTCAGTCTCTGGCACATTATCGATGACCTCTGTATATCATGCAAATTGTGAATGGTTAGGTCTGTTGGCCAAAACAACTGTAACCATCTCAAAAGACCAAAATATTCTATAGTCTGCGATGAGAAGGATAAAAAAACTATACTGCTGAAATATGCACCCCAAATTTGTTGTCAGACCCCCGTTCTACCCCAAACCTGACCATAGTCATAATCTGAGCAAGAGCCCAAATAGAAAACTAACCTTGAATTCAGCTCCAACGCTGTCCTAAACTACATCCTGTCCTCATTCTTATCCAAAACTCTAAAATTGATTTATAGCAGTGCCTTCATTTCTGTACATATAAAAGTGTAAAACAAAGATGACAGAGCACCTGAAGTGTTTGTAAAGTGAAACTATCCTCAAAAGCCCATCTGATTCAAACATATTATTTAGTGAAGAGATGAAGTTAGACAGCATTGGCACTGTCACCTGGACAGGTGCGACCTGACAAACCTGATCAACATTTCTCCAGAGCATCTGCAGTAAATCCACACTTTTTAGTGTTTCTGTACACCCAGACATAAAGATAGATACAACAATAACACATTCATTTAAAAAGTTATAAATTTGTGAGAAGGATTCAAAATAACCTCACTTTGTAAAACTGTCCTCTCACCAAATGTCTCAAACTCAAACTGCTTCTCACAGGCGAACAAGTACAAGAACACACTTCTAGACACATACACCCACAGATGAAGACAGCAGACATTTGTTATGGTGATAATTAATTCTGTTTTCCAAGCAATATAAAAGATCTGCATCTCTCTCTTCTGATGTTTTCTGAGGCATGAATTCCCTCTGAATGCTGTTAACTGAAACTCTTTAACCCTCAGAAAACCACACGGAGAACCTGAGCCAGAGGCTGACACAAAAACTGCAACTTTAACATGATCCCTCATCAGCTTCCCATGAACACTTTTTACCATTCAAAGATGGGGAAATAAAAAGACAACATAAATATCAGACCTGTAATGATCTTATTTAAAACTCACAGTATATGAATGAAAAGAACAGCAACAAATATAACTAAATAATGTCCACTTTCTAGCTGTAACTGTAGCCCAAAGTGAAGAGTGAACTTCCATGCTCAAAATTCACAGTGCATAATTGTGGTGCCCTTTACTACAGTGGGGGAAAAAAAAAATGGTAAGACTGTTTGTAAAATGCAACTTCCTTAGAGTACTATTATAATGGCAGCAAATCTTCAGCAACCTGTTAGTTTGTCACTTAAGCGAGACAGCAGAAGCAGCACAGGACTGGACAACATGAATTCTGAAACGCAGTTGGGGATTAAGCCACATGGGTTGTGTTGGACTTCATTTCAGCTCTCCAAACGTAAATGTTTTGATTGTTTGATACTTAAAGGATTTCGGACAGTGTATTGCTTTACACTATGAGGAACTACTTGTATCTCTATGGTGGATCAATGCTGTAAATCTGGGAAGCATTAACGGTTTTGGTACATGGAAGAAAAATGTGCCTTTCGGTACAAAAATGTACCTCTCCTTTTTCAGTGTTGTGTCTCCCGCCAATACGTTTACTGAGCCCTTTACTGGAAATGTCCTCTGTGATATTTTAATGCAGTCAGTCACACCACAGTGTGTCATCCTCTAATTGTGTTGTGTATAGAGCCGCTGACCTTCTGCCCCAACCTCCTTCTCTCTCTAAACAATACTGTGGCTGTGAGAGCCCCAACTGTGCGAAGCCTCTGAATTTACCCCTGCTAAAGCATGACTGTGACTCTCCACATACATCAACGTACGGACCCCTACTGAGCGTGCTCATCAGCTGTAAATACCAACAGTCTGCGCTGCTGTGGTGAAATGAGCAGTCTGGGGGATTTGACCATGTTGTGAGGTGGCAGGTTGGGTCTGATGGTTAAAGAGAGCGTCCTGTCAGCAGAAGGTCATGGTCCTGATCCGCTCTGCAGGCAACCAGTCCTGACTAGGTGTCCTTGAGCAGCACACTGACCCCTGATGTGAAGCTAACAAGTCTTAATGCACAGTGGCATCACCTATATGTGGCACATGTCCAAAATAGCCTTTCCACCGATCACTTAAATCAAATGAGATATGATATCATGACATGTGACACATGTGACTGAAAGCTGTATATTGTCCTCAAGTTGAGATTATTTTTTTTGTCACGCGTAAAGGAGAAAACTGTTCTGGTTAAAGCATAGATAGCAGTTATGCTTGATTTGGAGAAAATGTGTGATGTTTGCAAATTTGCTACATTTTCTATTATATTTCATTACAATCCCAGAGACACACTGTGGTTAAAGATGTCTGACTTGATTCACTCCTACTTCCAACATGAAGTGTTTTTAGAAAAAGACTGATCCTGCTTGTTTCCACTGCCAAGAGTAACACTGAATTGTCTGTAACCGATGGAACCAGTACTGTAAGACTGAAGTCAAAATCACATAAATAAAGCAGATGGGCAAGCACTAATGGCTGAGGTAGTCATTCACAAGCTGGAAGTGTTTCACAAATCCAGTTTATATGCAAAGCCATAAGTAGAAAATGTCCAGTCTTTAGGAGAAATGTCACTTTGATCAAGGTCTATGCAAAAACAACACAGCAAAAACAGACAAGAAAAAAATCTCTTTTACGGTGTATTGCATAGTCTCTGCAGCAGACAGGAGATAGAAGCAGCTCCAACACAAAACATTATGTTTGTGCCTTTGTTTCATCGGGGCCCGTAATCCCTCAGGCAACAAACAGAAAATATCCGTCAGAACATGTGAACCTCGGGGCCGTGAGTTGTGGCTGTTGTGGCTGGATATGTTGATGCCGACTGGCGTACCTGTCACAGAAAGCTGCAAGTGCAGTTCAAAAACGAGGTGGCTGGTGTCACATGAGTCTGCTGAGGGAGTCTTTGACAAATATGAGCACAGCAGTGCAGCACACAGTAAGTCTGTATCCGTCAGCACTTCCTTATTCTGACTTTTTTTTTTTGTTTCCTACTTGGTAGTGTGTCTGGGGTTATTTTACTAACTGTGTCTTACTCTGTTAATACTGATCTATGGAATCCTTTTTGCATTTGTGTCCATAATTGTTGATAATTTGTGAGTTATCCCGTAATGTCTGTTATTTCAGATTTTTAATGTTGAATTTACGCTGAAGATTGGTTTCCCTCAAAAGATCTACCAGATAGTTAGGAAGCAAATGGAGACACTAATAACTGATATAGATTCAATTATTGTGCTTCATCAGTAGGCCCATGTAATCCGAGACACAAAACAGGCTCACCCCTTTAACACTCAGCTCCAGTTGATGCAACACAACATATTTTTCATCAGCACTATGACCAAAAAGGCTTAAGTCTCAGTGCACATGTATACTACAAAGTTAATGAGGTCACCTTTGGTCACAGACTGGCAATTAATATTAGCAGTCTGATCACTGATACTATAGAAAGAAACTATGTGTGTGTGTGTGTGTGTGTGTGTGTGTGTGTGTGTGTGTGTGTGTTTGTGTGTCCTGAATTGTCCAGTTTCATTGCTCTTGTGTGGTGACAGGATTGCTTTGTTTAGGCATTATAGGGAAGCCTCCACTCGTGTGCTTTTATTGTCTATCTGTGACATTTCAGGTCAGCAGATGCACTGGTTAACCTGCACTGAATTGCACTGCAATGATGGGACATATAAAATCCGGGTTAAACCAATACAAATAGTACAGCACAACCCATATCCTGGTGTCTGGGCCCGTGTGCCCTCTGTACAGGTTAAGCCGCCCACTCCCACTGTAAAACCACTGTACATGGTGAATAATGTGATTCTGATATAACTCAGACTAGTACAGTCTGTTAATCTATTCATAGAGACTGTAGTGTCCTCATATTACAAGTCAAGTACATGATCAGATATGCTTTTGTAAATGCTTTTTATTCAAACTGACCGGGTGGTCTGAGTTGATGAAAAACAATAATAATAATTGGTGTATGGAGGTACAGTACAGCACAGTGCAGTGGATGAAACCAAAGTACTTTCCTCCTCCCAGATGGTCCGTTCAGCCTTTTAATAATGAAATCTGCTTTTGTGTTATTTAAAAAATTACAATAACCTTTCCACTAATCCCCCGACTTACGACCCCGTACACCTGGATTTCTGTGCTGCGCGTACGTCCGAAATCCCCTCGGCTCTTGATAACATATTAGGATTATATCTCGGATATGGTTCTTTAATAAATAGTTTAGATAAGCATATCTGTTTAATTTTATCCACCCGCCTTTGCTGCATGCAGGATTACAGTGAAAGGGTTGGTTTTGTTGAGCGCGTGTACTGCAGTCTGCAGACAGAACATGCAAACATCTGTACAACAATTCATCAGAAAGAATTATGTATGGCAGACTGGAGGGCTCTAAGCTGTGTGTATTTCAACATCCCAGTGTCCTCAATGACTGAGGCAGATCATAAATAATGGAAGCAGAATTAATTGGTTTATGCTATGAGCATGTGTTATATATATTGATGGCATACCGTTGGTGTGCTGTTGCTCTGTGCTGGACTAGACATGTATACTGCGGCTTCCAATTTGATGAATAATCTCGATCTGGTGGCTGAATTCATAAGGTTTAGGGGTGGCTTAGGTTAATGCGTGAAAACGCTGGGAGAAAACATATGAACAAACAAAAAATAGACATATAAACAATTCAGATTTGAAAACAAGTGATGTCAGGAATAGTAAAAACAACTAAAAAGCAAGATGTCAAACATAATTGGATGAATTTGTCAAGAGAATTTACCTACCTGTTAGTCCAATGAAGAACAGTCTTGATGCTTGAGCATACAATGACTGAACAGTGTGCTTCCAACATTGTGGCAACAGTCAATATGACAATGCCCTGACCAAAGCTAGGTCAAGAGGGAAATGTTGTAGAAGTTCTCCCAGTTTGGGGAGCCTGACTGGCCTGCACAGAGCCCCGACCTCAACCACATAAATTTGAATGTCGTCTGTGAGCCAGACCTGTTGTGGCTGAATGGAAGCAAATCCCTGCAGCCAGGTTCCACAATCTGGTAGAAAGCTTTCCCAGAAGAGTGGAGGATGTCACAGCAGCAGATTAATACCCATGGTCTGAGAATGACAGGTTTCCCCACTGTATCACACACTGTATGTGTCTAATGTTCAGGCATCCTTTGGAATTATAGTGGAATAATATTTAAGATTCCAGACATACCAAAATGGATCAAGCGGATCCTATTTTAACATCTAAAGATGAGTACATGGCCAGCCCAAGCCTTTTTGGGGCCCTAAGCACAACTTGCCTTTCTCTCAGCGGACTTTAATATTATCCTAAATGATACTGAAGGACTTAAACCTATCACAAACAAGAAACTTCAATACTGAGAAATTCTTATAAACTCCAAATTGGTCCAACGCCAATGTTTGTCCAGTGCCAACATTATAAAAATCCCACCATCCAGCCTCCACGTTCCTACTGCTCATTCCACCTGCATCAGGCACACCACTTCCTGTGCTGGCACTGACCGTTAGCAGAGGGTGAAAATAAAGAGGTGCAGGCAAATTGTCCAATATAGACAAAGAATTCCATGACATACTGGGCAGTGAAAGACAGCAGCAAAATGTCCATTTATTTATATGGGAGTGTGGATTGGACATGGATTTTATAAATAGGTAGCACCACAGTATTACATGATCAAACTACCAAAAAAAAAAAAAAAAAAAAAAAAAAAAAAAGCATGACAGACCTTTACATTATGCATGCAGCCCTTGACCATGAGGTTTGAATTTCTAGGCCAAACACCCCGCTCACTGTGGGTCGTGACCCCCCCCACCCCCTGCTTTGTTTTTTTACCTTGCGTGCTGGGGTAAATACCTCAGCACCTGCATGTTGCACTGATTTCACCCAGCCCCGGCAGATGGTCCTTACCCTTCACTGAACACACACTCCGGCACCTGGGACGCTGGGGAAATCCTTCCGTGCTCTTGCCACTCTGTCAGAGAGCACATGCACATATTATAAACACAGATGCAACGGCATGTGTGCAGGCATGCGTGTCCACACATGCAAACATAAATGCAATGACGAGTGGGCGTTTAACTAAAATAAATGTACAGAGCAGCTTTATGGTTCAGTCTAACACATCTAACAGGAAAGGCTTTTTTTCCTTTTTTTGATAAAAACATGCCAAATGACACTTTTACACTCAAATGAACAAAAACACATTTTGAATTGAATCCAATAATTTTCTTAAAGTAATACAAAAAATGTCAAACAAAAAGCTAAAACCTAAAAAAGGCTCATAAAAACATGCATGAAAACATTTAACAAATGTCTTTATTCAATTTAAAAACTGCACTTTTAACACATTGTCTTTTGGTGGTCAAACAGGCCATAATGATCACAGCCTGTGTGCCTCATTAACTTCTGCTGTTTTTCACCAATAATTACTTTCCCTCTATAAACCTTCACTCTGTTTATCCCAGTATATATATATATATATATATAT
>JBBMOE010000004.1:17068491-17103491 GCA_037975065.1 Chaetodon trifasciatus
AGGCACTGCATTTGGTCTTTCACAACTGCTATGGCAGCTCAGTGAAGCACTGAAGCTGAAGCAAACCTGTGAAGCACTGCTTTTTTGTAAGAGATGAACAACCATACAGCACCATGAGAGCATGTAAACTGCCCAATATGACATGTTTGCATATTTACACTGAGCATGTTATTTGGGTAAACAGCAGTTATTTCCCAACATGAATGCATTATTAGAGCAACCAAAGAATTTCTAAATACCCTTGGCCTGTCTGAAATATTTACATAGAAAGTGCTGCAGAACTTCAGTTCAGCACAGGTAACATTTTTGTTCAGCCTTTCAGGATATTAATGAAACTTCCACAATGTTTATTCAAGAACTTAAATGAATCAGAAGAAATAAATCACGCCCATGAGTCTGAGGCCCCCGGACACAGTCAAGGGAACTGGGTGATAAATCACTGGAAGAAAAGCTAATGTGGCCTTACACTTCAAAGTTTAATCGGCACGCAAAGAATCACTCTCTCCACACAGACGACGGAGTCAAAGATACTTAGAGGTCCAGACCTTCACTCCTGTCCCACATCAATCACACCTGGGCGTTTTTAATTTTCTGACTGTATATCTCTATCCTGCTCAATATATTAAGGAACAAGTTATTTTTTTGACATGAGCTTGACACTTAGAAAAGCAGCTGTTCCACACGCAGCACTACAGTGTTACAAGAAGTGCTGTTAAAGTGTTTCATGCGCTGCAGGTGAGAGGTGATAGGACAAGGGCATGTCTGACCTGCTGTAAATGCTAAATGGTGATTCGGGGAAGTTCAGTGGAGAAGACTCATACCGCCATGTGCGTGATTCACAGTCACATCTGGATCTCTGATATTGTAAAATCAACCACATCCTGGTTTGAATCATAAAAACTGCGTTTCCACCTCATGGTGCCTTTACGCCATTTCTAAGCAAGACTCTTCTGAAATCATAAAAATGATAAAAATGAGAAGGAATCAGTGACTTGTTAATAATAAAATTCTCTGGTAACTGACATTACCCCGAAACAGACTCAACTTCAATGGCTGATTTAATCAATAATGAAATTAATTCATTTATAGTTCCTGATTAAAAATTTATGCATTTGGCTCATACTCATCAAAACTTAAATCAGATATTACCCTGGTCCCGGTTTTCCCAATACTGCTATTTACATGATCAGTTCCCATTATCTCCACACCAGCCTTGATTCCTGAAACACTAATGAACTCGTCAAGTACTTGAAATATTTTGATTGCTGTTTAATGTATCAAATCTGCATTAGTTAAAAACTGTTTGTTGCAGGTTAGCTGTTGCTCTGATGCTTCCTTCCTTTGTGGCAAAGATAAACACTGAAGGTTGAAAAGGTGAAAAGGCAAGAAGCATCTCATGCCAGATCCATTCAGGAGGCGGAAACGTCGACATGTCATTTTTTCATGCGTTGAATAAGTGATTCTGATCCTTTACTCCATACATAGAATAATAACCTCATGAATTTATAACATAAAGCTTTTCATGTGTTCCTGGGAAACACCTACTGTTAAATATGTTAAAAAGAGAGTTACAGATGTAGCGATGATTCTATGAACTGTAGACGACCATCAGATGTTTCATACAAGTTGAAACATCTGAAAACAGCTGAGACAGGAGAGAGCTTTAGAACCGTAACAAGCGTGTTTTCTCACCAGATTTGGTCACAGCATGCTGAGAAAATAGACCAGATTGCTGCAGATCGCGAGCTGAGGGCAGAGGTCTGTGCCATGGTTCGTCCTGTTTGAACAGCCCCATTGGATGATGTGTGCCGAAAGGTGTTACTCTCACTTAACTTAATAATAAAGACCTGAAGTTGTCTCTCTGTATGTCATCCAGGCAACAATTTTGTTTTCTGGTGCTAAATCTTTGTATTGCTTTACAGTATGTCTATTTATTCTGTACTTAGTCCCTGATGGCGGCTTTAAAGTAAGAACATTTTTCTGATTTAGCTACAGGACAATAAAATGGCAGGCTTTGGGTGTTGTCCCAATACTGGAATTTCTAACTTTGATACAATACCTTGAGAAATATTGATGAGTTTAGGGGACTATATTAGCTTTGAGAATTACAAATAGATGTTGAGCCAACAACAGGATAACACACTTAACAGCGGTTATCTGGGCCATACTGTTTCATACTTCAGTGACGTTGAAATGCGAGCTGTCACAAACGTCTCAGAGGTCTTTATAGAGGTCAGAGTGTCGGTCTTTCATGTGCTTTGTCCAATTTTTCTGTATTAGCCCCTGTTGTTAACACTGCTCTGTAGCACTAACATTTATGTATTACCTGAAGGATATGAACGTGTTACTTACACATTATGATTCAATTGTTATGTTGAGAGAGGCTGTTGGCAAGAGAGACAAATGGTGGTAGAGTGTGATTATGAAAATGTGACGAGAAATGGTATAAATGCAGGTACTGGTGGAGCATGTTTCTGTGCGTCTTGGAAGAGCTTATGCTTGGCAGGTTTTATAGGCTTATTATAACCTTCATTTACTTCTTCTTCTACAACTTCTTCTCCATGCAGTTTGAGTAGATGACTTCTTGTCACTACACGATAGTTACTCACAGAATGAATGTTAGAGACAGCTGACATGACCTGCTGCCAGTGGCATTTGTTATTTTAACGTGTAAAAGCAACGATCAGCACCGGCTAAAAGTGCAAAGCTGCTACCTGAATATTTTATAAACTGGTCTTGTAAACGATAACTATTTGTGCATCTGTGGATGAGTGAATCCTGGTGGCAGCACACGAATCATGCACCGACGCACCCAAATGATTTTTCACATTCAAACACTCTGATTTTCACTCCCACATGCAGCACAGTGCTGCACTGTAGACCTGAGCAGTGCTGCAACACCAACAGGCTGAGGTGGACAAAACACAGCGAAGGACAGTAAAGAAAGCTTCAGATTATGATGTGACAACACACCCGCACTCCCATAAACTGAGAGGAACCTTTATTTTCAGAGTAAAGAGAGGTCAGATTAAAGATAAGAGACATTTTACCAAAAAACTTTACTTGTGGTGAGTGTGTCACAGCCATTTTTCAAATAATTTTCTTTATTTGTTGGTTATAATGGATTTGTTTGTACCCGTCTCCTCTGTGTTCATAATTCAATAGTTTTTAATGTTTTTGTGGTTCATGTTTATTTCTATAAATTGCCTATGGGTCTCTTTGCATCACCAGCACAGATTATGGTTTCTACGCTCTGCTTGTTCCCTTCTTATATTCAATATTAAAACATGATCTTTGCTGACCTTTGACCTTCTGGAAGTTTGTCATTTAAAAAAAGTCTTAAATCTGTTCTGTGTAATATCTATCCAATGTGGTATTTAGATTGGATTATGTGGCTCACTATGCATCCAATCATGATGATTCTTTTTGTTTTTGTAGGTACAGACACTGCGGTTACGGAGGTTGATTTGTTCGCGATGAGAGCACACAGGTTTCAGGAAAATGTTGTCATACTTTATCTAACCTGACGCCTCACTGTAGAGTCATATGGTGTCCAAAAAAGCATGTTTGATTTCCATGAGAACAAGCTCACAACAACTGCTAAAGAGGCTATCCTGTATGTTTATCAGACATGTCAAAATGTCCTTAGGCAAGGCAGTGAACCCCTAGTCCTGAAACACAAAATAGTTCCACAAAATAACCATTTGTAGAGCATTTTTCAAAAGCAGAAAGCAGAAATAAATGGTTTTAATATAAAACTGTATTGGGTTTCCAAAATGATGCTTTCATCAGTACTGTACAACAGTTTCTTACTGCAGAATGCACTCACAGCAAGATGCGGACCAGTGTCAGCTTCAGTTAGAGTAGTTTGAAAGGTTGCACATTGATGGACTGTTTACATAAAAAGATCTCAGACAACCTCAGACACCATCCTGATGAATGTCAGACAAGCACACATGTAGAGCAAAGCATGTATTTTATACTGGAGAAGACGTGTGCAACATTTTCATTTTGATGGACTTTCACTGAAAAGATTTCCAGCAGATTTTGTTAACAGTGCAGTCTGACCTCTGCGTGTCTGAATAAAATATACAGTCATGATGAATTGAGTTTACATGATAATCACATGCTCCCGGTCCATCTAAGGCTCTGGCTGCTCTCTGGCACCTATTAAAACTTGGTTTTCTAGACTTGCCTTCTATGTAATGACCTTTTGTTTGGCAGATTTGTTTTGCTTTGACTTCCATTTTATGAGTCTGGCCTGTTTACATATTTCCCGTTGTTGATTTTATGTTTTTGAATAATTATTACAGCCATCCTTCCTCTTCTTATTCTTCTTATAATTATTATTACAAATTGTTTGCTGCAAACTGGCTACAGATGGGAGCTGGGACATCGAGTGAAAACAAATGATAGCACGACAAGCATTAGATTAGTGGATAATATCTCAAAGTCCATGTTAATTTCACACTAACATTTTGTGTTGCCTGACACATGACTCAGTGACAGTTTAGGATGCTGCTCAGTGAAAGTTCCTCACATCTTTGTGTCCTCCTACAGTCCCTGCTTTTGGCATATTTCATTGCATCCTAAAGATTAACCAAAGACATCTGTGCCAAAGTTCTGATGTGCTGGATGGTGATGATGATGATGATGATGATGATGATGATGATGATGATGATGATGATGATGATGATGATGCAGTTTTGGGGCCAACAGATTAAAACCCTAAGCTACTGACCCATAACTAAAGTGAGGTTTTAGTTCATAATCTTTTCATCTTGTGGTAAGTGAAACCCGCTTTGTTGGATTTTGACTGTCAGCAGACAATAGAGAGGATCATTGTAACACGGCTCCATGCTGAGCAGGTGGGAGGGGGGATACAAGCAGAGAATGGGGGAAGTGGGTGGAGGCAGCAAAAGAGACCAAAATTCACCAAATTGTATCCATGAGTCTTGGCGTGTTTTTATGCACTCAAATATTACCACGACTTCCACCACAACAAACTGAGAAAGTCGCATCTCATTTCAAATCTTCACCAAAAAACGTGAGTGCCGAGAAGCATCTTCAGCATCCTCTCGGGCTTTTCCCATTGTGTCTGGCAACGCGATTGTTCTGATACAGCGATGCAGAAAGGAGGCTGCACTTGGGATCCAGGCAATTTCATTACACTGAGTCAAGCTGTTTCAGTTCAGGATCCAGGCCTTTGTGCTGGGTGCCCAGCACTGAGAACTAGAAACATGGCACAAACAACATTATGTGTTATAGCAACTTCGCGCCGGGCCTTGTGATATGTCCATCTGCTGTGACTAGTGTTGCAGATCGCGCTGATGTCCCTGCCTCCCTGCCTGTGTTCCCTCGCCTCCTCTCACTGAAGCTCTCCAGGTTGCACGACCGCTCAGCCATAGTCGCCCTCAGTGCAAACTACTTTTGTTATTAAAAAAAAAAGTGATTCTCTCAGTGCTCTTATGCTTTTGTGTGAATGTAGAAGTTTTCACTGGCATGATAATAACATTAATTACAACTAATTCTGCAGTACACATTGAGTCCAATTGGTATAGAGTTCACACTTATGGATGTGCGCAGGATAGGACATGTAGTTGCAGATGGGGTCACTGCAGATTCCAGTTTTTGCTGCCAGAAGTTGGACAGAAATATTTACAGACATTAAAAGCTGGTTTTGCACTTGAGGTGATCTTTCACTCAGCTTTGTTAGTTTTTCAGCTTCTCCAAATTATATATATTTTTAATTAACTCTCACAAAACATGTGCTTCAAGACATGACCTGATTCCAGCTTCAAAGAAAATGAATACACAGTGTTGATGCAAAATGCACAGAAAAAAACTTCATTCAGATATCGCTGTATGATCCAAGATCCAACCACCAGAACGCACTGACTGCCCAAAACCAAGCGAATGACAATCTGTCCCGCCTCTCAAGCTGTTGTCAAAAAACACAAGAGCAGATCTTCAGCTCGTCACCTTCCAGCTACACTTTGATCTGATTTCATGTTGTTCCCCAAGATTACAACACCAAAGACTACACAGAGCATATTGACGCACTTTAAAAGACGTGGTTTACAGATGCCAGATCCTTAAATCCGAAAAAAGAGGCGATGCTTAATTCATATCATGCATTTATTAGAGAGTATTTTTTGGGATGGGGGGGTAGCAAGCGGGTTGACGTGAGTTTTCAGGGTCAAGCTGCCGCGTTTTACAGGCTAAGCTCATACTAAGACATATTGAGACACATTTTCATCTTGTGGATTATTCCTTCTTGGGGAGGGATGGACAGACGTTTGTGGGCAGATGATATTTTGAAATATAAATAAACAAACACATGTCACCGAGTGTAATGGGGGTAAGGGGTGGGGGATGGGGGAGTGTGTGTGTGTGTGTGTGTGTGTGTGTGTGTGTGTGTGTGTGTGTGTGTGTGTGTGNCTTTGTGGAGGTATGTGCTGCTTGAGCGCTTTCTAAAGCTGGATTTTATTACAGTAAATCACTTCAGTGTTTGTGTCAATAACAAGATGCTAAAGGGACAGCAGAGGTAGGGGTGGGATGGCAGTTCTTATCGCTGACAGAAGTACATAGAAATCATAGATTCCACAATATCCATTTTAGCTTCTGCTTCTGGTACTGTGATGGAAAAATGAGTCCCAATACCACCAGTCAAAGTGACTGAAGGAGATATTTCTTCATCATGTTATAACAGCAGCAGGTAATCCCCCCCCCCCCCCATCATCCAGACTCTCAGTTAATAACCACCATCTTCCTCACCGCAACTTTGACTCCAATGTATCTACAATGTCATCAATGGATGAAGCTCATTTCTGCTTTATGTTGGAGTAAGAGAGGAGAGAGGCACATTTCACTCGCTGCTGTAATGACATAAACATCAATCTGTCTGAACCGCTGCTTAAATGACTGTGTAACCTTTACAGCACTGTTAAAGAAAGATGTATAATTTCTGCATAAAAAAGAGAAGCCGAGGTAATAAAAAAAAAAAAAAAAAAAAAAAAAAAGTCTAGCTGATGCACTTTCACTTTACTGGACTTGCAGTCTTTTTTATGCCCAGTCAAAAAGTCGCGCCCCGAGAGTCACTTTGTAAAAGACTCACTGATATTTCCTGCTTTTAACACGCACATTAAGATATTCACTGAATTTTAACAGATTTAAAAATTGCTGGGAACAACAACAGATTGAGAGCCATAAAAAGTAGAATAAAGCCTTTATTACCCACTGACATTCCCCACATAATGGAAATATTTTACAATGCCTCCCATTTATGGACCTCTACCCACTATAAATTATATTATGCAAGAAACATCATCATGACTGGTGGCATTAACTACCTTATATTAAATAGGTTTCCAGAGGGAAGGATTGACTTGCTATATGTAGCCTGGAACAAAATTCAATCTGCCGCCATGTTTAATGCCACATTTTTTTATTATCTTGCAAGCATATGTTGGAATGGCTACAGATGATGAAGCTAGCTGCTGGGCAAAGTGATCATCAGTGCTGTTTTTCCTTTCTTTCTTTCTTTTTTTTTTAAAGCTCTCTTAATAACAGGATCCGGCAAATTGTTTGTGACCTTTGTCAAGGTTTTGCTGGAAACACAGAGGCTACCAACAGCAACTATGCTAGCCTGCGGCATGTGTGAATATGCAAAGCTCCCCCATTTTTTTTTTTTTTGTCCTCTTCTCTTCACTGCAAGGTTTGAAAATGAAAACATGAAATTGTTTGGAAACCTTTTGCCTTGCAGGGTCTTCACGCAGAGAAGCCACATAGAGCTGAGCTCTGCAAGAATGTTTGATGTCGCTTCCTTAGTTGAGCATATGCCACATTCTGTTTCAGGGAGACTGTGTTTGTGTGGTGGCCTTTTTCACAGAGCTGCAACTCTGGCCATGGGGAGGAAGGGCTGGTCAGGGACAGCAGCTGTCCAGCCCTCTGTGAGCATTATGACATGCATGACCTGGCCAAAAACACAAGGTCAGCAAAAACATACCAACAATGCTGCTCTCCTCACAGATTTTACCTCATGTTACAGAGTGTGCATTATAGGTCTGCGTCTCACAAAGCCTCCATGTCATTCATGTTGTTACGATACTCCAGGAGAAACCTGGGTCAAAAGGGTCAACGACAAACGTATAAGCAGTTAAACATACAGTAGCCAGGAGGGAAGAGGCTTAATGGAGAGATCAAGAGAAAAGGCAGCAGCTCATGGAGGAAGGAAGGAGCAAGGAGGAGGGAGGAGGAGGAGGGTGAAGGAAGGAGGGATCGGGGGGGCAGGTGGTAGGCATGGGCAGGAGTATGCTGGTGCATCTGCCTGGGGCGATGGTATTGACGGACATATTTCCCACAGCTCCGTGTCACGGCAGGATCATCGCACATGATTACGGGGGGGATCAGCATGATCGGCTGTCGCTGATTTCGCTGACATCTGTCGGTGAGGTGATACAAGCTGTGACGGGGATTGCCCCAGACATGAAATCTTGAGCGGCTGTTGAGTCGCGGTGACCAAGGCTCCTTGTAATCTTAGCTGCGGCAAGAAAGCATCTTTGTGCAATGTTTTACCTTGAGAGGGAAATCAAAAAGAACTACTCCATCTGCTCCACAAGTCTCCACATTTGTCCCAAAAATTTGAAAGAGCCTTTTGTCCTACTTAAATGAATGAATTGATCGAAGGATTGATGACACAAAGACGTTAAAACTGAAGTGAGTTTGAGCATGGGATTAGCAGACTGTTCATGAATTATACCTGCCCAAAGAAATAATTAAAAAATTGTTAAAAAAAAAAAGGGTGTTCTCATTTGTTTTCCAGAGCCCTCGACCACATCTCACAATCTTCATCAACAGATGGAGATTATATATATTATGTGTCATTATAAAGTATATACTATACACATGATGATAAGTGAGCCAGCTCATGACTAATAAGCAATCCACTAATTAAGATCATAAAATCAGTTGAAAGCTTCAGAAAAAGTGAGGAACTCATGGCCTCAGTTTTTCTTTTGTTTTTTGACAAAAAAAAAATAATGTTGTTCCCAGAGATATGAATTCTGTGCCAACACTGTTCGAGACAACACACAAGAGTTTTATGTGGACTGTATCAAAGACAAGAAAAACTTTCTTTCAGTTGGCAGAATCATGTGTGAATAATGATTTTCTTGGTCATATTTCTTGTGTTACACAAAGCAAGAGGGTGTCCCTGAACACATCACCTTCTGTAAAAACACATTGGACCAGTGAGAGTGAAACATTGCAGCAAAAGTAATTTACACATAATCCACTGATTGAGTTTACTTAACTAAAACCAATACAGTATCTGTCCAGCTTCAAAAGATGGATTATTTATCCTTGCTAAGTAATTGCACAGTTCATAACAATGAGATTTGGATTAAGAATTCATTACAGGTTTGAAGCGAGCACAGCTTGTATACAGTCCAGCCTAAGAGATAAAAATCATTTCCTCAATATGGAACGCTGGGACTGATTTGATGTGACCTTCATCACAGCCGAGGCACAGAAAATTATCTCCCAGTAAAATCCTTTCTTCATTTCATCTCGGAGATTCAAGGGAAATTCTTAAACATATGGCTTAAATTGTTGGTAATGGCTGGGTGGGGAGTCATCTGGGGCAAAAGCTTGAGCCCTTTCTCATTTTTTCAAGCTAGATGCAAGCTCTATCTTTGATTAAATGTCAGACTTTCACTGTCACATATGCTGGAGGAAAATCCCTTTCTTCCTTAGAGGCTCCGTATTGGGCCGTTCCAAGAAAAAGAGATCTAAACTGTTCCCTGACCATGATGAAGACATCAGACAAAATGCTGCTATTCTTGTACTGAATGAGGTTGCATTCGACAAACCAATTGACAGAGAAGCTATTTGATCTGATTTAGATGAAAAATGTACTTTGGTTCATTCAAAGAAAAAGCTTTTGTTGGGACTTTTAATGCACCTTGATTGTCTCAGTTGAGTTTTAGAGGCTTTTCCATCCTGACAAGAAAAAAAACCTCTGGGGAAAAGTTAAATGAGAAACTTATTGAAGAAAAGTGAAGCTTCTGAATCCAAGCATGTGTTTAATTTGACTCTCCAAATTTGGCTTTCAAACATCATTTAATTGCTTTATTTCTCGTTCAGGTAATGAAGCATTTGTAGAGAAACTGTTGAAAAGTTAAGGCAGTAAGATCTGCGGCACTGACCACAGTCTGTGGTGTCTAATCCAGCCATCTAGAAGGTGTGTGATTACAAACGAATCTTTCCATTTAATGGCTCGTTTGAACAAATAATGAATAAAGATTTAATCAGCATTCATGGTCTAACAACAAAGGGCTCAGCTGCAAAGTAAAAATGTCACCACTAACAATAATATTCTGTGAGAAGAAAAATATACTTATAGGATTCATGAAACTTGGAAATAAAAACACATTTTTAAAACATGCCTATAGTTATTAATAGCTGTTAGAGATGCAGATTTTTCATTGTGGTATGTGCTCTGTGAGAAATCCAACACTAGCTTTGAAACTGACGGCTTGTTTGGAGTTGTTTATTGTGTATATGACCACTCATTTACATGAATAATGTCACCCTGCTTTACCACCAGAAGTGTTTATGACAGATTAGAGGCCAGCATCCAACTGCATTTTCATTCCAGTTATTTTTGTTTTAATGCATGTGTGAATCAATTAATTCTGTCATAAAAGGCCACCATAAACTGTGTGCAGAAGTTAATGAGTCCGGCATTACCACATCATTACACCAGCTGGCATAATGGAGCATGTGTTGTTTGTCATAATATATGCTGACACGCTTAACAGTCATAAATTGTTTGGATTGGTAAGTTTTGTTTACTGTTTGATGACAAAGACAAAAGGCTCAAGCACTAAGAGTACCATACAAAGAGCAGGTACATACTTACATGTGTACATACAGATGACTTTAAAGTTGAAGGAATTCATCAGGGGGATTTTCACAGATGCAAAAGTATCATAGGACAGTATTTGTGGGGATTTTTTTTATTTTATTTTTAATCAGGGGCTTCTTGAAGATGCATTGCCTGATTTATTATTTTCTTATCACCCAGTAATATATCTGATATATCTGCTTTTGGAAATTAACATAGTTCACAGCTGCTTTTTGATTCAACAGTGAGGCAAAGGAGTCCATTTTTCCTAAAAATATAATTTTAAGGGAGGGAGTAAGTCTTCAGGCAACGTTCAGGGCTGTCAGTGTGTCCCTTCAGGATTTTGTGAGACTGTGGTGGATGGACCTCAGACCCTCTAGTGGTCCCGCGGCTTGCCACCCTGGCAAAAAATTGAAATCTGGTGCACTTTTAGAGCAAAATTGAGAGACTAGATCTATATTGTGATCAATTTTATCATAAACACATTGGTTGTATTGATATGAATTGTGACAACTGTAAAAAAAAAAAAAAAAAAAAGTCCCATCCACAAAACAACATGGTCAGCGAGACAGCTTTTAATGTTTTTTATGTCTTTTATGTTAGAATGAGAAGTGTAACAATAATTGTGTTCATTATGAAACTGGTGACACAAATTAAACTGTGGTGGACTGCCACAGTCGAGGTGGGAACCACTTGCATGTACGCACAAGCCAACAACATAAGTATATTTTTGGTGGCCCAAAAGTAAATTTAAGTAAAAACAATACAGGAAGGGCAATTTAAGGCAATTCAAGACAGCTTTCCTTAACTGTGACTCTTCAATAAACTACTGAAACTGAATTGAAATATTAGTCCTTTAAATCCACCCTGAGGTGATAGAGTGTCCTCTGTAGACGTTTACATCAAGACTCTGCTCTGTCTATGGGAATGAATGAATCTGTGCCCCCACAACATCAGTAATACATGGTTACAAATACACGCACACACACATTAGGTTTTCATCACTTTTGGACACACACACACACACACACACATACACACACACAATTTGCTGACTGTCTCGGCATGGAGAGTGACGAAAGTGTTAGCTTGGAAGATTTGAGGATGGTGTTATTTTATTACTGCTAAACCTTTATTTAAAGGCATACTATGCAGTTAATGTTTGTAAACACACCATCCAAAGTTGGCCCCTCCTCCCCGTCTCAACGAGGGAGTGAGCGAGGGAGAGAGAGAGAGAGAGAGAGAGAGAGAGAGAGAGAGAGAGAGAGAGCAACAGAGAGCAACAGAGAAAGAGAGAGAGACGGAGAGAGAGAGAGAGAGAGAGAGAGAGAGAGAGCAGTGGTTGAGAGAGTTAGAGAATGAATGAAGAGAAGGAGTGGCGTTAGCAAGAACAAAGTAGTGAACTAGAAACATACAACATTATTTTCTGATTGTTTTAAAGCAGTTACATTCTAAAGTGTGTGTGTGTGTGTGTGTGTGTGTGTGTGTGTGTGTGTGTGTGTAGCTCAGCCCCAGCTTGAACAGTCAGAGAGCAGAGGACAGAGATGGAGACAGCGATGTAACTTGGTCGCTATGTTTTAATAGAGTCCTTAAATATCAACACTGGCCAAAAAACTCTTGGTTCTCTGGCTGCAGGTTGATGGTTCTTGACGATGCCTCACATAAAACCACAGGCAGACAAGCTGACTGAAAGATTGCTGCTTAAAGAACAAACAGACATGCGTAGTTCGTGTCTAGCTTCTGAGGAAAAGTGAACATCTAACCACAAATGAGCCAGATATTTTTCTCAGCAGTTGGTGGAGACCAAATCAGGGATAAAAGAACTGTCAGCGACTATTGGACAGTCATCAGGTGGAAAGAAAGAAAAGTTCAATTGGAAGTTTATGCAGTTGTACATAAATCCCTGATAAATCTCCAATTTGAGTAGGTGATTTTATACCATTTCTCACTGCCAGTATTCACTTTTCTAATATTTTATCCTGTTAGAAATATATGAGAAAACCAATGAGCAACCACTACTAATAAATATTCAGAATTTTTCTACACATATTAAGACACACTTGACACACTTTTTTGGTAGTTTCCTGCCGCTCAATTGCACGATGTTCAGGTGCCTTCCACAGAGCACTTAGGCCTGACAGGATCTGAGTCACCATTTTCAGCCACAATGGTGCTTGTTTTTCAGTGACATTATTCTATGTAATGACTGAACATAAGGAGGAAATGCTTCAGAGTTCAAACCAACATCTTCAGCCATGCCTGGTATAAATGCACACAAACTGTGTGAACTGTTAAAGGTGAGTGTTGTTAATAAAAACCTTTTCCAGCACACCAACAATTTTACTGCGTGCTCGGTCAGCCTTCCCATAATAAAGACAAGTTCAAAATGCATCACAGCGAGTCCCACTCACGCAGCACTTTTTGTTCAGTCACAAGCCATACAAAATGTGCCTCCATCCATCCTCTCATAAGCAGTCTGCAGCACAGCGAGGGGGAGGAGTCTGGCCTGTCTCAAGGTCACCGGGCCCTTCACCACTGTGGCATGATGGGTAGCTCCTGCTCGTGCCAGCCAGCCAGCCTGCCAGGAACTGCCCGGGCTCACGTGGCCGGCGTTACCTTGACTGAAAGGAGGGAGGAAGGCACCGGCGCCCCCCTGCCGCTCAGTAACTGGTACCAAATGGTGCCTCCCCTCTGGAGTCCTGACCTGCGAGCAGGCAGAGTCCCAGGACACCTCAGAGCCGATCTGGAGGATGGGCAGACAGCTGTCTTCTGTCAGTGGGCCTGTGGTCCTCGAAGATCATCTTTCTCTGCACTCACAGTCATTTAGCAGGACACTTGGTCTAAAACCAGGGATGTACAGGATTGTACCAAAAAAAACCCCAAAAAACTCAGCACTGATATTTTAGGTTACATTCGCACTACAACTAAAAATGCTCCAGCTGTGATGTTTGCTCATCACACGTGATGAGGATGCTTGCAAGTGGAAGTGTGATTCAGAGAAATTACACTTCTCTTTGACTTTTCTTCTGGAAATTGGTGGAACAGACATAGATTGTCTATTCACATGCAAACCAATTGAACAAGAGCCTGTTTGCATTCATCTCTGCTGGAGAGGAAATCAAGCTGAGACTTACAGAACAGAACCATGCATACGTGCAGCTTTGTGAATTTGACGAAGCATCTGATGAGCAATGTGTATGCAAATTCCTGCATTTGTTCATACAGAGTTTTAGTCTTTAATCTACATAACACCTGGTTCTATGCATCTGGTTTCAGTAGGAGAACAATATATATATATATATATATATAAAAAACTAGGATCTGGATTGAATTAAACAAAAACTATCCATCGTGTTCTCAAACATAATAAAAGACAAAGCAAATTGTTTCTGTACAAGAGCAAGTATGCTCAGTTGAGTTTCCCTGAATAAGCAAAGGTTAAAAATGTTAGAACCATAATGAGCTCTCTGAGTCAATCTCTTGAATCTTTTCAAATCTATCAGTGAATATAAAAAGATTTACTGAAACAACAATAAATTCTCTTTTAATTCGCTTCAGATCTTTTTGAAGAAATTAAGAGACAAAACAGAAGATCTTGCGTCCTCTTTGGCTACCTCTGCCTCTGAAACCAGTAAGGCTCTGATGAACAATGTTATATGGATCTTGATGGGGAGAAGCTGCATAATTAATTTGTATATTCTAGTATGACAGATGTTTGATTTTGGCCATAAAAGTAATTAATAAGAGAGTGGAGGGAGAGGCAGATTGCTGGAAGATTACTTATGAAGACTGCTCCCTGAGCATGTTGGAGGTGGTGGTGGTGGTGGTGGTGGGTGGTGGTGCTGTGTGTGTGTGTGTGTGTGTGTGTGTGTGTGTGTGTGTGTGTGTGTGTGTGTGTGTGTGGTGGGAGTATTAGCCCTTGCTCAAGCCCCTACATCACCTGCTCCCATGGCTGTCCCAGCTGTTAGCCTACCTGCTACCACTGTCATCTCCAAACATTTGTTTTAGCATCCCTCAACGCCCAAGATAACATCTGAAACAACCAACATACCTGGAGAAAAAAAGCAAACTGTACCTGTGTTTACCTTGAAATGTCACAACATCATAGCACTTGAGGACTTGATGAAAAAGATAAACAATTGATTGTTCCACGGGCAAACCAGACCACCTGTTTATACATGGTGGAGAGAGATGAGTGATTCAGACTGTTCACCTCAGACAGATGTTTACATCTGCCTCACACAGAGGTAGGAGAGGAAATATTTGTGGAGAGCCAGTACTGGCACATAGGTACATAAGTGAGACGTTGTCTTCTGTGTTTGGGGGTGTGAAAGTTAACTGACACATATTTTTGTATTCTGTTTATTTGAATTCACACAGTGCAGAAGAACAGAAGTGGCATGGACAAGAAGGAAATCTACTGGTTTGGCAATCATCCATCTCTGAACATTACAGTTATGACTGTCACAAGTAAGACTTTCCTGCAATCTTCTCCTCTGGTATTTATTTCTTTAAAGGGGACAGGAAACCATAGTTTAATATAAGCATCTGTCCAAATGACACTGTATTTGTTATCAGTCCATTTTCTTGGAAAAGGATGAAGACTCTGTGTTGTTACTTAGCACAACTTTAAATATGGGAATTATTCCAGACTTGGGTTAATACTAAATAGTGCTTCAAACATGCTTTGTGGGACCGGGCCTTGATTTACTCTCCCTGTCTTTCAGGCGTCATCTATCCATTCTGGCAAAATATATTGACATCTGTAAAGATTAGCAAGTTTATTTTATTGCATGTGTATTATTCAGTTACAATGTTAATATGCTAACAATTAGCATTTTAGCATGCTAAAGTTAGCATGCTGTAAGTGGAAGTCAAAAAGCCAGCCCATGAATGTGTAAACCAAATTTCATGGCAACCAACCAGGAAGTTGTCAAAATGTTTCACTCTGGATCACAGTTTTGGACCAATAGACTGATGAACTGACGGGAGCTGCCATTTCTTGTCCACACTGCTAGCATGGCTAAACAGAAGTCCAATATGAAGCCAGGCTGCACAACTTTGGTCAAAAAGTATGCCTGGGCTTACAAAAAGACAGACCAAGGAGGAGAAAGAAAATAATTAGATACGGCCAAGTGTTTTGCAACAGCAGGGACGGGACAATTTATGCCTCAATCTAGGCACAAACTTCCACTTTTCTTTTTTTCCGTTTTTATTACAGAGCGTACAGCTTCAGAAGATAATAATGAACTGTAATGGATGCCAAACAGTGAGGACAGGGAGTGAATGTAATTTTCTCAATGAGGGCATAAATCTCACACGGAGGCTGTTACTGGAAAGTCTTGTGGATATTCAAATCTGCTGCTTTGATTGAAGCAGTCACAGTACATCACAGGCATTGTAATTCGACAGAAGGTTAGTGCAGGTGATCTGCCACAGTGTGATCTTGTTCATTGCAGGCTTGGATGCTCTGTGGGCTCTTATTAATCAGCCATGATTTAAAAAACTAAGCATTGATAGCATTGCACAGGAAGGGGCGATTTAATCAACACCCCTCCTGCTTGTTGTAATATACACGTATATGTTGTTGTGACAACAATAGGGTCTTGTTTCATTTAGCGGAGAAGTCTATGGGCTTACATTAATTCAGACCACAGCCAGGGCCATGGATTAGGGGATATTAAACATTATCTGAATAAGAACAGAGGTGCAGAGGAAGGCATGCATGGACAGCTATGGAGAGATTAAGGTCTGACTGATCTCTCTGTTAAGCCTCATAGCTGCAATGTGATGAGACCCTCTGGTGAACAGCTTTGTGAACTCGCTTCTGCAGGTGTCACTGCTGGTGGTTAACTGGGAACTGCACTAGTGGCTTTCAGTCTCTTATGTATGGTACACTATACACTATATATTGTACACTGTATACATTTCATTAGTCATACATGACTCACTCACTGAGGTAAATGATCTTGCGTGACCCCTGACAAGCCTCTTGAATCCCAGTTTGTGAACTTCTAGATTAGTCTGCTGTGTCTGCTTTTTTTTTTAATTCCCAAATTGCAAAAGACAAGCAAGTGAATGATGATAATTGATTTCAAGAACTCTGGGAAGAACTATATGAGCACTAAAAAAACGCTTTATATCACCTCAAATGCTTGTTTGACCTCCGCGGAGTTGTCAAATTAAATGTCTCTCATGGTAAATGGGTGTGACTGCAGAATGGACAGGTAAGTTCAGCCAATGGGGAAAAAAAATTGTGCACATAATTGTACAGATGTGTCTGATTAATGGGTAATGTATTTGAAATTAATTACAGAGCAATAAATTAGCGCTTTAACACGAGTCAAAGTGAGCTGAATCTTTCTCTTTCTTGAAGGATAAATAGAGAGATGAAATATAATGAAGAAAGAAGGAAAGTGATCATAAAGAAATGCATTTGCATACTAATTAAACCAGCGTAATAATCTTCCTAATATTCTCCAAAGGAGTGTACTCAATAGAAGTCATTTCCATAACTTATTGAATTATTGTCCTACTGTCCTACAGTACTGTGGGGAACTTCTCTGCTTATACCGGCTAAGCATTTCTGGTTGTTTTAAACTTTCATGCTACTAAACTTCTGCTACATTCATTGTAATTCGCAGCACACCCTGAACACGGGGTTAAATGTCCTTTCAATCTGTTAATTGCAAGACTTTATAATTCAAAGGAAGGCATCCAAGACCTGCTATAAATCAAACAAGTACTCACAGGGTTTTAATGAATTCCTCCCCGTGACATTGCAGGTAGTATCGTCTAACCTGAAGACTCAAGCTCTGAGCACACTTATCAGTAAAAAAACGCTTGTTAAAAAGTGATCCACACTCATACAAATCACCTACATCTACTCAGGTGTCTTCTCTGCAGCGCAATGGGAGTTTTAGAAAATTCGCACAAATATTACATTTATGAAGCAGATGCTAACCTACATTCAGCACTGCACAGTCCCTTTAGGGAAGAAGAAACATATGGTCCTCCTCAACACAACCTGTTGCCTCCAAAAAGGCTCAGCTGCAGAGACGCAGTATTCACCTGCTACAATGCTGAATGTTACCTGATCAAAGCATACAAAGGAAGAAATAACAGAAGATGTTGCCATAAAGTCTTGGTCACACAACATGACTTTCAAAGTCACCAGATCGCTTTCTGTAATCAGGAATTTTGGATGCTGTGGTTTGCTCACGATATGACTGATCAGTGACAGGGGTCACACGTTACAAGATCTTTCACCACAAGGACTCCCCATCGAGTCTGTCTGGTCTCCAAGCGTCATTTTGTCACTAAAGCATAAGTGAGAAGTGACACATGAAATGACAAGATACCATGTGCTGGACAGGATTCTTTTCTTCCAAATGGATGCCTGCAAGAAACGAGCTGTCCTAGTTGTTTGTGCACTGATTTGCAGTGAAAAAAACAGGAATAGAAAGGAGTGGTTGTGGTTTGGATGTGTTTCTGGCTGCTGCTCCGCTGCTCTCCCGCCTTTCCTTCTTGACTCCTCCCTTCCACCAGCCCCTGTCTGCTCTCATTGGCTGTAGGTCGTAGCTCTAACCCATCCCCAACACCGCCAGATCTTTAGTCTGCTTGATATTTTGCCTCTTATCATTCTCTTACTGGCGACCTCTTGGATTGTGTCTTTTAACAATTCACACATAGCTATCGATCACCGATTTGCAAGAGCCAAGCAAACAGCGATTCGCCTCTGATCTGAGGGCTTTTGATGCTTTTCTCTAAAAACAGCCCCAAACAAACGTGTAACATCACTCCCTGTGCACCATAGTAGACTAGTTGATGGTGCACACTAAAGGGCCGTCCACACCAAGAACTATAACAATAACTATAACTATATTATAATATAATATATATTAAAAATCATTCTAACTCAAGTGAATAGTGTTCACACCACAACTATAACAACAATGACTGATATTGTTGGAATCACTTTCAGAGTATTCTGATGAACGAGAGAAACACAGAGTTAATCAAAATCCATCTGTATTTACAAGGGGTCATGTTTGACGTAACACATTGCAGAGAAACTCGTCTCTGAAGTTTAAAAAAAATGTAGCCCTGTTTCATAAAGCAGTTTTTCTAAAGATGATGTCAAGAAGGACAAATGGGATGAAATTGGGCTCAAGCTTGGAGTCAGTGGTCAGTGTTTTGTTATTGTTAACAGAGATATGAAGACATAGTTTTGTGGTATATAACATTATATTAGGCTACACACTGAAAACAATTTGACCTGATCCATACTGCCGAACAGTCTTTGGTGCTGACAGGTTGTCTGAAGTTCACTTTGTCCTTACTGATGCTTTAACAATTGCCGGGACAATCAAATTGTTGCTGACTCATATGGAAATAGGAAGAAATTTGTCTTCAAAAGACGATGACCCTATCTGAGTGTGTCAGACAAATCTGTCTGGTTTTCTTTTTGTTTCTCTGCACAATGTGAAGTGAGAACAGTTCATCTATATCCATTTTCTTAAGCTGCTGTTACAGCTGGAGGACATGGAGCATGCTTGGCAGCACTGTTGTTCATAAGCGTCGATGCTCACATCGTTATCATTATTGTTATTGTTCCTGGTGTGGTCCCTAACACATAAGTGTAGAAAAAGTGCTGGTCATGGTAAAAGAGCACTAGGACTAAGCTTTTGGTCTATCTGTCATGTTGTAATGCTGTAGGACAATAAACAACATTTGTCAAATTACCAAGAATGGTCATGCCGTTGTTAAACCATATTGCCCACTCTTATGATGATGTACAGTATTTTTATAAATGTTTTGCATGTTGGGGGAGGTTCCTCAGAATCTCTGAAGTCTTTGCATTACCTTTCAATAATATCAGATACACCTTAAGTGTGCCCTACAGTGTACTATTCTGGCAGTGCCCAGTAGTTAAATGCACTTTATTGTTTTGTTTTCTAATATGACATGACACCAGGAGGGCACTAATGGACACCAGTCAAATTGTGACTGGTGTCATTACTTCTGTCATTTAAAATTACAAAACCACAAAAGACCTTGAAGCCAGTGTCGCACTGTCCAGCAGTGAGCAGCTTCTCTGTGGTTCCTATCAATTATGAGCCGCTAGTGTCAAAAAATGTTTGAATGCTTGTAGTGCACAGTAAAACTGCAGCATAAGTGTTTTACACAACAAATATTAAAGCTTTTATGACCCAGATTATGGTTTAATCACTGTTATGTTACTGCCACTGGACAATTATTCCTATGAAAAATCCTGCTCTAATAACAGGAAGAGGAAATAAGTGAGTATACTGTAGTGAGAGAAGGCGGGTCTTACATCATGTGTTGTATATGTGTGTGCATGCACAGATGTGTGTGTGCCGTATGTCTGTCTTTATAAGATATACTGTAAGTTGGCCTGTTCTTACCCTAACTCTGCCCACATGGCAGTGAACGTGGATGCATTAACACACAAAAACTTTCACTGGTTGAGATTAAATAAATCCTTGTGTTAATTTTCTGGCCGTCTGTCCCTCATCTGCAGTCATCAGGAGCGGCAGTGTGCCTGTCCATCCCAGTGGGGTAAACCTCTCAGAAGCAATATGTAATTAAACTCAGAGAGCATATTCTTTAATCCTGAAGGCTATTACAGATTTATGGTCAGTGCATTGTCTGAGCTCCACAATGGCTTTTCCTCACTGCACTCTTGTGGATACAGTGAGCCCATATATGTTCTTAAATGGGTAGATAAAGGTTTTGTAACCCTTTTAAATCTGGCTTCGTAATGGGAGTGCTACAATGGCTTACTGTCCTCGTGGGGTAATACGGAGGCTTTTGTGTTTGGCCCAGGATGGATAGAAAAGCTTTGAAAGGAAAGAGGAATCTGTAATTGTAATGCACTAGCCGTCATCAATGACATATTTTTGAACCCATTTCCAGTCACATTAGAAACAAGCAGAGCTGTACATGTGAAATTGTAATTATGGTGTATTCATTTTAGCTCTCAGGGATTAAAGTATTGAGTATGTTTAATTGTAAGTGTTCTACATTTTAGAACAGTGCAGCTCCGATTAAGAGTGACCCATCCCCATGACAGGATGCTTTGAAATGCCATTAATACTTAACTTAATTGCTACTTTTATTTGCCATATTTGACTCAATCTCCAATCTTTTGCTCTGTGGGGAACTGCTGATGGTGGGGCATTGCTGACGTACTGTTTCCTTTGTGTCCTAAGAAGCATTGGAGGAGGAGGGTTTTTTTCTGTGCAGTGTTTCTTCTTTTCATTCAGTTTATTTGGCCAAGTTAGGAGATCATTATAACAAAAGCAACTGAAAACTCTTTTTTTTTTTCATCAGTTGAAGCATGATCTAATAACATATTTTACAATCAGCATGTCTTTGGACTGTGGAAAGAAATGACAAAGACACAAACAGGAGTACAAACAGGAAAGTCATTATTATAAACAGAGAGAACATCAAAAGTGTCATGGAGGAAATTTAAACCACAGACAAGATATTTTCTTGTCTTTGTCTTATGTTGAGTGGAACCCTCTACTTTCATTATCAGCTGAGCAGTTGTCTGGGCTATGAGGCAGCAGAAGAGAAAACAGGCATATGAATTGTTTTTGGACCAGCTCGTTAGAAGACGTGACTTTGTTTTGCCTCCTATCTGTCTGTTAAGTCTTGTTGGTATGAAAATTTACTAGAACTCTGTCCAGTAAACGAGCCATTTCTGAGTTCACACGACACTTGTTTACAAGCTGTAGGTCTCTAACAACAGGTAATCATTCAAGGATTCAATTTGAGAATACAACACAGTTTTTCCACTGTGGACAAAAGAATCAGTCTCAAGTGTGATCACACCCTTTATGTGCCACAAACAGGTAGTGACTTTTTGTCTTCTCCAAGCAGCAGTTGGATGCCTTTGTCCTTTTCTGTCACACACAACTGAAAATCATCAGGTCCTGGTTCCTCAATGATAATGTATTCTCTCTTATTTGACTTTTTAATGGGCTTTCACCTAATTATCATCACATGGTTCCTCAGATGTGTGCTGGAGAGAGAACTCAGGAGTCGGGGAACAAAAGGAGGTCAGATTTGGAGGTGTTGGCACATGGCCTGATCCGCTCTGGTACCCCCCTCTGCCCGCTTTTGCATGATGATAAATTTTCCCCTTGAACATGATGTCAATATGTTGATGTGCCTTCCTTTATTAAGATACCATCCAACTGATAACAAGTCCTGCTGTGTGTTACCAACATAAATAATTAGAACAGAGACCAAGGAACGGCAGGTGGCTTTTGGCACAAAGAAATAATCATACTTGATGTGGAAAATAAAGTAAAAGGACCCATCTGTTCACGGCGGGGGGAGGCGAAAAAACACGTTAACATATTGTCAGTAACATTATGAAATACACAGTTAATAATTTAGTCATGGCACATGGCTCTGGACACTTGTTTAGAAATAATCTAACAGAAGTGAGCCAGGGCTTCAAATTAACCGCAGACTTGCACACTCATGACTTGTCTACCGGCCATTTTGTCACACGCTCTGGCAATTATTTACCCAAAGGGCTGATGAAGAAAGAGGTAGCAAAGCCATGTAATGCTGAAATAATCATCGATGATATGCAGTAAGAACAGCCAAGAAGCAGCAGCAGAAGGGAACTCTTGAACCCTGAACTCTCTGTCTGTCCAATACTGCATTTCAACAACCAAGATCTCAATTGTCTCCACAAGCGTCCATGAACTGCAGTTTACTCATTTTGTCACATTGTTTAAAAGCTGCTGATGAAACCGCTGAAAAATCACAAGCTATAAGTAGAAATTTGAAGTATTTGCTTCAGTTATGATTGCCATGAAGGGATATTTGAAAAAATGCAATTTCTTTTTCATGTGTCAAAAGTTACAAGGAATGACATGAACACACCTCCATGAGGCATGCATGGATTATGAGTATCATTCAGATAGCCTGCCCTGGTACCAGTACTAATAATTTGACTTGAATACCGGTTCCTGGAGGATACTTTTCAATTCCAATGTTATAAAATCAGTTTTAACAAAAAGAAAATTACATTGCACATTATTACTCACTTCAAAGGAGGAAGCTTACTGAATACCTGTGAGCAGTTGGAGAAAATCTCTTAACTCTATGCACTTTTCTTATAACTGGACTAAAACAAAGAAACTGATGGAATTCTTTACAGTAATGGCCGATATAAAAACTCTTAGATCGTAGATTTTACTGTATTAAGCGTGCGAATACAGAAAAACCAAGGCTGCATGCCTCTGAGACATTACATTAGTATATTACATTAGTAACATTAAATCAGCATTATCAGATCTTGGTACATGCATACATATTCGCTCAGTGAGGCTGATGAGATTTACTCCTTAAATATGGAAATTTGGTACTAAACTGTGAAACCATGTCATGTAGGGAAAAACACACAACTATCAACCACTATGACTTTCTTTTTGACAACAGATATGTCAATCACAGTCACCTTAAACACAGGCACTAGCTTTGCATCCCTGTAAGCCCACTTCACTTTAATCTATCCATGCTATGAGACTGAAATGTTACCTTCAGAGAAGTTGAACTGTGCAATATTAAATAAAGCAATACTTAGGAAAGATAAATGCATAAATGGGATTTAAAAAATACAATTTATGTTGTGAATGAATTTATGCCATGGCAAATGCACCATCTGTATGCACCCTGGCGCAGGGGCCATTTTGGATACTCTCAAATTACCAAAATGAAGAGGACGTCTAGGATGGCCACTTGAGCCAATCAAAGTTCAAGAGACCTCCTGTCAAGAGCTTCTTGGCTGTTATGAGGAAGCACTGGCACATTAAGGCCACTGCGGGCGCCTGCATTGATATAATTTCCTCGTATTCTGTAGTGTACCAACAGGTTCATCTGTGGAGGGCCGTTCTGCAAATGAGATTTATTTACTTGCTTGTTTGAGATGATCAGTTTAATGTTTACTGGTGTATGGAATCATCCTTGGTATATAAATGAGATGATTAAGGCTGCAGGGCTTCCCCGCTCAGGGAGTTGAACAGCCGCCTCCGAACGCAGCAGTGCCTCCACTACAAGACCAAACTCCAATACACATCGTGTGCTTATCAGCTGGCGCCTTCTCACAGCTTTATCTGTGTGAGTCTGCATAAAGACGCAGCGATTTCACTTTGAGAATACTGCAGCCTACAGCCAAACCACTGATTAACAAACGTCTGCAGATGACAAGGGCTATTTGGGTTGTGGGTATAATCCACTCCTCTGGATTCCTGTATGTGTCTCTGCAGTATATTTAATTTATCTGAAGTGTAAATATAAAAGGTTAAACAGAAAGCAGCTGCTCCACTGGATGTGCTGTGTCAGTCTAAGATCAAAAATAGTAAAGGTTCAGTTCATAGCTGTGAGCTGATGCCGATGCACGTTTATCTTTGTTAGGATGTGTCCAGTGCTCTGCACCAGTGGGACTACTTAATAGATGGTCGTGGTTTGTTTATTTTCAGCTGTAAGACTGTGACATTAAAAGGGGTTTCTTAAAGGAACATGAAATGTTTAGTTGATGTTACATAGATGAATAAAGGCTATCAAAAGCTGCAGCTGATGAAAGTAAGCAAGGACATGTAACAGCAGAAAGGTTCCTTCAAGTAGCTCCTACAACTATAAAGCTCTTAAAGGGTTCATCAACACTGGCAATGTTTCCATGAGCCAAACCACTATCATACTTATTTAAGATCCATTCATTTTTACTCAAAACACTTAAAACTAATTCAAACTAATGCAACTCTACTCTACTTACAATAGTCTAAGCCTACAAATGGTGGTTTGATGGTGGTCTTTGACACACATTACTGCAGGTTGGTGTGAATCATCTCATCGAGGTGTGCCACCGGACCCATTTCCCATTGCTGACATGCATCCATTCTTCAGAAAAACAACAAATGAATCACTTCAGCCGCCTGCACCTTGACTACTTCCAGTGTGTGCTCTGGGTGTGAATTGACGTTTTGCAGCACAGTAGTGTGTTGGAAAAAGTAAATGCTACCCTTTTAAAACTGTTAAACATGTCTGAGCATGATTACAACTAATGGCTGAAAGACTCAAAAACTTTCAGCAAACAACAAAAGTAGCTCCACAAGCTTGCAGTGAAAAGTGCTGTAGGACTTGTATGATAGTTACATGTCGAACAGAACATTTTCAATTCTCATCTAACTCCCCTTAATTCATTATTTTAATTCCCCTTTAACAGCACACCCGACTCAAGGCTTTTTCCAATCTTGTTTCAATTAAGTGTGACATGTTCAGACAAGGTGTCTGGGAAGAGACGAGGTGCAACAGCAGCAAAAGGGAAAAAAAAACAAAACAAAACAAAAAAAAACCCCGCACAGCTTCCTGAAAATGGCTGCTCCTGTATCCCTCGCAGGGGAAACATTATTCCTAATAAAACTCTTTAATAAATACTTTGGGTCCTTGGAGAGTTCCTTGAACCTGAAAGGAAACGCTGTCTATACCCAGGAGCAAAGAAGGCCATTACAGCTTGTAGTGGAAGATTTAATAGGTGTCATAATTTATCATGTAAACCGAAAAGTGTTTCTTAATTAAGTACGCACGTTAATGAATTTTTTAATTTGATCCCTGTAAGTACTTTGCCATGCTAATTGCAATATTCCACACATTAGTTATCGGCTATTGCCCTTGGCTATTTGCTGTCGTGAGGAAGGGAGCCCCTTTCCCCCTCAGCTTAAGTTCATTAACAGAGCCTGAGCCTCCAGCTCAAACTACACAGGTATTATGCGTGTGTGTACGTGCATTTGGGTCTAATATTGTGATCAACAAACAGATACTGATTGTTTTCACACTGACTGCTCTGACTGCGATTGGATTTTACTGCTGGAAATGTTTTTTGAATGGATAAAGTTCAATAACTTGTATTTCTTTTGTTAGTTTGAGCATCTGTTAGCTCACACCACCACATCCCTGTGCCTCAGACTGAAAATGTACATGAGAGTAATCACTGAGTGAGCTATTTAAAATGACTAATGTGAGCCGGGCTCAGTCTTGATGACTGCCTTTGTATCCAAAGTCTCGCTATCGCTGGTGGCAGGCTCATATTGTTCAGTGCAATTAATCTGTTTGAGAAACATAATAATGGAGTTGCCAACTGCTGCCCGCGCTAGTATTTTATTAATCAACTGCAATTAGGCAGTGTCGCTATGTCCTCAGGATGACTTTTCATTCACTTGCAGAGGAAAACAGTTCGCCAAACACAACAGTGCACTCAGTGAGAAATACTGTTCACTGCTACAGAGATCACAGATGGGCTCAGACAGACATAAAGTAGCAACAATGTGGGGAAATTATCGTCGGCAACTAACCAAATGCTAGTGCATTTTGGCGGTGGCTGTTAAGTTTGTCTACTTTATCAGTGACTTCAACAAATAACAAACGCCATTTCAAGGCTGACTTACACTCTAAAACTCCAGCTGGCTGCTGAGTTTTCGAAAGTATACCAGCAGCACGACTGTTGCCTGAAGATGAAACAGCTTCACATCCCAGACTGCTTTCTAACAAGTCACAACTTACAAACACAGGCGGATTAGAAAATGAAGGGCCTCAGGGAAGGGACACCTTAAAGGCCACACCGCCATGTTTGGTGGTCAGCTGACCACACTGCTGAGGATGTTTTTTTTCAGCAGCCTCTATTACATGATGTCAAGACTGAACCTAAACTTTAGCTGTACACATCTAACAGAAAACCTTAGGGATAATCGCTCCCTTTGAGGTGCTGTAATGGCTTCTTCTTGTTTTTCTTCTTCTTCTCAGCTCAAAGTGAATGTTTTAACTATTTCTTCAGTTTTTTAGAGGGACATTTTGCATTTGCAGTGACTTTGCACCCAGGCTCTGGTCCTGAGCCCGGTCGGCCTGTTTGGTAATCCATACTTACAAAACCCTGGATAAAGGTTCAATGTAATTGGGGGGCATGTTTAATATTGATTAAGGTGATATTTAACTTCAATTTTCTAATGACACCACACTTTGTGTTTCTTTACAGTGGTTTTGAGAACAAACAACTGAAAAAGAAAACAGATATTTGGACTTCTATCAGAGCTGTTTATAAGTAACACCACATAGGTTCAAATTAGTTTCAATAAATAATTATTTGTTAAAGTTCTTCAGAGGAAACATGAATCTAATCTAATTAGTTGATACTGCGCACTGAATCAGACCTCCTGAGTGACCCTGTTTCTAATAGTCTGTGCAATGCTGCAGTGAGTTTCTCGTGCCTTCAAGCCCTCGCAGTACAGTCACGGTTAAGATGGATTTGCTAAGCCCTTTAATTTGGCCAAAGCCAAAGGAACACAAGGCCATTAACACAAATTTTACCCTCAAACCCCACCCCCTTTGTGTCATGACATTCAAACATAATGGAGAACTCAGCAAAGGCAAATGCTTTGCCATAAATGTTTCATGAAGTAATTCCACCCATATGAAGAAACTCAGAAAAAAATCTGTTGACATTATCCTGCTGATGTTGTCGGAGCATCTGCAGAGGAAATGTATTTAATATTCACAGGCCGTCTTACACTGTGACATTAGCCGAGGAAGATAATCCCTCAAAGATTAAATTAAATGTAGGCTGGGGTGTTTAGTGCTGCTATTGTTTTCATTAGTGCAAAAAGGAATTGTACTCTCTGTGTACGATATTAAATTGTGCTGCTGGGCGAGCACTTGACATCCACACTCCCCCACCCCTCTGATAAAACATAATGTCATTCGGGGTCCATAATCTCCAAGCAGCAGGTTAGCATTATAGTTTTTAACTACACTTAGTGGTTACTAAATATGCATTTGTGGTATTAAATTAAATCTCCTGTTGAGATAAAAGCAGAAGGTGCACTTCACTCCCTGCCTGCTTCAAGCCATTTGTTCATCTTCACTTCGTGAGGTGAAGGGGGGGGTGGGGGGTTGATGTGGATTGTGAGGATGATGATAATGCAGCATTTTACTATTTATTCATGTATTCAGATGTTCTCTGTTGCGAGGGCTTTTTGTGGAAATGTCAACAGGTTGCAGGAAAGCAACATCTGCGAATGTTGATTAATTATGGTTTGACAGATGTTACTGAATGTCTGCAGAGTCTGGGATTTGAGAAAACAGTAGAAAGCATCATCCAATCCTGTTATCCACACTGAACAAGTTGGGTTATAAATGGACATGAAGCTTGACTTTTTTTTTCCCCACACTTTGTGGCCTAGAAACTTCTCTTAGATTACTGCACAGAGTTTACGTATGGTATATTCCATTATTTCATTAAATATGCAGGTTTAATTTAAACACCATTCTTCCCAATGACAAATCATTTCAGCAGGAAGAAGCCAGAAGTATGACAAACCAGAGCGAGTTAAGAATAGAGCAAATAGGATAAAAAATATATAGTCTATAAAGTTATAGATATATTCCACCATAGCTTAATGTATGATTTACAATGTGAATAAAGTATGATTTCTTCTAATAAAAAAGTTGGCAGAAACTCATACAAAAACAACAATCTCAGCAAAGTGAATTTTAAGAGTAGTCCCAAAAAATTACATTTTAAAAAGGAGAGAAGTCTGTTAAAAATATTACACACGCATATTTGACAACGTAAAAAAGGTGAAAGTGTAGTAACTCCAGCTTGAAGTTGCATTTAAGTGTGACACGTAACTTTCTAAACACTTCAACATCCCTGCTTTTCATGCTCATTTTAAAAGATCATGAAGGAGAAAATTAGTTTTTGAGTTTAAAACCAAAAGGCTCCCAAAGGAAATTTTAAAAAGCCACAAAAACAATGACTAAGGCAAATTTGCACTATAAAACAGCCCAAAAATCATTTCTTTGCCTTCTTCCTGAGGGCGCTCACTAAAGGGCATCTTCTGGGGGCACAGAGTGTCTTGACTGACATCTGTGAGAGTGTTCAAGGTGCTGCACTGCAGGCCACTTTCAAGGTGATGTGCACACAGAGCTTTGATTGTTTGTCTCTAACTTGTCATGCTATTGAGGCACAGTGACCCCAGCAGGTCAGAGCATGCAGGTAAATGACTCCAATCACATTTAATAAACGCAAGTTTTCAATTTACTTGTTTACTTGTTTGCTTCTGTATGTCTGCTGGTTTAGGATTTTATTCATTTAAGACACAGGAAGTACTGTAAAAGCTAGCAACACATTTTTCCACAATCACAACTCCCAGCTTTCTCCCACATTATTTACTGTTCAACCATCTTTACTTTGTAATGCATATCCTTTTCATCAGCAGCTTTTAGCTACAGTATACTGCTACAGTACACTGCGTACTGTTTTGCTTTTATCTAAGTTCCCACAGAGTCCTGTCATAAATTAAGATTAATCTAGTGACACTGACGAGTGAGTCAGCAAAGAAGTCGCTGA
The DNA here is from genome assembly GCA_037975065.1 of Chaetodon trifasciatus. Classification (NCBI taxonomy): domain Eukaryota; kingdom Metazoa; phylum Chordata; class Actinopteri; order Chaetodontiformes; family Chaetodontidae; genus Chaetodon; species Chaetodon trifasciatus. The sequence continues at coordinate 17,097,849 of JBBMOE010000004.1, forward strand.
GACAAGAGACAAGCAAAACCCTGTTTTTTCCACTTGGAAAACCATGTAGATAGAGGTGTTCTTGTTCCCTGATATTACTTGTGTGGACAATTGACAGAAACACCAGTCAGTATAACACAATACAATTCAATAGCACCACAGACAAGTCAGTCTTGCCAGTTTCAACAACAACTGGACGTTGTAACTGTTATCAAGGGAGGATTTACTTCAGGACTGTTGTATTAGACTGCATTAGTTCTAGCTAGGTGTACCTAATAAACTGGCAACCAAGTAAATACATACTTGAAAACTGAGATCCGTTCCATGCTGCCCTAACAAGTGCAGATTTTGGCTTCCCTTTTAACTTGACCTTGAAAATTGCAGCCAAACCCCTGTGGCCCCTCATGTCTCAGCCAAATGCAGTACCTTAACATTTTCCTCATAAAAAACCTTGTAGAGGACACTTACTTTGTTTTGGTCAACCATTAGGCCAGACAAGACATTGGATCCAGGCACTGGATAGTCCACCCCTGTACCAGGGTCGGCCTCCGTCACCTCAGGATCCCTGACATGGAGGGCTGTCCCCTCTGTCAGCCTGGCGTGGCTGATCAAGCTGTTCCAACAACTGGAAGACATCACAAGTTAAACACTCATTATTTTAATTTGATGCTAATCATGTGTTAATGAGACTAATCCTCGCAATGATTCAGGTAATTTGCTTAATGGCTCCAGTCCAGATTACAGCAATCAGTCACGTTTGATAAGACGTCTGTTGAGGGGCAGGGGGGAGAACTCGATGGAGGATAGGAGGACAGGGAACAGGTGAAGGCCAGCAGGCTTCTGGGAGAGTGAAGACATGCGAGTTCACCAACCCTCTCACCTTTGAGCCATTAATGTCTCAGCTCTGCATGAAGGGGAGAGCTTTTTGATATTTCCCCCTGTTACAACCCAGAAGGCATTAGGACAAAGGGAGGCAACATAACACTGGTTTAATCAGGCATTTACAGACATTTATAGTTTAGAGGACAATGATCACAGGTTAACAAACTTATATATCAAATATAAAATGACACAATTAGAAAGCCGTGGAAAGGGCTGTGTGTGGAGCCAGAGCAATTAAACAAACATAACAAAAAGATGTCCTTCAATTGACCCAGGATCATGGCTACCTTAGGGGCAAAACGGAACTTAGGTAAAACAAATCTGATTGAGGACGCTAATCTTACCTGTTAAAAGAAAATACAAAAGAGGTAATCATCCCCATACCTAGCGTTAACAATTCCCAAATGTTTCAGTTAATCAAAGTTAATCACCCCATACATCACTCATCATTCCCACCAGCTGAACTCTGAACATATTGTAAATAAAGAAAAGCCTCCTCCTCAGAGCAGCAGCACAAACCATCGATGTCCATCAACTATCCCTGCTATTTATTATAAGTCATTTCTACGCACTCAGTGGGTTTTATCATCATAAACAAGACAATTAGGATTGATTATAATAATGTGAAGCAGTATTTATCCATTGGATAAATGTTGTGTAGTCCCATATCTTGTAGTCTTGTATCATATCCTCTCGTACTGTTAACAGTACTGTAGGTGCTACATACAGTAGTACATTTAATATTGTGCATTGTTGTACCAAAATTTAAAAAAACAAACAAAAAACATTAGGTTATTTACTAACTAAACTTTACAACTGTAACTATATTTTCCATTATCATAATGTACCAGAGGGGAGTTTATAAATATGAACATTTCCAGGCACAGACCAGGCGATATACTGAGCAAAGCAGCAAGCCAGTATTTCAGAGTTAGCTATACAAGTTAACCTGGGATGCCAAAACTTAAAGAAATAAATAAAACATTTAAAAAGGATAAATGGCAATTCCATTGTTCTGTTCCTACATAGCCATGGTATTCATGTTAGCATGCTGGAAGGTTAACTAGCTGTCTTACCGGGGTCACAAGCTAGTCTTACTAGTCTGAAGCTCAGTTAACTTTAGCCAAGTAGCTAAATACTGAGGTTAGCTTCTCTAAGAAACCTAGATAAATTAATAAAAAGTAGCTAAAAAAAAGTAATTTGTGAAGGCAGACACAAAAGCAGCCATAATGTTAGCTTCATAATAGCTTCATAATGTTTTTTCTTGCCTTACCTCTTTACGGTTTCCCATCATGCTCGGGTTTTGTCTGGCTGGAGCCTCCAAAATGTCATGGGGGGTGGGACTTCTGTATTTATGTCCCGGGAGGACTCCCACTTCCTCTAAGTACAAAGTCAATATACACTACAGTATTTATTTTTCATTTTTTATTTTTAGGATTTTATGTTTCTTAATGGCTAATTTAATTTATTGACAGGCCTTAGTAGCAATTTTCAACAATCCAGTCAAAAAACAATTCTTGTTTTTTGGGTGTCTGTTTGACTGACAGGTGTCTCATCCAATGATAGTTCCTGCTTCCTCACTCCGCCTCAGCCTCAACATCTTTCCCCAAATTAAGACTCTTTTACCCCCATTAACTGACAGTATGGGAGCAAGGTGTAACCACCAATACATGCTTAAAAGTGTCCAGTGGCAAAATGTAAAAATACTTTTTAATTTTAAAATCATTAAAGTTTAAGAACTTTGCATGTTGAGGAGCATGCTAGTTTGACTGACAGTTCACTCAGCCAATCACAGTCTCAACTTGTTCATCCAACTTTAGCTCCATCATCTTTGCCCAAATGATTATTTTCTGGCCCCCAAAACATTTTTCTTTATTTCGGTCCATAGTCTTTCTGACAGTGCACACAAACAGTAATAATAATCAATGGCAATTTAAATTCACAGTATCAATGGAAACACAAAAGGCAGAACAAATCAAACATAAACATCAGAAAATAGCCTAAGTAAAATAATTATACATATGAAAGGTAGATCATTAAAAAAAATCCAATGAATTCAAAAAACAAACTGTCCAAAAACAACATTAAGAACAACAAAGACAGTTATGAAGAAATGATTTGAAACAGCACTGCTGGGCTGGAAGTGAGGTGTGAAATCATACAACAGTAAAAACAAATAAACCCTAGGCCTCTTAGAATTACAGATGGACCCCTGGTGGGAAGACACATTGCTGAGCAGATCAGTCCATCCTGAGAGGAGGAGTGAATGAGTGAGCTCTCTTCCCAACTCAGATCAAGCAGGGGATGCTACGCCCCTGACAAATGGCTACAGCATAATGACCTGTGAGTGCTAACAAATATAAATCGTTTTCTCTTGCATTTTTACTGTCGTCAAAACAAATGCTCATTAGCCTTTTATGAGGGATTGTGTGAATAATAAATAGATCCTAATTACCCCCTATCACAAATGCAAATGTGTGAATTAAAAGCAACGGGTTGTAAAACAATAGAGCTTCTGTCCTGGCCTAATATTATATGTACAGTTACTGAGTTATTGAGCAATTAATGGTTTAAATTAAATTATTAATGTGCCCAGTTGCTTTACTTTACATTGATCTTTAATCCATCCTGTTCCCTCTGAGTTGGAACCATTTTCTATTCAGATTATTCTAAAATGTTTTTCTTTTTCTATCAGCTCTGCCTGAGTCGATTGTTAAAGCATTTTCTATTTCTCTGACCTTTGACCTGCTGATGATTCATAGAACAAATGTTAATATTTTACAGTTCATTCATATCATGCATTATGTGACTAAACTTGTATTTATTTTTTAGATGTAGTTTATGATATTTGGACTGACACTTTCCCACAGCTATTTCCATATTGTTCATCAAACAAACAAACAAACAAACAGCGTTTTAGACAGCATTATTATGGAGGAGGCTTTAAAACAATGGCACTTAGTCAAATCGACGCATTTCTACGCAGTGCATTTGCCACCTAAATCAGAGGATAACCTATATTTTACACACTAATCTGAGCTAAGCATGTCAGATGCCTTTACAGGGGGCCCAGTCCATTGTTCCGGCTGAGGGCTTATCCATGTCTCACATGCTGAGTGACAATGGACTTATGAGTCAGCCCAGTTGGCCTCTGCAGCTTCTGATCGCACTGTCACCAGGTTCTTTTAGTGGCAGTTGTGTGAACGCACCCACACCTTTGGCTGATGCCTCGTCCTCCGACAGCTGAGTTTAAGTTCACTGAGAAACACAAATATGCGCACTCACACACCTTAACCTCACACTTAACTCTTTTGGCTTGATCAGTTCAGATTTCCTTTATTTATTGATCTTGTCAGCTTGTTTAACATTATGTGCAAAAGTAATTTTAAACTTGGCTTGAAGCATAGAATCTCTCTGTTTTCTGACAACTTTGCTATCAAAATCTAAAAAAGATGAATGGACCTTGTACAGCCCACCTCGTGTACTGTGTTTGCCTGTGAAAGGAGAGTCAATTTCATAATTGGAACTAAAAGACGATATTCATTTAAACTTCAGTGAATTTCAGCATCTAAATGTGATGAAAATGTGTTGGGGTGAAAGTAAAACCTCTTTGGTTGAGGTGATAAATGCTGCAGCTATAAGGTGCTTTACATTTAAGCTGGTTCAGAGTCTGTCAGAGATGACTGACACTGACTTGTAGCAACCCCCACTGTCATGTAGATTACGCTTTGTCCCACAACAAAAAGCGCTTTCTCTTACACTTGAACTCATCATGGGGATTACAAAAAAGGTAGCTCACCACAGCGACTTCCATTTTTGTTATTGTTTGTCAGGCAGCTGCATGTGTGGATTTAGCAGCCGCCAGCTCAACTGTAACTATGTGTGGATTAGATCTGCCTGATCCATTAGATGGATTATTATTATTACAGCGTCCCAATATTATCTCAGTTGTCACACCCCAATACTTTGGGTTACATATGGGTGTATGATTTATGTAATGGACAGACAGAATTTCACTGAAATAATGTGCAGGACAGATGTGGCTGTTGTAGACATTCTGTAGTTTTATTGCATTCTGCATTACTGGGGCACTCTTTCATCATGCCCCAAAAACTAAGCCACACAAATAGATCAGTTTCACACATGAAGTCCAGTTTACTCATCCTGTGACTGTCTCTTTACACACTGTGAAAAAAGTTGCACATTGTCTTCTGTGGCTCTGGAGTGAGAGTTTGACCCTCTTTTTTCTGTTTCTCACAAGTCACGCAACTTTGCAGAAGTACAATACTAACTTGCTGGAGTTCCCCTTTAATTGTTGACCTGTTTTCACTCGTCAGGAGTTGTGTGAGTGATTTTAATAAAGGACATACACACACAATGAAAAAAGGGCAATTAAACAAAGGTCACAGATGATCTTGAGGTGATGAGAAATTTGTTCTCTGCATTTAACCCATTCCTGAGGAGCAATGGGCAGCCACTGTGCGGCACCTGGGGACAAACTCCAGCTCTAAGCCACGCCTTGGTCAAGGGCACTGACAGGACAACTGACCTAAGTACCATGTTTTGATGGTGGGGGAAACTGGAGCTGCTGCAGGCAACCCACAGTAGCTAGTAAATAGCCATATTTAGAAACTTGAAGTCAAATCTGACTTATTTTTAAAAACATGTTAGCAATTCTTTGTGAAACAAATATAAACAAAGCTGCTGCACAACAAGGAAATGTTCCTGTAAAACCAACTTCAGGTAAATAGGAGGGAGAAGAGAGACAGAATATTTCTCCAA
>JBBMOE010000004.1:17108491-17355098 GCA_037975065.1 Chaetodon trifasciatus
CGTCTCACTGAATGACAGAACAGTGTGGCGTGGCGGAGGATACGTCAGAGAAGTGAGACGGACAGATAGAGAGGAAGGGAGAGGGAAAAAGAGCCTGGGGGTGCTGCAGTCAGTTTGTCAGAGGAACTCAACGGCCACCAGAGCTCCAACCTGCGTCACTTTGAATTCCTGGTCTCGCCTCATGATATCCCCCCCTCCCAAACCGCCCATTCCACCCCATCCTGTCCGCCTGGAGATAGAAGATAGTTGCCCTGGCCGTGAAGCAAGGCCGGCTGTAACAACATGTAGGCCCAGACAAATGATTGATTCCCTCCTAATTCTCTCAAATGGGATCAGGAGGGTGGAGGAGGAGGATGAATGGGGGGCTGAGGAGACTGAGTGGTGGTGATGTTGGTAGATTTGATGGGTGGGGCTGTAGAAGAAGAAAAGGGGCGAGAGACAATAAGTAGGCCACCCTGTGTCAGGTAAACTTTGGGCTTGTAGCTAACTGGACATGTCAGGGCGGTTAAATGTTGAGCTGTCGCCTTGGAACAATGGGGTTGAAGATATGGCCTAAAAATCTTATGCTAGCATCACATAGAGAGAGACATGGAGAGGGGGCGGAAGATGGGGGGTGAGAGAAGGGCTCATGAGTCATGCGCAGAATTCCTGCGTTTCAGGTTTTGCTTTTATGCGATATGTTGAGATGCACACATTATTGCTTGTCTAACCTACTTTTTAAGCATTAAAAAAACTCAAGATGCACTGGAGAGAGTTAGCCTGATAAACGGACTGAATCACCATTTTGTTTTTAGGTCATTATTTATTCTGACACTGTTTCACGCTAGCCTTTCCCTGTTGGGAGGGATTGTTAGCAAGTTAGCGAGTGAAGAGTTGTTCTAGTTGATGTCAAACTGTGGTAGACCAATACAGCTGTGTCTATCTCATTCACACTTGTGACGATTTTTCCTTTGATAAAATATTCTTGATTAGTCCCACCTACAGATCTCTGATTGGCTTGATCAGAGGTGTGGGCAGCAATGGAGAACAAATGGACTTCTGCTGAAAATGGCTAATGTGGCTAAAAAATAATATTAATACAAAAAGAAATACACATATAGACTAGCTGAATGGATAGCTAGTTGTATGGGATGTATGTTATATGAAAAGGGATTAATACATTATTACAACAGCTGGCAAACAGCTGTTTTCTTGTGGCTTTGTTAGCTACAAAACAAGCTGGCATGCTAAGTTGGCAAAATACCCTTAAACTCAGCAACCAAGCACATGGAAAATGCAAGTATACACTCACAGTAAGTGTATTCAGTACAGTCTGTGAAACACATTGTATTATACTCTACAGTGCTTTGCACACATGCCAGATGTTTACTGGATACAGTAAATTGCTAAAGTATTAGCATTAATACCACTTGACTTACACATTTCTATGATAGGCACAAGTGAATAACAAAGGTGACTAAGTTACTTTCTTATCAATAAAGCATGTTGAGCACTCTACTGGTGCTGCCTGTTTTATCCAACCCACAATCAAAAAACAAAACAAAAACAAAACAATATTCAGTATACACTGATATAAGCAAATCCTCACATTTGGGAGATGTGAACGAAAGAGTGTTTAACATTGATTGTTAAATGACTCCATGAACAATTTATCATTAGAACTGAGGTATTTGGTAAACAAATGGACAAGAATAATTTCAGTCCTTTGACTGTGAGGGTATTTTGATGTTCCTCTTTCTTCCACTCAGCAGTCTCTAGCTGTTCTAATAAGTCATGTAAACATATGGGACAAACGACAGTGATCCCGAGCTCCTCTACAGAGACTCGGCATCTGCCTTCGTTAATCAATGGCCCCTTCCCCCTCCCCGAGTATGAATCGGTATAATGAGTCAATTAATGTGCTAAAACGTCAATGAGAGATAGCAGAGAGTGGGAGAGAGAGAGAGGGGAGGGGAGAAGACAGTGACAAGAGAGACAGGAACGCCATGTGAAAAGGAAGGAATTGAAAGGGAAACAATTTATAGAAGAAATAGGGTGTTGTGCTATTTCTTTGATAATGGACTGTTTGTGTATCTCTCTCTCTCTCTCTCTGTCTGCATGTATGTGTGTACGTGTGTGTGTGTGTGTGTGTGTGTGTGTGTGTGTGTGTGTGTGTGTGTGTGTGTGTGTGTGTGTGTGTGTGTGTGTGGCAGCCAGCAGTTGTTTGCAGTGCGGTGCTTTGGTTTTTTATCACATCCACAGAGCCACACTGCGGCGTCCATGCATGACTGATGGTCTCGGCTGACACCCGCCTCCCCTGGCCTGTCTGTCTTAAGTGAGGAACCCCAGGGTTTAATTGCAAAGGGCACATTGGAAATGAATCATGAGAGCAATGAGAGAGAGAGGGGTAGAGGGAGAAAGAGCGTGCATTAGACAGTGACAATAAAGTGGGAAGGAATGAGACTGGTTGTGGTTTCACGTGAAGTTAACCAGCTCTGCAGTGTTTATTTTGGCGCATCCTGCATTTTTCTCAGTAACTTCTCTTTCTGCGTGACCATGACATCTCAAAAAGGTCAAACGTTCAATTGCATGTGCTGCACAATAGGATATTTGATTAGCGATCCATTAAATCAATACACGTAGTGCATTAGCACTTCAACTGGTTGGATTTTACCTCACGTTTTTGTGCTTAGTGGTTAGGTACTTCTGCACCACTTCTGGTAGTTAAACACTGTGGGAGGAACCATACATATTTTAATTCAACTTCTTAAGGTGACTACAAATGAAGAAGACTTCTATGTTCTATCTAAAAGATGACTCATGATTGTGCATGTACTGCATCATTTTAAGAACTTACAATGAGCTTAAAATACTGTACATAATATTGTGCTTGTGCTTTTGCTCTGTTGTATTTGCACCTTGTAATAAACCCGACAGTATCTCTAATTATCTACAGTCTGCAGGAGCCAAAGCTCAAAAGAGCTCAAAACCACATCAGGATCACCACATGCAGCCCGGTGCTACTGACCTTTATCACTACTTTACCACCATGAAACAAGAGGCCATGCAAGGCAGTCATCCTTGCAGTGATCTGCTAAATGGTAACAACATCAACATCAGGTCAGTACCCAGGAGATTTTAAAATCAACAGCATAAATGATCATATATATCCTATATTTTTTCATTAATTTCGCTCTGTGTGTTTCTCAATGATACCTGCTTCAGCTCCAAGGTAAAGAATTATTTAGTACCAGTCTGTGTCCAGTTATGTATGTCCATTCTTCTGTTTCAAACTGGCAAACTGCCAGCGACTTTGAACAGGGGAAAACACAAAAGCAGTTTCTTTAAAACCATCTGTGCACCTGATTTTTTAAATTATTTTTTTTATTCAGTAGCTCAGCTCAGAAATACTTTTATGAAGATTTTTCTTGAAAATTCTCCCAGTGTTGGACTATATTTCAGCATTTCAGTCTTTTTCTGACTGTAGTGAATTTCTGAACAGGCCATGCATTTTCATTAATCACTCTCTCAGCACTGATACATTATGAGGAGATTCTTCTGATTCAGTTCATCATTCGATGTTACCATTGTGGCAAGTGGAAATGAGGTACTAATTGGTAATTTCTGAGACATTTCAACAAAGTGACCAATCAATATGGAAATATAACTGATGGGTCAAACCATGACAGCGGGCAGTGGAGGGAAATTATTGTTTGCATTCACGCTCAGCCAACTCACTGTGTGGCTCTACAGTAGTTTGTTAAAGACAACACAAGGTACACACACTAACATTATAGCATTAGCTAATCCTTTAGTGCAAATAAGTGCTTTGAATATACAGTAACAAAGTATTCCTGTGGCCTCCTGTCATCATGTGCGACAGAGTGACTGGTAAACAAACAGTCTGTCCACCTCCAGAGAGCTTCTGCATGTTCATAACAATTTAAAGCATAGCAAAGAGAAAAATATTGCTCTTGTACTTTAATTAAATCAGGCAAACACATAAGGTCCTCAAAGAAAAGGAAGGTGTTCTGTCACGCCTCTTAAATGAGATTTTTTTTGTTTCCCATTACATTTCCCATCATGCAACTTGGTGGTATCCTAGGCTTCTGTGCCTAATTAACTTCCCATATCTTTCAAACCATTCATCCCAGTTTGTAACGCAGCCCTCTGTTACAAATTTGTAGCAGCAAAAAGCTCAGATCACCTTGAGGCATCATAATGACATCATCAAGGTGATTTTCTCAGACCTGCAGAGCAACAGAAGACATTATACTGCTGTTTTCTCAGGTGAGTAGTACTCCTCCACCTTTAAGATGAAGTGTCAAATCAGAGGGCCGAACAAAAAAAGTCATCAATGAATAATTTGACGCAGCAATGATTAAATCAGACAAGTGATGAGGTCACAAGTTTATGTTATCAGCTGATTCACATTTGTATGTAATTACATATACAGTATTTATACACGGAAGCTGTTCAATGAAACTACATTTGTTTCGTAAATGCAGAGCAATCACCACAGCTCCCTTTAACCTGGAAAAAAGGAGCATGATACTGCTTGCCCACACCAGAGTACACATGTGGCATTAAGAGACGCTGGTATTACAAATTGGCTGTAAGTGTAATTACCCCTGTTGCTAATTGTTCCCCATGAAAGTGGCACTGCCCATGCCATTACAATCCACAGCCACTTCAACCTCGCTGATCAATTATTTCCACTCTTGAATAATTAATAACAGCTTAATTGTCCACGTTGCTGGCGAAGAGTCAGGGCCTCATTTACATCGAGGATGGCAGCGTGAGCTCTGCAGGAGGATTCTTTATTCAGACATCTTGTTGTGTATGTTTTCACCTTTTCAGATATTGTTTTTCATTACAGCTAAATACACAGATGGAAATAATGTTCACATGGTTATAATCCACAGCCACAGTGAGCTGACTGATCAATTATTCAAAACTATTTGCCTTTGAATCAGTCATTGACACACTGTAAGGACAACAGGAGCTTGTACAGCTACTGGGAGTACAGCAGGGGGCCCGGGCCCCAGTGGAGCTGAAGGTTCAGACGCCTGCACACTTACTTTCAGCCTGTCACTAGGAGTCACCGACAACCTTTAATGCTCTCAACTCCCGCACACCCCTCCCGAGGCTAAAGTAAATTAGCATGTGTCTCCGAGGAGCTCCTTTACAAGGCAAGGGTCTTTTAAGATACAGCTTGTCTTACGAACGTGTGATTGTAAAATGGAAGGAGAGTCGCTGTAGCGTTCAGAGTGATTCAGGAAGAGCAGGCAGGCGGGTGGTGATAGCTACAACACTGCAGGGTGGAGGATGATGATGGGTTAGGAGCGGGAGGCACCTGAATGCAACATCAGGGAGAATCAGTGTTTACAGCGGCACACGCTGAATATCATCACACAGACAGGTGAGAAATTAAAGGGAAAACCTGAACAAATGAATGGAGAAAGAGAACAAATGCAGATGCCTCTGTACAGGACGGCTCACTGAGCAGTTTGATGAACATGACAATGATGTGGATCAAGCTGTGGCCTTCAATATCACCAGATCTCACCCAGTTCAACACCTGTGTAAAAGCACAGCAGTCGTCCTCATTCTGGATATATTTGATCTTTAAAAGAAGAACATTTTCATGAATATATATATAATTTCCTTGCTCTGATCAAATGCTGTAACACATTCAACCCATTGCCAGTTCAAGAGGGATTTTTACATTTGGGGTCAGAATCTGATAGGTCTGAGAGATGATGCATTTCAAGTTTGCTCGGAATAAATCAGAGAACTTTGCAGAGTTTGAGGAGCGCCTTGTCACTGTAATTTCAAGTCATCTGTCAAAGTTTATCCTGATTGGACATTAAATGTGTTGTACTCTCAGTAAAGACTTGGCTGACAGTGGAAATAAAATCTGTTCAAACTAGAGCCATTGTGTAAGAAGGCTGCTTTTATTTCATCATTTATTTTCTTTTTTTTCTTTAAGTCTGATTAGTGAAGTGTTGATTGTGTAGCCTCAGCCTTATGCCACAGCATTGCATAGCTGCTGGCTTCCACAAACACTTAATTGTACTGGACAACATATTTCTTCTCTGCACTGAACAGGTCCAGTGTAGTTGCTCCTTAAACAGCTCTGTGACTGTTTGATACCTGCAGAGCAGCTCTATGTCAGCTAAATGTCACTCAGCATGCTCAGCAACAACATGCCACCGTATGGCTTTTTCATTTGGTTTTGAAATTTAGATTAAACAGGAATAAATGGAATGACTGAGTAAACATACAACACCTGTCAGTCGGGTAAATGAATTGCTGGTTATGGTCTTCATTGGAGTTGGTGACACCTTAAATCTTAACAGCAAACAGTATAATTTTGCTTCCTCCTTTCCTTCCAGTTTACAGTCCAGTTTCAGCAGTATCTTATAAAACACACCACTGTCCATACTGTTCGTTTTTTATTTGTTCTGTAAAGAACGCTCTCTGTGTGATTTCCTTGACTGCCTCCAAACCCACACAAACTACTGAATAGCAAGACAGAGAAGCCTTGAAAGCACTTTTCCTCGTCCAGATGTTGGTGACATCTCCCAGGCCATTGGAGCCTCACACAGACAGGCTAAGTCACCCAGAGACTGCAGTCAGAGGGGAAATTACATGAGGAATAAGAGCCAGTTTGTGTACTTTTCCATGCAGGCTTAAGGGAACAGTGGGGAGGGCGCTTTAATAGACAGTGCGAGAGGTGGTGCGATGGCACTGGATCCATGGCAGCTGTTTCCTTCAATGTTTCATGCTCATAGCCACAGCTGCTCTCCAAATGAGAGTTAATATTGCAGGGGGGCCGTCCACCCTGGGTCGAGCCTTGTCGCATGGTCTGAATGTCAAACTCCGCCCAGCAGGGTGACACCGGCTCAAAGGACACACTGTGCGATTTTTCCCCTCTCTCCTCTTTTGCCCTCTCCTCCCTGTTGATGTGTCTTTCTGCCTCATTGGATCTTTTTACCCCGACTGGACAAGGGTGAAATCTGTATTTTTCATGGGCACACCAATGTGGTTGCAGCTTTAAATGAAAAATAAATGAGGAAATAAAAGACAGTTGTCTCATTGTAGCCCGCAGAACTTGACACTGGGATTCGACTGGTATGTGTTTTTGAAGGCTGCCACTGATGCCAGTGTTTTGACCCTGCTCCAGTTTTATTGTTGTCATACAAAGATTTGCTGTTTCATGCCTTCATCTGAGCTTGTGGACAAGCTAATTTATCAGCATTCATACCATCACAAGAATTAAAACAATAAATCAATAAATCTGCCGATGGAATGCAATTTTACACACAAAATATTTTACTCAGTTTATATTTTTAAATCCAAATAACTCTACATGGTTGCTGTCATGCAGGAAGATCCAGAGGTGGCTGACAGTGACTTTGTAATTTTCAGTTATTAAAGATAATGGCAATGAGAAGGAGAATATCCATCTAGAATCAGTCGATTATTATCATACCTTGAGCTAATGCCTCAAAGTAAACATAAAATATTAACTCTCAATATAAATTGATCTTAATGTCATTTTTTTTCTAACACTGTATTCACATGTAATTTCATTAACATGGACAGATCCAATGAGAGTCAGTTCCCCTGACCTGAAAGTAGCTGCACTTGACATGAAATGAAATTGTATTTACACCACTGATGATTCCCGTGATAGATTTGATGAAACTATTCCAACTCAGTTTCCAGTCACTGGCTTTTAATCACACCTTAACAGCTTTCAACCATGAATGATCCATGAACAGAGATTTCTAAATTGTCATGGAGATGACTCTGTTGGCATATAAGCCAGTAGATGTTATTGTAAAAAAAAAACAAAAAACAAAAAAACAAATCTAGTGAGTGGACCTTGAGAACTACTATTTCAGAGGTTAGGAATGAAAGACTGTTTTTAACCATAGCTTGTTTTAAGCTTTTGGAGCAAATGACAGTCTTTTTGGTTTCAGCAGTAATTAGACAGAAAGGTTCTGCCCTCCACCCTGGGCAAACTTTTGGAAAAAAATTTTCATGAGTACAGGATGCCTTCTAGGTTTTATGTTAGAAAACAATATAAAGAGTTGAAGGGTGTTACTTTTACAGTTATTAACTACCACGCAAAAAGCACCTCCTGCGATTCACAATTTCTCATGAATAAGCAAATGTCATTTGGCTGAGATGAGCCAGACTGCACAGCAAAAGCAGATGATTTAAAAGCTGAAAGCAAAACAAAGGGGGCAATTAAAACAAACCTTCGAACTAATTATTCCGTTTTAATTCCACCTCTGTCAGACAAAACAACGTTTCTGCCCGAGTGGGTCAGCTTATTCCCACTGAGGTGGTTTCATCAGGTATTTTTGATGCAACTTAGCTTCTTTTCTGGAGATATGTGCAGAATAACAGCATAGCACCACAGCTACTGCCACACTCTTCACACACACATACACATGACCTGCACAGTAGACCTGTGTTTCCTCTGTGCTGATAATATCCATAGTGATAGATGTAGGGTGCCCCTCGACCCTCTGTTGTGTCTCACTGCAACGTCGGGCACTAGATCCCTTTGGACTGCCACACAGACACAGTGGTGGCAGCGATGAGCATGATTTGAAGTGTCCTGTCTGCGGCGGTGCAGCTGCATAAAGGAAACAGCTGCTGAAATATCACAGACGGCCTCCCCGTGTCTCCTAGTATCTATCACACACACACACACACAGTGGCCAGCTCAGCCCGGAGAGAGAGGACACAACAAAGACATCTGCAAGATGGCCTCGGACACACAACCCCAGTGATGTGTGCACTGCTGTGATGTCGTCTTCTCTGGGTGGATGACAAGCACGCCGCTGTGATGTGCTCCTCTCCAGGGTTTATCCCACTCCTGCTGTTTTCTTTTTGTGCTGTATGGTGAGAGGCTGACACGCAAACAGGAAATGATGTTCAGAGTCTTTGTTGGAAGCATGAAGGGGCTTTTCTGATGCTGTATCTTCGTCTGGTTCAGGGACATCCTGGTCTTTCAGCTGTTCTGGTGGTTCCTGCTGTCCTTAACCTCTCTGCTTTGGCTTGCTTGATTGTTACCATGTCTGATGGCATTCTAGACCTCATGTCAGTGCAGTTCAAGTGTGTTTACGTCCTGAGTCTAAATGCAGCCCTTTAAAATCCTTGGAGTTAATCTTGACCACTTGGTGTACAGTAAAAAGCCAATGGTCAAAGACAACTTCTGGCACAAGTGGTGCCCATCTAATCAACAAAAACTGTGTACACAAAAATGAATCAGCTAACAATGTCACAGAAACCTGAAACTGTACGTCAAATCCACCTTTTTCCTTCTACAAAATCAAACCGTTGACTATTCTTTACATCTATCTGTCATGGATGTGGATAACTAGGAAGTCATGATTGGTAAAAAAAAAAATAGGAAGATTCAGAATACATGCTGAAAGGACGCCTACACATATGCTTATTAAAGCTTACTTTTTCCAGTACTTCTGGCTTATATGAACTTCTTACGGTGACAACAACATTGTCACTTCCACATTTAAGATTGTTCCATTAGCAGACACTAAACATCACTCCTGATAGGAGTACAAGCTGAATTAAAGTGTCAGTAAATAGAAATGTCTCATTCCTTCTCAATACTTTGAGTTGAGTGGGTTGACGCCAAGGGTCTCCAATTTATTCTCAAAACACCTTTTCAACACCAGTGTCATTCAGTAGATGTCACACTTTTTAATTTGTTGTACAATCTCTTTAATACTTCAATAAACCATTTTAAGTCAAAAATACTTTTGAATATTTTGTTTACTCATTTCAAGCTGCAAGTGTATACAATATACAGCTGATTTGTCTATATTTGGATGATCCTGTATTGTTTGTACCTCATCTTTTCAATTGTTGGAAGAGCCTTCTTAGTCGCTATCTGAGTTTTTACCTACACATTTTAATCTTCATTTATTGTGATAATATGGTTAATTTAGCTAGTAATAGGTGAGTGCATCAAGGTTAAGGCATTTAGGATATTCTTACCTGTGCATCAAATCAGCTGACTCATTGCATAACAGACAATTCGACAAATACTGGGTGGGGAACCGGTGCTTAAATACTGTTGAGCATGTGGATCTTGATTGGCAGATGAGCGTCAGGTGTGATCGAGAGATGAGGAGGCGGTGGCAGGAGGAGCCAACCTGCTGCGTGTGAGCTGCTGAAGGACCCCCACCACAGACAGGGAGAGACAGACAAAACACACAGGGGACAAGGGGACAGAGACACAAGGAAAAGGAGAGGCAGCTCTGTCAAATGAAAGAGAACATCAGTGGGAAATCTCTCCCTTTCATTTGATTCCACATATGGACTATTGGTGGCATTTAAACACTGTTTTCTCCACTAACAGAGAAGAAGGTGAAGATGTGTTTTATGATTCACAGTAGACTGACCATGTTTGGTAGGCCTTCACACAAAATTTGATTTGGTGAGAAACACTGAACATAAAGAAAATATATATTTGATTACAATCAAAACTCCTTTGGGTGCCTTTAATGATACTCTGCTTATCTGGTTGATAGAATTATGACCCCAGAGGAGTAAGAACAAGATACAGCCATACATCACCAAACATCTGGTCACAGTCAGTTAATGATTCATGCCCCATTATACCATATCATAGACCAGATATAAAAAAGATTATGTTTCTTCAGGAAACACTTGAGGTTTCCTTTTCACCTCATCAGCTGTTTAATTCTCAGTGGGAGTTTCAGGTTCCTGGAGTCTTTCAGCTTTCACAATGCTATCTCATCTCACTTTGAAGGGAAACCGAGACCTCTGCCAAGTTATTTCTCAGAGACGTCCCATACACCCCCACACCTGTTGCGTTACAGCTCCTTGGGGGATGTGCCATACTGCTGACAATTACAAGACATAAAAGAAGAATGTAAAGAAAAGTCAGTGGCATATGGATCCTATTTGAGCAGCTCAGGAGGAGCTGAGCTCAAACAGATGTTTTGGCAATCCAACATGCTGAAAGGTGGAGTGTGTTATTTGACAGATGACCCCATGGCTCATAGCAGCCAGAGACTTCAATGATCTCTGAGAAATTGACCTGAAGTTGCTTTTCCATGCGTAGAAGTTCCTCTCACTTCCAACAGGACCCTCCCTTTCCCATCTGAGAAAACTGGTGTGAGTCGTCATTCACACTGCCATTCATGCATTTACATGAAATAATCTGTCCTGCATCACTTTTAATGACAGAAATATATAAATACAAAGAAAATTAGCATGATTTTTTTTTATTAACTAAAAATAAACTGAGGTAATTTCAGATTATAGTGTCTCAGCAATACAATTACCAGATTCTCTCACAATAGCTGAGTCCTGAAAGGAACTTTCTTGGGGCTGAAACAAATATGCAAATGTAAATATTGCATTTTCATAGTGGTGCTATTTTGTCAAACATCTACACTGTTCCCTTTCACTAGTTAAACACTTACAAACTGAGCATTCAGTGTAAATGCTGCTGGAAAACAACACAGTGCAAGGTAGGTAAGCTACTAGCATTTGTTAACCTGCAGACGTCTCTGCAGATGTTTTGAAAGCTAAATGTTAACAAATTTGTTTTTGATCGATGGGTCCATTCATTGGCCCACCAAGCATAAGTGTTATCCATGGAGCTACAGCGCAACTTGCTCACCCTATGGCCGACCAGGTGTTTTACAGAAAAGGATCAATCCATCTAGCTAGGTAGGTAGCTTATGGCTAATGTACACAGCATACTACCAATTTGTATTATGGGCTCCATCACAGCTGTCAGAGACAACCTGCTACCATTCTTGTCAGTGTGTGTGTGTGTGTGTGTGTTTGTGTTTGTGTGTGTGCCCATGTATTACTCACGTTGTTTGGACATAAATCTGTTCAGACAGTCACATTGTGGGGACTCGCCTTACTTGTGGGGACAAGATGCAGGTCCCCATAATGTAGATCATTACATTTTAGGATGAAGACTGGGGTTAAGGTTAGGGTTAGGCAAGTAGTGAATATGGTTATGTTGGGGTAAGTCCTAACGTGTGTGAAAGTGTGTGTGTGTGTGTGTGTGTGTGTGTGTGTGTGTGTGTGTGTGTGTGTGTGTGTGTGTGTGTGTGTGTGTCCGTGTCCGTGTCCACTGGGTCCATGTCTGGAGCATCTTAGACACAGCTCATTTCCTTCCCTGCTGTCTTTATGAACCACGTCTATTTTTGCTAGAGCAGCTCGTGATTCTGAAATGAAATTCAATTATGAATGTACATAAATGCTTGTATCTAAATTAAAATACATATAATTTAGTGATGCTCTTCACTCATTTCTGACTTTGCCTTCACACATAACAAAGCAAAACTAGAGTGAGTGTGTGTGTGTGAGAGAGAGAGCGAGAGAGAGAAAAGCGAGGGATGGAGGCCCTTTAACAAAACCACTGAAGCAGTATTGCTGCAGTTACCTAAAGGCACATTTAGATGGGAAATAGGGATGCACATGGTTAACCGTTTAACCGTTAACCGATAACAGTAACTCTAACCGATTAATACAAATGGTCAATTTTGTTTTTAAGCTACGTAATTCAATCAACTCATGGGGGTAAAACGCGACTTGCAAGTACTAAGTTCGTGGCTATTACAACGGACTGCTGGACCGCGCTCACAGCAGAGAGCTACGTGACAATTACATGTCACTATATCGATGAGCACTGGAAAGTTAATTCTGCCGTCCTGTTAACGCAGAGCATGCCAGGTAGACACACAGCTGATAACCTCACAGCTAAACTGGTTGATGCAGTGGAGACGTGGGGACTTAGTGGGAAAGTGTCCGCATGCGTCCACGACAACGCGCGCAACATCGTGGCAGCCAACTCTCCCGGACGGGTCAGCTGGGACTCGATCCCCTGTTTTGCACATACACTGCAGCTGGCGGTAAATGACGGATTTAATGTGTTTGTGCATCGTGTGTGCATCGTCGGAATGACGGAATGTCGGAATGGCAGCATGGAAGGGCATTTAAATCTTAAATCGTTAACGGTTATTAATCGTTAAAGGGCGTCGGTTAACGGTCATAAAAAAAATCCAAAATGTGCATCCCTAATGGGAAATAAACAGAACAAACTCATGGTTATACTCTCTATTACGAGAAAGTAATGGACACCTGCAAGCCAATCAGAATTGTGGTAATTCACTGACAGTGGTATAATACAGATGTGGAACCCACATAGTGACTCCATATATGGTAACTGTTATTTCTTATCAAACTGCATAACTTGACTGCACGATATCAAATCTATATTTTATCGTATGTATATTTTGCATGCAAAGTGGCTAATCAACTGCCCAGTATGTCAGAGCCATATCAGTGAGACAATGTGTGTATCTGTGCTGAAGAACCATTTGTCTGACGTCTGGTTATCTCTGCATGCTGCTTCTCCCATATGGCCTTCTTCAAAGAACAAGATCTCTGCTGGACCCCTTTCCCATCTGGCAAAGTCCTATAGAGCATCTCAGAGCAGAGCTCGCAGGGTGACGCTGAGCTGTATCAACAGTGACAAAAGTATATTGAATAATTATCTTTGGAATTAATACATTAGCCCAAACTTAAGTAAATGTCAGCAGATCAGTATATCTGGAAATGAGAGGCAGAGCGTAGGAGAAATGTGAAGGACGCTGCACTTCATTAATCACGTCATCCAAAGTAATGTAGGCAGATGAAATGATTCTTACAGAGAGCTGTCATTACAATCACACTGGTCATTTTAGATATCTAATTCACCATTCACCATCATAATCTTCCCAACTAGATGCTGGCAGAAAATTAACTCCCTCCGTGCTGATCTCTATGCTATTGATACACGGGCATATGTGAAGCAGGGAGTTTCAACCAAGCAATTTTCTAAGCATGCTGATCTCCATATAGCACGGCTGACCTCAGCCACGAGAGCAGTAATGCTTCCTCTTTTGACTTTAACAGTGTTTTCTGGGTGTTTGTCTGCTTGATAAGCTTCAAAGATCACATCTGAGATTTCAGATCCCATTCACATTATTCACCACTCCCACACGTTTCATCCAATATTTTCCAAATTTGTTACACAATACATTTGGATGACGCCCAAAACGTTACTCATTTGTCGTCTGATAAGTCATTATATTTTATATGGTTGACAGATTAGTTAAACTGGTGAAAGTGCTTCACTTGATGTAAGGTTACAATGTAAAATAACACAGTTTGGGGAATAAACAAAAAGACTATATAATCCTTTGTGGGGGGACGCTGGCTCCTACTGTCCACCTGTCTATGGTCCTTGGGCACTGAACACTAAATGGTCAGGCCAGCACCATGCATTGTAGCTCATTTTAGATTTTTCTAAAACATTTTTAAAGCAGGGCTCCAGTCTGGATGTATTGAGGTGTTTTTATTCTAAATATGATGGTCTTGGCTCAGTCTATAGATGGTGAGGTTGGTGCCTTCACTTGGGTTTGACTTGGTGTGGGCCAGCGGTCTCACCTGTGTCATCTTGACCAAATCCAGTTGTTTTTGCAGCCTTTCCTGGCCGCCCTGTGTCGCTGGCTGCTCTTTCAACAGACTGGAGAGGCTATTCTGCCGTCAGCTCTTGGTTACCCACAGAGGAGCAATGTTTCTCAGCTGTAATCACACATAAATGCATCGCTACAGCAAATTCATGTTGGTTTCTGTTCCTGTCCCATTCCAAACTTTTCTAGATCCAAAGACCTGTACTGAGTTATTGAAATGATACTCAGTTTTTTGAGGTTTTGTCCACAAGGATACAGTAGCATATCATTATAGTGCAACACCACCCACCTTAGTAATAAACATACAGGAAAATTAACTCCTCTCTGACAACGTCAACAAAAAAATATGTGGCAGATCTGTTGTATTGGACTGCAGTAAACTGTTCCTAATAAAGAGGCCAGTGAGGGTCTACCACAGCTGACTCTCTCTATGAACACCAGTGAAACAGTCCAAAGAACATTGAATGGGTACCGTCTTCTTCACTCTCTGTCTTGACTGGACTCCACCACCATGTGGACTCGGTCTGGTCTGGATCTCTACCCTGTTCTGACTTGGACAGACTCAACTTTAGCTTTTTGACTTTGGCGCTGTCAGAAGGTTAGAAAGCGTGCACTGAAAAGATTAAACTTCAATGACTGAGAGGAGACTGCTGCTGTCTGCATCTGCACAATCATCCATAGTTAACCTCATGGTGAAACATGATTGATATTTCCTGTGACACCAACATCAGTTTTTCTTGAGTCACACACACTCGAACCAGACCCTGCCCACTAAAAAAGTGTGTTTACATTATTCACTGGTATGAATAAATCACTCCCAACTCTTGATTGTGGAGCATATGTGAGGCCTAAGTTGTGTTCATCTGCCATTCCAAACATCTGTTTAGCCACAGCCTCTGTGGAGCGCTGCTCAGTAGTGACCGAGCCTGAGCCGCAGGGACATGAGGATGAAATATACATGACAAGTGTAGAAAAGAAAACAGAAGTGAGCTCAGAGTGGTAGGTTATTGATGATCCTCCATCCCGTCTCTTGAGGTGCTATCACTCTGATTTCTTTTCCCACAACCTCTCCATATTACATGATGCTTCCAGGGTCAAAGGGGCTTACATTCATTCCTGATTACACTTTAATTGGTTGCACGCAATGTTGTTGATCTGTAACACACATTCTAATCCTTGAGTTCAATGTTCATGTAAGTTGCTCTGAGTATAAATGCTGTGTAAAACAATCCATTATTGTCACCTTATTACATATCCCAGTCCTTTAAGCTGCTGTAAGGCAACAGAGAGCAGGCTGATAACACAGAAAATAGATCCAAAATAAAAGTGAAGAGTTCAAGAAGTAAAAGTAGCTGTAGGTTCCTACAGGGACCAACAGTTATATTTACTATATGTAGTATGTTTCCCCACTGCACTGGAAATTCTCTTCTCTAATCTGAAATCATTCATGCAATGACACAACCCTCCTAGAAATGATGTTTATGTATATTATTTTGCAACAGCAAATAGATTTTGAGACAAATGTGATGTTACCTTGATTGCCTTTTTCATTAGTATGTCTAGGTCACAAAATGTCCAGGCTTAATGTATGTACGAAACATATTTCATCCGCCATCCCTACAGTATCGACTCTTGCAATGCAATATCTGCTCGTAACAATGACAGCATGATTCATGTTGTTCTGGTTATGATCTGGAGCACACTGAAAATCAAGCTTGCTGACTGGATGTTTCCTTCACAGTCTTTAGCGACTTTGAATTTTTCGGACCATGAACCAGAATCTTTCCGAAGCAGTATGAACTTGAGAGTTTCGGGCCTGTGATACAGTTCAAAAGGTCTTAAATGAGCAGTCACACAGCACTGTGGATGAAAAATGATGAGGACACTGACTTCTAAAAACCTTTAATGATGGATGGATAAAAGCTTGTCCGCTTCATCCCTTTACAGGAAATAAGCATAATGGAGTATTTTTTACAGGAGCAGATAAGACTTGTGTGATTTTGAAGCTGAGAAGTCTATTTCAAATTTCACTTCATGTAACTTTAGCAGAGTGTCTGTACTCTTTGAAAAATTCAAAACCTCCATTTGGGAACGTGTTATGAAACTGTTTAATTTCCAAATAAAGAAACCACTGTACAAGAAGTAACGTGGACCTGATCCCACGAGATGAAACTCTGTATGAAAGAGCAGGACGAGCTCAGGAACATGGCAGGCCTCCTCCTGGCACAGTCTGCGCTGTTAATTTATCTAGATTAAGTTGTCTTGATCCTGTTCAAAGTGTGACCTCCTCCATACAGTAGCAGGTGCTGAGGCAAGTAAAATGGCCCCGAATGATTGATGCTTTTTCAATTAGTCACAATGTGAGACCTTCACATGTCACTCTCCCTACCTTATTAATGACATGCTGTGTTAATACTGGGTGTGTTACAGAGCCTCTGAGTGAGGTTTGTAATTAATGTGCACGGCCTTAAAGACAAAAGATGACTGAGGAATCATCCTACAACAGCTTCAGGTGTTTTAGTTTGGCATTTCATTTCATGTTTATGTACTTAATTATCTACATGTACGTTGAACTAATCTAAATATGCACACAGAACACATGATTTTGTGTAGAATTTCTACGTATTTATGAGTGAATTTCTGTATAATTGAAATGTTGTAACATTTAACTGATAGAGAAAAAGTTCAATCTCATCTTTCCCTGGGGCTCTCTGTAATTTTGTGAACAAGAGAAGTGACTCTGATGCACTGACATGAAGACATGCCTTTAATGGCCATTACTTCATTACATGTTTTAGCCAACAGCATCAGTACACAGTATATTGTAGGTAATTTGATATTGTGTCATAATTAAAGGATAAAAAAGGTGATTTTCTCTATTGGTGTTACTCTTAACAAATCCCATGAAAAGTCCAAAACTAATAAACTGATCCTGCCTGTGTACGCAAAGCCTGATATATCTTTGTCCTCTATGCCACAGAGCTCCATTGTTGTCCAGAAACTATTAAAAAGACATCAGTGAGCCACACTGTTGCACTGGCTGACAGCTTCATTCATTATGAACATGGCCACTGTAGCTTATTTTGACTCAATTACATACACTGTCCTGCTGCCTCAAATACTCACAAATGTGTATTATTCCGCCGCTGAAAAGAGTCCCCAACAAATGAACTTTTAAGTCTGGTTTAAATGATGTTTGTTCAAAGAGATGCCAGCTGTTTATTTAATTTAATGAACCTTTCTTAAAATGAAAATACGTATTTGTGAGCTGTGTGAGTTTTTAAAGATTTACATCTTCAGGAGAAACCAGTGGGCCTGAGTGCCGCAGACAGGAAGTCAGAGAGCCTGTGCCTGCAAGTGACGAGTTGCTCCTCTCCAGCTTCATGCAGAAAAGACACGTTCTATTCTATATTTTAATCTCATCTCATACAGGAAGACATTTTATGTATGTTTCCCAGGCATTACAATATTAAGAATACACTCGAAACAGGATAAGCTGCAGAGCCGCCCTTGCGTGACTTCCGATCACCACTCCCTGCCTTAAGAAGTGTGCTGTGTTAAGCTGTGTAATATGTCAGCAGATTCCCCAACAGATTTTCATTTGGCCCTCATGACAACATCAGTGACTGGACAGGCAATGATCCTTGGGTGTAAGTTTGGGGGTCACGTAAGTTTGGTCACGCTATTGGAGATTACAACAATATCTCCAGACAAATAAGATATACAGGATTATAGAGTACATACAATACAAATGAAAATGCATATGTGTTCTCAGTACATTTAGTTGTTGTTAGATAATACCTCAAGAGACACCTCTGATCTCTATACAGCACTGGCTAACGTTTCTGAGGCCAGACAGCTTCTTAATGCAGTCAAGACCTTTGATTTTTCACTGATACGATTGGCTAGAATGCAGTTAGGTAAAGGACGTATGTTAGCCATGGATTCAGTAAATGCACAACACTGCGTTACACTCTGCATGGAGCCAAAGTGGACTGGAACTCAAGTGCTGTGTTTGAAATAAAAAATAATCTGCTAAACATGTTGAGAAACTCCACACACATCTGTTTTATCTGGTTCCAGGTCTCAGTTGCTGCAGGCTGAAGGCATCAACATGCTTCTTTGAGCTGCATGGAAGAAAACATGAACAGTAGATGAAGCCTGTTTTGAACCAGCCTCCTGATGCAAAGTTGGGTCAATCAATTATCCTATCTGACACTGGGCCACAGGACACACTGCCCTGATTTCAAAAGTGTGCACACTGTCTCCTCTGCAAGCCTCTGTCACCTACTGTTACCCTGAAAACCCTCCTCTGTGTCGACATTTCTCCACAGAACCATAATTACAAGTAAGTACCTTGTGGCAAAGCACGGCTCCTCGCAATCTCGAACACCCTATTTTAAAATCTACTGCACAATAAAGAATTAAATGGTGTTAATTTCCTGCTATGAGGTGGTTTAACAACTAATCCTTATGTTTGGGCAACTGAGTAAACTTACCAGTCAGGTGCCATGTAACACATGGTGATGATAACAAGTACCATTTCCACTTCACATTTACTGCTTTTGGTCTGCAAAACTGGCAAGAGCAAATCTATTCTAATATTCACAGCTGTTTAACTTCTCCACAATAATTAGAGGAGACAGTGATACTGCTGGTGTCACATCATACCCAGGACAGAAGTGAAGGCTTCATATCAGTTTCTTCCCAGCAGAGATGGGGGAGTGATGGTTTGGTGGTGAAACCAGTGGTGGGTTGTGGGTGAGGTCAGCCTGCGCCCAGGGGCTTCCTCAGGTGAGAAGATGTCAAGGGAATCTAGTACTGGAGATGGATTTCTTCACCGCAGAGCCATACAGACCCCCAGGGGCCACTCTTGCTTTATCTTAATGTCATTCTCTTTCATCCATCCAGGCAGATGAGATGATCGAGGCTGTCCCAGCCGATTGTCCGAAAAGGATTTGATAGAAGAGCAAGTCAATGAGGTGGAGAACAAGACTGTAAAATACAGGCAGAGGAAAGTATTCACAGTCACTGTGACTGCGGCAGCTGGTTGGTGGATGGTTATACAGTAAAGGTATATTTGTTGCCTATTAGCGCAGGACATGTCAAACAGGAACTGACTGTTCTTTCACAGAAATAAATCTGTTGGAGATTTTGGTCATCATGGATCTCAAATTCAGATTATCTCTCCACCATTTTGAAGGCTCACTTAATAATTAGCTTGTTTTTTTAGAAGAAGAAGAAGAAGACAATGCTTTGGTTAACACAACAACAACACAACGTGCACACGCCATGCTTTGGTGAAATTACTCCTCCGCATTTAACCCATCCTGGTCAGTCCTTCCTCCGCGGCAGACCAGGAGCGGTGGGCTGCCTGCTGCCAGCCGACAGCAGCGCCTGGGGACCCAGTTCCTTTTTGTCACCATTCAGTCAGGTGGTGATCTTCTTGCATGTTTTTAGTGGGGGTTTTTAATGGAGGATACCCCAGGTGAACACGGGGAGAACATGCAAACTCCACACAGAAAGGCCCCTTTCCTCGAGATAAAGGGCAACAGGCACCGAAGGCATGGTGGAGGACACGCCCCCCAGCGCCCACAGCACCCCAGGCGGGAATCGAACCCAGGACCTTCTAGCTGTGAAGCGACAGTGTGACCACTCCTCCACCGTGCCACCATTTAGGTCATACAGAAACAGAAATGTGAAAGTGCCCTTGTGGTTTTAGGTGAGTTACATCGTGGAACTAATCACTGTGTCCAGCCGTTGTTTCACTGAGAAATGGTTGTCGACTAACTAGCTAACTTTTGCTAGCTAAGCTCACTGGCCCCTGGCTCCTGCTCCATACTGAAGCACATGAGATGAGTTATATACTCCTCATCTAGCAGTGGGTGTCAGTGGCTTCTGTATGTATGTGAATGTATTTAATGACAAGAAAACATGTCATTTTAGTGGAAAAACAGACTGCTACTTGTTTTGCATGCACACCTGTCAAGTTACATTTTCAGGTGAGGTGTGGAAGCGGGATATCTTGGGTCTTAATGAATTAGCATGTCTTCCTTATTTTTCTCAATTCACATTTAAATTTCTCTCACTTGTATAAAGGAATTCTTGTGCCAGTCTGTAGGAAAAATGCAAAAATGGCACCAAAAACATGGATTCTGATCTTTATTTTTAGTCTGAAATCCCATTTTTTAATATTTACCTATGTTTACGAATATACATAAGTCCTCTGTAACTATTTCCTCATAATCTGGTGGTCTGGGGAGCTCTTCTGCAAAACAGGATAATCATGAGGATGATCTCAATTATTAATAGGATGGTACAAATATGATTCACTGACCGACTGTTTGAACACACAGAGACAGAGCTGAAGCAAAACAAAGGCAGGCCAGCGGGGTTAGAGGAGGAGGCAGCCAGGGAATTATCATGTATGTGTTGTACGTGATCAGTCTGGGATCAACAGCGTGATTTGTTTGAGCATTATTGGCTGTGAAACTCACATTCTATTGGTCGATTGTTAAGCTGTTGATTGGGAATTCGACCTTGACATGTTTGATTTAAGGCACTTTCCGCGGATTTTAATACGAGTAAAGCGGCTGAAATGTCGATTTAAATGCAAAATTTGATTGATTCATCTATACATTCGAAAGACATGACGCATACTGCAAAACAGTGAAATTTAGTATCAGCACTCTTTACCACACACTTCAGATGGTAGCACCCACCATCCTGCCAGCCTCATGAATAAATGATTTCACTCCTCACTGCCAAACTGTGCTACAATGAGCTAGACTGTATTTTTGCCATTTAAATTTCTGAGCCCATTTTCATGCAAATGGGAAATTTATTGTCACAAACCGTGTAACGCTGGCAGTAACACCTTATCTTAATGAATATCAAGTGCGGCTGTATTTCCCTGCTGCAATAGCTCACTAATCAAGTTTTAGTTGGAATGTGATTCATAAAGGGACGATTCATGGCCTCTCAACTTACACTTAGACTCTGCAGCCTATACGACTGTGTTATAAGGATTGATGAAGTCATCCATCAGATTGATCGCCAGCATTCTACCAAATGAAAATGATTATCGAATTACTGTGGCTGAGCCATTTAAAGACCCCAGACTCGTAAAACTTGGAAGTTAGAGCTTCTCTGAACCCACTCAATTAAAAAGTACGAGGTAATCGCTGATACATGCTGTTAGTTTGAGTTATGGTGGTTAGCACAGTCTCTCGTCACTGCTGCTCCTAAGTCTACTGTGCAATTACTTAAGAAATTAGACATTAAACCTTTAAAAAGTATCAAAGGTTTAAGTTCAGGTGACCTTTAGAAAGTGCAGTAAAGTTAAACAGAAAGTTGGTGTGTGAGCGTTTTTCTATTAAAGCTGCTCAGATGTTGCTGCAACACATAATCCTTAAGCCTCCTCCACCATCAGTAGCGTGACATGGAGTAGTCCGTAAGCCAAATATTGATATTAATCAAAACCTGAAAATGAATTAAGCCTCTTTACTTGTTTATCGATTTGTTTTTGACCTTTCCCACCAGGATGAATGCCCAGTATTAACAGTGGGTTTATTGTTTCCTGCTGGCCTGCTGAATGTTTGATCTGCTCTATGCAAATATAAATGTGAACGCTCAGTCAAACTTAATTTAAAGATCAATCATTCATCCACACAAACGTGGTAACATGAAAGTCAGACACACTACAAGTACATCCACCAGCCGACCGCCTTTACCAAAAATCAAGAGACAAAACAAACTCAACCTGTGGTCACTTCTGTATTGATTGACAGGCCTGCGAACAGGCAAGCACTCAACATCAACTAAATCTATTATTCATATTTTCTAATATCAGAGGGTTTGTTATTCATCATTAGTTGTTTTTTTTTTTGTTTGTTTTTTGTTTTTTTTACTAGCACAGCAGTTAAACAGGTCTGTTTTCGTTGTATTATTAACATACAAAAACTCAAGGTCAAATTACAACCTCTTCCAAATGCTGAAATGTTGAAAGCTTTTACAGTTACAGAGAAAGAAAGTATAACAATCTACAAACACAGGGGTAACACCTTCAAAAAGAAATTAGTAACGATGAAAAATAAAATAGTGATGTAGTGATATAAACCATTAAACAAACTCATGTCCCGCAAGGGGCAGCTTTGGAGTTAATGCTGCCAACGTCTGCAATAAGAAATGCCTCATATGAAAAATAATATGTAATTTGTACAAGTTTTATTTAGGCTTCTCGTGAGTTCCCTCTGTGTGCTCACTTCCTGTCATGCCACGCCTCACTTCCTGTTTACTGCCCAGTTTGATCACATGTGAAGTCCAAGAACAAACTTAGATTTTCATCTTCCTGTCACAAGTTTGCTTCTGCATAAATCGCCAGATTTAATCTGGCGATTTGGTGCAGTTTCAGTGGTGATTTGGATTTGGTGGTTAAATGATTTTTCCAAGTTGAAACAATACAACTTGCTGACTGTGATTACATTTTTTTCTAATGGTCAACACATAAACATGTATATATACAAGTATGCACGCTTCAAAGCAACATTATGAGGACCTCCTACAACAACAAATGCCATAGCAACGTACAGGAACCATGCACCTCTGGCTGAGCACAGATATTTTTGAGTGATTTCAGGTATTCAGAGATGAAAAACAAAAACATTCACCTTCACGAATTCAAACTAAGCTTTTAATTCCTGTTTTGGCTTAACAATCAAAATGATCTCCCTGCATTAAGGAATTCTTCACCTTTTGTCAATAAACATGCTTTATCTAAAATAAGAGCTTCAGCGCAAACAACAATGATGATTGGCCCACATGTAATACTCTCGATTTCTGGGAGGAGAATAACAACAACAGTAATTCCCTCAAGGCTTTTGTCCCTTTGTTTTTGACAGCTACTTCAATTACCACGATATGACACTGGGGACAAGGTGACAAACATGTTGTTGTCTGTGTGCACATGAAATGGTTTGTTTGCCTTCACAAACCAGCAGGTTGAGTTAATACCTCACAGCCTCTGGTAGATTAGACAATTTGGGAGGTGTCAATCAGCAGCCCAGCCTTCTTCCTCTCCACAGTCACTGACCTGCAGACCAGCAGCACAGCAGAGTGAGAGCATCGCCCTCCACCTTTCCCCCCTTCACTCTCTCTGTCTCCCTGTCCTTCTCTCCCTTCATTCACTGAGGATCAAGCCTCCATAATCCCTGGATTTTATATCCACCAAAACAGCTTGGGCCCATCAGCAAATTGCGATG
The DNA here is from genome assembly GCA_037975065.1 of Chaetodon trifasciatus. Lineage (NCBI taxonomy): Eukaryota > Metazoa > Chordata > Actinopteri > Chaetodontiformes > Chaetodontidae > Chaetodon > Chaetodon trifasciatus. The sequence goes on from JBBMOE010000004.1 coordinate 17,132,286, forward strand.
GCATATGGTATAGGTTTATGATTCATCTGGCACAGGCATAGCAATGAGAGCCTCATCATCCGTGGGCAAACACCAGGAAAATATCGTAATGTTAAACGATGCCAGGCATGGAGAGAAGTGGCACCGGGCGTGTGGGAGGGCTGTGTTTGTTCGGCCCAGCGAGTGCGGCAGCTGAGGTTGTAAACAGCGTTTCGGATCTGTCGGCCCTCCTGCCGTCTGAGCTAGATTAGGGACTGGCGCTGGGAGTGGACGCTCCAAGAAGAAGCTCCGCAGGGAGAAGCTGGAGACGGAGACGGGCAGGACAACAGGCCCCAAACCCCAACACGCCAGTGTTTATTAGCAATGAGGAATTCTTGGCCAGAAACATTTTACATTCATAATCGATTAACTTCAAATGAATGTGTTTCTACAGCTCCACAGTTTAAAATGGCCTCTTTTTATGAAGGTTAAGAGATAAGATACATCACAAAGCTAAGGACTGAGTTTTCTGGTTTCAGATTCAATATTCATGACAGGAACATGAAATAAACAATGCATTTCAACTGCATTTGTGAAGCACAGTTATAAAAGCCTTTTCAGGAACCTTCTCGGATTATAGCACATTTGGGAAGTTAATAAGGGATTATGTGCAATGAGATTACTTTATTTAATGAGGAAAGAAATCGAGTAGCTCACTGAACACACCGGTCTTCATCAAAATGGAGACTATGTGGACAGATTACTCTGTTTTGGTAATTTATCAAAGAGGCCAAAGCAGTAGATGACAAGCAATGGTGGACATTAGTGTCTTTAAAGGACAAACCCACTGACACATAGTCATGAAACAATGTGGAACTCAATGTACAAAGCACAGCACAGCGATTTGTAAGACAGGATTTTACATCACTGTTTTATCTTTTGTCCCAATGACCATGAGATAAACAGCAGAAAGTAATCTACTAGTCTTGTGCGTTTGCATGTATTTGACTGATCATTGTGGCCCCTTTCCAGACGACGTCAAGTTGCAGGGCAACTTTTTTGCGTGATGAAACAGTACACACTATCATCACGCTTGACCCATTCAAATGAATGACGGAGCAGCACTCTTTAAACTGATTGCAGCCTAAAGGAGTTCAGGTCTGCACATAGCTGATGCACCTCTGCAAACATTTAACTACACATCAGCAATCCAGTGGCAAAATTTAGGTACAAAACCTGCCACAAGGCCCCGTCATTTCATTTTAAATTGTGATTTGGTGATGCACTGATCCTAGATAAATGTCATTCAAATCAAATTCCAACAAACAAATTCCCACTAAGTAAACTTGGGGCCACCCGAGGGGCCCCTCAGGTGGCTGTTCACCTTGCTTGTTGCTAATCAGTACTTGTTCTCTACAGTTCTCTACATACCAAGTTGAAAGCTCCAGTTTTGCTGAACTCAAAGCCTTTTCTTCTGATCAGGTGCTTCAGCAGTTAGCTGCTGTGGAGAGATGAATCTGACCTGGATATAACTTTGATTTTACGTTGATGTCCATTTGTTTTAAACGTTAGCTCTGCTTCCTTCCTTCCTGCACACATGTATGTTCTGACACCCAAAGCAGCAATGAGCCAAGACCAAATAAGCTGATATGCTCTATAATTTATTTGGAAATGTAGGCTACAATAAATAATGGAATTTTACTTGGAAAATATGCTTAGTTTTGCTTAAATCAAATGGAATTCATCACTGCTATAGCTACTATGGTGATTACAGTAACACCTCCATAAAATTGGCCATACAGTAAGACATATTTATGCATACATTTCTGTTAAAAGCACCCAAGTGAACTCAGCTGTCATTAGCATCAGACTTTCCCACTGCTCGTTCACCCACAGACATGATGCTCAACATTAGCACCATTTCCAAACATCTGCTGGAGAAGTCAGAAGCGATCTGCTGCCTCCTCTGCCCGAGCCTCTTTGGAGATGTGACATGATCGCATACAAACACCTCCAGCCAAAGTTTCCCTCTGCCTTCATTAAAGCGCGACACAGAGCGCTGCTGGCAAGGTGACTCGACCCGACTCCGCCATGGCTCCACCCCCACTGGGCCGGCACGGGCTCACAAGGCCCCCACGCGATTGGCTCAGAGGGCCTTCCGTCAGCCGCCGCGCCGGGTCAATATGGGTTCAGACGCGGAGCAGAAGCGACCGCGGCTGCCTGCCTGCATCTGCTGCTGGTAGAAGGCCTGCCGTGAGCTGACAGTCAGTATGTTGGAGGTTTATCATTAGCAGGCTCCAGACGGCCCGCCGACCCCTCCGGCCAGACAGGTGATCTCACTCGTCCGTCTGACTCAACATATGCCCCCGTGGAGCTCCAACACACATATTGTGCCATCATTATTTCATACCTAGCAGGAGCATCTCTGAGCGCAGCCCAGGTTTAGGTGCAAAAGCAGGTTGCTGCGCAAACAGTTATTTATATTTCTGTGTCGCAATAGGTGAGAGAGGGATATAAAGGGCAAAAATGGCATCTGTAGTGTTCTGCATGTGCCGACCATCTGTTCATGTAAGAGCACATTCAGACAGTAGTACAACATTCAAGTACTTCCAAGAAAATGATTTTTAGTTTAAAACTAGATGTTTATTGTGTTCTTTTCTCATGGAAGAAGTAAGCAGACCATTGACCTGCCTGCTTTGCTCCACAGTCGCTCTCTGACCTGCTTATCAAAGATGACCTTCTTCTATGAAACATGGCTTCTGAGGTCGCCTTTTACTTCTTCCAATGGCCAGATCAAAAGCTGCTCAAGTGGCATTTGTCTTTCAGCATTTACACTGCTTATGAGTACACTGAGAGGATTCATTTTCTCCTCCACATTACATTTTTCTCCTTTTAACTGCTGAATAGACTGATGGATAGCACTGTGGGCGCTTTTTGATTGTACTGATTCCAGCTGATGCTTTTGGACAAGACACCAGATTTTCTATAAACCCTTTCTGTCATTTAACATAAGAACCCAAACTTCTCAGATGTTAAATTTTGCATTTCACAAGCAAAATTTTGATGAGAACTGTCTGATCATAGAAAAGTACAGATATGACCACATGTTTGATGACATGTTTTGATGCTGTGTACATTTTGGTCACTCCCAGTACTCAGCACTATTGATGGGTAGTTAAATCTGTCACAATGCCACATACCTTAGAGGCTGATGACATGTTTTGTATGTAAAATCTTAGTCTGACAAGTTCTAGATGGATTCGATGGGTATAGTTTGGCATTTCTACATGTTTTCATCCCTTAACTGTAGTCGAGCAGTGATACCCAAGAATTACATTCACTTACTTCAGTAAATGCACTCAGTTACCCAAGTCTGTTTTCTAGTTGGGGTTAAAGCTTTTGGAGAGACAAATGTTATTGCTCATTGGTTCACTATGATCACATTTTTACTGCAGTGCACACCACTGCCCAAGTCCTGCTTGTAATATGATTGGATTTATATTACATATACATCCGTGGGTTTCTGCTTCCTTGCTGCTCTCTTGAAATAACTGTACACCATCATTGACATACAGTCTAATCATCTTACAGGAGTCCTAAATCTTTATCAGCATATATAGTATATTGGGCTTTAAAATTCACAGGGAGCTCACAGAAAAGAGCATCAACATAAAGCTCTGAAATCCCGAACCGTCAAGCTCTTCTAATCCCCCCACCTGCATTTTCCACAGCCGTCACTGAACAGCAGCCCTCCATATCGCCTGAGAAGGGGATTTAGTTGTAATGCTCTCAGAAATACAATGCATAAAATCAAGTGTCAACTCTAACAAGCTGTTCTTAGGGCGGATGGGCTGCCCTCTGGATCCGACGGGGTCGGGGCTCAGGCTTTGAAAGGTTAGCGGCCGTACAGAGTTGCAGCATTTGATCCCACAGTTACCCAAATTTCAGAGACAACTGTGCAAATCAGGATAACCTGGGAAGCCAGACGGGCTTTCGGGGGGCAACAGCTGCTTAAGTCTGTTCCTGCCTGCCAGAGAAACTTTATCAGGGGAAGTGGAGGTTGAAATTTTATGGCAGCTAAGCCCCCTCCATCAAATTGCGAAAACAGAACCTTGTGGCACAGCTCAGGATGGATTTAGGAGTTTGCTCTGTGTTTTCTTGGCTGCGAGTGTTAATATAAAAATAGAAGAATGCAAAGACCTTCGGATGCTGCTGTCCTCATGCGCCACTTTTATTCCAATCAGCATGTTAGACTTGGGATCAGCTGATATAATAGGAACTATTTCTTCTCAAAATTACAAAAAATCTTGTATAAATCCAAAAATTGATGCCTAACGAGTGAGAGGATGTCAATTTCATCAGCTCCAGTCCTAAAAATTTGCTTGAAAATGAATTTCTGTCCTTGTATTCGTGTTTCTCTTTTGTATCATATTTGTGAATTTCCATCTTGCCGAAATACAGAATATTTGCAGCATGTAAGCCTCTTTAAATAGACAACATCTTTTGGGTAATTCAGCTGCTTTATTCTCATTTCAGATGTCTTTTCATCTCCAAACTATTTTGTTTGTTCAAGTATGGCAGTGTGTTGCTATGCACTGAGCCCGTTTATATACCACATGATGTATAAGCTTGAATGGCAGCGTGGTATATGAGCAGGCTCCTCTGTGAGATCACAGCTCTTCATTAAAGAACAAATTTGTCACAAATAGTGTTAGTAGATTGGGGAAAAATCCTTATTAGTGACATTGAAATTTTGTTCTAATTGAAAGCTTGACTGAGTAACTTTTGATAATGCATGAGTCCTTTTTACCTCCTCTTAGGTTTTTTTTAATGTGCAGTTCTTTTTCGCCGACTGTTCACTCACTTTATGGCTTTTGTTTCAGAGGATTTTTGTTTGTCCCTGCTGTGTGAATGCACTCATCAAATGTGCCTTAGATACTCTGTCTATTCTGGGCCTTCTCCCACATTTTTCTGCTCTGACAGAACAACCAGAGAGAGAAGGATCAGACTGAAGCAGGATTTGATTTCACAAACTCAAAAAGAAAAACGTTCACACTCGCTGATCTACTGATAAATCTAAGGATTGAGTGCAATGATGAAGATAATGTGTACATGCTGATGGTCTCCTCTGCACTTCAGATCTGATTAGTCTCTGTGTGAAGGCTCTGCTGGTTCAGAAACAGATTTTGTAACACTGAGGTTGTGGGTTTAAATCCTGTGTTTAAATGCCTGATTTGTCTGTTCTGCAAAAAAAGCTTTTTTTTTTTTGCATTAAAATACAATTCACACACAATGTGTATCCAGATTAATTACAGACATTTCTTGATTTATTTACTTCAGCATTTTGTTACGGATTTATTTCATTCAGGGTTTATTTAGCAATTTATTTCTCCATTAATTTGTTTAAATATTGATATTTGAATCATGTAGGAGTTCATCTTTTACAAGAAAAAAAAAGTCATCACACAGACCTTTAAGTATTCAGTGGTAATAAAATGTTACAGAGATGAACGTCTACATTAGTGTTGCCAGCAACATACAAAGGCAGTAATGAAATGGTGGATTTGAAAATAAAAAGCAAGGACAGGATATGAGCTGTCTGGGCAGAGGTGCAGCATCAGACTTCAGTCTAGAAAGTCCAGCTTTTGCAAGACGAATGCAAAACTCAGACTACCATAGAACAAGTGTTTTCTGCAGCTGGCTGTGTTTGCTGCTAATCATAAGCACATCTGTAAACGGAGCAGATAAGCAGATATTTTGATAAAGCAGTTTATGAAACTGTTTGGATTTTGGTCTGTGATGTCTGCAGTTGCTGGTTTTGCTGTTCTAAAGCTGTGTGAACTGGTCAGCTGAGCAGTAATCAGCTTATGATGATGATTCAGTTAGTGTGGAGCCATAGTGTCTGTGGATCAGGATGACACATGGAGGATGTGTTTAGTCCCGTTTTACAGAACCAGCAGTTAAAGTTTAGGAAACCTTGAGTACACACTGAGTCACTGGTTTTATTGGGTTCTTTTTGGTGTTATGCAGCTGAGTGAAATATTTGTAATCAAGACTTCAGTAAACTAACAGACAATGAACAACAACTTTCTTCATTTCTTTACTGCTCATCCAGACAGCTAGTAGAGCCTCCATGCATGTGTGTCTGCAGTCAGGCTGCAAATAACAATGTTTTTTATCAGCTTGTGATATGTTTGTCATTTCTCTGATTCATTGATTGTTTAGTCTGTGCAGCGTCAGAGGTGGCTGCGACAAGTTTCCAGAAAAACTGCTGGTTTTGTCTGAACAACAGTTTGTCTCTCATCTCATCTTCAAACGTCAGCAAGTCTGTAATAATATGAAGATATATGACAGAGAAAAGGTAGAAAGCCTTGAACAAATAAGCCAAAAGTTTGTCATGTGTATTTCATATATTACTTAAAACAGTTAATTGTTCGTCACAATTTTGCTCTTGTTAATTGTATCCTCTCAGTGCGCCTGTATGGCTGCTTGTGTGTAGATGAAAATTTTGCTTTGATGTATTTAGAGTTGATGACCATTTGAGAGAAGTTGACACGGGGGAAAACTACTGTTTTTTATTTTGATGTGTTCATATATTTGGTCTGATTGAAAGTCAACTCATGAAGTTGCAACATTAAAATACTTCTTGTATCTTAATGCATCAAGAACTAGCTACAGTATTTACAGCACTCATGAAAATTTTACTTTTGATATTTTTAAGCACACTTTAAAACAGGAGCTTGGAACAGAGTATTTTTATAGTGCAGTCCTGCTGCATTGAAACACTTTTTCCCCTAAATGAGAAATACATGAAGTTAAACTAGTTGGCTTTAACCACTTGTAACAATAACATGTCTGAATACCTCAAGAACTTTACTGGGATCAGTCTTAAGGTCGCCTTAAGGTCGCCTGGCTTTTAATCATATGTGAAACTGATTGAGCATTTTATTTTGTTTTTCTCTCAAGTTTAAAGAAGAAATTGTCTTTAGTAGAAAGACGTGTTTCTGTTCAGTGATGGAAGGTACAGAAAAAAAGGATAAGTTTGGAGAAGAAACTCGGGCAGGTCGGCTCATTGTCAGAGCAGAAGTCATGCTTTCAAGTCTGTGTCTACACATGACAATATTTTACAACCCAACAGTGTGTCTGGACTACACAAGAGGAGAGACTTTAGACCTTTAGTAGCAGAAAAGAGGTGAAACTTGTAAAAAAACCTTCATCAGAGGAGAGAGTTTAGCCAAAGAAAGAGAGGCACCGTTCTGACATGTAAAGCTCAAACAAGGAGGCATCACTTTCCCTCTCTCACTTCCAGCATAGAGGAGGGGTTATGGCATGTATACACACACTGACCCACACACACATGCGCACGCACACACCTCAGCTGGCATCTTGTCACAGCATGCAAACATGGATAAAGCAGAAGGTGTACAAGTGCATATTTTTACTAAATGCAAAACCTCATTTTTGGGGCGTTGTGGACCTTGGAGGGATTCAGAGTGTGTGTGTGTGTGTGTGTGTGTGAGTGTGGGTGTGTGTGTGTGTGTGTGTGTGTGGTGCCTCCGGTGACTGACTTCACAGGGGGAGAGGCTGCACACTGTCCATTCCTCTGTCCACACACACTCTGTATAATCACGTTCCCTGTCGGGCCCTATAAATCTGCAAGGGCCCAATTAAAGATCGCCTTTAGCATGTCCACCCCTACCAGCACACACGCGTGTTAAAAAGAGAGAAAAAACCACAACACCGTTTGCTTTTCATTGACTGTATATTTGACACAATAGACTGCAGTGTTAACACAATACCAGGAACTGTTTGACTGCAAATAAAAACAGTGTAAAACTCGTAAAAGCTCGGCAAAATAGATGTTTTTGGTATTTTGGTTGCAACTCACACACATATGTGCAGCTTGTGTGACCTGAACCTGGACGTGAGTATGAAAAAGGCAGTAAGAAAGACAAAAACTGTACAATTCAAAGATAATAAAATGATAAATTACAATTATTGCACCTTAAATGAGCTGTTAATAATGTACTAAGCTGAAGGTAGACATGCAAATCAAATTGAATCCAAAATTTGAACATGTTGACAAAAATGAAATCAGCAACTGTGGTGATCTACTTTTTTAAAGCTTAAGTTGCATCTTAAAGTGATGAAGCTGAAGTGAACAAATGCCTTAAAACAGAAAAATGTCAACACTTTATGTTCTTTACTTTTGGTGTTTAACTGACATTAACACAACCTCATTTAACAAGTGCAGAAATACAAAAATACTTTTTTTTCCATCAAAGACATCAATTTACAAGAAGGCACAAAGAAATCCAACAACTCTCTTTTTTATCAACAACAACAGATTTTATAAATGATCACCACGCTGTGTGGTGATGTCTGAGGACGCAGAGAGGACGTGTGGCGTGCTTTTAGCAGGGCGACCCGTGTTGTGACTGCTATGTAAATATCTCATTAGTTTGGGTTAATAGCATTCCTGTGCTCTTGGTTGGGACATAAAAAAGACAAGTTCGAAGTGCTAAAATTTCCTCGTTCACCATCCGACCAGAAAGAGGCTGATGAGCCTATTAAATGTCAGCCTGCAAAATTATGCAAGAGGCTAAAAGTGTTTAAATCGGACATAAATACCAGCACACCCCGAGGATTAGATTTGGAATTATTTATGTCCCTCTGATCGGGACGCAGAGGAAACAAAGGAATAATTAGACTGGCGTGCTACGCGCCGGCCGTCTTGCGCGCTCTCGTGCCCACCGAATGTGAGCCGCTCACCCATTCCCCCTCGAACTTGATGGTTGTTGAACTTATTTTTAGTGTCATTTGATAAGCTTCCCTGCTTGCACAGAGACATCCCACTGACCCAGCCACTGGTCATTGTCTATACCGTTTCCCGTCAAAGCCGGCGCGCTTTGTCAGGTTTCGACTCGAATATCCATTTTGCATCTGAAGTACGGTATCCGAAGTGACTGGATCATTCGAGCCTTTTTCTTCAGCTGCTGCCCCCTTTCCTCCCCCACAGTGTTTCTGCTCACACTAACATCATTTGGGATTGGCATCATGACAGCGCGCTTGAGAAATCCACCCTATATATAAATATACATCCCCTGCTTTTTGGGCGGAGGGAGTTGGGGGAGGAGGGGGGACATAATTTCTGGAAATGAACAATACTTATCCGTCCATCGCATCCGTTGCTTTGGGTTTACGTTTTGGACGTGGCGCATCGTCACCGTGGCGTGGTGTCCTCTTTTTTTTCCTGTGAATAACGCAGTAATAGGTCATTCAATGTCAAAAGGCATAAAAAAGAGACAGCCAAGTCTTCACAGGCTGCTGCTTGCTGTTGCCTTTAATTATTTTAATTAAACTTTGATATTCTGGTGCTGAGAGAACTAGTGAGTTGTGACGCGGCAGGGAGCCCTTGGAGGATTGAGACGGTGGGCAGAGGAGTGTCGAGGCAGCTGTATCTATATCTTAAAAGTCTAAACTGATAGGCCTGTTTATGGGCTGTGATGTGCTACGCCTTGCTGAGCAGAGAGCAGACTGTGCTGAAAACAGGGGCAAAAAACACCAAGCGCCATGTCAAGGTCTTAAAGGCATCAATCCCTCAAACCTAGCTGGAGATCACCCTGGTCAGGAGGCTGTCCCGCGGTCGAATAACGCTCTATTAATTTCCTTGTCCCGAGTGCATAATGAAAGGAAGGTGTCTTTAAAAAAATAAATAAATAAAGGCAAAGTCTTGGTGCCTTCCAATACCTTGGGGCATCCTGTCTACAATTTGTCATGCGTGTGCACTTCTCAGTGTTAAAATGACAAGATCAGCCAGTCAAAGGGCAGCCGCCAGGCACGCAGCGCTGCTGAAGTTGGAGAGGATTCGTGATGAGACATTGCCAAAAGGCAACGGACTTCTGCACTTGTGAGGCCCACTGGGATTATTCCGACTTCTACGCCAAAGGCAAACAGCCCCTTTCTCCATGTTTTTTTTTTTTTTTTTTTTTTTTAAAGATAGCTTCTGTCTGTGTCCATGAAATTAGGTTTTCCACAGAAGGCACAATATGGTCAGAATATGTTAAGCCTTTGGTGTGCACAAAAAGCTAAGCAACTCTGAGTGCTAGGTTTCGGGCGCCCGCTACTTTTGCTCGACTTCTTTTTTCGCAATTAAAAAAAAATATATTTGGTAATAGAAAAAGGCAGTAAATAACTTAATGAATAGGAGCTAATATTAACATTTCACCCTGTGTGCGTCCAAGGTCTAAGGGCAGAGAACCAGGAGGGAAACTTGTGCACAGAGTAGAGCGGAGTGAACAGATAGTGGTTTGAGCTGCAGGATTACAGATCTTCAAAAACAAAAAAACAAAAACAAAACAAAACAAAACAAAACAAAAAAACCTGAAATTCTTCTCTTGTCCACAACAATCAGCACATGTTGGTTTTCACACAGTCTTCCTTCTCGTCTACTGATGCTGCACACGGTTGAAATTAATACACCGACCCTGAAAGACACACACACACACACACACACACACACACACAGATTATTACAACTTTCATAAATAACAACCACCTCATACTTTATTGCAGTAATGTAATTAAGACTTTTTTTAGATATTTGCCAATACTTCTAATTAACATTTCTATTTTTTTCCTTATCATAGAATTTATTTTTTATGTAAATCACCATGATTTGATAATTGACTCCTTGATTAAAGACATTTCAAGTGAAATTGTAAAATTAAAACTGTGATAATAAAGACAACATAAAGGTAAATGTAAAAATAAGAAAAGAGCATGTATATGCATCAATTATGTCTCCTGACACAAGGAAACATGTAAAAACAAATAAAAACCCCCTAAAGACTGTCATATTCAATAAACACAGTGGAACAATAATAAGAGGTCATACAGAAATAACATATATAAACATATAGTGAACAAAGATAAATTTATGACAGTATTATTTCAGGACAAATAAAGTCAATCAGCAGTCCAGCCAGCAGAAAAATGATCTTGATTCAATCGGATCAAAGCATCGACCGGTGAACCAGCAGCAGACATTACTGTTCTCTCACCACCCTTCTGACAATACTGACCAAAAAAGACATCTCACTTTAGCCTCCCTGTGTGTGCTCTCACCCAACATGTGTATTTCTGTGTGTGTGTGTGTGTGTGTGTCCAGGCAGCTGTCTGAGCCTCTCAGTGCAGCAGCAGCAGTCTGTTCACCAACAGTGGGCCGACTGGCACCAAGAGGGAGCTCTCGCACAGCGAATCCCCAGCAGCCAGCAGGCCTCCAACCTCACGCTCACACACAGCTCTGACTCTCTGTAGCTCTGCCACTGTGTCTACAGTGTGTGCTCACTGTAACCTCATTCCAGCATCCTAAAGGTAGTTATCTATACTTTGTTCAATGGTCCTTGTTGGGAAATGCGTCCTCTGTTTCCTTTGACTACTTCCATAAATATTTATTGAGCAGCATCAACACCCTGCTCAAACAGCAACAGCAGCAGTATTCCTACAGGATGAGTTCCACAGAAAATAAGAAAAAAAAAATTCTCACTTGCAGTGAAAGTAACTTTTTTATGCTGCTCAAAGAGCTGTAAAATGACTGGCACAGCACAATGTCTCCGTTGTGCCAGACCTCACTGAAAACTTCTTCGACAGTTTCTTGGTTAGAAAGTAGCTCCTAAAAAGTTCACAATCACAAGTGATGAGAAAGGTGGTGTTTTCTTGTAATTTGGGTGAACTGACCCTTTAATATGAAACATGAATATCCTGGAGAGGAAAGTGAAAGAAAGCCACCAAATCATGGGCAAAACTCACTTACTCAAAAAGTAAAAAGCCTCCACTCAGCTTTGAGATCAGGACCTTCTTGCTGTCAGTGTGAACCTGTCAGACAGCGTGCAGGCTAAAGGATTAAACACTTCAGGTGAACAGAGCCACAGTTCTGCTGGAGACCCACGTTTTCTTGGCCACACATAACTGAATTTCTACCCAGTTTCAAGTACACATGTGTGTGACAGAGACTTGAGACAGAAAGTATTCCACTATCACCGTGAGCCAGGATGAGAGAAAAGATCACGATTCTAGTATCCAAAATAACACAATCCAAAGATGGCTTCCACAGCTCAAAAAAACTGTGACCTCACACTACAGAGACCGTCCTCTACGAGATCCTTCTGCATGACCACGCTCATCTGCAGAGGGAGAATCATAATAGAGCGGCTGGTTTGTTAAAGAAAGTGACAATTATCACTCGACTGAAAACGTCTTTCATTGATCACAGCCTGTGTTGCATTGGTGTTGACGGGAAAAAATGGAAATTTGGATTTCAATTTTGGTTTCAGTTTCAGAGGTGTGACCAGAAAACGTGTGACTGCAAAGTTCTGAATTAGCACCGAATTTGATATTAAAAGACCTGATTCATGGGCTGCATTAAAACGTGCACACAGAGTCTCTTTCTTTCTCTGTTTGAGAAAAACCAAGGCACATTCTTGCACATGCAATCCTGACACAGTCCAGGTGGCTGCTTCCCATTGAGGTATTATGGACAGGAATGGCCGAGACGTTAGCTCCTGAGCTGCAGGGTGAAGGCAGGCGTCAGCAGCCTGCTCCTCTGGTGTGGGAGCTCTTACAGTATCTGCACTACAGTCTGGCTCCGGAGCAGAAGTGTGCACGGACCGACTGTGACGAGGGCTTTAGACAAGCTGCAGAATCCTCCATTTCTCATTATTTGGCAGGGCTGGTGGGTGTTTGGTGGAGGGGTGGGGGCTTCACTCCATCTCTGCATGGTAAGCCCCTCGACGTGTACCCTCTACAACTAATCTCACACAGTCAACAAATAAGGCACATCAGATGCTGTTTTGGCCGCGGCCATCAGAGCGGCTAAGTTCAGTGGATTTTACGGGTTTTACGGCGCGGGGGCTCGGTGAGGGAAGGAGTGCTCTCTGCGGCGGCAGAATGGCAGGCGAAGCAGGGGGATCTGGTGCGAGGGTGAAGCAGGTGCAGCACAATACGGTCAAACCCATTCCAGCTCCCCTGTTCCCGGATGAGCGGGGCCTGACTTGGCAGGGAGCGCCGCCTTGTAACTGGGCCATGTTGGAGAGATGGAGGCCCACCTGTGCCACCCGGAGCGGCAGAACAATAGTCTGAATATGTCAGCATGAAATGTCAGTGAAATCTCATCAGACGGACAAGAGCGTGACTGCAGATAGACGGGTGGATGAGTCAGGTGGAGAGATGGAGAGGTGAAGAGACAAGAGGAGGGGGTGAGGCGGAGGGGTCAGACTGAGGCGTTGACTTCCAAATGAAGACTGTGATTAATAAGGTTCATTACAGACACTCGACTGACTTTCTACTCAAATAAATGAGAATATATTGAATGGTGATATCAAACTAAACTGATTACAACAACATTCACTGCTGACAACACCGGAGAGGTCCAACACACACAAGAAGGTCGCAGATTCTAATGATCATCTTGATTGTCAAACAACCTTTTGACTTTTATTTTGACTTTCCACTCTGTAAAATGTCAGAATATGAAGTAATCTCCACTTTATCTTAAAAGTGTCATCCTCCAATGGCTAAATAAGAGTTCAGTATTTGATGATGAAGCTGTTAAATACTGTAGTAATGCTTGGCATTATATTTGATGAACTGCTTAAAATGATTAATCAATCTTTAAAGCCGCTGATGAGTTTTCTCATCAATTCATCGGGTGCCCATTGCAACACTAATAAAAACATTTTTAGAAAGAACAAAGAGCTAAAGTGCTGCCAAGAATGACAGGATTCTTGCACAGTTTATTCCAAATTCTGTTGCCTTGTGTAGTCAATAATCTCAGCATGTGAAATAATCCTCCCAATCCCAGTCTCAACTCTACATGTTGAATACTTCACTATCTAACCCGAGTTTTAGCCACCTACACTGAAGTCTTGTTAGCGGGCCCTCGCTGCGTGTTGACAGGAGCTGCAGAGGTCCACATTTGCCCAGTCCTCAGACAACATGTTTGTCACTTGGACTGTTGGCTTGTAACTTGAGGCAGAGCTCCAAAAGTAAAGTGGAGAGAGTGTGACTGTATGTGTTTGATTCTGATTCTCATCTCTCGCAGTGTTTCGCACCCTGAGCAGCTTGAGTCCCCCAGAGCCGCAACTCTCTGAGGAGCTCGGCTGCACGAGACGGCGAGATTCAGAAAACGCACAGCAGCAACTCAGAGCTAAGAACAAACTCATTTTATGTGCTTTGAGCTCTTAGTGTAAGACATTCTGCATGAACGTTGCAGGGTGGGGCTTTAAGACCTACAGCAAGATAAAGTGAACAACTCGTTACTATTTGGCTCCGTAGCTGCATTACACAGAAGTTCATTTGATTATTCTACAAAGCCTTTTGGGCAGTTGACAATGTCTGCCCCCGCTGTCTAATGTCCAAGAAAGGGGATGTTTAAGGTCTATAGTTCTGCTTTCCCATTTCCTGACCTCAAGGTGGGACTTTGGAAAAATCGCTTGAATCAACAAAGGCTGGACGGTTGTGTAAACTCTTCAAAAGATGTCATACAAGCACAGGAAAAGCTGGCTAGCTTAATGGTTTTCATAATATGCAATCATTCAGTTATCCAAGAAATGACTTCACATGAACAATGTCTCTATTATTGACATGGATACTGTTGAAGATGAAATTTGAAGCATTTGAAATGTTTGTTCTGTGCAGGAAAAGCTTTTAGAGAGCTGGACCAACTGTAGGTCGCAACAGGACACGTCGAAATGGAAAGTCAACATTAGTCATGTTTTTGAATTCCTTCATTGTAAGCAGGTTCTGAATCTGAGGGTTTTCAGTGCAGCAGGTCCGTGGTGGAGGGTGCCCAAACTGTCAGTTCACCTTAAAATCAGAACATCAACACATTTATATAACTTGTAGGTCATTTTGTAGTCTGGTAGGATCCAATCCAGAGCGTGAGTCAAGCGCTAGAAGTTACACCCATGTCTGTGTCTTCCTTTCCTTTTCTCTATAATTTAGAAAATAATCTTCTATAATCTGTAAACTAAACAGAACTACAACTGAAAAATTAAGTTGCCATGTGTTTGTCTCTTCATGACGGCGGCTCAGAACCAGTTCGAAACAAGTCTCCGCAACAATTTTTGGGTGACAAATAACAGGAAATAAACACAGCTGATGGTGAGTGAGCTCCCTTCCAAATGTTTGTACTGGATTGTCGTATTAATTGATTGTATAGTTTGTCCCATTTACAATATCAAAGACAAAAAAGATGCACGAAAGACGGCATCCATTTAGGTTACAGAACGAATCTCCCATCTGGACTGTAGTGTGAAAACACTTGCAAGCATGAGAGTTGTAATCCAGTTGCAAGATGCTTATTTTGCAGTGATAAGCTACAGGCTTTGAAAGATTTTATTACCAGAACAGAGACTTTTTTCCACATTAGAGCTTTGCGGCCTATACAGTAGCTTAGTTAATCTAGGGCTTACTTAATCCAACAGCAACAGGACGACAGCAACTCTCATCACATTATTCCAACACTAGTCTGTTGTTCTGACAAAATGTTAATGAGTTGAACAGCAAATTCATAGAGCAAAGTATTCATATAGCTGTTAAGATGATCTACTTTTTACTGCATGAACTACCTACAGTATTTACTGTGGCTCCGTCTCCACCTGAAAAGGTTTGGGAAAAGTTGTGGTTTCTCATGAGGCTTCAGGGATCACAATAAGTGTTCTGGTCTGTCAGACCTCTTTGCATCAGTCTTTCTTTGCATTTGTGAAAAACCTGACTAAAATCTTTCATTGCATTCAGTACAACTAAATATTAAGTTGAAATTCTATGGATGAAGCAGTGAACTCCTTTGTGTTCAACTTTGTGGAAACACACAATCAATAACAAGATCTCAAATCTGAAGATATGATGTTGATTCTGGAAGAATCTGTTATTAAGGACTTGTTTCAATGTCCCGAGCTGTGTTCAACTTTAAACCAATAGCTGGGATCGCTTCACTTTGAAAATGGCTCCATTTTTGAGATGGGTTGAACAAAATGAGCAACTTAGGAAACAAGATAGGAAATGGGGGAGAGAGAGGGGAGTGATAAGCAACAAAGGCCGGCAGTTGCTGTGGCTATGCAGCTATGTGGCGATGAGCCATAACCTTTCAGCTACCACGGCACTGGTTCACCACCACCTTTTTTTAATCTAAATGTACTCCTGCAGAATGTAGCAGCAATGATGCTATGTCCTGGTTTTTGTCAGTGATCATTTCCATCTGGAGCTCATTCATCCTGGACTACATCGTAATTATTGTGGTTTAACTTTAAACTCTTAGACCGAGTTCTACCAATCCAGGGTTTAACTTAAACTGTTCTTTTGAAATCTGCCTGAATTCTTTAAAAAATGATAACCCTAAACTGATCCATGTTGGTACCATCCACCCTAAGCACAAGAACTAAAAAAAAAAAAGAAAGAAAGAAGCGTGAACTGTCCCTGCCTGTCGAGCCTCAGCCACCAGACATGTGTTCTGTTTTACTCTGTGTCCTCTGCCACATATTGAACAAATTAAAAGTTCAAGTTGGAGGGAGAAGCACAGCTGCACGGGGACAGAGGAGAGAGCCAGGGTGTGAGCAATCCTCCCTCCACGAGGCTGCTGGCCCTCTTCTCACAGCCCCTCGTCCACACACACACTGCCCACACAGCGCTGCCATCTGGCCTGCTGGGAAATCAGAGCCACCTGAGACTCGGCCAAATACATGACGCTCGCTGACAACTCAGGCATTTCTTCTCATTGTAAAGAGATGAATAAAGATTATACAAGCACATAAGGTACATGGGAGGACAACATTTTAAAAAATAGTTACTCCTTCCACAACTGTGAAGTTTATCCCGGGAGAGGCTGGAAAAGAAGTGACGCCTTCAGGATGAAACTGTGTTCCTGTTCCAAATCAGAAAAGAAGAGTTTCCATCTATGCTTAATATCCGTGTTAAAAATGCTTCCATGTTCTTATGTATACACCAGTGCATAAGGCTGTAACACAAATGAAGAAACACCTGATGTATCGTTACCAAAAACATGGCCAAAAGTATATGGACACCACTCAACAACATTACATCCATTTGTCTTAGCTGAGCATCTTCTTCTCAAACCAAAGGCATTAATCTGCTGTTATTACAGCCTCCACTCTTCCTGTTTCAGGCTTTCTACCAGGTTTTGGAACCTGGCAGCAGGGATTTACTCTCATTCACACACAAGAGCATCAGTGAGGCCCAACGCTGATGTTGGGTGATAAAGTCTGGCTAACAGTTGGCTTTCCATTTCATCCAAAAGATGTTGGATGGGATTGAGGTCATGGCTCTGTGCAGCCCAGTGAAGTTCCTCCACAACAAACTGGAGAAACCATTTCTTTACGGAGCTGGCTTTGTGCACAAGCACATTGTGGTGC
Organism: Chaetodon trifasciatus; assembly: GCA_037975065.1. Taxonomy (NCBI): domain Eukaryota; kingdom Metazoa; phylum Chordata; class Actinopteri; order Chaetodontiformes; family Chaetodontidae; genus Chaetodon; species Chaetodon trifasciatus. Next base: position 17,149,673 of record JBBMOE010000004.1, read on the forward strand.
TGAAACAGGAAAGTGACAAACACAAACTGTGGAAAACAAATTTGGAAGCAAACTATTGTCCTAAATATCATTGCATGCAGCAGATTTTAGTCATTCTGACGATGCGGTTGAGAACAAACCATGAAAAACTGCCACAGACCAACAGCGCACACAGATGTGCACATACTTAGGCCATAAAGGGTATCTTATGATACCTCACTTTAATCCCATAGAGACTCTTGACCAGATTATTTCTGATGCACTGCACCAGAATCTCAAAAACAGCAATATTAAATTCTTATTAAGCAAATACGTTTTTAGACAGAAGTTCTGGACAATCATGCATCTTTTTTTTACGCTTTGACTCGTGTAAGTACCAATGTAAAAGTAAAAAAGCCCTTAGTTCTCCCACTGCAGAGCTTGAATGAGCTCAGAACAAATGATAGCACAGAGGGTAATCTGCCTTTAAAAGAAATATCAGACTTTCATAGTGAAAGACTTTAGCAATGTTGCAAAAGGGGACACGGGCGCAATAAATCAAAGTGTTAAATGGGATAATTTACACTAAGTATAACATTAAGCTATGCATGCCACATTAAAGCAGCATCTGTGGTTCCAATCCAGGCAGAGATCACGGGTGGTATCAGTTAAATCAAACAATATCTATCAACTAATAGGTAAACAAGACTGACAGAACCAGTGTCCAGTGACACCTTTTAGTACTTCAGTTTAAATTGGTGCTGCAGACATACTTAGTTAGTGTGATGCACAGCACAACATGTGGTTTAAAATTTGCCTAAACTTAAGCAAACAAGTGACTTACAACTTAAGCCATTTTTAATGATGGGTGGAGCCAGAAAAATAGATTTTTAACTGGGTTTTCCTAATTAAGTGGTCACTGAGTTCAGCTGTGCACTGCGGCTGCCTTTTCATGCATCATGCTAGGATTGATCATTGTGTACTACAGATTCATAATGTGATTCAGGCACAGCAGTAACCCTCACTCTGAGTGAGAAGCAATAATAAAGATTTACCACCAAATCTTGTGATGATATAAAATCCAACCTCTGGCACCATTCAGTATTTATGTACATATTCAGCCTTTAAAACAGCAACACTGCCTCCAATAGTTTGAGTGTGCATTAAGCGGTGGTTGATTGGCAATCGGGCTCTGATGGCTACTTGACTGACCCAGGGAGCAGAGAGGAAGTGAGCGACAGCTTGCAGTAAAAAGTTATGCTAGCAGGCAGCAGCATATGGTCTGCAGACTGTCAGAGCATCGCTGGCTCCCATTTCCTGCAGACAGGAGAATATCTTACTGAGTGGAGAAAAAATAAACTGATGGTGAAGAAGAAGGTCAGGGTCTTTGGTCCGAACCATCATGCTAGGTTTACACTGCCATTTGGAAACAATACTGATCAGACTTCAGTCCATGTAACTTTGTTGCAACTTCTCCTCTGGTTTATTCCTATAAGTCTAAACCGTAGGCTTTAGACTGATAGGCAGTAGGCTAAGATAGCTGAAGTTTTTTGTTTTTAATTTGTAAACTGATCTGCCTAACAGCATTAGCTGAAAGCCTAAAATCTAAACCTAGAAATATCTGATCTGACTGTCCAGAGTGTATCCTAGGTGCAGCAGGAGCAGGTTGCCAGGGAGCAGGATAAATCTGTTAGCCATATGGTCAGGCCACGGCAGCATCTTATTGGTGACAGCAAGTTGTTGACTGTTGCACAATGGGAGTTAAGGAGGATCAGGATGCTCACTTGACTTCTGAACAGTCAAAACACCTCCTAAAAATATTTTCATGACGCTCTTACTAGATTTACAAACTACAACGGGCACACCAAAAACTGCAAGTACATATGAACTGCACATTTTGCCCCTTTTCCACCGACATGGAACAGGTTCTGTTCCAGTTAGAGCACCTACATTTGAGCCATTTGGAGATTTCAACCAAATATAAACTGATTCGGAATATGAAAATTTGGTTCCCAGCTGGGACCAAAAAGAAAGATTTTTGTCGACCCGTATAAACTGCAATGATATCAGCGGGCGTCTCACATTCTACATGTTGGAAAGAGAGGATGGTGTGGATGCTTATTTTTATTTTTAGAAACTAGAGTTTGCAGGTAATCAACGTGATCCGCTATGTTGCTCTTGGTGTTTAGTTCTCTTGTGCACTGTGCCCTAACTTGATGATGCATTCTTGATTTCAGTGGTTCTGCTTAAAACTGGTAGAAACGCTGGCTGGTTTGCTAGACAGCAGTGAGGTTCCAACAATCCTGAGCAGAACCAGTGAAGACCCTGAGCTAATCGAGTGCAAAAAGGGGTATCAGAGATGAACTCTGCTTCTGTGGGGAAGTTCACTTTCAGTTTGTTACTTAAAGGTCACTTCAGTTATATAAAAACATCTTGGAGCCTTTACGGATTCAGAATGTCGCTCAAAGGCACCTCAGCAGAGTTCCATGCTCGCTAACATGGCGGTTCATATCTTCCAACTGAAAGCCTAAAAGGCCACTCTGCTGCAATGCCTGTCAACCTGTACCTGTTGTCTCATGCTCTCAGTCATTGTGCATAATACTGTCAGCTAAATGTCTAAAAATGAAACCGCTCTTGACTCGGTATCAGCTGTCTTTTGTTGCAGGGATAAGTGGTTTCTCCTGAAGCTTGAACATGGCGACTGCATTACTGTAGGTGCAGCTGTTTCCTGCCGGGGCCTCCTGCTTGCTTCCACGCTCCCCCCTCTCTGGTTTTGTCAGAGTAAGTGCACATCATTGGCAGCTAAAAGCTCTGGGCACCGTCCCTCTGGTTGTTCCAGAGAAATGCCAATCGTTTTGGCGTCGACGGGGCTCTCACAGACGGCGCAGGAAGGCACAGATGGCACTAATGGACGAGCAGAATCCAACCGAGGGACCGGGACAGAGCCACACCGGAGCGCCGTCCAAATAACTGTAGTGTGAATGTACTGTATGGCCAACGTGCCGCTCTGCTCTAGCGGGGACGATGCCACGGCAATGCGGCATAAAGAATTTAAAATGATAAAATAATCATAAGAGAGGGAGATCGTGGGAGGATCGACATGGAGAGGTGCCAGGAGGATCAGACAGAGGAGAGATTGTTCTTGGGCTTGTGCTGAAGTGAGTTAGACAGGCCTCGTCCAAGTCAACCCACTCCAGCCAGACAACTGGGTTTACAGCTAATGGACTGACTGAGACACTGTGTCTGTCAAGGAAGAGCCAGTTTAAAGACTGCACCTTCTCCTGGTACAATGGTACTTTTGTACAACGTGTGAGCCAGCTGATAGCCTGTTTTACGATCTGTGAGGTGATAGACTTACATTTAGACTTTTTTTGTCACCCAAATCTTTCCCTCCGTTTCCCACGTGATGCCCACATGCTGCAGATCTTAACATTCGTTGTGTAAAGCATTGACAAAAAACACTCCTGTGTGCAGTCTCTTTTTTAGCTAGTAGTGCTAAGCAGATGCTTGTAGGAAGAACTAGTCACAGCTTTAAGTGGCGCACTGAAAACCTGTTTGGAGCTCTGTGTTCTTTTGCTGAAAGTTTATATACTTCTGGAGGGTCACGGTACCTTAAGTTTGAGCCTTTTTCAGCCAACTGTGTGGTTTCTAAAAATGTAAATGGCCTTCAGAGCTGAGAGGAAAAGCAGATAGGTGGGCAGATTGGAAAAATTGTAGCGTGACATTTTAATTCTGCAAACCATCAAAACAGCACTATATAGATAAAAGTTTTTCAGGCGCTATTTGGCATTGGAAAATACAATAAAAAACATTCGAACCTCAAAAGATGACACAAGATACTAAGTTATAGCACATTGTGGTTCAAATCATATAAACTGTGGCAGAACCCGAATTCCACAAAAGAAAAAAGGAAAAGAAGCCAGTTCTGCAGTGGACACACAGCTGTTCAGTGTCCCAAAAACTCAGATCTTCCGTACAACACGCTCAGACAACATGTGCAACCCTTCTAAACATGGATTCCAAACACAAACCAAAAATACAGAGGGGGCCATTTGTTAATTTTCTTCTAAGTGCCACAATGTATCAGCATCCGCAGAGAGCCGGTAGGCTCATCTGTACTTTTAAATTACGTGTCATCGCCACAACCGTCCTCCCAGAGAGGCCAGAAGAGACGCCACAAACACTCAGAACTGCACTCAAAACATAAGCTCACATCGTGTCTCCAGGCCACGACCCGATCAACAAACGGCTCTTGAATTTGGCTTAATAAAGTCTGTGTAATATTTGCCTGTTAATACTTGACCATAAAATTGTCTGGTTTATGCTAAATGGAATGAACTTCACGGTGACTTAAACCTCAGGGCTTTTAGATGCGTATCGTATGCCACACCACTGATGATAAAATATGTATCAACATGATTTCAGTGTCTTGCTCACGGACACATTTATCCCTTAAAGCAAATAATTCCCTTTCTGCAGATAGTACAAGAGGTGCAGAGGATGGATGAAGAAGCACCTTTAAATATGCATATAAGATGGCCAACATCCTCTTTTCTGACCAGGTGCAACATACAAAACTGTCATGCATTGAAACATTAGCTCACACTGAGGCCTCTCCCTGTGATGAAAGCAGTTCACAATGTGCAGACGGTTGTTGTTACTGAGTCTTACGAATAATGTGTTTTTTCTCACTGCTGCAGAAAACATTAGATTTCAGAATTGTGTCTTAAGGTACAATAATTTTACTTCTGTTGCACACTATTAGTTAAGTAGCATTTTTTTTCAATCCGAGAAGTCTACATAAACAGCAACAAAGGATATAATAAAGGGGAGAAAAATGAAAACACTATATAGTATCAAGGGGCAAGTACTGAGTTGTTGGTCAAGGTGTATCAGTGTTTGCTATTATGTAGACTGACAGTCAGTGTGTTTGACTATTAAAGCTTGTTTTCTGAACTTATAATAAATTCAATATCAAAGACTTGACAGTAAATTTCAGCATTTGCTTTCCTGTCACATTTCTAATGTGACAAGGAGTTCTAAACACTTCATGAATCAGTAGAATTTTTCAGTGTAATTGAGTTGCTTCTCTGGTTTTAGTCATTACTCCAGCACTGTTTCAGCTAATGCAGCTAATGTTGCTTCGATTTAACTGTCTGACCTGCTGCCACAGTAGACTGTTTTTAACACAGACCCTTTAATAGCAGCAGCATTTGCCGCCTGCATCTTCAATCAGAAAGCCTATAATATTAATCATTCCTGTCTATTTTTAATCTTAAAACATTTTTTTTCCAAAAAATAAATATGCTGATTATCTATTTGGTCTAAACTTTGTTGCCTTAAATTCATCTGTCAATATTTCAAAAACACAGATGATTCAATCTTCAAAAACCTATTTGTAAACAAAGGTTTTAGGATGACTCATTACCAGCAATGTGCTTCACTTCGATGCCAGTCGTGTTTGTCAGAGTAGGCAGATATATTTTCAAGTGCTCAAGATCTCATTTTGGAAAGAAACTCTTTGATTGGCCTCAATTTTTGGAAAGCGTCCCTTTAATGTGTGTAAATGTGTGAGTGGGTGTGTGTTATTAATCCTGTTCCCTGCATGATTCCCCCTCTTCCCCCTCCACCAGCGGCATGCTGGACGGGGTCACATGTGATCTGCTCTTAGCAGAGATGCAGGCCATGCGACAGGGAGGGCCAGTAATTGGAGTGAGCTGTCAAGATGGGGCTGTGTGTTTGTGTGTGTGTGTGTGTGTGTGTGCTGTGCACGTGCCAGGGAGGCTCCCCTCCCACAGGGTGGCACATATTAAAGTCCCTGATGAGACTAATGCAGGAGGAAATGGGTTTGGCGTTGCGCCCGGTCGAGAGGTGAAAAGGAAGGCTGGTCTGGGTCAACCATGACCTGAAATGAATGTGGAGCAAGTGCGAGAAAAAAAGCAGAGGACGAAGATGATTTGTATGCATTTCTCTTTCATGGGTGTAATTCTGTTAAGTTTTTAATTGTTCCTTCGGATTTGATTTGCAATGAATATTCATATTTTTTCCAAGTGATTCTTTAAATAAACACACACACACACACACACACACACACACAAAAGATTTTCTGTACCCCAAATCTAAAAAAGCAACATCTCATATTTGTATCATTACTGAATCATTGATCCTTCAGACGCAATTAGCTAGAGAGAGATCACAGCCCTTGTTTCTCTTTTAAGAGTTAATCAACAAATTAAAGATGCAGATTTGCAGCTAATGACGTGCCGACGTGAACTGCCAAAACTGCAACTCTTCCTTGCAGTTGACATGATTAACTACAATTATAAAAAAGGTAAAACAAAAGAATTAATGGAAAATCATGTCTAATCAAAGACACAAAAGAGATAATTGCGTTATGGGTGATGAATTAGTTATTATTAGTTTCTCAGACAATTTTGGTTTATTTTATCTTTGCCAGTACATGAACATCTGTAGCTGCCTTATTAGTGTTCGGCTCTGACGGACAGAAAAGTTACTTTGAGTTGTTTTTAAATTGTTTCATAAATTAGCCTGTGTTATTTGGGGTATTTAAGGTTTTCTTCTTTATTATTTTGTCTATAATTGCAATAACCTGCTTAATCTCGTGTAGATGTGACGTGAGGTGTTAACATCTCTTCACTTTTATTCATCTTTTGGTATCAGTGTGAACAATCTTTAAAATTACACATGATGAGTAAAAAATAATCATCTTAAAATGTGCAGAATTCCTTAATTATATGAAGTGTTTTGACCCATAATTGAAATTTCAGTCTTTTGAAAACATGAAACTTTTGTGCCTTGTCTGAAAAAAATCTATTAACAGCTAAAAGAAACACAAACTTTAAAGCAAAACAAAGAGTTTTATGACCTAATGACATATATATTTGACAGCTACTTGTTGATGATTTTTTTTAGAAGTGTTTTGAATATTTACTCCGTGTTGTTGTGCTATATATTTCAAAGGTGTTCTGCTTATTTAGCAGAGCTCATCGCTGATTTATAATAAAGGCTCTGGGTTCATAAATCACCACCAAAATCTGTCTGCATGTTCAAAGTTAAATCTGATTTTACAGCAAAATCTCCAGCTTTAAATCTCAACAGGAGAAAAGTTGTTATTTACGAGGCTGTAAACTAACAGGGTGGAAATACAAGTGAGCGGCGGTGGCCTGCTACGCCGGGTGGAAAGGCTCAGTGATAAAGCATCTTGTTAGCTCTACTGAGGAAAATATGCTTATCAAGCCGCATGTTAATACAAGCAGTAAATAATGTGATCATCGGCCAGCGATGCTGGAAATATAACAGCGTGAAGGAGCCTGAAGCCACGCTGACTACAGGGAGGTGTTTTGTGTGTGTGTGTGTGTGTGTTTTTTTTAAACATGGGCTACAAACTGTGAGAACTGGGTTAATGTGACCTGAGCAGTGAAGACATTAGCAGCAACACACACTAGGTGGACAAACACACACACACACACACACACACACACACACACACACACACACACACACACATACACAAGAGGGTTTTCATCACTTGTGGGTACATTGCATAGACTTACATTCATTTCCTGGAGACTAACCCTAACCCTAACCATAATCACTATTTGCCTATTGCTAACCCTAAACCTAACCTAACCTTACCTAACCCGTAACCCTATCCTCAGTCTTCACCCTAAAATGTAATGATTTAAATTGTGGGGATCTGTATTTTGTCCCCACATGTGACTGTGTAAACAGATTTTTGTCCCCACAATGTAATACATGGGCACATACACACACACACACACACACACACACACACACACACAGAGTTCTCTCAGCAGGGTGTGTAATTCGTGACACACACACACACACACACACACACACACACACGCAGAGCTTGCAAAACTTCACACAGCTGTGTAAAGGCGGCACACGTGAATAAAAAAATCTATGTAATGTGATGAATCGATGCACAAGACAAATTCTAAACAGATAATTATTATTAGCAAATTATTATGTTTTACTGGATGTGATCGGCTACACTCTCATGCTGGACAATATTAAAAGTCAGGTTTTGTTCTGCTTTCGTGTGTAAGCGAAGCTGCAAAGAGAGCAAATGCACAAATTTGGTTTACACAGAACTGTCTAATGTTCAGTTGTGGGACACATTTAAGATACGTATATGCATGTTTGGACCAGGCATAACTCAATGTTACTGTTCAACAGAGTAATATGAAGATGATGTGAACTTGCCGTATGATCATTTCATAAACATGTTGTTAAAAAATAATGACGACGCTGTAAAAAATGAGTTTTTGTTTCAAACATATAAAACACATAACTGAAACGTATAATTACTTTGAACATAAATGTTGATCATTGTTTACAGGATGTGATTTTGTAAATATTTGCAATATCCTTGAGAAATGCCCATAATAACTTTATAATGAGACTGCCTTTGAGAATTTTGCACCGTGTAAGTAAAATGATTCATAGAGGATTTTGTGTGTCCCGTTCTACTGGTTGATGTTCAATATTTCATTTTGAACATATTCAAAGATGTCTGTGATCGTTTGTCATGCCATTTGTGTATGTTTTTCAACCATATATGTGACTGAGCTACAGTATGTCGGTTTGTCATCTCTTTGTGCATGTTTCCTTGATTAAATAATAGTTATTTATGCATGCATCCTAGTATGACTACCCACTCATGTTTGCATAATACACAAGATACTAACTGTAAGAATCGAGGACACCATATTTTATATTCTTTAGGTTGATAATTACAACCTCTTGTTTTAATTCCAAGTAGTAGTGATTATGAAGAACTATGAAGCTGCATTACAGTGTAATTTTGACCACTTGGAGGAAGACAGTTATTATTAAGCTGCTGTGGCCAACAACTGCAAACTCAGACATCCAGACGTCCATTGGACATTGGACTCTTTAGCTGCTACATTTCTTGTCCACCAGCTCGTTGTTGAGAACCTGGAGGACTAAAGTGTACAGTCTATGTGCAGCTGCAGCGACAAAACAAGGAGGCAAAAGAGGTTAAACTCTGCACAAAGCTGCTGATTAATGTTCATTCTTTTTGAGTTCTGCACCAGAAGCCATTTTGACAAATTATCAGGGGAGCTGAATAAGGCCTGATCTCTGTTTCTTTAACCACACATGTCCCTGCTGGCATCAGAGACAATCCTGCATTAAAAACTTTTCCACTTCAGTGTGTTTCCATCATGCTGTCTTCCTCTCAGCTTTCCTAAAGTCTCACTAAAGAGGAAATAACACAAAGAATCACAGGACGGAAAGAACAGAAAACAAATGAACAGACTGGAGCTCTTTAGTTTTGATTAAAACAAACCAACAAATCGAATACGGCAAGTAAATACTTCTCTGGGAAGAATCAGCTTTCCTTGTGAGCTTCTTAAAAGCTTTTCAGAAGTGCACATCAACAGTTAAGGCACACAGGTGTTCAGTTTCAATCTCATCAGGGCCTGTATGTCTAGAGAATAACACACTTTTGTTGTAATACATTGTTTTTGCAATAAATCTTGGGGCTTCATCATTCCTCCATACTCAAACTGCATCCAGCACACAGGAACACAGAGGGTGACCTTTATGATCCTTTATGACCACAAGAATCTTTTCAGGAACTCATGAACTTTACCATATAGTAGCATGCAAAAGTTTGGGCACCCCAAGAGATTTGAGCTCTTAGATAACTTTTACCAACCTTAATTAGCTTGATGGTGATTGTTCAGGTGATACAAACTTCAAACCGTTATAGATACTCCCACTCCTCAAACCTTCTCCCAACAATCCTCTAAGCTGCTGCCTAGTACCTGAAAAGTACAATAATTGATGGCCACAAAGCAGGAGGAGGCTGTAAGAAGATTGCAAAGTTTTCAGGTAGTTGTTTCCTCAGTTTGTAATGTAATTAAGAAATAGCGGTTAACAGGAATGGTGGAGGTTAAGTTGAGGTCTGGAAGACCAAGAAAACTTTCAGGGAGAACTGCTGGTAGGATTGCTAGAAAGGCAAATTAAACCCCCCTCATTTGACTGCAAAAGACCTTCATGAAGATTTAGCAGACTCTGGAGTGGCGGTGCAAAACCTTTCCTGTGTCCTCATCACAACATTCAGCGTCAGAAGTTTACAAAGGAACATCTGAACAAGCCTGATGCATTTTCAAAACAAGTCTGATGACGTTAAACCAGAACTTTTGGGCCACAATGAGCAATGGTATGTTTGGAGAAAAAGGGGTGCAGAATTGGATCGATCAGGGTGGATCGATCATGCTTTGGGTTTGTGCTGCAGCCAGTGGGCACGGGGAACATTTCACTGGTATAGGGACAAATAGATTCATATAAATACCAGCAAATTCTAGAAGCAAACATCACACAGTTTGTATAAAAGCTGAAGATGAAAGAAGGATGGCTTCTGCAACAGGATAATGATCCTAAACACACCTCAAAAGCCACAATGGACCACTTCAAGAGGCTCAAGGTGAAGGTTTTGCAGTGGCCCTCACAGTCCCTACAGCTAAACTTCCAAACTCTGTTGGTGTATGCAAGACAGCCCAAGAGTCTGACACAACTAGAAGCCACTGGAAAGGAAAAATGCCAGCTGTATCTGCATGTCTCCTTTCCAACAAGCACAATTTAACAACATTCATCTAATTTTCTTAATAGCTAAAGTTGTTGAAATGCTGTTGGAAGGCAAACAGATGTACTACATGGACTTTCGTAGATCTTTTTTTCCAAAATCATGGAGTATAACTTTAAGAAGTCCACAGAGTGCTGCACACTTAGCAGAGGTCTCGGGGTGTACTACATCGCAATCAGTCCAGATATAAACAACTGCTGTGTGCCTCTGTGGTACATCTGTTTTTTAAGGGACCGTTCTCATGACTGTCCTTAACAGTCTTGGCTACGATTGTGAAAGGAGTGACTGTGAACTTGAGTCAACTCTGGTTGACCTGGGAGTTGGTAGAAAAATGGGGGTGGGGACCTTGATTTCCAGTATGATGAATCGTCGCACAGCATGCTCAAACCTTCCCCGAGGCCCAGCAGTGAAATTAACAAGTTTGGCAGCCTGGCGCTGCCCTCTCGGGCGGTCGCCGAGTGTTGCATTGCAGGAAGAGGGCGGGCACTGCCTCTTTGTCTCAATGGAGACAAATCTTGGGCAGACTGTTTGTTTGGGGAAGGGGTGTGAACGGCGAACAAGTCCATCAAATCAATTAGAGTCTTACGCAGAGACGGCCTGGCTTGGCCTGGGCTGAAGGAGCTTGGCCCGATCTTTTGTGAGGGGTTATGTGAGTCAGAGTGTTGCCACAGCCAACAGTCATGACTCGTGTTCTCACAACACCAGTATGAGAGAAGGGAGGAGGGGTGAAAAGCTTGCATATGGCCAGAGCCAGTGTGTCACATTTGGGCTAGAGTTCATATTGGGCTCAGATTCTCACACCAATGAACTCGTGAGGATTGTCGAGCTGCAACACTGCAGTCGTGTTTGAGGGTGAGATTTACCAGCTTAGAAGCGATGGGTAGAAAACTGCACTGCGTGTACACTGACACCCACAAGTCCAACTGCATACTTATCCTCCCCCTTATCCTTAGTCCAGCAGACAGTGTTTACGTTCTACGGTTCAGCTACTATCCTGTAAAAAAGTCAAATGCTACACTAAACTATTTTTGCATGATGAATGTGAGATAACTACATTTTCTGAGTGCATTTCCACAGAATCAGCACAGTGTAAAAGGAGGAAGAAGTGTCTTGTTATGGAGTGAACTGTGTAAATTATAGCACCTACAACATAACAGGTTAGTTGAGGACCTGATGTGCAAAAACAAGCATAAATGTAAATTTCCCGTCAAAGTACAAAAGCTTTTTGTTTATATCTCCTTGTGTAAAGCTTCACTCGCAGTGATCCTGGACGAGAGAAGTAGTATTCCTGTCTGTCAATAATCAAGCTCGGATCCTTTCCAGATCAGTGTCAACTTAACACATCAATTAACTGCCATGTGATTTCTCAGGTGATGGAGGCTTTCTCACCTTGACTTTCTAGTTTCGAATATACGCAAATTAATCTGTTCACACTTTCCAATGTGTCCGATTTTCTTTTTCTCTCTTTAAAAATGTGAAATCAACAGACAAACGTTTTTTTCTGCTTGAAGCAAAAGACTGCATTTCATGGCCTCGCTGGGCGGGAGGTGGGTGCAGATGGGTGTTTGAGTAGAGTAAAAGGAGGCAACTTTTGGGATGCAGCTATATTACAAGTTCTTGTGATTAATACTAATACTAATAGTTCTGATACATCCAGGAGAGCCTGGTAAAGAAGAAGAATTTGCCTCAGTGTGGTTATATTGTTGCATTTAGCTGTCGATCCGCTGCCTGAGAGGCACTAAAAACAACACTGCGCTACTTCCACCTTTGCTCCTGACAGATGAGACAAAATCCACACTGTCACTCGATCTCAGCCAGATAAACAGACTGTACACGTACAGTAGGTTGTTTGAGGCATTTCAACATATCACTAATCTTCTCGTTTTTCTTCTGAGACTTGTTGTATCTGTGCTTTTCCTGCTATGACATGTCAAAATGTCTGCTGCAGTGCTGAAGCAATTGGTCCATTTATTAAGAAGTCACTTGTCAGTAAATGAATCAACAACTATGTTCATAATCAACATATTAATTCAAAAAAATGAACAGATTAATCAATGACAAAAACATGCTTTAGGTACGGCCTTTGTTTGCCAAAGGAGAAACATAATATTAACAATGTAATACATAGTCAGCCAATATTGTCTGATGTAACAGTCAGTCTCTAGTTAGCGACTACATCTCCAAATGTCAACTTCCACGTGTGAAATGAAGTTTCTGTCCCTGCTCTTTTCGTGATTTAAATCCCAGCAGTAACACTGATTGCACTGTTTAATTAAGCAGGTTCTCAAGCTCTGCAGTGGGTCAAAACTCGTATCTACTTCTGCTGCAGCCATGAGCACAAATCTGAGTGCGATCTGTATTATGTTAATTTATTTGCATATGTTGGTAACTACAGACATTCACAGTTGCCTGAAGCCTCATCTCAAAACTCTCAGTATTAAGTGTAATTATTCACCAGCGTGGAGCGCCTCCATTCTCTACTGCACAGCATTAAAAAGGCTAATATAACTGCTGTTTTCCTAATGGCGAGGTTGGTGGCCATGTAATTCATTACTATGTGCATACTGCAAGTCTCAGAGGATATTTCACCAGGAGGACCCACATATGATGTTACGTTAACTGGCTGAGAGCATTTCGTTGCAAGTTTCCAAGTTTTTTGGGGAGTCAAGCTGTACTGTTAGGGTGACATGCATGCTAATCAGCAATGCCTCATCCTCTAGTCTTTTATTATGCGCTTTTCAACACAGCGTGTCAAGATTATTTCGTTTGAAGGAAAACGCCAGCTGTCATGTTTTATGCATTCGCTTTTCAGTTCAATTTCTCATTCACGTGGCTGTTGGAAAATGCAGCTTGACTTGTGCTTCAGCTTTTATATTTTACAGCGCACAGGTTTCATACAGTCACTGCAGATGCTTCGGCCTTGACTGCAAGCCAGCAGACTAGACTCCATGCAGCGGTGATGGAATATGACACCAATGCAGCGTCTGGATGGAAGGGTGTTGGCATACAGCTTAATTTCATTTTTATCTAGCTGAAGCTATTATGACTGCACAGTTCACTTTTTCCTGAATAGGTAAAGCATAAATACTTCTCTGGGTCGATTAATAATTCACAAATGATACCTTAAAAACAAACTAAAACAGAATACAGAATGAAAACAGGTTTGTGGTAAATCCAGATGTTTGCTTGTTGTCTGCAAGAGGAAACTGAATCGCTGCCAAATTATTTTGAGGTCAAAGTCTTGCAATTCAGTTCTGACAGAGCACTTACATAAGACTGATCAATCAATGTGATGACATCGTGAACCTTCCAGGTTCAAAGATATTATTGACATGTAGTTTAATACCTGGACAGGTAGGACTCAGACAATTTTTAACATTTTTTTAGGGCTGGAACCTCAATACTTAATCACTTGTAATGTGTATGTAGAAACATGCATTGATAAATCAAGTGCAGTAAGCTGACATTAAATGCCCTGTCAGGTCTTCCTCACATATTCTTGAATCACATATTTCCCAATTTAAGTGGCAAGTTTGCCAATTTTGTGTTAGAAAACTTCTTGCATGAGTGCTTCTGTAGAGAGAGAGTTCAGACAGGTACTCTACTCACACTAAAGTGAAGTACCATTATTTTGTTATCTGTGCCAGAACTCAAGTGTCGTGTTGACGTCAATGTCCAAAACATTTCAAACAACATTCTCTTTTTTTTCCCATTTAGATGTAATATGTGGTACGCAGGTGTAAGTCTATTGTAAATTAACATGAATGAAATGAACTCCTGCATACTAACTTCAAATCACAAAGAAGTTCATCAAAACGACAAATGTGTCCATCCCATTTGGCTCCTTGTCAGGTCAAAATCAGTTCTTTCATTTGACAAAAAACACCAAACTGCTCAGTGCATCAGCGTTAAAGAAAGAACCCTGCCTCACTGTATCCTAAAGTTTCCTGATTTAGATGAGGAAATATCAGTTCGACTAAACAGTAAACAAGCTTAAGATTCTGACTGAACATTTATGAGCAACTTTCAACTTTTGACTGACTAACCAGCTCTATTCAAAATACTGGTAAGTCTGTTCTTACACTATCAACATACATATATGACAGTATGTCAAAATATCCCATATACTGCAGCGATTCAGACTTAACTCTTCACACACACATACACACTGATAACTTTTTAAAACGTTTTTTGGCAAATTTGCTGAACTTTTTCTTAACTATAACTGACCACTTCATCATGATATGAATGAAAGTCAATCGATGACAATCCTGAATTATCACCCAGCCATAAGAGCGATCTTACGACGAGCAGTCGACAGCAGGACTATCAGATCAGTCTAAGTGCAGGGCAGCAACTCTCACGTACTCGATCTGTCTAATTGACTCAAATATTCTGCCCTGAAATCCCAAAGGCCTCTGGAGCAAAACCTGCACGCACACACACACACACACACACACACGCACACACACACACACACACGCTCACAAACACACATGCAAATGTTACACATACACACACAGAGGCCCCCTGTCCCCTTTGCTTTCTCCTCCATAGCCCCGGCTTCATTAGCAGTGGTTTGCATCATCCCCGGTGAAAACGTCACATGTCATCAGTGACTCCATTCTTTATCACTTCCTGCGGTATAGACAGTGTAACCTTCAGAAACCTGCTGCCCACAGTTTTACGTCTTAATTAGGAGCACTGTCAGAGGCGCCCAGCGCCCCTCGTCCCAATGTGAACGGACAGAGAGGGATGGAGACGGAGAGGGAGTGTGAAAGACGCAGAGGAGGACAAAGTCAGACACGAAGACAGCAGACAAAGGCGGTGAGAGAGACGGAAGGAAAAGATGTACAGCAGAGGAGAAGGAGAGAGGGGCAGGCGGGCAGGGAAAAGAGGGGGGGTTAGAGGGTGAAGAGACGAGGATGGAAGTTGTGACTGTGCAATAAAAGAGACATGAGAAAGTAGGTAAAGAATTGTGTGTGAAGCAAAGTTTCATCGAGCAAAACAAATGATGATACTCAGACTGCTGAGAAGTACATAAGTACGTTCTGATGCAGAAAAGAACACACTCAGATTATAGTTCAACTTAAAATATGTATATGTAAGGCTGTTCTGATACTTGTGCCAATACGATGCCTCATTTTACGAGAACAGTACTTCTTTTTTTATTTAACAGAAGAACTTCTTAAATGATCAATGCTGTCTGAACACAAGCAGCCAGGTTAAAGGCTCTCGTCAGACATTCACTGTCATGGTTTAGTATCAACAGGCACATTTTAGCAAGTATCAAGAAAGTATTGAAGTTTAAAGGAGAAAACCTCAACATAAATCTAGAATGTCTACAACATTTAACAGCCAGAAAATGTCCACGAAACACACAAAAGACAGCAGAGGTCAGGTGACTATGCTGTTCCAGCTGCAGTCCAGGAGGCTTCAGGTGTCCTTTCAGTGGAAACAAATGGTGACGAAACCCAGTGAGGTCAAAACCAGTGAGCATTTTAAACAATTACGCCTGACTAAATAATGACTTCTGATATGATGCTTGTCTTTGCTCCGCTTCCCTTGCTAGGACTATCTGAAAAATGTTTTTTTCTGTGACCAAAAAACAAACAAACAAAAAACAACTGTATTTTTTTAATAAGGCACAAAGGACAAAAAACAAGATTCTCATCTGGAGACAAAATACTTTCATGTGGGTTTTGTTGAAGACAGCAGCGTTCAGCGGCAGAGTACAGAGAGAGAAAAGGAGGAGGAGGATGGTTTTCACTGGAAGTTGTGTTGGCTACTTGCTCAGCGAGAAAGAGTGAAAATCCGGCTTAGTGGCGAAAACACTGGAGACGCTTGTGTCCTCAGTTTGGGGACAGCTGACGGGTTAACACTATTAAGACTGCAGAGAACACAGGACTGAATGTGCATCTGTGCTCTCAAACAGTGGGATTGAACGCCGCAACAGAGGCGTTCACTCAGTTTCAGATACATAGACAGACGGAGCGCAGAGAAGCAAAGGGACGACTCAGGAACACAGATTCTTTTTGTTTTTTTTGCTACTACATTTCTATGATGGCTTTATCTTTTTGGGAAGTTCATAAGCAAACACAGCTTTGAGATGAATTAAAGATTTTATCTGATGAAAGTAGATCATCACAGTATGCTCTGGTTTAATTCACCTAATACAGTTTTTCAGTTGTTTGGTATTTCTGTTTTCTGTTTAATTTGCATTTTAACTGCATGTAGAGCATTACGCCTGCATTTCATCTGATCTGTGCCCCGTAAAGCCCAAGTTTCCTGACAGCCCCTGGGTGGATATCTGCTACTGCGGTCCTGACAAACAGTTATATGAAAAAAC
This sequence comes from Chaetodon trifasciatus, assembly GCA_037975065.1. Classification (NCBI taxonomy): domain Eukaryota; kingdom Metazoa; phylum Chordata; class Actinopteri; order Chaetodontiformes; family Chaetodontidae; genus Chaetodon; species Chaetodon trifasciatus. The sequence continues at coordinate 17,166,640 of JBBMOE010000004.1, forward strand.
AACAAACAATAAAGGAAGATCCCACTGAAGCTGCACTGGCGCGCTGCTGTACAGCCATGAAAAAAGCCATTAGAGCACTTAAGCATTAATTAAATCTATATCATCATTACTCAGTATAATTGAAGGTGAGACAACCTATCAATTGTAAAAGATCACACTGTCATTAAGGTTAATAAGCTGTTTTATAAACTATCGTCATTAACATCAGATACATCTATTATAATGATAAACGACATATTGATAAAATAGGTGGCAAAATTGGCGTCTTCTTCCAAGATGGTGTACAGTGGCATGGACAGCGTGAGACAAATGAGACCGAGAGACGAGCGAATCAAAGTCTCATTGAGATGAATTCTTAATTCTGCACTTTGCTGTAGGGAAAAAGAAATGACAACTACATCTGGAACCCCTTCAAGAATGTTTTCAATTAGCCGCTGCGCCGTTTTGCCAACTATTGTCACATCTGCATCTTTTCTCTCAATCAATTATGAAACGCTTTAATTTATTCATGGGATACTCAGGCTCCAGTTGTGAGAATGTATGACAAATTCGACCCCTGGAATGACAGAAAAAAAAGCTTTCAGCAGCATCCTTAAAGAAGACATCTGTTTAAATCACAGGGCATGCAGTGAGGACTTGCATAAAGATTGTTTTCAGTAAATAAAACCGCCTTTCAACTGTGTGACCGCACAGCTGCTGACGCGCTTTCAACAACTGCATAAATGTCGGACAGATGACATTTTGAGTCTCTTCAGCCACGGGACATTACAGGAAAACTGTTTGGCATTTTTTAATTCTTTTTTTAAAGTATAACATACATGCAAATCCACACATTTGCATCTGCTGCGAAGCACGTATCGCGACAAAAGCAGGCTGGAAGCAAGAAGGTCTCAGGCTTTTTCTCCTCAGCTGAGGTCACTTAACACAAGGAGCAAAAAATTAATCAGCATCAAATACAAATTGAAACGTCTTCAAATAGGTGTCGAGCCTACTATTTAGGATGAAAGAGCTTGGCCCATTTGCATGCTCAAGCTCATTAGCATAATTAAGCTCATGTTAAAAAAATGGCAAAGGCCTGGCGTTGAAGGAGTTAACGAGGTGGAGCCAGTAATTGGACCAGGAGTGACCCTTTCACGGCCGGTGACGGGGACGCGGTTAATTCACTTAAATGGTCACTGGAGGCCGATCCAAACAGAGACAATTAGCATCTCGGCCTGACTGACTATTGAAAAAAATAAATAATAAAAATTACATGAACTAAATAACCACACGTGGGAGGTTGGTACATGAAACATCTGTCTGCTCAGCGTTACAAGTCATTTCCGGACAGTTACTCCTCAAGTCTGAACAGATATAATATCAATATCTAACTCTCTGAACTGATTTAGTGATGACTTTCACTTTTCTTTAGGTATTAACATTCTGTGCCCTTTTACCGTGATTACTAAAGCTTTCTTCAAAATAAGGGCTTTAAGAGCAAAGACATGTTGGACCTTGGGGTGACTGACATATCAATCAGTGCGGAGATGTCGGGACATTTTCTGATCTCCAGCTTTACTCATCAATTCTGAAATGAAACTTTTCTGCAAGGATTCTGTGCCCTTTTACCGTGATTACTACATCTCACAGACGGATCACATATTTTCCTCATTTGAGCTGAAATGATCTGTGCGCTTGGTCTGTGTGTCTGCCTGTGCAGCTTCACAGCATCAGTCACGTTCTAAATGAACTGCAATAAACACTTCAGCCACTGAAATGGGTGATTACTAGATATCCACACACATTAAAATATATAAGTTAGTGCTTCATGGGAGCATCTTTGGACTTTGTGAAATGTCGTACCTGGTCCATGTGCCTTGAGTTTGGTACCTGTGGAGGTTCCCACTGGGTGTGATCTAGGCCTGGGTAACAGTTCCATGGTCTTTTTATTTTCCATATTGTATATTTGGACTTTTGCCAGCTATAAAACATAATAATGGAGACCTGCACCACTGGTTGTATTACTTTGGCTACTGCATGTTTTATTTGGCATTCATTGATGTATCAATATGGTTAAAATATGCAAATTACAAATGTAATGCAGAAGTCATTTAGACCAGGCCTTCTGCCATCTGAAGCTATGGATCTTCAAAGACTGATTTGCCTTTCAGAAGGTCAGTGACCTGTAGGAGCTCCTTCATCTTTAGCACAGCAACAGGACAACAGCAGAGGGAGAGGGACAGAGGAGCATAGAGGGGGAGGAGGAGGTGCGTGCGTGTGTGTGTGTGTGTGTGTGTGTGTGTGTGTGTGTGTGTGTGTGTGTGTGTGTGTGGGACGGTCATGAAGACCAGACTGCAAACCAGTGAATAGAGACACATTAGTGACACTTCACTGCTCGATTCACAATGGAGGAGAGGGGCTCAGTGGCGAGATGTTCAGGGTGTTTTCCGTTCAATTTCTGACCAAAACACATCAAAAATATATTATTCACAGTGAGCCTGCATGACTGTGTTTTGCAGTGAAATCAGATTTTTACAAGAAAAGATAATCTCATGTTCAGAAGAATTACAGAGACTCATTGACTGGGTAATAACTAGCTACAACAAATACAACATCATCAACAACGGTAAAGCTTGAGGATTAAACAAGTCCGGAAGAAAAACAAAAAAACTTCAAAACTGTCATGTTGTAGATTCAATATGAGAATTACCATCTGAGGTTCAGTGGCACATGTTTACATGTTTATTCATAACGTACGTCTGTTATCAAACGCAAACATTTTAGATCACATAACATGCAGCTTCATACGAGGGCCCTTCACTACATATTAGCCGGCACCGTCACACCGTTACATTCATGTGTACAAAATACGAGCCGGCTAATTGAATATTCACTGTGAACATATTCCCTACATAACATTACTCCCCGCTTCCATCTTTTTAAAAATTCAAATGGATAGGAGGAGAGGAGGGGAGCATTAGAATACATTACTGCATGTATGTGTGATCCTCCCCCCTCCTCGCCTCTTTCTCCTCCCTCCTCTATATGTCTGTCAGGAGGTGAGCCGAGGAGGAGGAGGGCAAAGTGCACGCGACAGCGCCGGCCTCGGCAAAGCTGACGTTAACAATAATGTAATTTAATTAAAGCCAAGATCCCAGCGGTCCTCGCCAAACGACGGGCTTTGATTTTAATAGGTGATGAAGAAAAGGCTCGGCACACGGCGACACCGCCACCGCGCCAACCAGTCTGAGGGGTTCTGGGAAAAAAGGCACCGGCAGGACATCAGTTTAGATTGTATCAGGCAGAGGGGGCGTGAGGGGGTAGGATAGTGGGTGCAGGTACCAGCCCCGGCCACCCAAATACAACAACACCGATCAGTTAATGGAGAGGAAAAGAGGAGACCTCCAACAGGGGGGCTGGACAGTCCCAAAAACAAAACCAAGGACAACAACGCTGGAAAATACTTGACCGAGTCAAAAAATACTTTTGCAGTCCAGTGTATGAAGCTGTGCTAAGTGGATTTGACTGCAAAATGAGATTTAAAGGAAGAGAAAAACAAGAGCTAATCCAAAACTGACCGAGGAGAGATCAGAGTCAGAGTGCTTACACGAAGACAAATGACATTAAATCTGGAGGGATATTAAAATATCTAACAAACAGCTTGTTGTGGTTTAATTTTTTTTTCTTCTTTGGGTGACATGGGGCTTGAGAAACTGTTTTGCTTTGTTGTTGTTGTTTTTTTTACTGTTCAAAATCCATCTCTGTAATAATAATAATAATAATAATAATAATGATAATAATAATAATAATAGTAAGATAAAAACAAGGTAAAACCTTGGGAAGAAAAATCTGTTTTTTTCTTATTTGTCTCTTATTTAATGACCTCAAAGTCTGGGTTGCAGAAAATATGTGTGTATGTGTCCAGATACATAACATGTGGAAGATCTCTGAATGACATTATGTGCATGTGTTTGACAAATACAGTTTCAATGAGGCTTTTCATGAAAATATAGCGATTCCACAAAACCTGAAGAATTCAAGTTACATAGATGTGAATTCATTCTGAAATTAAAATGTTTAAAATGGTTGTTAGAGGAGGTTTTCTTAAGCAAAAAAGATCTTTGATGCCACAAATCCAAGACTCAGATTCTGAGTAATTTGGGGAGACCTAGCAGGGATTTGTCTTGATGTCTCACTAATCATTTTCTCATTATTTCTCTTTTTCCCACATTAAATTACTTTTCACTTTACTCCTCCAACCAGCCGCCACCAACAACAATTAGCTTATTTCTTCCTGGTCCAAGACACACACGCATGCACGCACACACACAGACACACACAGACACACACACACACACACACACACACACACACTGGGAGGGTCTCCTCATTGGTAATCCTGTTACCAGCCAGGTCCCAGCCTGGACTTGCCGTGCTGGGGCATGGATGAGGAGGGGAAGGGAGAGGGGGGATTAACATAGCGGTCATTATCAAATTTACAACCAGTCATACAGACATCTGCCCTACTTTTCCTCGGTTAATGTAAAAAGAACTAATCTGGTTAAGAGAGCACGGGCGCAGCTCATAAATCGGCGGCGCTCTTCGCCATAGTTAAAGCTGTCACTTCTCTTGTGGGGGAGCGGCGGCTGAATGGAGCTGTCAGCTGGCTACTTGTTAGGGCTAACAAGGCCGTCCACTGATAGGACTAATGAGGCCCAGGGCTCACCGCTACCCCGCACAGCCCACCACCACCACTGAGGCTGCTGCTGTATTACGTGCTATGTAATGCATAAAGAGCTCTGAGGTGTGATTATTAGCGACAAATGAAGAAAACAAAACAAAACGCACATCAGAAACATCCGTCTGAAGTCTTTTAGTCTCATCTGGACAAGGAAAAAATCTTGCTCGGGTAAAATATCTCCACTTCTTCTGAGGAGTTTACCTTGTTTCAGGAATTTTCATTGAAGGACATATATATACACGTATATACATATACACACACACACACACACACACACACACACACACACACACACATATATATTACACATTTATAAAATAGGTAACTGCACATTGAGATAAATGACAGTTGATGTTTGAGTTTTTATTTTTATTATCAAAAGTGAAGATAATGTCTCTACTGACAGAGCCTTGTTTTAAGAGTTATTTTAAAAATACTGTAGACTAAATTAGTTAAGAACATTATGTTTCGCAGTGCACAAGGAAAAAACTGCAACACATGACTTTAAACACTGTTTAGATAAAAACAGTTTCATGGCACTGATGTGTGACTTTTTTTAAATACTTACTTGAGCACGTAACACTGTATTATTACCACTGCAAAGAAAATGTTCAGATTATTTTTGTGTTACATTCTTACAATGTTAGTTATCTACATGAGGCCTGAACATGAATGGTTTTGCTGTATATTCATGCGTCTAAATACCCAGAGTTGATACGTCTTGTTAAGGACTAAACTATGCTCGTTTATACAATTTGATGTAGGTTATGTTATTAGCAATTTAGCATCTTAAATTAGCATCTTAAATGTCATCAGAAAATCCAGAGGTTGAATGACCACACTGTTTAACTGAAAAGATATGTCAAGCACTTAAGGCAGAAATACACTCATGTACTCTCAACTTTAAAACTCTTGAGTAAGTGATAAATCTGAAGGAGTGACGAACCCCTGCAGCCTTCCCAGAACTGTTGTATTTTGCAGTGGCGGCCAGCTACCAGTCCTGTTTGTCCGTCTCCCACATATGACACGCAGAGCAACAAAGAAGCTAAGAAACGCTAAATAAATGTCTCCCCCCATTGGCACGGAGATAAACGTGGTGTTGGCGGTTGGGGGTTAAATGTCAAGCATGAGTAACTGATCTGATTGTTATTTTGATTTCAGCTTTGTTTTTCTGAGTCAACTCCAGCCTTTTCCAACGAAGCCTCGTCTCTTCTCCCAACACTTCATTATTTGTGACGCTCTGGTTTAATTCCAATTACCTCTGTTAATTAGGAAATCTCATGCTCTCTGATCTAGGGCTTCGTTTCAACTTAATGTCATTTGCCAGGTTGTTTAGCTTCGATTAAAGCCTTTTATTGTGAAATTAAGTGTTACATTTGTTTCAACGAGGTATTTACTTGTGTGATGGTAAACATCCTGACTGATGTCAACATGTAGAAATACTCCCGCATGCATTACCCTGTTTATTCTGCATTAGTCCTGCTGTCAACTCTTTCTTTAGGCATATCTTGGTACCACATTAGCATATTGTCTTCTCAGACGTTTAGGTAACAAATTATTCCATTCAACGGCTGTGGAGAGAGCAAAACGTGGGCCTTCTGCAATCCCGAAAACCTTCAAGGATGTGTCATCGCTTGGCTCTTCTCAGGCATTTATTTTAACACTGAACAATACAGTTTGACGGCTTTTATTAGCTTCAAGAAAGATGTTCTCACCATATTCAGTGTGGCATTGTAATGCAACAAGATAAAAGCAACAAACAGGAAGCGTGAAAGGATGAGAATGTGTACATCTGTTTACGTTTTTTTGAACAATGCTGAGCAAATGTTTGCTCCGCTTTACATGCTGAGATCAAGTGACAAAAGATGCAAAGAAAGAAGCTGCTAAATGCATCCTTTACAGTATGTATGAGACTGAATAAACAGTCTGTTGCATGAATCTAACTGCTGTGCAGAGCATAAAATGTTCATCATCCATTCTCACTGTCTTCTAAGATTTTGTGGCCATCACAGCTATCACCTCTCCTATCTAATAAATGGGTCATTGTGTATCTCTCAGGCCATAAGCAGCCGGCATGATTTCCTGTGAGGCAGCCATTTCCTCTCTTGGATTTATTCCATGTGGCCTCCCTTCCCAGTACATACTGATACACCAGTACAACCAGTATGGCAGCCAGTTTACTGCTGATTCTATGGCATGGCTGAAGTCCAATATTTAAATCTGTACTTAAATTTGATTCAGTGGTGGAGAAAGTTGGGTTTATCTAGTCTGCTGCTGGTGATATTGTAATTACTCATGCAGCATATTTCTCTTTCAACAGACCAGTGATAGTTTGCTCCTCAAAAGGACTTAATGTTGCCTTTTTAAGCCCAAACATTTACAATTTATATCACCTGTGTAATCGTTAATGGTATATGTTTCTGCTTTTGCTGTAGAATAATTCGACCATCTTTTGACACCATGTTCTATGTCACAGTTCTGGTATTATTGGCATTTCTCCAAAGTAAATACCAGTGTTGCTGTGTTCAGTGCAGTCAGACCACGATAAATAAAAGTGAAGTGAAGGGAAGTACAAATGCATTCAAGGCAACATAACTTAGACAAACCCATTAAAGCGACTGCTTTGAATGAATGAATAGAAATCAAGAGATGCCTCAAAGGGAGGACATCAGTCTGAAATTATACCTTGCTTTGGAAAAATGGAGAGTAACTCACACACGAGTTTAATGGTACAAAACCTGTAGTACTGCTTCTAAAAGAGCACATTTCACATAATCCCTCTCAATTGCTATTACAAAGATGTTCAGATCGAAGCTTTTCTCTCTAGCTTTTCTGAAGATGATAAACATATTGGAATAATCCCCCCCCCCAATCAGCCGTTCACTCATCTACCATCTGTCAATGAGAGGAACTCTGAAAGAAACTTGAGCTCCATTTGCTCTGGAAGAACATTTCCCACAAAATGTGACCCGGCAGCACACAATGTAAAAATGCTGTGTAGAGGCCAGAGAAAGGCTGCCAATCCTCTCAGACATGGTCTTGTTTGTTTACAGCAATTATAATCATGTCTCATAATGAATGTGGTAATTACTGATGAGTTACTGATGTTAAAATGCTACATGTAGCACCTTCGTGCCAGTCAAATACTGAAAATGAAAAGCAAATATCTTCGTCCAATTTCCAGTCTAATGTTTCACTTGGCTCTATTTCCATGCAAACAGTCACCTCGCAGCACCTTGCAGCATCCTAATTGAGCCCTGAGAAACTGACAGGCACTATGCCGGGCTGCTGAGGAAGGAGAAAATAAACCCAAGCATGTATTTCTGTGACCTCCAAGGGCAGCTCGGCCATGCCATGCCACACCGTGCCATGCCAGGGTATGCCAGGCAAGCAGACTGTCACCTCTACCCTCAGTGGCCCTAGGCTTATGCCAGCCTCGTCCTCCTTTTTTTTTTTTTTTTTTTACACCTCCCTTTTACATCCATTCCTTTCTCTCTCTCTCCTCCCTCCATCTGACAGGACTCTTCCAGAGCAGGTCGGTGGAGTCCCTCTGCTCACAGTCACTTAATTAAACGCTCCCACAGCACTGTCGACAACGTGACCAACGGCTGTTAAATTAAGACGCTGTCGCAGTCGGGGCACTGAGCACTGGCAGGGTGAAGGAAAGATAAACCAGCTGAGAGGAGGGAGGAGGAAGAAGAGACACAGAGGAGTGGGAGACTGCCCCCACCATTCACATGTTCTTCATCTGTACGGTTTCTTTGAGGCATTTTAGGGGGAATCTCTACTGTCTTATTCCTAAATCCAGTCTGCCTCACTTATTACTTTGCCCAAGATTATGCACATATAAATATGTCCTGTTTTTTCTTAGCTTACACGCTTTAATTTCAAAGAACTAACAGTATGATGTTAGATGCAATAGAGACAAGCTGGGGCAAGACAAATAGGAGTTAAAGAGAGGTGAATAGATTTCCTTCTTCTGTTTGGTTAAATGGTTGCAGAGGTTGTGCTGTGATGATGTTTTGACATCTTGAACTAGATTCAAGATGCTTGTTGGAGACACATGCTTCTGTTTTTGCTCTGTGTTCTTACTCCAGCCCATCCTCACCAGAAGTACAGTTGTATAGATCGTCTGTGCAAGTAATTTATTACAACCCATATTTATGTTTATTGTTCGGTGGTGACCTCTAGTGGCTGTGGTTGGAAGTCCGATTCCGTAGTATAAAGAGCAAGAAAGTCTGTATATGGAGGAGGTGGGGTGGATGGTTAAAACAAATCCAGGAGACTAGTGTGAAACCGAAAGTCAACACTGACTTATTTTAATCCAAACTATGACCTTTTCTTAAAACTAACCAAGTAGTTTTGGTGCCTACGGCTCACCAAACTGCGACAGTTTCAAGACGTTAACCATGTAATGACAAACACCTGGTATGCCGGCTGCTGGTATTTTCCAGTGGTCATGAATACTGCTACAGTGTTTTGGGAATCATTGGCAGTCGACCTATTCGGTCATTTAGGTATGAGGACGTGTTGTTTTGCTATGAATGATCAGTACTTATCACCTCATTACTACTTTTTGCCGCCCCCTGACAAAAATATGATTAACTCAATGGCAAATATGCTTTAGCGGTAGTATAAAGGTCCATCAGATAATTCCATTAACCTCCACACACTGCAGCATAATCAGCCCACACGTCCCCCTGGTGAGGAACAGATGAGAAGAAGAGGAACAAATGGAACTCCACGCAGACTCAGAAGAACTTGGCTTGCCTACTCTTGTGTGTCTTTTTCCGTAGGTGGACACAGAGGGTTTAATGTATGGTGATGCATCATTCATTGCATACCTTGTTTGGACATTTTGTGGACAGCTGCTTTTAGAAAACAATACCAAGAGTGTGAAGGTGTGTGTGTGTGTATGTGTGTGTGCTTGGGGGGCGGGGGGGGGGGGGGGCAGTTGAATGAGAAAGAAAATGAAGAAATAAAAATGCATGCACACCACCGCCTCTTCAAAAAGAGCCCAAGTCAACACGAGAATAAGGCCAACCTCCCTGTCTCTCACTGCCACCTTCCTCTCTTCCTCTACCTGCTGTCCCCAGTCGATCCCCGGCAAAACTTGGCGGCAGATGTTGCTGTGCTAAGTTGGCTCTGAAGTGCCTCCCCGGCTCCCCTGTCTCACCGACAACACAGTCAAACCACATTAGATCTCTTTATTTGTGCCTGGGGCAAGTTCGGCACTGCAGCTGTGTCCACCCCCGCTCTACCTTTGGTGTTGAAGGCCCTCCGGCACTAAATGTGAGACCACAAAAAAAAGAAAAAAAAAGAGAGAAAAAAACTGTTTCACTCTCATTTTCTGTCTCTCTTCTGCATCTGCTGACAATCCAGCAGTCTGGCTCCGGGCGGCAGCACTGAGGGAGGGATGTATTGGGGGGTGTGTGAGGAAAGGAGGCTGCTGAGGGAGGGAAGAGGGGTGAGGATGGTAGCTCTGCAAGGAGAGGGGGAGGTGAAGGGGGTGAGGGTTTGGCATGGACACCCGGGTCCCCGTGCTGAACAGATGTCTGCGACAACCTGCTTCCTTACACCTGTACGAGTCCTTGTAACCCCGCGGATGCAGCTAGCTGAAAAATTCATGACCCTGGAGGTTTCCTGTCCGCCATCAAAGACTGCCGCCCTCCCTCCTCTTCTCCCTCGCTGCCTCCCCTCCCTCCGCTGCTGCTCCTCTCCTCTCTCTTCTCCACGCCACCGCTGCCCGCTCTGCCATCTACACCTAACCTCCCACCGGACAGTTCAGACTTCTCTCACTTTGATCAAGTCAAGTTTATCTGTTAAGCCCAGTATCACGCGCATGTCTTGTACAGGCCTGAAGAGGGCCAACAGGAGCAGATACAGACTCAACATCAACTCTGTACGAAGACAAGGAACAATAAAAAACTGAATTTATGAAAAGATTATATGAATAAAATTGTCAGTAAAAAGTGCACTATGGGAATAGATCCAGGTAAAAACTACTCCAGCTCCAGAAGAGCCACTGAATGGACACTGAGCTGAGATGTTTTGTCAACCTACACACTACTTTCTCCCATAGAGAATAAGCATTGAGTAAATGTTCTAGTTTCCACTGGCGGACTATGAGTTAACTTGTTGATGCAGTTGTTGAAAAGCTGCTTCAAAATTAAATGTCACTCTAAAGAGGTGCTCTTCTTGAAAGTAGAGAAATCATTTAAATAAAAGTATTGTATTGCTCATCATGACGTTAGGAATTAAACTGTGAGCCAGTGCAGGATTTAAAAACATCATAGCTGCCTTAAAAATAAATTATTTCTCTTTTCACCAACATCCAGTTTCCATTTACCATTGACTACCGCTCTGTTAAGACATAACTTCAAACACACGCAGTCCTCGTGGTCTCCTGTTTGATTTTCTCCTGCGTCTGCTGCGTAGACTCTTGATCAAAGACTTAAAGTGGAGTTTGGCACAGTGATCGACCTGTGAATGAAGTGAGCCAGCGGTGCCGGGGACTCCGCTGGCAGCCCTTCTTCCATGTCCTCCTCTATCCTATGAGCTTTGACAGAAGCGGTTTACTCACCAGTGGGCTTCACTCTATATTCTACTCTGTTTGCTCGGAGCAACTGAGGTGACCTCTTGTGAGGTAACATCTATCATCTTTTACACAGTGGGGGCCGCAGCCATGATGTTTCCACATTCTGCCTTTTTCTGCTTAAAACTCAGACAGTTAGATGAATATTGGGCAGGAGAAATATTGTCATTTCAATATGAAAACAGCAGCCTGTCCAACGAGCGCAGTGCAGGAAAATATGCCTGTTTGGTCATCTGATGAAAACCCTGGCCTCAACATTAAACTTCATAACAACACAAACAGCAGCAGCCCATTTAACAAATCCTTAACAATTTATCATGGCAATGACATAACTAACATCATACTTGAGTCCTTCTTGCCCTTACAGAGTAATTCCTTGCACAAAGATACCTCGACAGCATGCACGACTGCTAAAGAAAACAGGCATTAACGACTGGCCTGCACTGATTTGGTGATTTGTAGGTCAGAAGACGTTTAGGTTACATGTTACTGCTGTTGACAGCACTTCAGTTACTACACTTTCATGTGTAGCAGGCCGTAACTACATGATGAAACAAAGTCACTGAAAAGATTGTCAAACAATGATTATATGCGACCTAGATGTCAAGAGCAGTTTTAACAGTGATATGTGGACATACAGATGATAGGTCAAAAGACACTGATGTGTTTTTTATATTCTGGCATTCTGAGCCCCGCTCCACAACACTGTGACGCCCTGAGTAGCCGCTGGCAGGCTCACAGCTGGCCCACCAGCTCAGTTTTTTCCATGTTCTCCAGAGAAGCAAACTTTATTCCACTTGAGACGTTTGCCATCTGACATCATTCTGTGAACCAGTAAAAAAACTCATGGCTCCCGCTCACAGGGCTTCAGCTTCAAATGCTATTTATTCTTTTATATGACTATATGCAAATTGGCTAATGCTGTTCTACCTTGTATCATTCAAGAAAGAGCTGTGTGTAGTATTAATGTGGGATGGGCGGAGGGTTTCCACTGTACAGAAGTCAGTGGGGATGGTTTCATAAGAAGAGGGCAATGAAAACCTGTTTCTGTGCCTGAAATCTGAAATCAAGAAATGAAATCTAAATGCTCCATCGCTCTACACCAGTCTGCAAACTGACTCTGATCTATGCTGTTCATTTTGAGATTAGGCATATATCTCAGTGTCAACAGCAGATGGGGTGGTTTGTTGGATTGACTGCTGCCTTAGAAAGCTAAGAACATATCATAACATCTGGTTAACTCTGACTTGGTGGTGGTTTGTGAGCAGCGTGCTCTCCTAACCGCCCGAGGGGTGTCGGGTTTCAGTGTGTTGGTTTGTGGAGCCGATATGCTTCCTGTGCTCTGACGGAGGTTGAGAAAAGTGTGACCATATTAGGACGTCCCTGTCATGCTCCCTTCAGTGAGCCTTTGCAGCTGCAACTCACATCAGCCCAGTTAGGTAACAACAACACAATGCTGAAATGGTGCCAGCAGCTTTCCTCTGCTGACAGATCATTGTACCTCAATGGCTTTAATTCAATGCTGCAATAAAACAATGAGCTCCTCACTGTGACTGTGGTGACTCAAAAGATTCAAGATAGAAACACTTAAATTAAGTCATACTGGGAATTTGGGCTTTAATAACAGTCAAAAAAAGAAGAGGCCAAGCTCACTGCTGACTGATGCAGGAAATTCTCTATTTATATCCCTGAATACAATAAACTAAATAAACTGATGACTACTGATGAGACATTGACTCACTCCCTTCGGGCTGTAGGTTTGTGCACCTAAAAACCCAACACAACACTCTGACGCCGATTTACTGTATCCCACACACACCCTACAGATATACTCCCACGTACACATCACTGTTTATTCAATTTTGCGTGCCTATGCATTTTCTTCATCATGAGTATGGTTTGTATTTTAGGCCTGCCTGCATAGAAACCTTCCACTGGGAACAAAAGTGTCAAGAGTTAGAAAATGTTAAAGTTCTTTTCACCGACTTACCTTGTCTGCAGATGTTGGTCGCATGAGGGAAACTCTGTCATACTGCCGCCCCAGCAGAGCCCACAAAGCGTCGAGACGACCCTGATTAAACATAAAAATGGGTTTAGTTCATCTGTTCGTTCACCTTATTTGCAGAAATTACAGGAAAAAATCTATATGGACGGAAACACAAAATCAAGAAAACACAAAAACAAGACATAAAATGTGGAGTCCTGAAGACAGTGAGATGCTGTTAAAACGTAGAGGTAGAAGGCACAAATGATTTTCTTATATAACATACCAAATGACAAACATCGTTAATTAAAAGGAAGAGGAACAAAAGCCGTAACGCATTGAGTCACATCAGTATCAGGAACATGATCGAGAGCTCACCTTGATGGGAGTGTACCACTTGTTCTGGTTTCGATGGTAGGTGGGGCCAGCCTTCGGGGTGGGACGTTTGATCATTGGCTCCTCTGCATCCTCCTCTGGTATGGACACTATGGCGTTCTTGGCTTTCTCCAGTCTGGCCCCCTCCTCTGTTGAGCCCTTCTCACCCCAGCGCACCTGGAGAGGTAAAACCAAACACAGCACCAGTTTAAGACAAAAGAACGCCTTCTGCTGTCTTCATTCATTACTGACAGAAACTACATTAGTCCTGAAGTTATTAGCCAAGTCCTTGATTAGTTGATTGTACAAAGGTCTGTGCATCACTTGAAAGTTTTCGACAGTAGTCCTGAAAAGACAATTGAGCTTAAAAACAAACTGAAGCATTGACTTTTAGTACCTGAAACCACCAAAACACAGGATCCTACACTTCCCATAATGCAAATTGACAGTGTATTTTCACTAGACCCCTACTGACAAATCATGTCTTTATACTCCACAACCTGAGCTGTTGTAAATTTGTCTCCAAGCCCAAGATAAACCTTATGACGTCACTATGACATCATGAAGGTGGTTTGCTCAGGCTCAACAAACCTCCTTCAAACAGACAGACAGATACAAGTATTTCACACACTGAGTAGTAGTCATTCTGGTTCTTAAATTGAATTAAAGATGTAAATAACAATTAGTTGCAACCTTAATTAAAAATCAGTCGTAATATTTACAAACTAAATCCCCACAATAACAACTGGTAAGGAGGCAGGGGGAGGCCTAACACACCTCCAGCCACTGATCTAACTAGAACACGAAGAAAAAACATAATGATAATAAGAAGGGAGTTCGACAACTGCTATCACTATACATCCATAAGAGAACGAAATGACCTGAAAACCTGTTTTTGCTTTTATTAATAAGCACATTTACATGTGGTATAATGTGTTATTGTGTGTGTTTGTGTGAGCGTGTGAATGCAGGGCTGTGTGTTAGTTAAGCTGTCCTGCTTTTTAATCGAATTCATCACATCTGTTGCAAGGAGGAGATAAAAAATCCACCGTCACATGAATGGGGAGAGGTGATTAATTAGCGACACAGTTTTCAAGCTGTAGGTTAAGCCGTGACAATATAGAACAGCTTTTCAGAATCATCTCTGGGATACATCCCTGGCCTGCTGCATCAAGAAAAGAGAGGGTTGCGATGAATAAAAGATACGTCCTCACCTCAGCCGGCTCAATACGCGTTTGAAATATTGGCAGTGGCAAAGTGTGGAGGTGGAGGTGGTTTTCTCAGTATGGCGTCTTAAATGTGGATGCAGAAGAGAGGGCAGGTTGATCTTAACAAGCACCTTGTTCTCAATCCGCAGGGGGGGAAGCTTCAGAAGTGGAGACAGGCCTGTCGGTGGGAATCAACCTGCCACAGGAAGAAGAGAGGGACGGGACAGCCGGGCTTGCAGCTCGCCAACACTCGTGGGGAAAAAGTCAAGAGGTAGGAGCTCCCTGAGGATGCTTGGAAATCCCTGCAATGCCACTAACTTCCTCGGGGCTGAGAAGCAGTAGGGGGTACAACAATGAGGGGGGAGGATGGTGGAAAGGGGGGGGGGGGCTCGCCTTTAAACCTGGATTCCCTTCAGAGGAGGCGGACAACAAAGGGGCTGCCAAGGATTGGGAGTTGAGAAAGGGGGAGGTGGAGAGGAAAGGTGGGTGAGGTGGATATGTCAAGTTGACAGCAGCACTCAATCCTTCATCCTGGCAATGGCTTGATCCAATCAGGGCCGGACGGCCAAGGACGAGATGGCAGGGCCTGTCATGTTGGAGGAATCAGTGGACTGACGAGGACAGCGGCCCGGCCGCTCGGTCAGTCAGTCAGTCAGTCAGTCAGTCAGTCAGTCAGTCAGTCAGTCAGTCAGTCAGTCAGTCAGTCAGTCCCTCCTCCTGCAGCTCGTGTAACTCAACAAACTTGTAGCTTCTGAGAGAAGACTGCATGTCAGCGGTTTTCTCAAAACATGATGCTGGTTCACAGCATAACAGCTGTCACAAATGAATCACTTCCTGCTGTCTGGGATTTTATTTTTATAGGATTTCAGTTATTTTTAGCGCTCAATATTGTTTTGTTTTAAAATGTGCTGCTCTAATCATTTCACATCGAGACAACTTCAAAGAGAGCCTCGTGTCAAACCTGATGAAAGTGAAGTGACGTTGTGATTGCGATGAAAGTGTTTGATGCTCCTGAAAGCAATATGTTGGGGGATGATAGTTAGGCTCTGACCTCCATACGTTTGATCCCTCCAGCTCCTCTTCCTCCGTAGTAGGAGGCATCCACGGTCGGCCACTTCTTCTTGGGCAGCGGCTCTGGCTCCTTAAAAAGACAGAAAAATTAAGAGACTCACACTCATGAACAGTATAGATGTGTTTATTATAGTTGGAGCCATATGCAAACTTTTTCTTGTAAACAACTGCATCTATCTGCTGCTGCATGGACAAAAGGAAGGTAGCGCAGGACTTGCTATTGTTCTATTTTCTTTCAATCCCATTTATAAAAAATTCAAGTGCATTTCCTCTAAACAGGAAAGAGTCATTTCCCTTGCCATTTTTGGTCAAGGAAGGAAAGAAGAGATATTTATATCTTTACATGTGCAATAGCCATTAACCCTTTTTACATGGTTGAATGAACTTCAAGTTTGATCAACTAAATAATTAGTAGATTTCCTCAAATTATTTCCTCCAATATTTCTAATCATCTGCACATTACTGCAGCCTTGCAGAGAGTGCTTGTTAAAGACCAGAAACTGTTCGTGCATATTGTGATGACAAAGATATGAGTCAGATTTTTATGATATCACTTTCCAGAAATGGCTTATTCAACATTAAAAAACAACAAATCAGCTTAAATTTTCTCTGTGTAATACCAGCAGCAACTTCTCAAAAGTTTCTAAATAAATACTTTAACATTTCGGGGAATACTCACTTTATGTATCATTCGCTGAGAGTGAGAAGATCTCCAACATTCTTGCCTCCTGGCCCAAGCGTAAGTACGATGCTTGGGCCAGGAGGCAATTAGCCTCAATTAGTATTGAGGTTGAAAGTGTGGAGCAACATCTAATTTGGCTCTAAAGCTCAATTATTAGTGCATAATGTGTTTTATTTAATCGAACAGAAAAAAGTGACACACTGTTTAAGTGCGAGTTACATCTTTAGCAGTCTTTATGCTAAGCTAGACTAACCACCTCTTGACTTAAGCTTCATACTGGAGAGATACAACATATCAATGCTCTCATCAAACTCTTGGAAAGAAGACCAATAAACCATTTTCCCAAAATGTGGAAATATTCTCTTTAAGCAAAATTTCAAAGATCAGTTTTTGCTGATATTCTGGTCCGAGTTATTTTCAGTGTGGTATAATGAAGTGCAGTATTTCTTCTGCGACTCTCCTTTTAATTTTCATCGATAATGCTGTAAGGTATCACCAATTTAAACATTCTGGGACTGAGTGATGTACTCACAGGTGGTGGAGGACGGGAAGGTGGAGGCGGCGGTGGTGGGTCTTTGATGACCTGGATAAACAGAAAAAGCAAAAGAGCGTCAGCTCTTTCCACCACGGGACGTACACAAACACACACAAACACACACTCAAACCTTGTCAAGACAAGCGCAGACGAGGCTGACGGAGGTGATTCGTGACAGGTGACTGAGTCAAACAGAGACGTCCCTCAGCTCATCACACGGCGGAGACGCTGCCGCTGCCAGGCTGCTTTGTAACTGCAACTGGCACCCCATCACCCCGCTGACTACTGATTACAAGGATTCTGCTTGTAAACCAACATCAGGGGCCCCCCGTGCAAAATAAAGAAAAGCTGAAAATCAACTTGTTGACAGGGGAGTCTTTGGGGCGAGCGCCGCTGCCCGTTTAGCTCTTAATTAATTGGATGGGGTTCAGTGCTCCCAAGCAATCCTCCCAATCATAAAGTCCTAAGGAGTTAATTAGCTCCAATGAGATACAGAGGAGGAGGCTTGGGCTCAGCTCCAACACCCGTCTGCGTGGAAGATGAGTGGCGGCATACATGCACAAAAAAAAAAAAAAAGAAAAAAAACAGAAAGAAAAAAAACACACACATAACCGAGACAAACCTCTCCCACAGCAGAGTGACCAGCCCAGCGGCACTGTTCACGACAACACTGGATGACATGGCACCTGAGGAGCAGGTTGTCCACAATGTGATTCCACTCAGCGACAAGATGCCTCTGCTGGGTTTTTCAGATGTGCATCGCAAAGCAAAGAGCAGCCTGACAGTGACATTTGTCAGGTGTCAGTCAGACGCTTTACATACTGATGTCCAACTTTTTACTGCAGGATTGCTGAACACACCACAGCCACTCACTCTGTCTGTGAGAGGGATCACGCATTAAAGGTGGAGTTTATTCTTCGGCGTTTTCAGGTCTAAGGACTTGTGAGTCATCTTCCTTTAAATACTCACTAGAGAGAGCAGGCCTGTAGCTCCCAAAACACAGAGGTCCTCTCTGTTTTTTGAAAATTGTGAGGATTATGTGACCATATGGAGGCGCCCCATGCTGAAATTACTCAAAAAAATGTGATAAAAATGTTAAAAATGTGAGGATTGTTTGCTCCCTTTTTCCTTTTTTATATCACATTTCATGACAACAGTTATTCTATGTTTAACAATAATGAAAATGAGGTTTAGCATTCTGCCCCAAGTCTCATCAGCTGACACCAACAGAACGAGAGCTTCCTGTTAACTTCTCCATCCCAGACTTTCCCAGTGTTGGTTTGAGAGAAGGCCTCGGTTCACAGTCCTCCTAGGCGACAGCAGACATTT
Organism: Chaetodon trifasciatus; assembly: GCA_037975065.1. Taxonomy (NCBI): domain Eukaryota; kingdom Metazoa; phylum Chordata; class Actinopteri; order Chaetodontiformes; family Chaetodontidae; genus Chaetodon; species Chaetodon trifasciatus. Next base: position 17,185,139 of record JBBMOE010000004.1, read on the forward strand.
GCACTACACACATAGTACGGTAGACAGCCTATGAATACTGTACATATAATTACAATGAGGACATATCTCAACTTGAGGTGTGCGGCAAAGTGGAAGGCAGACCTTTGTCCATTACTCATCAAAGACAGATACGTCACTGTCATCACTGGTTATGCATTTGCTAAATTGGTTTTGGAGGGAAAAAAGAGCAATGTAATTATAGCATATCATAGATCCTAACAGCTGTTTCATTCACCGTTAAAGCTCAGGGATACCATCTCACCCTCCACATACTGTTGCCATTAGAATAATGAAAAATAATCAATTAGGGTTAATTAATTGCTCATTGACACACAACTGGCTGTAAGCAAATCCAGTAAAGGTCTACTGGTAGCCTCTCCATACGCTGATTAACATCATTTCAGCCACACCTTACGTTGACAGGATTATCTCTTTTTATTAAGTAATTATGCAGCAGATTTTCTGGACATATTGTGGGATAAATAAAGCATTATACAAATGACAGGGCTCTGCTGCTCTTTCCCAGCTACCTGATGGACAGATGTGAATGGAGCGCACAGCGACGTAATTAAAAACTAAACCACAGGATACTTAGCCGCCTGACATCAGGCCCAGCAGCTCACCACTGCAACCACGACACCAGGGGGAATGGGACCAATCAGAGGCGTTCAGGGCATCGTCCCCATATGGCTGTTTCCCTAACTGTCCAACTGGACTTGATAATCCGTTCATTCCCAACCTCAAGCTCAAACCGTGTTGTGTCAAGCTGTTTCGGGAGGCTTATCATGATGGATCAGTGGCAGGTAGCATATTTGGACATTTAAAAATGATTTGTGCTTTTAACTATGGACAAATGAAGCTGTTTGTTGAAAATAAAAATGACTCCTAGGAGGAAAAGAAGCAAGTAAAGATAAAAGTTCTCCATCGGAGAGCAACGCTGACAACTTCTAACATGAAATAACATGAAATAATCAGAGATTATTAACATATTAAGCACCAAATGAGTGGAAAATGTGTCCAAAAGTGCATCCAATTTAGCAGTGAAGCATTTGCAATTTGGTTAAACTGGCGATGTTAATTCGAAACTGCATCTCCAATCCCGAATGCTGTAATTTGAACTAAAGGCTATGCCATTCTGAGTTTAATTTCCAAACAAATCATAAACAAAGAAATTACCACTCCACAGCTTGTATGACCTCTCTCCTGGCATCAGTCCATGTGGGAGAGAGACACAGAGAGAGAGGGATTGTGGGAAAGAGGTTGAGCGTATCTGTGTGTGTGTGTGTGTGTGTGTGTGTGTGTGTGTGTGTGTGTGTGTGTGTGTGTGTGTGTGTGTATGCGTGCGTGCGTGTGTGCATGGCCTCATCCCGACTGCTGAAACCTGGCAGACTGGGGGTTTAAATATTAACAAGCCACACATGGCCCTCCTCTTCTGCCGCGTCCCTCGATGGAAGGCAACAGCAGCTCTCTCCACCAAGACAAACACGTCCACGGCCAGACATGCTGCAGGGGGTTTACATTTTAATGCCTTTGTTGGTTTTCCAAAATATGCTTCCATCTCATCCTGGATGGGCTCCCTTCAGGTCCACAAAGCCAGGTGACGTCTATCATTTAAGGGGCGGTGCGGGTGAGCAGGAGCGGAGGTGCAGTGGGGAGGGTGGTTGGCAGTAGTGGAGGGTAAATTTGCCTTTATCAGATCTCAGTAGAAAAAAACAGAGAAACAGAAAAGGACCAGGGTGCACCATCTGTAGCCCCTCTCTCATAGCCCCAAACGATAATCTGTTATGGATTTTTGTAAACGGTTAAGTGGGTAAGAGCATTTTTCCGAAGGGGACGAGGGCAGGAGGACTTTACAACAGTAGTTTACGTGAATATTCAGGACTAAAGAAAAGTTTAAACAACGGAGTAAAGACAAAAATACCTTCCATCCAGTACAATCAAGGTGTTCAAAGGGAAACGATAAAGGAGAGCTCAGAATTGAATTGCAGATTCAAGAGTCGTTAATTAAATGCAGCCTCAAGTTTCATCTGAACAAACAGCCCGATCACATGGGACCAGTAACATGTGGCGATCTGTGGAGTTAATGAATAACCTTCCAACCTCCACATTTAGAGAAACACATTTGCACTTACTAATGAATTTCTCTTCAATCACCAAAGTCTCTGAACTTGCAGCTGCATGAGTCAAGAGTTTATATTTTGTCCTTCCAAGATTCCCGCAAACTGTCATTTACTCGCACTTGGTATTAACCATGACTCGGCCTCAGATCCGTCACGACCAGGGATGGTATTATAGAGAGTCATTAATATCAATACTGATACGGCTTAATGGTATCAATACTTATCAGCGCTCTTATCCATGCACCTCCATAAATCTAGTGGTTCTGCTCTACAGAGATTTCAAACAGTCCACTACAACCACAGTTAACAGAATATAAAGTACGACTATGAAGTCATGCAACACTAATGAACGCACTGTGAGCGGAGGGCTGAGCATGAGCGAAAAGCAGGCGAAGTGAAAATGCTGTTGAAGGTTAAATTAATAAAGGAATAAAATGGAACAACTGATAGCGGCTCTGAGCCCTGGAGCTTATCAGGATTACAATTCTGATCCAGTTTAAAACTGGACCACAGCACCCATGACTGTTTCTGAGGCAGAACTGGTTTGGTCAAACAGCAACAGCACCTTCCTGCATTCGTACAATCAAGGTCAATTAAGGCTGTTATGATGAGATTTGTAGCCAACATCAGCCTGTTTTTACTGTCTTTTCAGAACTTAAGGGCCCTCAGAACATCTTCTCTCTATCAGCGTCTTATAATAAATACACAAACACAATATTTTTGCTGAAGTTACAACAGTTTTGGTGATTTCACATGGGACACGTCTGTGTGCGCTGCTTTCCTCTGAGCTTTTCTGACCGGTTTGAAGTGGGCAGAGGTTAGTTGGAAAAACATGATGTCATTTACCTCTGTGGACCAATGAGAGTTTCACAACAAATGGACAAAATGTTATGACATTTGGCGGGTTGTTTGCTTATGTTGCCGGCGCAATCAATCAAATCAAGCCACACCCACACAGTCCAAGTGATGCAGATTAGCTGAGTTTTTGAGTAGAAAGTTCTGACACTATTTTTTCCAACCTTAAACTTTGACTGTTATGTACGGATGCCAGAAGGTGCTGTCGGTGTTCTCTGATTGTTGAGTGCTTTTCAATAAGACTCGTAATAATAATGATAATAAGAGGAGTAAGAGGAAAAACACATCAAGGGCCAAACCAAAGTGTAGCTACATGAAACAGTCAGAGTGACAGGATTAGTAAAAGAAGAATTCAGTGTTTACCAAAACAAAGTAAGCATTTTAAGCTGCAGCATGGACATGACAGATTCAACTGTGATTAAACCATAAACAATCTCTGTGATTATTATTAATCATTTCAGTCCCCAGGTAGGCCTAATGTTAGTCCTGTGCAAGCAGAGATTTCGTTAAGTTTCACACAATCTGTCGCTCACATTGTTCTCCTGCTAATCTACCTGTTGCCTTGTTTTAAACACAGTTTGTTCACTTCATCTCCTCTCAGATTGTGTATGTGATCGAATGCAGCCATCAGCCACTGCTCTGCAGGATGTGGGTTTTTCACTTCCTGTTTGAGGTTCTTCCTCTGTGGTGTTGCTAAGCCACCGTGGATCAATGAGGTAAATGGGAGGTGAAGGGGTTGAACAGATGTTCGACACCACTTCCCTTCAGAACTGGCTGTGAACAATGGCGAGCTTGCTGTATACACGCAGCTCAGACACACTTAAACCTGGCATCGACCTGCTGGTTATCACAGATTTATGATTACAGGATATCTGCCACCGTCATCCAAAGAAGATATTAAGTATTCCCACTCCTGACATTTGCTCTCAATGCAACTAATTTTTTAAAATGAGACATTCAAAGTCCTATTATTGTCATCAGATTAAAAGAAGGTACCAGTAAACAGGGAGCATATGAGCTATTTGGCATGTTTTGCCAGCACAGAACCTGCTGTTGTTATCTGCGTGCAAACCAGAGTGAATGAATCATCAGCTCTGGCTGCCCAAAGTTAAATATGTTCAGAGTTGGTTCTGAGCAGAGTAGCAACACTCACCACTGTGCAGCAAAGAGGCCAGAACCACCACATGAGGGCCAGAGCTAAGAGGATCAGCAGCACCAGGAAGACGATGGCCACCACCAAACCATCTGACTAGAGGAGGAAAGGACAGCCATTAATAAGTTTATTCATTCAAAAAATGGATATTGCTGATCAAATTGTTGTTTTTTGCTTCTGGATAGTAAACAGTGTCTTTTAGCTGGTGAACAAATATAACAATTTTTTTAGAATGAAAAGCTGAAATGCAGATGAAGATAAATAATAAATAAAACAACTAAACCCCTGCAGTCTTATGCTTTTAGTTTAGGAACTGAGAAATGGCCTAAGTGGAAGCTGACTAGACCCAAAAACGGTATGTACCGTTTTTTATATATATATACAGTCGTCCTCAAAATTATTCATACCCTTGCTAATTCTTGTGATTTTTTAATGTAGTGATGAAATGAATGCAATTTTTCAAGTTTGTGTACCAGTTATAAGTGACCAACAATTGAAAGAATGACAACAATACAAAATTCAAACAAATCTTTATTTCAGAGGTATTTTATTGATGGATTCCCAAAAAATGCCATGTTCAAATTCATTCATACCCTCGTCCTTTGTCTTTCTTTAATAATCCATCGCATAGCCTTTGTTCTTTATGACTGCTTCTAGACGATTCTTGTACGTGTCCACAAGCTTCCTGCATGTCTCCTGTGGGATGTTGGCCCACTCTTCCTTGGCGAAAGCCTCAAGCTGGGTCAGATTGGTCGGTTTCCTAGCCATCACTCTGGTCTTCAAGTGATGCCACAAGTTTTCAATGGGGTTCAGGTCAGGACTTTGACTTGGCCATTCTAGGACGTTGACATCATTGTCTTTGAACCATTCCTTCACTACCATGGCAGTGTGTTTAGGATCATTGTCTTGCTGGAACGTCCAGCTGTGGCCAAGCTGGAGTTTCTCAGCAGATTCCTTCACATTTTCATCAAGGATCCTGATGTAATCCTCCTTTTTCATGGTTCCTTGGACCTTGACGAGATTCCCTGTGCCACTGGAGGAGAAACATCCCCATAGCATTATGTTCCCACCACCATACTTGACAGTGGGCACAGTGTTCTTTGGTCTGTAGGCTTCTCCTTTCTTTCTCCAGACATACTGAGTATCCATATGGCCAAATAACTCCAACTTTGTCTCGTCAGACCACAGGATGGTTGACCAAAAGCTGGGATCTTGCTTCAGATGACGTCTAGAAAAGGCCAGGCGAGCTTCCAGATGTTTCTTCCTGAGCGACGGCGTCTTCCAAGGTGTACGTCCATGGAGACCTCCTCTGTGCAAAACTCGCTCGATGGTGGACCGTGACACCTGTGTCCCTGCCTGGTCAAGCATTTCAATTAGGGCCTTGGTTGTGGTCTGTGGGTTGTTGTTGACCTCTCGGCAGATTTTCCTGGCAAGTTTAGAGGACACCTTAAGCTTTCTGCCACGCCCACTGAGGTTTTTGACAGTGTTGAACCTCTTGTGCTTGTTGATGATGCTCTGGACGGTTGACACAGGGACATCATACTGCTTGGAAATGGCCTTATAACCCTTTCCTTCACTGTAGGCACATACAAGACGGTGACGTAGGTCCTCGCTGAGCTCCTTCTTCTTGACCATGATGACCAGAAATTGGGAATGACCTGAGCACTTTTCCCCTATTTATACTCTTCTGGAGGGATGGTTTTTTTTTGTTTTTAAATCAGTGTTTAACATTTGGTCAACAATGTTAAAGGGTTTTACTCCATTGTGACACCTTAAAGTAACTACTGGACAAAGATTACCACATTTGGTACATTTTTGTTGAAATATTGTCAGGGGTATGAATAATTTTGAACATGGCATTTTTTGGGAATCCATCAATAAAATACCCCTGAAATGAATATTTTCATAAATTTCATATTGTTGTCATTCGTTCAATTGTTGTTCACATATAACTGATACACAAACTTAAAAAAAATGTAATATTTCGTCACTAAATTAAAAAAATCACAAGAATTAGCAAGGGTATGAATAATTTTGAGGACGACTGTATATATGTGTGTGTGTGTGTGTGTATGTATATATGTATATATCATTGATAATATATTTTATATAATATATTTATATATACATATATATGATATAAAACAATAATATCAATGATACGTATACATGTAGAGATAACAAAAGAAGTGTTTTGTGAAGTGAAATGTTTAATTATTATTAAAAAACGACACTTAAAAAAATTCAGTGCTTCTATTTTTGTGTGCAAAAACTGCAGAGAGAAACTCTGAGCACTGCTGGAGAAACAAGACTGTAACACATGATGAACATGGCAGAGGGAGTTCTGCTTATCAGGACAGGAAATCTGCAATGAGCATGTACTCAAACCACAATATGAGCAACACCAACTGAAACATTAACTGATGAAATCAGGCTCAAAAGATGAAAGTGAAACGTGAGGGAAAGTTGAGGAGAGCTTCAGTTCATGTCAGAAGCATGTGTTATATAACATGCACAGGTGGAAAATACTGGGAAGATCGTTTCAGATGGTTTCATTTGGTTTCAAACATGAACGTAATTCAGACTCACACATGTGGAGGCCGTGATGGTGTAGGCGCTGGAGATGAAGGACTTGCCATTGTTTAGGCTGATAAGAACATCCATTGTCCTGTAAAGAAAGGAGTTTTATTAGTGTCACAGTCATATGTCAATTATGACTGTGATGCATACACAGTGAACTAAATGGACATCAGAGAGGACACCACTGTTGAAGAGTCCTCCAAGTGTCCGACAGTAATATTAACATGACGAGAAAACATCAGCTGATCTACCAGCAGGCTGATATCATCTATGTAGCATTTTTATGTATTTTCAACTCTTATTTTGCTAAATAAGGTGCAGCTGTGGCACAGGAAGCAGGGCAGGTTGTCCACTTATCACAGGGTTGTTTGTTCGATTCCCACATAGAAGTGTTGGTACACTGGTTAGTACAGTAAACCACCTACAAATACTGCCAGAGTTACTAAAGGAAATCATCAGTAGGGTTCTACAAAACATCCCTTATTGACTTCCAGTGATACAATACTTGATTCTATTATTTCACAAGCAAATCCAAGTCCAGCGCTCACAGTGACACGATGCTCAGTAATGAACACAATGGGTGCAAACCGAATGGTCAGACTCAGAGGGAGGAAATCCTCTCATTATCACATCCGTCAGCGTGTGTGGATGAAGTAACCTGACTAGCGGTAACAAGGCTCGTGAACTCCTATGACTTATTTAGAAGGAAAAATGCGAAGCCAAAATGGGCGCAATTAAAACCCTAATGATGAACGGCACCGCAATTTCCATATGTCTATTACGCCCAATCCAATTACCGCAGGTTTAATGAGAATTCAGGATATGGAACGAGTGAAACGCCTGAAATCCTCCCTTCAACACAAAAAAGGGGAGAGAGAAAGAAGCACGCAGAGTGGCATTGTGTGTGTGAGGGGCCAGCTGTGAGTGTGTGGTAGCGTACAGGGGAGGCCTGCATAAAAACTGGTGCTGTGGAATAATAACAAGAGAGCTCTTTGCTTTGCTTTGGATGTTGCCTGAGGCAGTGCCTTGGGCCACCAATTCTCCTGTGGTTCAGAACAGATGAGCAACCAGACCATGTGTCCATTACTATGCACTGTATTCTCAATTTTCTGAACTGACTCCTTTGCACCTTTCCTAATTTACCCACGCTAAATATTTAAAACACAATTCACAGAACTTTAAAACCAGATGCACTTTGACACGACACTCAACTTGTTGATAACCCCACTTCTATTTTTTTTACCTCTTTTTATTTGTTTAATCTATTTTATCTCATTTTACATGTGATCCTCCATATTTAAGTAAGATCTCCAAGATCGATTTAATCTATATTCGTAAGGGATGGTTTAGCTGAGCAGAAGTACAAGCATGAAGTACAGGCTCACTTAAAGCTGTAAGAGAGAGTTAGAGGATAAATATTCAGTTTTGAAGTTACAGAGAAATTGACGTTTTGATTTTTACGTGACACTGCAGATTACTCCATGAGCACTAACAGTCTGCTGCACTTACAGCAAAGTCTGTTCTAGTTCATTTCTGGCACAGGAGCCTAAAGCATTAAAGGAAATTCAGAATGTGGCAACTGTACAACAACCAGCACACAAGACAACAGAAGCAAGGTCAGACAAGCAACAGTCAGGCGACAAAAAGAATTCAGAGAAACTTTTAAAAGAGTCCTAAAAGCCTCCAGTCATGTCATGATTAGTGTCTAAAATAGGAGGTATGGGGTTCAATATAACTTTGTGACACAGAAAAAAATGTTGAGGTTTAACTGAAGTAATTTAAGCCAATAAAGATGGAAACATGGCTTTGATTTTTAATATTTCTACATCTGTGCATTCCACATATTTTCCTTTGATCCGCTCTATGTGCTCTATTTCTATCCCAGGTACTTGGTTGGTTTAAAACGCACCTACAGTACCTTTATGGAGGAGAGTGGACTGTAACAATCACTGGGCATGCGCACCAGAGAAGCCACGTTCTTTCTCCCGTCTGCTCTTAATCATGAATGAACACTGTGCAGATTTGAAAACTCCTGATTTTGAGTGTGCACCAGTGTGCTTCTTTCAGAAAGCATCCCTTTGTGTCCACCGTGGATTAGTGAAACGCTGCTCGCCTCTGCAGCTCAGCGAAGCTGTTCCAGGTCCTTGTATGTTAACTAAGTGCTTGTGCTGAATGGGTGAGGGGAGAGGCTAATTTAGCTGACACCCTCAATCCTTGATAATGGTGGGCAGGTTGTTAATCAAGCTGGAGGTGTGGATCTCGGAGAGTGAAGGAGGAAAGCTCCCAAGCGAGTTACACTGACAAACGCCCCCCGCTCCCCTGACATCGCTGGACATCCTTAATGCACCACAACCCAACCATAGTCAGCGAGGCCTTTTTTCCTCCTTCCTGAGACACTGACTGCTAATTTACCCAGTTACTGTTGAGTAGGCAGAATCTGCTCTGCCACAGAGGCATAAGTCACACATGCTCTTCTTATTTTTACCCTCTCATTTCCAGGAATATTAGCAGAAGAACGATGAGCAATCGGGTGACAACATCTGTTAAAGCGGTTATTCTGTGTATTACACTTATAGTGCACTTTTGTTAATCATCACATTGTTTAAGTCATTTGTCAAGAAGAAAATCCAAAAATGTAATGTTTCCAGTTTGTCAAATGTGAGGATTTGTCTCCTCTGTTTTACATCACTGCAAATTAAATACCTTTGGATTTGGACTGTTGGTCAGAAAAAAAGAGGAAACAGCAAGATGTCATCTTGTGCTTTGTGTTTTTCATTAACTCCTGACATTTTATTCAAATGGATTCATTGCTTAATTGGTTAAAAACCAGAGATCGATAATGGGTAATGCAAAATTCTTCTTCTTCTTCTTCTTTTTTTTTTTTTTTTTTTTTACAAAACCCTGGTGATGGCCATTACTCCAAGCCAAACACAAAATAAAGAAGAAACAAAAAGGGTTAAAAGACTAAAAAAAAGTGAATGACTTTAAAAAGAAGCCAGATGAATAATTGAAAACGACGTGCAGTGTCATTGAACTTTTCCACAGTGAAAGCCAGTGAGTGACACTGAGGAGAGAGCTGCAGCTGCTTGGTGGGTCGATGGCTATGTTTGAATAAATACGAGATGAGAGGGAAGATTGTCACGGGGCCCAGGGATCAGTCAAACTTTGGGTAGAAAGTGACACAGGCTCCCAGGGACACCAGCTGAATGGCAGAAGGCTTCTTCCTGCTGCAGATCTCCAGCTCCACGTTGGTAAAACTTTGTCCCTGGGCTCGCTGTAATCTGTCACAAAATAAGCCCGCCGTGACACTAAGCTTTGGTGATGCGATACAGCTGGAGTGGCTGACAATGGTGACGCTAATGGCTTTCAAACTTCCCTTAAAGATGTGAAAATTGAGCGGGCTGAATAATTCACGGCAGAGCATATGCGAGGCCTGTCGCTCAGCATCCAGGAGTCATCACTCTGCGCGAGCTTGTGTTGCAGAAGTTCTGACGGAGGGGAGGAAACTCGACTGGAGGGAGGGATCGCCTCGTGAAGCCTGGGGACCAGATGAGAAGTTGTGCTCCAGAGTGAGACATCCACCATTTGGAAAGACATGCACTCTAGAAAACTGACTGGCGTTACTAAATGAAAATGAAGTGATGGTATGGCAGCTTGTAACTTTAAGGATAAGACAGCATGATGCACGATACAACTCCTTCATTACAAATCTAAACATTTTAGAAATTCCAATACATGGCGTACAGTTTCTGATTTTTAGGTTTATTTTTCTTCCCTATCCTGCTAGCCATTTATTTCTATTCATTTCTGCTTCAATTAATTAACTTACTTTGCAGAGTTGTGTTATCCATCACAGTGAACACTGAGTCTTAACTATTGTTGCCAATATTAAATTATTATTTGAGAAATGTGATAATGTGAGGATCACTTTGTGTGTTTGATGCCAACGATGACACAACTCAAGCAAGATCAGATCACAGTGGCACTTGAGAAAAGAGAAACCCTCTTCGGTTGAAAGTGCTTGTGATTCATACCCACATTAAAGGCACAACCTGTGATGAGAGGTCACACTTAGACATCACATCATTTTAAGAGGTCACGAGCAGAAAACGTTGGGTTCACTGACACAGTAAAACTGTCATCAACAAACAAGCAAAACTACCAACATCAGTTTTACAGGCTGGATCTTGTCCATTGAGAAATGTCACAAAATATGAGTCATATTATAATAGTTATCAACTGAAATTGATTCTTAGCCTTAGAAAGAAATTTTATTGATCTGTTTGTTTCTTATTTTTGTTTTCCAGCCCCAAGAAGAGGCTCCTTAAGTCTGTGCCACAAGGACATTCAAACAACAGGACAGCTCTATCATAAACATCTTTATGTCCCCACTGGAGCAGATGGAGTGATGTTGCTGCTAGCAGCAACTCTGGGACAGCCTGTTTTAATTATTGACAGGCGTTAGCATTAGCTACTGTACCTGCTTTGTAAAGTAGGTGTCAAGTCCCCCCTCAGTTATTTTTTGCTCTCCACGGTTATTGTGAAAACACCAGGTGAGGACATGCTGCTGCAAGAGCGCAGCCACTTAACCTCTTGATCGGCCCCTAGCAGGGTGTGCTGGGTCCCCTAATGGGGATATACTGGGGGGGGAGGGATGGATTGGGGGGGGGCGTCAGCAGATGCCTGTGTTTCAAGCATGATGCTGCAGCTGTCAGCACAGATGATGCCTCCGCTGTGAGTGCTCCTACACAGCTCGGTGACCAACTGAGGACACTGTGCTTCCTGGACATCGAGGCTGGATGTGGATCTGGATGTGGAGCTGCCTGCTCCGTGTTCCCAACGGGGTTGGAGGAAGCTGCAGCTGAGCACCCCAACTCGGGTGACTGCCGTATCTGAAATATGTTCCCAGGCAATCCAAGCTGTGCTCACTAAGGAGAAGGCGTAGCGTGTAGCAAAACATGGTTAGAAAGGGAAAACAGGGAAAAGGAACGTGCAACGAAAAGGCGATTCTTCTTCGGCTGAGTAGAGCCGTGTTAACAGAGCACCCTGTGTGCCGGGAGCAGTGATGGAGCAGAAGCAGACAGATGGACGGAGACAAAGTTTCCAGGCTCTGCCGTTCCATGCAGGTGGTCCTGGGTGCAGGGATTGTCAGTGCATGGTGAATTATTTAAATAGGGAGCGTGGAAAAGGGAATGGCTGCATCTGTCGCACATCCTTTTAAAGCCCCTCCAGCAGATGTGTTTACTCACCACCCGTACCAGCTAACTACTTAATGGGTCACCATCGGCAGCCAAGAGTTAATTAAGCAGGCCTTTTGCAAATGGTGGGCACGTAGCAGCAGCATCAGCTCAGGTCCTATCAGGTCGTTGCAGGCGCTGTAGGCCTGTGGTTTACAGATGTAGTCGCTCAGGTTCATCTTTTTACTGCATCCGTGGTGAGTTGGTAAAAAGATATCAGATTCTGCTTTGCTCTGCTCTGATTTCTCTTCAACAGAGAAAATCTGGATAGATGGAGCAGCTCCTACTGTAAGACCAGTTGTATTTAAAACCTTTTTCTTCACACCGATAAGTGAGGAAAATCAACTTCAATCCCATTGCATCGTGTGAATTTCCTATATTAGTGAAAGAGACACCAGCTGGAAAAAGTGTAAAATATAGTTTTGCTAGCAGCTGGAGGAGAAGAAGCAGTGAACCAAATCTTTCTTTTTTTTTTTTTTTGACACCAGGCCTGCTGTAGAGAAAAAGAAAGAACTGTGACAGCACATACCTCCGCCAAGGCTGCACAATCTTAAATTTGTGACTTTATTACTTTCATCTGGATGCAAATCTCCATCCAAACACAGTGACTGGCACCAATGGGACACAAGTCTGATTTCTGCACAATATGTCATAAGATATTACCAAAATAAATCCTAAATAAATATCATCTTTTATCCACTAAAGATTTTGTGTCTTGCGTTCATTACGGTGGTTTCTGGTGTTTGTGGATTCCTTATATAGATTTCACCTAACATGTACATATATGACAGTATGGCCTAGATAACTATACAGAACAAGGATGCCATTATTCTTAGTACTTTTTTTTTTTTAACAAAATATAATATTTACTCTATTTACTCTTAGTGGATTATCTGGATCATTCTGATGGTGATAAGGTCACCCTAGTCCTGTAATATGCTGGCCAAGCTTCCTATAGGTGCAAAAGTGCTTTTTTCTGTGTGAGTGTATGGTTGTGTGTACGTACATGTACATGAGTCTTTGTGTACATAGTGTAGTATATTTGTTGTTGTTCAAGCCATTATTTCATTTGTGTTTCAAAACTAGATGTGAAAACATGCACACAGATGTTTCGTATCTCTTCAAAAACTTATACTCCTCCTTCAACACCGTCTGTCAGCTTCTGGCAGAAAAACATGTTATCATGAGCAGTTTTGAGGGGACATGAGGGGATTATCTGAGGTGAGGTTCACGTCGGAGTAGTTACAGCGTCGCCGTTATCATATGATACATAATCTGTTTTAGAGCTGGAAACCTTCAGGAGCCAGCGGCACTCATAATCATACATTTTTGATTGGATTGCAGTCATGAGGACATTAAAATCTGTTGTTCCATCTAGAATGTCTTAGCGATCATCTGTTGTGGTTTGGGATTATAAGAGATGACGTTAAAATCAAACAATAGCTGTGCAGCCAGGAATAAATCTATATTTACACTGTTTTCACTTAAATCTTTGGGTTGTATGTATGGGGTGTTTTTCTGTCAGGCTCCATCGACAATGTTTACTGCGTCTTTATGCGACGCCAAACTCTTCATCCCTTCATCTACTGTTTTAACATACAGCTGATTTATAGATTTAGGAGTTGTTTATTTGCACGGAAAAAAAAGAAGCACAAAAAATAAAGACTGCGTGTAAGACGAAGAGACACCAAGAGGATTGAAACAACTCTGCTGCAGATAAGAGCGATGCGGGTGACTGACATAGAAAACCAAACTCTAAAACTGAACACAGAGGAGAGCAGCACGAGAACAACACAACGCCTGAAGAAGGGGAAATGGTTTTGAAAGAGTCCTTATGTTGGTAAAGTAAGAGAGAGGAAGTGTCTGTTTGTGTGTGTGTGTGTGTGTGTGTGTGTGTGTGTGTGTGTGTGGCTTCACAGAGGAAGACATGACGTGACTCATTCCTCTGATTTCTACAGAGAAAAGCTTCTTGACTTCAAGATGCAGCTGAGAACCAAACACCTGACTTTTACCAAACAAAACACTGCTTGCTTTCCTTCACTGCTCTATGTCAACATAGTAACTTGTAGAAGAACATATTCAGTCTCAATTTATAGATGTCGGATTTCTAGTTTTCACAGAGATGCAGGTCATTAAAACTTCACACGTTGCTGTGTGTCAAAATGCCAACATCAAAACTTAAATACATGAGCTACAAATCAGTTATTTTGGAAAACTCATGAGAATATCGCTGTTTTCCAAGCATGCCTCACATAATTCAAGTCCTGTATCTGACTAATACTTGCTTAAAAAGTAATTTCATTGTTGTTTACGCATACTTAGGAGCAATTTTTCTTTGGCTAAAGAGGAGTAAAGTAAAGTTGGGGCATTTGGGTCTTTCATGTCTTATTTTCACTTGAAGTATACAGATCCCCCTCTACTATTTTTATGTGTGATTATGTAATAACCAAAACTTTTCACTATCACTGGTACATCATCGATGTCATCGACGTCTTATTTCTGTATGAAAACTGAAAAATCTCCTCTATTTTGGCAGTCTTCCCACCATTTCTTCCCACACCCATGACAAAAACATAATAATGACATGTTCTCAGACTCCTTACAACCTCATATTCAGTGGTGGAGAAAAAGCAATACTGTGTTTTAAATAAAGAACTGATATAATGGGCAACTGAATTAACTTGATTAAAGGAATAAAGAAAATCTAATAAAAAATTTCACAGGCTACTTACTGTCCGACTTCATAGAGCTTCGGTGCAGGACACAGCAGATAATCATTACGCACAGCACTTGGCTTATGGTCTGTAAAAAACAGAAAGGAAGACAATTATTTATATATTTATCTTGAAATATGTCAACTCTAAACATCTTTTTATGTCAAATAAAGTTATTATGAGCCATATTCCAAGATCATCATCTACCCAGTTTTGTCAAATTTTGGGGGAAAGAGCCTTTTAACATCCGGAGCACAACAAGCCAACAACAGTTCACTGTATGAACTCTATTTGACCTCTCTGGCCCTCTGTATGGGAGGGACAATATGAAATTCTTTTAAAACTACATATCAGTTATAATGAAAACTGAATTGCTTCATTTTGCAGTAGGAAAGTAACATGTATTGAGGTGCATGTTTGATATTTCTGCACTCTTCTATTGCTTGGAGCTGCAAGAGAGAAGACAAAGAAAGACATCGCATATTGGATTATAGTGTGTGTGTGTGTGTGTGTGTGTGTGTGTGTGTGTGTGTGTGTGTGTTCATCAGCACGCCGACAGAGCCTGAACCATCTTCAGACATGGAGGTCGTTCAGATTATTGATATTTCTTTCCTATTTGTCTGCTCGGGGTTCCAACTGGTTTGGTGATGGGGAAGGCTGTAGCATCTGTTCCACATATGTGGCGTGTGTTCCATAGTTGCCATGATGCCTGTCCATAATTATAAGGTGCCCCACTGTTAAAAAGGTCTGGGCTGAACACATGCAAAAGCCAATAAGGGAATAAATAGCCCCAAGTGGGCGAATGTGAGACTGCCTAAACTGAGAAAGGACTAACAGGCAGACATCTGCTAATGGCCACTTCCTGATTCGGATGAAGTTCTTTTTTAAAAGAAAAAAAAAATATGCTCAAGTGTTTTGGTCGAGTTGAAATGTTGAAAATCAAAAATAACTTGTCAATGAGGGAAGTGTTGTCATTGGCAGTCGTCGATCCCACAGATCCCACGGCCAAATAAGAGCTTGAAGAGATTGGCTTTCAGTGCCAAATCCTGTTTGCTTCCTGAAAATGGATTTCTCAACAGAACAGACCGTGAGCTCAAAATAAGGAGCACAGTGACCTACATACCCCCCTTTCTTCTGTTGCATTTAGATCATATAGATAGGGAGCTGCGATGAGATAACAGATCTGTCGGGACAGGGGCTTGTTTTGCCATGTCCTTCCAGTGAACACCCACCATCAATTCACATCGCAGCGAGCTGGATAAGAAGATGTGTTGAGTTCTAAGATTTGTGCGGACGTCTGCACAACAGACATGAAATGAAATAAAACACAATGAATCCTCACAGTTCCTTCATGTAAATCAACATGTGCAACACATTCAGAAGGTGGAGGCTGTGTTACTGCAAGTCAGCAAGTTGGCGGGTCTATTATATCATATTATATGGTTGTTGTGCAGATTTACAGATAAATACTGAAGTTAAAAAATGAACAAAATTAGGCTGATGTGCTAATGTGTTGAATGTTTTTTTTTCCATTTTTCTCCAAGTTAAAATAAGATCACATTTAAGGTGTAAAAGAAAAAAGAAAAAAAAGGGTTGCAGGCATTTCAATGGGACACGACAGGCTGCTGTTGACGTGAAGAGAGAGCGCGACCCGCAGGTCTGACTCCACTGACCCAACGTTTCTCATCCTGTTCTCATGTGTCATAAGAATCAGAGAGCTAAATCACACATATATGATGCTGACAGTCAGTGTGCATTAGA
Source organism: Chaetodon trifasciatus (assembly GCA_037975065.1). Classification (NCBI taxonomy): domain Eukaryota; kingdom Metazoa; phylum Chordata; class Actinopteri; order Chaetodontiformes; family Chaetodontidae; genus Chaetodon; species Chaetodon trifasciatus. The sequence continues at coordinate 17,201,559 of JBBMOE010000004.1, forward strand.
CAATGATGGATATCTGTCCTCTGTCTGATTTTTGTTTCTGTCGGTCAGCTCAGACTCAGTCTTGTCAGACAGTGTTGAGGGCTTCGATGCAGAAGCATTTTTTGAGCTGTGTGTGTGGAAAGAGTTCAGATTTGCTGCACTGACCGTTGTGATGCAAAAAATGGCTAAAAGCTAATGGTTGTGCTACCTTTAAAGATGGTTAATTATCATAACATGTGAGTGTGAAGGCTCGGTTGTGACATGTGGTTGAAAGCCTCAGAAAAAGCTAGAAAATGGACCATGAGCTGAGATTTTTTTTGCCAAACACATCAGGTGTGTTTGTGAACCTCATCATGACTGCAGGCGAGCTGAAGTGTAAGTAATGTGTGGCACAGTGGACGATGTGGGTCTTTTACTAAATTGACTGGCACAAAAATTTTTAAGTTATGGTCTAAAATCAGCTGACGCAGCAGTTTATCATCCACTCAAATCTCTGCTCGTATGTGATAAACTGACAGCAGTGTTGAACAGATATTGTATACAATGTAAATGATTCATCGTTGTATTAACAAATCTCCTGCTTTTACAAAAACACAACATGGCTCCTGAGTTTAGACTAAAATTAGGCATCTCCACAAATAATTTTTTCTTTAGTGCCTCTTGCTGTCCTGCATGCTAACACTCACCTCGCCTGACTTGTTTATTGTCAAAACAACACCCACAAATTCCAGCTTGACTATTTCAATTTGTGATACTGCATTCGTGCTTTGAGATTGCGATTTAGAGCACATATCAGCGAGGGCCAGACAGGGATTATTAGGCAACTCCACATTTGGCTTTTTTTGTGTTCATAGTGATTAGAAAATATCAGCTGTGCTAAATGCACAAGCTGCAGTTTGAGGCTGAGTGCAAAGTATATGCTACAGCTTCAATCCACCACTTACTGAAGGTTTGCTGGTCCACTATGAAGCTGCAGACGACGCCTTCGTTGCTGCGGCCCAGAGTGAAGCCGTTCCCTCTGAGGACGATGTCAAAGGACTCTGTGGAATGTAAACAAACAGGAGATAAGACTGAAAGGAGGAAGCTACATGTAGCTAGACAGTTTCTTCTTCTATTTATCTGGAGTTTTAGGGCTTCTGCAAACAAGACTGTACAGACTAGTTCCAAATGGCCTCCATACATTAACCTTTTACCGCCCACTGTTCAGGAAAGTTGCATTATACTGCTAGTAAGTAAGGAAAACTTGATGGATCTGGAAGAAATCATGTACTAACTACTACATCTTATGTTTATTTTGTCACAGCTGGACCAAACTACATCAAAACACACTTGAAAGAGTCTCTTTTCATAGCTGCAGTTTTATGATATATTTGGACATGTTATTTACACCAATGGTTCCAAACCTGGGGGTCGAAACCCCCCCATTTCTGCTGCACAAAATGTTTAGATTTTCTAACTTTTGCTTTTTGTGAAATTCTGGATACTTTAATGTCTTTAGGCCTCTAAAATCCCTTAAAGTGAAAAAGTCTGAGAGGGATAACTTCACCCGTTCAATACTCATAACTCATGTTTCAGCCTTTCAGGTCAAGTGATGGCACAAGCCAAAAAGGGTGCAAACCAAACAAAGTCTGAAATTATTTAAGTTTTCTGAGGTTCTGCAGGGAGTTTGAGTGTCCTGTGATGGCCAAAGTTCAGTCAGGTGAGTTTCAACAACCCACACTGATCAACCCCTTGTCTCTAAGCAGACTTGCTACCTTTCCATTGCTTGACAGTGAGGCATCTTTCCAACTCCTCTTGGAAAGATGTCATAAATTCAGCAACCAAGCAGTAAAAAGACGGATTCCAGCAGACAATGAATCTATCTGTGCAAAGCTGCGGGGCCTGCCTGCAGCAGGAGGACCCACTCACCGTTCACACAGACACTGGAGGGCTCCACACTCAGGATCTCTGTGCATGATCGCTTTAATATCTGGAGGATTAGAAAAAAAAATGAAATGAGTACATTATCGCTTGAGGGCCAAGAATAAATACATCAAGTCCTGGCCGTTATCGGCTCTGTCAAGTTTAGAAAACAGATTAGGGTGCAACACCTGAGAAATGTCTCACTCCTGATCGGGCCCTGGCGGCTAAAGGAGAGCGCTGAATATCAGCGGCGAGGAGAACAGGAGGGAGAAACAGCAGCTGTGTCAGCCTTTATGGGAAAATTATGCAAGACTATTACATTTCTCAGTTCTATTAAAAACCTCCAGGATCCTGCATTATCATATAAAGAGGCCTGTGTGAGCCTACTGTCATGGAGCTGCACTATCCGCTATGATTCAATAAATCAACAAAGGACAAACTATGCAAATCCCAGTACACAGTCGGTAAAAAGAAGCATATTAACTGCAATATAGGACACTTGAACCTTTCATTTGATGTTGAGTGAAACTTCAATCTGAGGAGAGGAAGAGGGAAGTGTTTACAGCGGCCTTATTAAATACGATGGTTTGATATGGAATCGTTAAAGGGGAGAGGGTTGTAGATGACAGCTGGGAGGAAAAGGATCTGCTGCTGTTCCTCTGTGCCACTATTTTCCCCATCTAATTACTTCCCTGGCAGTGCCCAAGAAAAAAGGAAAAAAAAAAACAAAAAAACAAAACAAAGATTGCTTAAAATGATAGAGAGACCCGAGGAATGACATTGTTTTCCCATCAATTGTAGAAATGTGAACACTTCTGCTCCAAAATGCCCTTTGGAAAAGTAGCATCTACACTCAAATACCACAAAACACAGAACTGTTTTAAGAAATGCTGGTAAATGAAGTGATTTGTTGGGGGTTGGAAGATGTACAAGCTGCATCCACAGTGTTATAGAGATATTAAAATATAAGCTTTGAATGCCTGAACTCAAACAGCAGCAATTCATTTCTATGGGATCTTGTGACAAACATTATTTACAGGCTGCAGGGAGAAAAGAAGGCAGTCGTCCAAATATCCAAAGTCATCCAAATATCTCAGCCAGTGTTCTAAGTGGAGGGGTTTCTGAGAGGATAAGGCCGGTTTAGTCATTTTGTGGGAATAATTAGGTGAAAGGGTTCATGAGGGCATTTCTGTTCGTCATTATTTAACAGCAGTGCGTTACAACATTAGTCTGTGCACTGTACAGGGTTAGCTAAGCTCAGCTGAATGTGTTCAGTAGCAAAAGGAAGTTAACGATAACGATGTGGCTACATTGCAAATAAGGGTTTTCCCAAAACACCCACAGCTGGGACAACAAAGGTCCAGTGTAGTTTAAAAAAAAAAAAAAAAAAAAAAAGAAAGAAAAGAGAAAAAAAATGTCCTAATGGTGCAGAAACCTAACTTTGCCGAGCTGTTTCTCTGAGTTTTGTCATGCTGGTCACAGAAGCAGCGTGGATCCTGCAGCAAAAGGCTGCACAGATGATCTCAAATCCTCAAAATCCAACAGAGGAGCGAGGAGGCCAACTAGTCAGGAATCCAGTATTACTAATCAGAGAAGAATGCTCGCGTTTCATTTGGATGCTGGAAGCGTCACTGGGCTCAGCGCCTCCGAGGACCGAGGGGATGAGCTTTTCTGTTGTTCTGCTGGACTTTCTTGTGGGGGCTTTAAAACATTTTAGAAAGTGTTGTAGTATAAAAATATATAGATGAGTTTAAAGTGAAGAATGAGCGTACAAACAAGGCTGTGCAAATTCTTTTCCCTGCATAAAAGATTTTCTTTGTTCAGCACAAACACATTAGAAGCTTATTTTCTTCTAATTATCAATAATCAAATCCACTCTTTCAGAGGCTTTAAGCGCATTTCAATGTTAATTATTACAAGCTGGGTTGACAGGCTCATTAGAGGAGATAATATTCTAGTCATTCTTTCCCTCTTCATTTTTCAGGGTTAGTCATACTTTATACTGATCCAACAACTATTACACCTGTTTTGAATGAACCGCGGTTGCATTTGCTTTTAATAACCTTTTATTATTTTGCTGCAAAATAAATGAAAGATGCATCACTTTGACTCAATTCAGAGCACCCTAGATGGCATTTAGGGGTCAGGAAATTTTCAAAAATGACATTGCATAAATTTACACTCGTGTTTTAATCACAGTGATAATTTATTTAAATGATTTACGATAAATCAGAGGAAGGGAGATTTAAAAGGCATACTTGGCGTCCAAGCCATTCTGCACATTATTGTTTGCACCCAGGCATCGTTCCACTTTCACATTTTGTGAGACAACAGATTGAGAGCCGCAGTTTTACACCTTCCTTTACTTGACAGTCATGTTAAGAAGCAACATAATCAGTCCCAGTTGGTGTACTTTGCATCACACAACAGAAACAAGACACACCCTTTGGCTTTTGTGCCCTTCCAGCTGCACGTCTACATGTCTACCTCTGCTCTTTCTCTAAACACTGCTGGCCCTGTCGGCTCCGACGCAGATGTAAGTCCAGTCAGGTCAGTGAGCTCCGGGCTCACATTCATGTAAGAATGTTGCCATACAAACCCCCGCCTTGGCTGACAGCGTTTAGCCTAAAAGCTGCAGCAAATGGAAAGTATCACTAATTGGCTGGCAGAGGATGAGGAGGCTGCATGGGAAACTTCATATAAACACTGTTTAAGGGACTCTTATACTCTGACAGCTATTCACTGATTACAGCATTGCACTGACAAGATGAGTTTGATGCGCTTTGCAGGCTTTAATTCTATATTTTGCACCGATAATAAAAAATAAAAGGCATTAATTGTGTTAGACTTGCAGACTTTTGCCGCTCAGCACAATGAAAACACTGTGAAGAGGATGTCATATGGACAGTGACTAACTGTCAAGCTGCTCCCATTACAGCGTCTAATTTGCTACAGAGTGGCTAAGACATTTCCTTCTCTGTCTACGGACTGAGGGCTGCAGCGAGCAGTTATTTCCACAGACATTTTCCATGCAGCTTAGCAGGAAGTTCACTGAGGTTTGCTCTAATTTGTGACAAACTTCAATGAAGGCAAGGCAGGAAACAATTTTGCCCATTTATCCACCTGATTTCACAAATTTACCAACAATATGTACCATGCTACCTCCTTCAATACTTCTAAAACAAGGAAAAAAAACTTTGAATTAACACCACTTATTCATCTCATGCATCAAACACAAACCTGAGCCTACTGAAGGTCCACACACACACACACACTCACACACACACACACACACACACACACACACACTCACACTCACACTCACACGCCAGCATAGAGTAGGCAAACTTACAGAATTGACAATGCCTTTGAGTGCGTGGAAGCCATCTTTGACAGGAAACACTTGGTCCTTGGTGTCCGCAATAACAGCAAGCTGTTGGTATCATAAAGGAGTTGAGTAAACAAGGAGTACGGCTGATTTAATGCTGCTTTCTTCTTTTTCTGTTTTCCTCTTTATGACTGAGCACTGTCTTTCCTTTCATATCATGGGCAGGAGGAGACATAGCAGATGGCATGACTGTGGCAAACACTTTGCTCAACCATAAAAAAAAAATCATTGCAGCACAAACTGGGAGCAATATTGCCTTTTGTTTTTGACTTGATAAGAGCTCATCACAGGGTGGTTACCAATGGTTACAAGAGACAGGCCACCGTGCTGGAGGAGAGGCAGAAAAACTACACACACCACTGACATAAGACGGAAAGATTGTGACTTCGGTGCAGCTCAGACAGTCTGACATCATTTTGTGCAACGAGCACAGAAGCTGGAGTGAAGATGATCTGATGTGGAGACAAATAATAAATAAAGCTGGGATCAGATTTTTCTGTGGTCGATCAGATTTACTGATTTCTAAACAGTGTGATGGGCCAGCCAGCGTAAATGATACTCTTAATCTACAGTTTCTACTTAAAAAAAGCATGCAGTTAAAAATGCTCACAGTAAGCTTTAGTAGTCACAGTCCCCTGGACGTCAGTGTTTAACAGATTCTTGGTTAAATGACTCTGGCCTGTCCTCGTGTAAATAATATTAAGACAGACACTACACTCCAAATGTGTGCTGGAGATAAAGCAAGATTGTGATTTTTGTCAGGAAACGTGTGAAGAATTGTCTGATTAAAGATGTGCTGACACTTAAAACATCACTCATTTAGCTTCTTATTCAGAACTTCCGAGGCTCAAACCATCTTTTTACAACCTCGATTGCAAAAAAGACGCCGTGTGAAACATGAATAAAAACAGAATGTGATCATTTGCTAATGAACTGTGTTCACAGAGAACAGATTTACAAAGTGTTCCTAAGTCCATGTATTAATCTCCTTTATACAATCATGCGTTCACAAAGTGGTGAACCTCGCTCCATCCTCGCTTGTGAACCACTGAGCCTTTCCAGGATGCCCCTTTCATACCCAATCATGATACTATCACCTGTTACCAATGAACCTGTTTACCTGTGGAATGTTCCAAACAGGTGTTTTTGGAGCATCCCACAACTTTCCCAGTCCCATATATTTACAAAAATCAATGATGAGGTCAAACATTAATTATATTGTCTTTTTCAGTTGATTATATGTCAAAAGCGATTAGCAAATCATCACACTCTGTTTTAAACAGCGTCTCAGCTTTTTTGGAATCAGGGTTGTAGAACAGTCATTTACTGAGTTCACTCCTCATATCATTAACTGATCTAAATGCACTAAAAACAGAACTATAATGACAAACTACACTAATATTTTTTTTTTCCAAAGAATCCACACACTGTTTAATTTTGTTTCAGTTTATTTGGTATTTGTGCAATGTAAGTAACTTACCTCACTAACTGTCATTTGTTTTTACTCCATTGATGAAATACTATGTTTTAGTTTAGATTTTGTTTTTATTGATTGTATTCACTATTTATTATTGTGTCATCGGCTCTGACTGTGAAATACAATACAAATACAACCACTAACCATAGAGTGGCCCAGTAGCCAAATGGTTAAAGCACACTTTACAATTTACTTTCCAATACAGCCAAAGAATTCCTTTAAAAAAAAAAAATAATAATAATAATAATAATAATGATAATAATTACTGTAGCTGATGGGAAACTAAAAACTAAAAAAAAGAAGATATCCAAATATACAGATATTGCTGTTCTCAAAGCAACATTTTTTACTTTATTTTGACAAATGACTATTTGGGGCACACTGAACATGTAAATGAACATGTGAAAAGCGGATCACGCTGCAGGAGTTTTTAATTCATTGTTTTACTTCCATGAGAATTAGTCTTTTTAATCCAGAGCTACTGACATGAATGCAAGCTGACCAAGGCTTCTGATATCTCTTACAGAGCAAACGACAAACTTCGTTGGACATCTTCTAAATCCACATGGGATAAACTGTTTGACTGTTATGTGGAATATCACTTTAAGAGATGGATTTTCCATGCAGGTAACAGCACCCACATTACATGTGTTTAAATTTCTTGACACCTTTCCAACATGGTGTCTCTTGTTATAAAATGTAATCGTTCAGTACACATTCAGTGACAGACTTCACTGGTGTTTCACTGAGGCAGATTAAGACTAAAGCTCTCTTACCTGCTGCTCGTCAAAGTCCTTGATACCCACACAGTAAACACGAGCACCATATTTCCTCGCCTCATCGGCCTGCAGATCAAACAAGTGTGTAGATGAAGTGCAACATGTTGAACGTAAAAACACTGGATGTATGCGGGAAGTCAAGGCACCAAATCCCATTCAGGAAACAAAAATACATGAATAAATATTAAAACATAAAATAAAAAATTAAATTTGTACTTTGAATCTATATTTGCAGTTAAATCAAATTGACTGAAGTAAAAATAAAGTGTCATGTGATTGACGGCAGAAATTCAACATTTTGACACAAACACAATGTGACCCTCACCTCTTTCACTGTGAGCTCATGAACGTAAACTTCAAGTTTCCCGTCTGTCAGAGCCAAGATGATGCTCGACGATTTGGTCTTTTGTGTCTGTATCTGAGCTGAGGCCTTCAGGTTCAAAGCGAATGACAAACGTTTCATCAGATCTCAATTTCATGACAATCTGAATGTTTGTAAAAAGTTGCTGAGCTATAAATGGATCTATGTGAGAGTGAACTGACCTGTTTTATTCCCTCATGCATATATGTTTCACCTGCTGGTTTCACGTCCCGCAAGCGCTTCAGACCCTCCTCTATCTCGTATCTTAAAACACACAGAACATACATGGGTGATCCACATGTGCTCGACTGCACTGAGTCCCATCATAATTCCTAGCTTATTTTTCTACACCATTGGTGAATGTTTCTATACGACCACTAGAAATAATAATAATAATTTACTACTGTTCAGTTTCCACATGGTGTAGTGGAAATCTGCAGTTATGGTTGGGTAGATAACCACAGGGTCTAAAAAGAGACGTTAACAAGCTGTTCTTGTAATAAAGAAGACACAGTTTATGCAGAATGTCTCAGAGTCTTTTTAGGCATTTAGAGGCCCAGTGGGAATTGAACCCCTAACCTCAACCGTATGATGTCACCAAAATGCTTTCTAGTAACTACAACAAGGTAAAATATACAGTATAATGTAAATGTGGTCATACATATCTATCTATATCGTCATTTCCTTTAATGACATAATTTAACATGACATATAAAGACATTTTTAGACCATGAGACTTCTTAAGGTGAGGTAGAGTCAGCATGGACACAGCGCTGCTCTTCAAGATTGTTGCTGAGAATCGTTCAACCGGTAAAGCACAAGATAAAAATCCAGACACAAGACAACAGAGTCATGAATCTGCTCCAGAGAGTGTCTCGGAGTCCAGTACCTGTCTCCAGTCAGGGGCAGCAGGACCGTTGCTTTGGCTGAGAAAACGATGAATGAGACTCTCATTCTGGGGCTGAGGAGAAAACAAAAATCAAAAATTAGGAATCAGAAATATATATTTTTTTTTTTTTTCAAAGTAGCTCATGAGCCAGTGACCGGCCATGAGCTTAGACATATACTACGATACTGCAACAGGATTGTCTCCTTCCTTGTTGCATAAAATCATCACTTCCGTTCTTGCTCCTCTTTATCAACCACCCACACAGCATGACATGTAAAATACTCAGAATGGCTATAAATGAGTCAGCGTGATTGACAGTTTTATATAAAGCTTTTCCATGAGCTCGGTTCAGTTAAGGAGACTGAAAGAAGCATAAATAATGAACCAAACAGAAGGGCCTCTCTGAATGTCAACTAATATTAGTGTGTGACTTAAAGCAGCTTCTGTGGGACTGAAGGAAGTGATTAATCAATTCACAGACAGGAAACATGTTGTGGTGCTGAGTCACACATAAACACACACAGATCCTGTTACACAAATATATAATTTGTACCTGTGACTTTAAAAGGGTGTGAACTGATACTGGACACTGAGTCTCCTCTGCACAACCTGTGCTGTTCACATTCAGTGTCCCTGTCGCTGTCTCAGGAATATCAACAGCTTGTTTTGTAAACACAGCTGGTTTCCGAGTTAATATCCAGCCAAAATTTGTGAAAACTAAATCAGCACAGAGATGAGGAAAGTGTTCAACTTGAGGACTTCACCTCCTCATGTTGAGAATAGTGCAGAAACAGTTACAAACCAGTCAAATTTACGCAAGTAAGAGCTGTAACACCACAAAGGAAAAATTATCCAATAACGGAAAAAGTCCAATGACTGTACTGTAAAAGCAAAGCATCAGTAATTATAAATGCAGTATTAAAAGTAAAAGTAGTCAAAGGTAGGCATACAATACCCAGAACTGGATACTACGAAATAAAGAAAAAAGAAAAAAAAATAGTGGATTTTTTTCTTTTTTATTTAACAAAACTTCTTAAATACATGCCTTTAATTGTTCTTAACACAAAGCAGCTGGATAACACCGTTGCTCAATAAAATAAAAGTATAAAAAAAAGTCTATTAATTAAGGAGATCAAACTGATCAAAGAGTGAGAAACAAGTGAAAGAGCCGCACAAGCTGAACTAATCATACTTTTCAGTACTCTGAGCTACTGACACGTCTTGATCAGCACTCAAAAAGCAAGTTTATAACTCAGCACTATTCGAAATTAGATTTTTTTTTTTTTTTTAATTCTTCATGTAAGTTTACAGTCGGTCTCCAGGATATTGTAATTCTGCTTCTCCTCATTGGAATTCTCCTCTTGTCATTTTAGTCTACTCTGTTACCAACAGAGCTCATGTCTGTCTCCTCCTGAGGTTTCCTCAGGAATCTAAAACTCTTTACAGCAAATTAGTAATTTGCAATTGTGGGCTGGATGGAGTAAATGCTCCTCTACAGATGAATGAAATTCCGGTGCTGACACTAACTTTGCAAAACAGATTTAGTAGCCAAAACATATTAAATACTCATTACTTTCTTCGTCACAGTCTATAATACGCAATGTGATAAACCTGCTGCAACAATATAACTAACATTTGCACGAGGCTCGAAAGTCAGTGTACGAGTGTCTCCCGCTACAGTGAAGAAGTGATGCACAGTTCGAGCTTCGTGGTATCCTACACACAGAGGAAGAAGAATACCAACCACTTCTACACGGTGAGGTTTGCGCATTTTGAAACTGAAACAGAAAAAACAGCTCTGGTGTCAAAATTGATATATGGAGAGAAAAAGTCGCACCTGAGTGACCAGTAACTCCAGACATCTTACAAATGTGAGAAAATAGTACAATGCAATGGAAACATAGAGGGGAAAATGTAGTCTTCTAAAATGGAAATACTTAAGTAAATGTACTCAGTTACTTCCCACTTCAGTTACAAACACAAAGCACACGGATGCCATCCCACAGAGCGAGTTAAACTTCAGATAATTAAGCGCACAAGTGTTTCCTTCAGAGATCCAAAGCCTTCGGAGCATAAGGAGAGGTGCTGATATTTCTCACCCACATGACACATGGCCCAGTCGCGATCCTCCCCCGCAAACATAGCACAATCTTTAAGCCACACGGCCAGATTTGGCAGGGAGCGGTAGCAGCCGTATACATCCACATCCTGTCTGCAAGTTTCAGAGTCATATGTGGACTAAAAACTAACCACGTTCAAGTCACCGATGACAAATCGTGGGTGGCGACTTAACGTCGAACTTTAAGCTTTGAGTGGAGCTCATGATTGTGTATGTTACCTCTTAAGCAGTGTTGAGATATTTTCTGTTTCTAAGAAAGACTACAGATAAAGCGGCAGCGATGCCAAGGACATATCGGAGGGTGGTGGTGGGATTTTTTTTCTTTAGAGGGTGGGGGGGGTTGATGAAATAGTCCAGTTTGCTCCACATGGCGGAACAGAAGAGCTCTTGGTGAGCGAGCATTGTTTAGCAGATTGTCCTCGTCGCCTTCCAGTGTTCTTTTGCTTTACTGTACATTGTCTGCCTGTCAGCCGTTCTGTGGTGGAAGCAGGGGATATGTGTGGAGCCGGACCCCCCCGGTGCAAATGGCCATTCTCACAGCCCAGAAGACTGCTCCTCTCTGCCACCCACTCCCACCTGGTGCCTTTGCTATTTTCTTCAACCAACCACTTCATTCTGGCTGGGTCGCTACCGTCTGTACTGTGCTGGCAGGCGCCGTTTGACTCAAACGTTATGCAAGCTGAACGTTTCAAGCCGGTTTCTCTGGTTTCGTCTTTTTAATGAATTATGTGCAAAGAGGATGTCATTGATTTTGCAATTTTGATAGTTTGTAAAACAGGTGGGAAGCGCTTTAAATCTGTGCAACAGGCTGCGGCTAACATCGTACGCTCTGTCATTGTAGACATTTACCGAATAAAACAGCCAACGAATGTGAAATAAAGGCATTTTGTCAAAACTACTGTACTATTTGCCCAAATAATCCTGTCAGTGTTGATATCATTTTTAAGAAATGGTGAATATTCTGTCTGGAAAAACGTTCCTTCTTATATTTATTGCTTTATTATACGTATTTGGGTATCACTCCATGCTGCTATCACCATTTAATCATTGCTTGCGTTTGCTCCATGCAATATCTGCAAGTCTAAGTCTGGGGAGCTGAATTTCACTTCATGTTCACTTATTTCAAAATATGAGAATTGTACTTATATAATGTAATTATATAACTATACTTTTTAGGGGGTTCCAAACAAAATGTATGATACTGACAATGGAGAGTTTGTACTGACCTCACAAATCTGTCAGTAAGGTTCTTCACAAAGGAGTAAATCTCGAACCAGTCAGCAGAGACACTTCCAGACCTGAAACAAGAAAACAACAGTCACTTTGCAGCTCGTCAGTGGCAGCAGATTGTGTGCTGGGGAGTAAAATACTGTACTGTATTTGTGCTTTGTACCACAACCACAGTTGGACATTAACACCAGCCACATGCTGGATAATTGTGCTGATAAGTCTGTGTTCTATAGCAGCCACTTCAGCTGTTACAATCCTCAAATGTTCACAGGAGCTTTGTCTTTCTACAAATCTAGCTGGCTGGTACAGTTAAAATTTATCTCCCATAACAAAGGTGGAAAAATCACCAAAATAACTAGATCTAATGAACAGGAAGTCATTAGACAGAGGTGAAGGTACTTAAGTACAGTACTTCTAGCACAGGTTCAATCAAGTCAAGTCAATCAAAGTTCATTTGTACAGTTCAGCAACACATGTTAAGTTCGTGAGGGGATTACAGGCCAACATTAGCAGCGGCTGCTGACCCCGCCAAGCTCGTTAAGAAGACAAGGAAAAATGATGGCCAAGTGTGCAGTAGCAGCCACGGGCTGGAAGAGACGACAAAAGATGAACAGGAAATGTGTAACATAGAACAAAAAAACTGAACAACACACACAGCAACACATCAGATTAAATATGTGCACTCCTAATGTTCTAAATCCAATATAAAGCATCCCAAATAGGTCAAAGAGAAAAGACCAAGAAAGACTCCATTGGGCATCCAGTAGAAAGGATTCATTAATAAACACATAGGTGCTCAGATTGTGAGGCTTGGTTACTCTCCTTCATTCATATGTCTTTATAACTTTCCTTTGTCCCTTTTTGTGTGTTTGTCTTCCTTTGTTCTGTCCTTCCATGTGTTCTTCCTGCAATTCGTGTTTCCTTCCTTTCCTATGAAACTGGAGATGGCAGGTTTTCCTTTGAGGCACTGCCATCTTTACTCAAGTAAAAGCACTGGCGACTTCTTCCAACACTGTCTCATTTAAACTGATTAAGACTTGGTCATTGTCAAAAAAGATGTATAAATTTCTGGCTGTGACCAAGGACAAACCAATGTTAGGTGGGTGTCAACCTGTAGCCCTTGGCCCTTCTCACCCCTCAATAAGTCAATCTCACCACGATGAACGTGGTGTGTAAAATGTGCCCTTGATGTAACGACAAAGAGGTAATTAAACCAATAATTACAATTCAATGTATGTGCGAAGAACATAAAACAGAAGAGTTTGAATATTAGGAGGCTCATCTTTCATGCCACCTCTGTCTCCTCCCTGCTGCCCAAAGACAAGGTCACACAGCGGAGGGAAGAGACGACTCTGAGGGAGAGGTAAAGTTCCTCTGCACTTGACGATTTGGAGTGTCAGTGGGTAATTAGCAGTGGTTTACTGTGGTTACATGTCGTGTGAAGTAGTTACACTTTACACACATCTGTGTCATGTTTATGGTGCAGGTGATCAACTGAGGCTTGCTAGGGGTTCTGTTTTTTCAACTTATCTGAAGAACTTCACTCATTTTACTAATTGCCTTGTCTGACCAATCAGACTACAATAATTCTTCTGAACATGTTTCCAAAGTCACCAATAGTATAACAGATATAACAATATTTGGGTTTGTCAACATCGCCTCGCGCTGAATTCCATATGATTATTTGATCTATACCAGTTTCTCAGCTGATTTTCCAGAAAATGTATAATTCCATTCTCCAGTATAAAAGATGCTACTGTGACAGATCAGCCACCAGTGAGACCCTTGGACCGGCAGGATCAATCTGGGTGTGAAAAGTGCAAGAGACCCTCCCTCATTACCACCACTGAGGTGCCCTGGAATAAAGCCACAACAGACTGGAGATGTACTGGTCATCTTCCAGGTGTGAATGTGTGTCACAGTGTGAGCTTGGCTCTCACTGTTTAGGAAACCAAACAGAAAAGCTTTCATAAACTGGCTTCACACTGAAAGATCATCGCTTGGTATTAGAACACCAAAATAGATATTTCTCTGTACAGAAACGTTGTAGTTTACTGCTGCAACAAATTGCTGCATCCCATCAGTCCCATCAGGAAATCTAACAGTTTATCTGCAGGAACAAAGTAAACTTCCTGCAAAGAGACATGCAACTATCTGACACTGTGCAATCACTGCAGACTAAGCTTTGATATTTCAGAAACATCCATGCGCATGTGTAAATCAAACAGATCCCCAACCTGCAAATATATACAAAATGCAGAGCAAACTAAGATCGATGCACTTGGTGAAACTTGTGCCAATAATCTCAGCCATCAGCCTGTAATACTGCAATTTAGATGAGGGTGGGGTAGTTTGAAAATGGGTCAGGGGAGCAGTGTTTCAACTCAACAGCCCTGAGTAATGGCCCATGTCCAAGCCGGGGGAGGACAGGATTAAAAACAGTTGTTGTCAAAGCAGTAAACTCCCCATAATATATTGGAGCGCTTTTTGCATGACGCTACTGCAGCGCTGCAAAGGTTTGCTGAACTGACTGAATGTGTCCGTGCAGTATTTGTGTGTTTGATGTCTGACGCAGAGCTTTGAGTGCATTAAAGACACAGGAAGTGGTACATTCTTGCTAGCTTGCACGATTAACACACAACTTTCAAGGACTTCTCGAAGACGTTTAAGGCCTTCTTTCTGGTGACATTCAAAGACTCAAAAACGGTCACATGTTAAGGTGACAGTGGTGAAATTCCTGCCAGTTGATCCTATAAGACGGATCTCTGTGAATGTAGAAATAATGGAACCTTCAGATGACAAAATAAGGTTGAACTTATTTCTAAAAGTATTTTAAAGTAGTAAGCATTTCTGTTTTTATTGTGAGGCAGATGTCAAACCTCATTTCTTCCTTTTTCATGGTCACTACCAAACACTGACAGCATGTCTCATGAAAGGGAAACAATATATAGACAAACTCATGACACCGTGAGGTATGTTCCTTAAAGGCAGCATGGGTAAGGCTTGGTTAACCTTAGCTGGATAAAACTGCATGGTTATTGTTTGGGGAAGTGTGGTCATGGTTACACTTGTGTGGTTCCTTTAAGTTTGTCAGAGTAGTCTCTTCCCCACGACTCCAGCCAATCACAGACAGGCCTATCAGATCTGAACAGTCATAAGCCAGACTGAGTCTGGACCAGATCCATCCAGGTTCATCTTGACCAGTTTCAAATAGTTTGAGGGCCTGTACAGGTGTTTCTTTCAAGTCATAGTCAACACACTCCATACATTTGACATCACTGCTGACTATTTTCAAAAGCATACTGTAATGTCAAACTTCTGAATGTTTTTTTCAACTTTGCAGGCAGGAACGGGTTCAAACTAATCACCAGAAATCAGCAAAAAACATTCAAACTTTAACTGAGTTTGGTAATGCATCTTCATAAAAGTCATGTCTGTTTTTGTTTAGCCAAAGCTGCTGTAGCTGCAGATAGATTTAAAAGATCTGTACTGAATTACAACACAATGATAACATCACTTTCACGAAATGAAATCAACTAAAATCAGTGGGTGCCTGGTTATTCAGAAACCTAGAGCACAGAGGTGGAACCATTACAGAATTAAGATGACTTTTAGTGGTTGTACTACATTATACTGCATGTTATGTTGTGTTTCATGCTATTCATTGTTTTTTTTATTGTTTTGTGGGGCGTCTTTGTATGTAGAACTCTTAATGTGTTGCATCCATCCTTTATGAATTGCAAATTGTGTGCATTTTTGTAAATGTGTTAATAAATTACGCCAAACTGGTCAGCAGTAAAATGCACAGTAACTTCAACTAGCAAATGGGCTAAACATGCAAACTCAGTGCTTTGCCCTTTTCAGTGAAACGTTCACCACTGGCAGCTGCCCAGTACAACCACAGTATGTTGATGGGCTCTCAGCAGCTCCACTGAAGCAAGCTGGAGCTCCCAGCTGCCTTCTCATGATGAGCACCTCTGTGATGTGATCGTTAATGAGGGAGAGGAAAGCAGCCATAACCCCATCCAACAGGTGCAGGAGATGTTACAATGAAACCGGTGACACACCTGGGACCAAATATTGACAGGTGAAGTGTTCAGGGCATGAGTTCCTACTATCACTGCAATAAGGAAAAAGCATAATGACACTGCCAACATGTTATTCCAAATCCATGGGCATCCAAATACACCTCCACTCTTCTGGGTTCAGGTTGTTTTCCACAAGACTGCAGAGATTTGCTCCCATCCAGCCAGCACTGACGTTGGGTGACGGGCTCTGCCTCACAGTTCCAGTTCATCCCAAAGGTGTTGGATGGGACTGAGATCAAGTTAAGTTCCATACCAAATTAGCAAACCATTTCTTAACCGGCCTAGCTTTGTGTTCTAGTTATATAACAGGAAAGGGCCTTCCCCAAACAACTGCCATCACTGTCTTCTGGCGTGCACTGCATTGCTCACATTTCCCTTCATTACACATGGCTGCCACATGAGACAGTGTCCACATACTTTTGGTCACATCTGTTACCCAACCTAATACAGCGGAGTCACCATTTTTGGTGGCAGCCATCAGAATGCAGTAAAGTCCAAACCAGGTCACAGAAAACTGTGTCACACCTGCGACAACCCCCACCCCCACCTCAGCCCCAGCTCTCAGTCCCATCCCCTCTCCTCTCCCTCCACAGCATCAGAGAAACTTCACCTCAGTGCAGCGGTCACATTATTATGTCCACGGTTAGCGTCATAAACAGCGGTCTGAAACAAAAGCTGACATACTCTCTTCGTACTTACTTGTCTAAAACAAAGTAGAGGTCGTAGGCTCCGTGACAGGACGCTTCCTCTGCCAGGCAGGACGAAGCAAACAGCCCCAGGAAGATCACAGCAACCGCCGCCGAAGTCCACCGAGTCTTACCGTTAAAAAGTTCACCCACCGCGGTGAAGTAACGTGACAACTTCTCCAACATTTTGACCTCGAAAAACTCAAAGAAGGGTCGAGTCTCGTGTTGAAAAACAACAATAAATAACGTTTAGGTAGTTTCAGCTGAAGACGACGTGCACATGCCCTCAGAGTGAGCAGCTACATGTCAAAGTTCCTCCAAAACAACCAAGTTAACGAAGGGACCTGCGAAATAAAGGAAATCACTGCGCGACGTCACCAGCTGTGAAGTTTCTTCATCTTCTTGACTCACATCCTCAATAAAACCGACCCGCCACCTGAGCTCACCCTGACTGTTTAGAAGATAATCTAAATCACTGCTAACAGTAAACTTCACCGCGTTAAGGCACATACACCGAGAAAAGTTTGGATGCATTCAAGTGCAGCTAGAAAGCTCGTACTTCTGAGTGCTACTTTTATCGCAGTTGTAAAGGGTTATAAAACGACTGTGATATGAGTCATAATGCTGATGGTTTATGTTTTGTTTTATAAGTGCACTGACATAAGGGTTGAATGCTACTGCATTTAACAGTAACCTCGAATGAAGAGGAGATTTTCATTAAGTGTGCAGCTTAATACGTTATGAAGGGGCAGAAACAGTGAAAAGGGTGTTATTTTTAATAGCGCTGTTGTAGTTGAATTTAAACAGGAGTACCGCATTTGCAAGAAATATTTTAGTGAATCAATGGAGCTGAGGGTTAAATCACCTTGCATTTCATATAATTCAAGGTAACTTAATCTATAGCAACATTTTATGGGGTTAGATTTTGTATCTTTTAGTACTTTTAGTAGTAATAATTGACACCAGATTAATGTAATGCTCTAAAAGATTGATATTTATGCATAAGTTGCACATCAACATAGTCATGTATCTTTTAAATTTGTGTCAAGCAAATCTTACCGACAGCACTTAAAGGCCTCATCAGTTTCCAATCCAATGCGCATGACCGAGGTGAATCCAGCTGTTGGACTTCAGCAGAGCTGGAGGTCCCAGTGCACACACCCAACAACATCTGTATCATCTTTTGTACAAGGCTACTTAATAACGTTACGTTAACAATAAGCTGCAGTCAGATGCTACATGCCATAGATAATTTCCTTCAGACTGTGCAGATACAAAAGGGGTCTCTGCAGTGAAGGGTTTGCTTCCTGGTGGGCACACATGTTGGTGAACTATTCGATAACAGTTCTGGCTGACATTCCATTTTTTGCTAAGTTGCACACAACATTTTGCTCCAATTTTATATTCTATCTCTATGCACAGACAAAAGAATTATGGTATATTTCCATCAATTTGGTTCAACTATATTGATGCCGTTGGCAAATGAAACATTTTAGTATTTGTGTTGCTTGTAGAACCACGAGGTCCTTGTTAAGTTTTGGCCTGTACACTAACACAAAAATCAGGTTTTTGTTATTAAAAGAAGACGTCCATTTCCCATTTTTCAAGCTATTTTGATTGGTTACATTTTGGAGGAACCACACAAGCTGTGCAGCCATGGGAATAGGGATCTCCTCTTTTTCTCATAGTTTCACAAGTTCCCTAAATATTCTTTTGACATCCAGGTTGAGAGCCTCCAGATGAACGACTGATGCTTTCAGCTTGGCATGACACACTTCATTCAAACAGTATGAACAACACACGTGGCAAACATAGCATCCAAAAGTCTTTTCCCAATACAGAGAGAACAGTCACTCTGAAGGAAACAGAAAAGTCTGCTGGCACAATGAGCACAGGAAGAGACCGCAGATGTGAGCTCTGTGAAATCAGAGATGTTTCAGAAAAGATGTTGCATAGGCAAATGTTCTGAAGTGCAGTATTCCTTATAAATATTTTTTTGGGGGTGTGATGTGTTTGTGTAAGCCTCTTTGTGTTTCCTTTCTCATTCAGTTTGTGTTTCATGCGTCCTTCTCTTTAAGCTTTCATAACACAACAGAAAAGAGGGTTATGACCCTCATACGTACCCAAGAATAACTTTGGCCTGTGCTCCTTCAATAACACACAGCAGAAACAGACCCCAGCACACAAAAACTGTTGAGAAAACATCCCTAAAAAGTGACTGGTTACATCGTATTAAGCGTATTGTGAATGTGGTTACTGGCAGTTCCTTGCAGTGATATGGAGCAATTGATCAATTGTGTCTTGATGTACATTTTCACTGCTGATATTCTAATTAGAAACACATGTTTTCGCCATGGTACACAAAATAACTTCTATATTATAAGATATGTGAGAGCACAAGATCAATGGCGAATTTTCTGTGTGACATTCAGTTAAATTTGCCTTTTTATTCCAGACACACTATGGAAAGTGCAGGTGCCTCCATCTTCAGCATGGATGGCTCATTGTGTGATTTAAATCCCTAAACCTGGCAGACTTAGTGCATTTCTCTACTCATTGAGCTACACAGGGAGCTGAACCTCCAAACCTGGCAGTGTACCACGGAGCTGTATGCATAAAACTGAAGCCTTCATCATCTTATCACCGCCATGCTCCACCCACTGGGCTCCACAGCACCATTTAACCAAATGCAATATGAACATGTGGCCGTTCTAAAACCGAAAGTCTTCAAGGGAATGCCAAGACAGATGATGCAATGTTCGCACAGTTGTATCTACTGACTCTAGATGAGTAATTACATTTCGTAAGTCCCGTGTATTTGACTAACACCACCTCAGGTTATAATAAATGTTAATGACACCTTTCCTGGAGTGGTATTTTCCAGGACATACTGGAAATTCCAGGTTTGCTCTTATCTGATCTCTTGTGCCTGTTGTTTGAACAAGGTATGTGTAGCTGGTAGAAGATGTGACTTCAGGCTATGGAATTAGTTAAAAACACTGACAGGCACAGCTGTTGTTGAGCTTTACCTGGTTTACCTGCACATGCTGCAACACATGTTCTCAATAAAGGTAGAGTTAAAGGGTTTTATATATTTATTGCAATTTCTGTAATTCATGTAGGCATATTTGTTTGCTGGTTTTACAACGCATGTCTAACCATACATAGCAAATAAGATGGTGGTAGCAGCTGGTACCAGCACTGAAATCCATGTAAAGAAGTCTATATTCATCTGGAGATGTTTTTCCTGTGATAAAATGACAAGCAATTGTCATTTTTCAGCCGAGCCTTTTGTCTGCACAAAGAGCTTTACTACACCATGACTGGTTGTCATGAGACTGATTCGACTGTATTGGCAGAAAAAATAAGACTTGCTACATTTTTAGTTTTACAACTTCATTTTAAACATTCTGCGCCAAAAGGCTAAAGTCCAGGTGAAGTCAGGACACATTAGTTTTTAAGTCAAAATCAGGCTGCAAGTCTTTAAATTTTGCCTGAAGTTATTAAATTTGTGTGACTAGAGTCCTCAACTCGGTCTGCTTGCCTGCTTTGGCAGTAAACTTGGCCTCCTCCTGCACATCACTCCTCTAAAAGTGCAGGAGACAGTTATGAGTCAAAGATGGTCTCAAGATGATTCTGGGAATGTGACATTCTGGTAGTTTTAAAGTTTATAATCAAGTTTCTAATTGGATGAGTTTACAGCTCATTTTGCACTGTGCACCCTTGCTGGAGCACCGTACACAGCTGTAGACACTATCAAAGTAAAATTTAAAGTATTGTGTGTTTATAATCTGAATATTACCATAAAAATATTTTATATTTTCAGGCCGTCTATTGCACTAAAACATATTGGGTATCAGACAGGGCCGTCAACCTTAGATATGGTCAAGAATCCATCGTCTCCAGTAATGAATCTAATTGCTCAACAATATTATTAAATCTTAATAAACTTCATATAAGAATTTCAGGTATTTCACTGGAGAGCTGTCATGTAAGGGCGTAACGTACTTGCACATTTTTGAGAATCCAAACACTGAATATTGAAAACTGACTACAGACAATGTTAACACAACAACACTGATATCCACATCTGCCTCTAGAACTGCATTTAAATGCTTGAAGCTCTAATATTGCTCTGCTCTCAGGAAGTAATCTCATCTTATTAGGGATAAAAAGCAATTACTCAGACCACAGCTTCGACTAAAGCATGGATGATACAAAGGAACTAAATCTATTTTCTTTTGTTTTGCCTCAGTGTTAAAACTGCGCTGTCACACAACACCATATCAGTGAGGTAATTACCACTAACACACCTCATCAAATCTGAATAGTCCAGAGAACAGCGACACACGAGTATAATTATCTGGCAAATCAAAATCTAATTAGATTTTAATTAGAATGTTAATTCTTTTGCACGCTGTTTGGTTTCCGTATATGCTATCTAACTTGGTATCCCGAGCAGGGTTCCATAAAGCAAAGAGAACGAAAAAACAAGCATGTATTTCCCATTATTTGGCAAATGTACATGTTTATGAGAATCCAGTGACGTGAGAAAATAGTTGTAGTGCATGAATTTGTCATGGGGTTTTTACGCCGGTGGAGAAATCAACAGTGACAGTTAAAACAACACTAATTTATGGAAGCAGTGAAGTGCTGAAGCTAATCAAGAGATAAACCCATGACAAAATGTAAAAGTGCAAGAACAAACAAAGATTTCCAATAGTTAAGAAAGAGGCCGAGCAACGTTTCTGTGAACAGTCCACCCTCAAATGAAATGGATCATAGGGAACGCCAATAAACCTTTGACCTCTTTCTTTAAAGCTATTACTTCATTGATATATCTGAAGAGAATTTGGCTTCATCCTGCACAGTGATAAAACATGTAAGGAATGATTCATTTAAACCCCACTTACAAGATAAAACAAAAAAAGGCTCATAGACCTTTTCCTCCAAATGAGCAAATCTTAAAACTGACCCTACACAGTGATTAATGGATGTAACAGATGACCATAAATCACTTCATCAAAACCAAAAGGAATTCAGATGATCTCTGCAACACTATCCACTACAGCTTAACACAATGAAGCCTTGACTGCGTGTTAAATGCTGTGGTTCATGATCTAAAACACAGGTTTCCACTACACCTCGGTTAAAGTTTTCCTGCCCAACAACAGCCAGGCGCAATGGCAAGATGGAGAATCCCAGAAGTCCAGTCTTCATTTCAGCTCTGAAAACTTATCAATTTAGTTTTGAGTGAGCTTCGGAGCGGTTTATGACTTTACACACTGCAGAGGTGGGGGCCGTCACTCGTCAGCGCCCAGGAATTTTGTTAAAAAAAGCAGCTAAACAGTTTTAAAGCATTTGTAGACAAAAAGCTAAGTCAATAATCATGGTCAGTGATGAATAAGTATGGTTGATCAGCATACTCGCCAAGCTCCAGACATCATAGGCCAAATCAGGAGATCAAACGTAACCCAGAAAATTGTTAATTTCAGAGAGTCCCTGCATGCTAGTCAATTTATGGATTCATTTTGTTGCTGAAATGACTCTCAGGTAAATCGAGAGGCAAGTAGCTTCAGTTACTAACTGTAAAAAATTGCATCTAAAGTAAATGAATGAGCAAAATGCAATGTGCAAAGACAGTGGATCCTGCAGGATAATTCTGTCCAGAAAACCAATGTTACTGTCCAATAGATATGAGCAAGGACAAACACCATGTATGTATGATGCACTACTGCAGCATGATGCATTCATTAGACCTCATTCTTTAAGCCTGTCCAGTCTGTCTGCTGTCTGTTTGTTTCTGCTGTCAGTGGTGATCTGGGGCTCAGCCCTGAGTCTGGGGTCATGAGTCAATTGACAAAACAACATATCAATAACCAGGTAATATGATCATTATTATTATTATTACTCCGATCAGCAACACCTGGCTTACATTTAGTGGATGGAGGAGACATTGTTGGTGAGGTGAATTAAACAAACCTAACATGACTTGATCGTATTCAAAGTTTTATTTTTTATGAGTTTTCCAGTTTGTCATGATGTGAAATTAAAGAGCAAAGTGAGGTAAAGCTCTGTTAACTGAAGCCACACAAACTGTTCTATTTGATCTCTGGAAAAAAAATAAAGCCCGATGTTCAGACTTTGTCCTGTGAGCAGAGAAAGCAGAAGAAGTCATGAAGGCATTTTCCTTTTGTTTGGCATGACATTTGTTCAGGTAGCAACCCTAATGTCAACCAAAATGTAAACTGATGTTTCATGACTAGATTTCAGCATGAGGTACAATTACATTCGTGATTTTTCATCGGCATACTAACCTAAAAACCTGTGATTTGTGTGAAATTTGACAGAGACACAGTGTCCCCGTAACCATAGTAACTGATTGTCACTCTTGCCTCTGTGCGAGAGGAGAGCAGAGACACTGTGCTGCCATCTTGTCCGTCCATGGACTGTCAAGCTGCAACCCCAGAGCTGAAAAATGAAGCCAACATGAAAGTGCCACAAACTGCAGTTCCTCAAATGTCCTCTTGAGGCTGACTCCAAAAGTAAGTTAGTCCCCATAGACCCCCATATTAAAATGCCCAACTTTTCAGCAGAAATAAACATGTTCACATTCTGGTACATAAATGGTTGTGGTCTCTATAGCTAGTTTACCATTCATGACAGCTGTACAGGGTTTTTTTTTTTTGATAACTCACTTAAACTTATGTATTATTATGGGCATGGCAGCTTTAGATGACAGCTAGCTACCATGGAAACATGGCCAGTGTTACCTCTGTCTCCTCCACTTGACCATCTTCAGGCCCTGGAGGAGTGTGCCAATGTCTGGCAGAGATGGAGGGAGTTAGATTTATTTGTGGGACATCTTTTTGAGCTCCTATCAGTTTTTCTAAAAAGGACATTCCATTGTTAAGCCAGTGATCATTTCTGAAGCTGAAGTGTACTTGATTAATTGGTTGGCGTTTCCTGTCATCAGGGGATCTACAGGATATACGAGCAGGTGTTTGGAGCGCCACCTGCAGAGCTCTATTTATTTTCTTTTCCCCCTTTTTCTTGATACCTTTGTCAGTTTGGTTTAGACCCTCGATTCAGATCAGGAATATCTCCCCAAAAAACTCAGGATGGCAAGATTATAGATTGATTGTAAACATATATAAAGAACATAGATTGGAAGTTTCAGGTGCCACCAAACAGAACTGAGTCACATGACCTCACAAGAGGCAAAACACAAGCACACCATGCAGAGAGGAAACAGACGCACAGAGGGAGAGAGACAGAGACGAGAGAGCAGATCCACTCTGACTGACAGAGGCCAAAAACTGCCAAGGCCCGACTCGTTCAAGTACATTTCAAGTACTTCCAATCACATCAGTTCACTGACAGTCCGGTAGGTGTTTTCTTTACTGTAACGACTGATGGAAAATTACCAAAGGTGTCAACCAATTGAGGGCATTACTGAATCAGCTTCCTGCTCTCTGTGACTCAGTGTGGTTTAGCGTCCAGTAAGTGTTTCTTAACTGTTACTGATTGTATGGCTTTGTCCTCTGAAGGTCCTTGAAGTTCATAACTGCTGTATGCTGATGATGCTTCATCAAGAGAGAACAAACTCGTTATCGATAATTGGAGAGGCGTCAGAAAATCAAGGCACCTCAAGAAAACCTACCAAAGAAGTATTAGTCACAATAACAAAGATCCAGTACGCCCTAATGGCATCTATAACTCATAATTACCTTAATAACTGTTATTTTAGCTTGTTTTTCCTCCTTTGAGAAAGCATTGTTTGTCACTAATGGCATCTTAAGTTGAAATTGAGTGCCTTGCCCACAAGTAAACAGCATCTATCAATCATGACTTGAGGCCAAGTGTCACAACACACAAAAGCCAAAAGTGTGTCTTGTGTGTGTGTGTGTGTGTGTGTGTGTGTATGTGTGTGTGTGTGTGTAATGAGTGTAATGTGTGTGGGAGTAAGACAGCTCCTACACCTGCCTGATAAGTGTGAATGGTAATCATGCACACAGTGACCATCTTTTGCTGTTCTTTACAAGACATTTTTCATTTCATACGAACATGCAAACTCATCTGCTGCTCCATGTCAGCTTCATCAGTCACTTATGTTTCAGATGAGACACAACCCCATGCTGGAAAATAGCAACCACTGTGTTTGTAATGTGTTCAAATTGTACTATATATAGATTTAGATGAGTGTCAGTGATATACTGTAGTGTTAAATAATTATGGAGAAAAATGAATTCTTACACCATTGTAAAGTATACAAAACCCATATAAGAACAAAGATCAGGTATCATTTTAAAAAAACACTCACATTTCACAAGGTAGCTTTGCAGGTTGACCATGCTAAATGGTGGTGTGAGGCTGATATATCTGTTTTTGTCAAGTAGATTTTTAATGCAGTATTCACAGGCTGTATATACAGTATGCTGAGAGAGTTAATTGACACTGTGATCGTCCCTCCTATTTATACTGGCAATGAAATCATCATAGCGTGTTTATACTGTAAGTGATGGGGTGCAAAATCCACAGTCATGGTTTTATGCAAAAACACTTTCTAAACTTTAGCTGCAGCTAGTATGAAGATACAGCAGTCTGAGACAAATCAAACGGGTCCCCTCCAGAGTTAGTCTTTCTGTTTCAAAATTCCCTCTCTGTCTCCCCAAAACATGTTCCTCTGTTGTGCAATGGCAGACGAAATGATTCCAGCTGTCAGTATCTCTCTGTAAACTGCAGAGCACTGTATCAAGATACACTTCACATCTACCCTGCAGATGTAGCTTTGATTGTGTTATTCCTCCTAGAAGACCCAGTCTTTGAGATCCATGTATCAAACTGCAAATTCAGCTTACAAACATGTATGTTTGAACTGACCTCTTGTGGGTTCAACCTCCACTACATCCTTGCAAGCTGCACCTCAGTTGAAGCGCACATCTGCACTGACTCCATGCTCCTCGGAGGCAGACTTTAGCATTTAGAGAAGGACAGGCAGCAAGGCATCGTCCAGATAATGAAATGAATCCACGTTTGATCCTCTCATAGTCTTCCGGTAATTGTTCTTGATTCCCCCTTTGTGTTTCACGCTTGGTTCCCCACTCATATCAGGGCCCGTGTATGAAGACGTGCTCATTCCCTCTATCAGTGACAGCAGAGTTCAGTGATTAACAAATTAAGGATCTTCTTTGCCTTAATCTGTCTCGAGGCTTCTTTTTTTTTTCTCGTTGATTCCTGCGGAAACATGTTTGGCACTGACAGCACCTCTGCTCCCACGTTTAATTGGATTAGAGGGAAATCGGGATAAATACACTCTCAGACGAGGCGTCAGGGAGGGCTGGATGAGGGAAAAACAGGTGATGAAGTCATTTCAGAATTACCCTTTCAACTTCTTTCACCGCGCTGTTGAGACGTCAAAGATTTCTTTGGCGTGGAGTATCATGGGAGGAAGTGAAAGCCTGTGTGAGGGCGTATGGATTAATTTCTGGAAACATTAGGCTGAACCGATTAATGTCACAGCAGGAACATTCAGCGGTTTCCTGATGTTCAGCAGTGGGGATGGGCCAGTGCAAGGTTCTATTAAACTCTCTAGTTTATTTAGTCAAAGACTAAACATGATGGGTTATTTTGCACTTTTGCTATCTTTTGAATCTAACCCTTTTAATGCTGATCTGAGATCAGAGTTCTATGTTTTACCATGACAGTAAAGTCCTGTTGGTCAGTCCGTCACCTTAGTCAAGACCAAAATTATCTTAGCAATGTTTGAGTCAACTGTGATGTCACACAGACATTGGTGGTCTGCTGACTTTACATCTAGTGTCATGGTCAATTTTACATTGGTGGTTTTGAGTTAAATGTTTACATAATTATTGGATGGATTTAATCAAAATTTGGTAAAGATATTCCCCACCGGATGAACTGTTTTTGGAGGTAACCAACCATCACCTGTACAACGTCACCATCCATCTAACAATGTAGTCTGAACCCATGCATCTCGGTGATCCTGATTAAACTTCATTTTCATCATGGTCAGTAAACACTGTTGTATATTGAGCTGAAACAACCCATCGCACTAGCAACAACAACACACACACAAAAACTAGAATTACGACCTCATGGTTGTCCTGCCAAGTTACAGTTTACATCCATGTCTGTCCAGACTTGAGTAATATGTATAGTGAAGACTTTGAAGGAATTTCATAAAAGGTGTACTTTTTGGTGAAATGGAAGTTCTCACTATATTGACCTGTATGATTCCAGTGAATCATTTCCAGTGAGAAAGATGCTGTCTTCACTTAGAGACTATTTTTACAGAGGACGTATTGAGAGCTTCATCACATGGTGCAACAACAATCACCTGAAGCTCAATATCAGCAGAACCAATCAGCTTGTGGTGAACCAGAATGCTTCAAATATGGAAAGAAACTACAAACTGTAAAACATGGATGCTTCACACACATCTTCAACCAAGCAGCACAGAAGATCTATACAATCAGCACAGTTGAACAAGTGTTGAACACAAAACACAGCACACATTGAAGAAGGTTCAGAATATGAAACGTTGCAGTATACAGTCAGACACAAAGGTAGGCTAACATTGTTTGATTTTGCTAGATACAAATTAATAATGCATGATTAGCCAACTTTTTGTTAGAATTCACTAAATAGAGTAGCTTTCAAAAATTGTGAATCACCACAACTATGAGAGGTCCTTGAGCATACAGTCATACATGTGCACAAAAATGACTTGGCTGATTGGTCCAGTAGTACAGTTTGTTTTCAAGCCTCAAGACCAGAAAATACATGTAATTACGTCATCCTAAATGTTCCTGTTTAACAACCAAACAATAATCGTATTACAAAAGACTTGTGGCAGCTCTAGCACTCTGCCTACACAACAAATTTCACATTCATGCCTGTGTTAAATAAACCAGTAAAATAAATAAATGCAAATGAAATATGAATGGATGGTTTTATTGTCATGCCAGCAAACATGCTGCTGATCTTGTCCGACACACTGTTTGGAATGAAGTCTGTGGGTTTTATCCCCACATCTCTCATGCTGTAACAGATAAAATCAAGGCCTCATTAAGGACAATATGGAGCGACAGTCAAATCTCTTGTCTAGTCTCTCTCTCTGTTTGGGTTAAAAAAAGATGAAAGGAAGGAAGGGAGGAGAGGAATCCAGGCTGAAGTGCAGCTCGTTGTGGCTTTTTGCCTGCAGTCATAAACAAATTCTGTGCTGAAAGAATTCTTAGAGAATATGATTATTTTTTTTCAGAATTTTGGAGGGAAAAAGTAAACAATGAATTCAAAATATTTATTGTAGATTGACTGTTGTGGCAGGAGCAAAAACATTTATATGCTTGACATGAGCTGTTTCCTCGGTGGAGTCATAAAAACACAACAGTTGGGAAGCAGATTCCACAAAGTGTTTCCAAAGTCCATAACAGAAAGCTCTGCTGAATCCATGGTCAGGAACAGGACAAACGTGACACAGATCTCATAGTCGCACAACATAAATGATCCTCCAGGTTCCTCTCACGATGTCAGATGGTTTACTGACGACACTTTGGCTGCTCGGTGGAGGATCATAAACTCTTCAGCTTATTCAGTCATTTGGATTCACAAACAGACAGTTTGGTGTTGCAGTAAGTGACTTTGCATAGACAGAGCCTGAAAAAACAACCCGACAGGTCAACTTTGCAAGAAGTTTATTACAACCCATGTTTACTTTTGTCCATAGGCAGCAACCTCTAAAGGCTGCAATAATTATGACAGGAGCAAAGGAGAAAGTCAAGTGATGTATTGTGAAGAGCAAGAAAGTCCACATTTGGAGGAGGTGGGTGGATGAGTGGGTCAAACAATGTGAAACCAAAAGTCAAAATTGAAGTTACATAATGTATTTATGTTTTATTATGCATGTAATACACTCATTTTAACCCATGAACTTTTCCTAAACTTCACCAAGTAGCTTTGTTAGCTCAACCTAATAGTTTTGATGCCTACACAACCAATGAAGGCTTTACGGTTCCTGGAAAACACAGTGTTGCTGTGAGGGTTGCTGTCTGAATACACCAAGCTCACGACTGCTGCTGTCGTTGTTGGATTCCAGCCTAGTACATCCGTAATGTGGAGATTCACCCGGAAAAGGTCACCTGTACGTCTAACAAGAAAAAGACTCAACTTAATTTCAACACTTCAAATTGTAAATGTTTTCGTTTTAATAGATGTATCATATTGCCCACAACACCTTGCTTTCAAACCTGCATCCCCAAAAACTGACAAACAGTGAATACCAGCCTCCTCTCTTAGTTCAGACGCCACTGCAAGTCTGTAAAAACACAACCATCAGCTTGCATCCATCTCGTTCCTGTGTCTCACACTCCCACCGGCCTCCCCCTCTCTCCCCTCTGTCCTCCCCCCTCTCTGTGTTTTATTTACTTGGCTGACATGCAGCCTTCGCGCTGGCAGCTTTGTCCATCAAAAGGCACCTGCTCCTGGTGATTGTTTGCTCACCTTCCTGTCCAGAGCGCTGCAGATGAGTGTCAGCAGTGTTTTGCTCCCACCACGTTTTTTTGTTTTTCTATTTCTTCCACTCTGATGAAATGTCTTCAAGGCTGACGGGCCGCCTGTGCAAACATCAGGTCAGCGCGGCGTCCTGAGGCATGTTCGTCTCCGGAAAAGTCACTGAATTTCATCATTGCTTTACGTATACCACATTTTTGGAGGAGTTGTTCTTTGAGACTCTTTGCATGAGTGTGTAAGTTGGGAATTCAGAGTCTTGCTCAAGGACATTTTGTAATGCAGGACGGTTGATTGACACACTGCTTATGATTGCAGAGCTGATCCTGTGAACTTCCAGGTACAAGACACCCTCTGAAATCAAACCTGCTCAAGGTATAGGTCATAGAAAACATCCAGAGAGCATATTGAGTTACATTTCGTTGGAGAGAGTGGACGCTTTATCTGAGGTAAAAATATATTTAACTAATTTTAAGGAAAGTTTTATGCCATACATTTAGGTTTTTCCTTTAATTAGGATGTAGACCAAAAACATATTAGAGACAAAATTACATTGTTTTTGCACATGAAGCAGAGTGAGGATTTTTGGCATAACGTCATCTACTTTCACAGTGCATGGAGAGCAGAAATGCTCTGAACAGGAAAGAAATCCCACTACCCTTGCAGAGAGCTTGATGAGGGTCTGTTTTTTATTTATTTTTTTTTTTTTTGGCATAAATAGACATTTATATGTCACCTCCAAAAATCAATGAGGATGGATCCACATTGACAAAGCTGTGAAGAGAGGTCTAAAAGTTGAAAAGAAAAAGGCTGCTTTTACTGTCGGTGGGAAGAATGTTGGTACAATGGATGAGGGTATTGCACAGAAACATGTACTGTATGTGTTGACACATGCTCTCCTTATATTTCCTCAGGCACGTTGTCTCTTGCTGTGTCACACACAGGCTCTAGACACAGGCACCTGAAACAGAAGAAAGGGGAGGAAAGAGCTTAAATAAATGAAAATACAGACAGGTGGCCTGTTATCAATGTGTGTGCAAAAAGGTACAAGCTTAAGAGAGTTTGAGTTGGGAACACTTCTTTCAGTCAGCAGATTAAGTAAGTCGTAACAAATTTCCACGGACAGAAAGCACCACAGATCAATTATAAAGACCGCAGTGATGATAATTGTTGCACTTCCTCCTCTGTGGCATCATCATCACAGTTTTTGAGATGTCGTGGGAAAACAATCATAATATTAACTCAAGCAGAATTTGCAGTTTCTCAATTTTGGGGGTCCTGAACTTTGAAAGTTCCTCTATTTCCAGGATATTTCTGTGGAAAGTGGCTCAGACTGGTCCCAGTGTCATAGATGATGACCGTGTACATCTGTGTGTTAGTGTTTAGTCATTGGCTTGACTTCTTCAAATGATGAGAAACAACATCAGAATGAGGTCATAAGTAACATTCGACCTTTATCAACCTCTATTGGCAACCAGTTGCAATTGCTGAGAGACTTCATTTCCTCTGCAAGTCTTCTCACATCTCCATTGGCAGGAACTTCACATGTTTAATTTTACTCCAAAGGAGAGTACAGGCTGGAAAATCAATACTGAAAGCGAATCTAATCACCTGGTGAGCAAAATCGTCCCTGTGCTGATATGTCAGTGCTGATTTGTTGCTATATAGGGTAACAAAGATCTCGCTACTGCCTCCTTTAGGTTTGGATTCAAAGTCAAAACTGTGATTGAATTGAAGGTTCATGCTAGAAATGTGCTATTCAGGGTTAACATTTTGCTGTGTGAGTTCAGAAAAAGTAGACAATGGAAAATTAGGGTTAGGGTTACTTGTGTGTTTGACTGAATGACTACATAAGAGGCAGGGAAACAGTGAGTGGAACAGAGAAAGACAAAGAGAACGAACAGCAAGAGCGCAGCCGCTGATGTGAAACCAAAGCGGACGAGGCTTTCGATTAGCTGTTGCTTCACATGTCAGGCTGCGGCGCTGCTGAACACTGACGGAGGCTGATTGGTGAGGGCCATCCCTTTACAGCTTAATGATTGTCCCACAGCACCCTGTCCCTCGGGGGGAAAAACACTTTTTAAAGAATAAGGAAGTCCATGAGTCTTGCTGTCGCTTAAGCCAAGGCAGCAAATAATCCTTCCAACCTCGTCACCTCCAGTGCAACCCACAATCCTCTCCCCCTCCTTGTTCCACCAGCCCCGGTTCAAACTGCCCCTGGCGCTTGGAGCAAGACAGCGAGGAACAATTGCTGTGTTCACAGTTCATCTTGCCGATGTTTTTTCCAGCCTGTCATGGGAGTCTTTGCACTTTTCCAGCGTTAGAAGAAAACTTGCTGGCACATTGTTGTTTTCTTGTGGCTCAGGAGAGGTTTTGACCTTACATGACCCCGCAGGGGGACAGGTGCTTCGATGAATATATCACAGAACAACATGTTGCGTGAATGGTTGTCATTAAACTTTAATGCATGTAGTATTTCATGCATGGCTGAAGTATGGATCTGCTCTTGGCCTTTTGATCATGCTGCATGTACTGTTTTAACCTCTGTGGGAAGAGAATTATCTTCACCACTCTGGTTTCCTTCCTTCTGTTTTTTCTTTCATTTTTCAGGATTGTGCCATATTATACCCGACAACCATTATCCTCCTGTATTGTTGCTACAATGTAAATTGAAAATTAAATAATGTTATCCATTTTTCCCTCTTTCTAAAGAGATTATATTTCCAGTCCCATTTGTTTGTTTGGCAGCAGGAGAATGAGAATAACAGATTTTTGTTAAATTTGACTGAATGTTAGACTATTTGCCAAGGACCAAGTGTTTGGTGGTGATCCAGGAGTTTCCTGAACTTTTTTTTTTTTTTTATCATGACCGGCTTTTCTTATTTAGATTGTTATTTATTATGATTGTTATGTATTTTCTATCACTACATTTCTTCTTATTAAGAATTTCTCTCTGCCTTTTGTTTTGCTTATTTTGTTGTAAAACATGAAAAAGAAGCCCTAAAAATACTGTGAAAAATGGAAATTCAAACTCCATCTGATGATGAAGACTGTGTGATATAACCTCTAGAAACCTCTAGAATAGCTACTTAATGGACCTTGCAATAAGACAATTGTATGATTATCTTCCATTTTTTGTAGTTTCCAACAATCCAGCAGTTTTGATATTATTTGAAGAGTGTATTTCTTTCAGACTTGTACCTCAGTTGCCCATCCACTTTGTACAAAAACCCTCTCGAACAGGGGTTGTTAGAAAAGGGCAACTCTTGTCAAGCCTGTAGTCTCGGAGTTCATTTTATTGTTACATATTTATTTATAATCTCCTCTATCTTTAGGTGCAATGTGATGTAAATGTGATGAGATATTCATGTCACCTGCTCCCCTGGCTTTGGCTGAATCAGTGAAGAAATCCCCCCTGTTCTCAGCACTTTAATGGATTTACCTAAGCAGTCACACTTGAGTTCACGCACGGACATACCTCCTCACTCAACTTGACAAGCTTGCCGGTCCGAATTTACTCTGACGACCAGGAGTATCTAACGCATGTGACAAAGTCCTCAGACAGACCACGGCAGCGGTGGAGAAGGGGGGTCGGACCTCGCCTGCTCCCCCTCAGCGTCACATCTCTTGACAGCTGCCATTTTCAGTACTGTGGTTCGCCGTCGTAGCCAGCCGACTGCCAAGTCCCCATCAACTTTGCTTTCTCACCGCCTTTTCCTGCTCTGGTTTCCAGAGCGCAGACTGGAGACAGCGGAGGGAGTTGCAGCAGTGTCGCCAGACATTAGCAACATGGGCTTGAGGGCCAGCAGGCTTCCGCCTGACCCTGAGTGATAGCTGGAGAAGACAGAAAACCGAAATGGAAAAACATCCCGAACTTTATGCAGAGTTAGAAACGAAGCTAATCTGACTAGAGAACCGAAAGGTAACAGGAGCACAGTGTGTGTCTTTTGTGAAATCTAGATCTGATTATACCACTCAACAATGTTCAGTGTTTTCATAGAAATCATCAGCATGTTAACATTGTCATTTCAACCATGTTAGCATGCCTTGCTTGAAGCAATGCTGTGCCTAAGTAACCTCACAGAGATGCTAGCATGGCTGCAGACTGTAGTCTTGTTTAATAATGTAAGCTCAAGTTGTATGGGAAAACTACCAATTGAGGATCAATAATGGAGTCTTTTTATGGAGACAAATATCTATGTGTAGGTTTTACACTTTTAAAACTAGTTAAATGTTGAATGTATTCTGTGGTATTCAAAGGAGCGGTGAATTGGCAGAGGAAGTACAAAAGAATCATGAGGTGATGCAACAGGTGTGTCGAATTGATCAGATACAGTTTTGAAAGGAGATATTTATGTGCGCCTCTACTGAATTTCCGAAGGCTCACCAGTAAAAGACCAAGCCAAGAACTGAGTGTAATATTTGGGCAAAATTTGACAAAGTTCCCCTGCTGTGACAAACTGACAGTGTTGATTAGGAGAGTCACTACTCACACTATGAGCTAAGATAGACTGGCTGAGACACAAGTGGATCTCTGCTCCCAGCAGTTCTCATAAGTGCAATCAATAACCTCAGCACATTCCCTCCTTGCCAGAGCTGAGTGAGAGAAAACACATGTTAGGTATTGTAGAAGTATCAGAGCATTCATGAATAATCACGACTGGCCAGACCAAATAAGTGAATTCAGCCGTTGTTTAGGAAACTTATTGTTTGGAGGAAAGAGAACACAAGAATTCATCCAACGTCAACTTTCGTAACCTAGAAAGCAGCAAAGCAAACAGAAAACACAATGACAAACTGTCCCTTCCCTCACCCAGGGGCTTTAGTTCAGGAGGAGGAATGACGGGAATCGTCTTATTTGTTTCTTCAGGGTGCTTTTGTTTTATTTTTGCTATAGTGGCATGCGATTGTTATTCTGCTCTGGAATTCAACTCGGTTTCTCTTTATCTTCAAGAAACCACCCAGAATCAGGTTTTTAATCTGGTTAACTTGAATCTGTGCTGTGTGTCCAGTGTTACAAAGCTCAAGCTACTTCATTCTGGTGGTTACAAGGGCATTCTAACCACTCTTCCTGGGACCATGAATATCCAAAATATGACATTTTCATAGAGATCATGCCAACGGTAGCTTAGCCTTGTCCAAGCAAATGGCCAAGTTGAAGTTGACGTGACGTGAAAGTGTTGCATTATAGAAGGTCAGAGGTCACCAAATTGGAACCTTTGTTTTACCAGAGGATGTTTGACAAATGTAATGCCAATCTGGCCAGTAGTTGATCAGAGGTCTTGTGATGGGACCAAATATCTTGATTGTCCAAAACAGCATTATTAATCCTGTCTTGCAGCTTTTGCCTCTTATGTCTGGTCCATACTTCTCAGATAAGTTTGAAATTTGGGGAAATACATTGATGTGCTTTGCTTGGCGTCAAAACTGGAAGGCTGGAAGTGTTACTGGTCACTTATCTTATATGAGCTCTAAACTTGAAGCAGCTACGAGGAGTTTTTAACTGTCTCAATTTGGTACTGGTGCCTCAATATGACCTACAGAAGCAAACAAGACCATCAGCGAGAAGGTTGACTATTTAAGAATTGCAAGTATAGCAGGTATACTGCTGAATTGTCTGCCTGTTGAAAATTGTACATTTAATAGAAAGTTATCATTAATTTAAGCATAAAACTCAAGTAATTATCTCACC
Organism: Chaetodon trifasciatus; assembly: GCA_037975065.1. Lineage (NCBI taxonomy): Eukaryota > Metazoa > Chordata > Actinopteri > Chaetodontiformes > Chaetodontidae > Chaetodon > Chaetodon trifasciatus. The sequence continues at coordinate 17,236,677 of JBBMOE010000004.1, forward strand.
TGTGAGTCTAAACACCTGTTTGATACTGTTTATAACCTCCACACATCAAAAACCTGCAACCTATCCTGATATTCAGCACACTTAGAACCACTTCAGACCATCGAAACAAGCAGATTTGAAATGGAAGTAGACTATATGCAGAGGTGTTACTGTATTTATGTGTGCATGTTTATGTGTGTTTACATGAGTTTAGAATTTGCATTTTCTTTAAAGTTGGGATGCTTGGTGTGTTTATCAGCATGCTTTGAACCCAGTTAATAAATCTTTTGTGAGAAAGTGAAACCTTTTTTCAAAGTGTGATGCTGTCGGATACATTTGCAGTTCAGCAGGCTGCTGTATCTTCTGTTAAGGTCCCCTCAGTGTCTTTACATCACTCTATGAGCATCCATAGGACCATCAGCAAACAAGCTCCATCTCCTGAGCCTGGAGTCATGTCCCTGTAATAAACACCACAGAGTCGCATCATCTCCCTTCACATGAGATCCCTTTGAGGACAGCCACAGCACAGCACCATTTTTTCATCTTGGACTACTGTGTGAACTTTTAATGCGATTATCGGCCACATAGGATGACATGAGTCCAGGCCACGGCGTCCGTTTTCCCAAAGCGAACATAAGAGGTTTGGATGGATGGCGGGCAAATACCCCTGCACATCCCTCCTGGCAATCACTCCAGCATCCTTCCCTGCACAACCCTCCTGGCAATCACTCCAGCCTCCTTCTCTGGTCATCCTCTAATTTCCAAAGGGTCACTAATCTAATATTAAAGGGCTATGACAGTAATGAGCACTGCGGATGTGTGGTCCAAGGCTGCAGGATTAAATGGGCGCAGTTACAGTACCAGTAAACTCAGGCCAATCTCAGCAATATTTAGCTGGACGTTGAGCTGCAGTGCCTGGGCCTCGAGTCATGTTAGCTTAACACCAAACGCCACTCAAGTACAAGGGGGTGGGGAGGTGTGTGTGTACGTGTGTGTGTGTGTGTGTGTGTGTGTGTGTGATGCTCTGTTAGAAGCTCAGGCTCGAACCGAGGCCAAACATTTGAATGGGTCACATACTTGGCTTAGCAGTAAAACATTTGCTGCTTCCCAAAGTCTTTTGCTCCAGCTTCCTCAGGCAATTTGAGTGGATACACCTGAGTGCCGCTTCAGTTTTCTAAACTCTGAAGTTAAATAACCAGGGACTCATTCATCCCTGCTGCAATTACAGCAGATTGCTTAATTTGCACATGAAATTAGGAAGCCTCTTGTGCCTGTGTGACAACTAGTCTGCAGTTCTTTTTTTTGTTTTTTTCCCGTCATTGAGTGACGGACTTCCTCTCTGTTTTTAACATTTGTCAGCATTGTGTAATTGTTTTATCTGATAATCTGCTGGGTTTAATTCTAAACTCGTTATGCCAACCAAATTTCTCTTATAAAACCATCAGGATTTGAAATGAGTTGTGTCACATCGCCTTCCACACTCTGATGCTGTTTTTTTCTTTTGCACACTCTTTTTCAATCTCTGCACGCTTGAGGCCAAGAATATGAGACCAATTAAAACTCGGAGCAGGGTCCATCCTCTCTCCTGGCAGGCGTCCTGGTAACACGTTGCACATTCTTTGCTCCAGTAAGCCTTGCGCTCCCCGCCCCGTTTCCCAAAACCACATAAGACAAACGAGGACTGGTGGCTCGGGGTGCGTGCCAGGCTTAGACATGCAACAACAAAGACAAAGGAGATCACAGTGGGAATTAGGGGATTCCCCAGAGAGCAGAGGAGAGGATGATGGCGGTTATGAGGTAAATCTGCTGTGAAATCTCCCCCGTGTAGAAAGTGCGGAGGACAACGCCGTCTGCTTAGCCCTAACGTGACAAGAATGAGGTTGATGTACCCAGGGTGCATGACCCTAAGTCCAGGGAATAAGGTGCCGGGGGCAATGTGGTGCTTCGTTAAATCCAGGGGTCACTCATTAAGGGTGGGATCCTTCCCTCTGCTTAAATGTCTTGAAGGAGAGGGGGGCTTCAAAGTGATTATGGTCAAACATGGTTATCCATGTCAACCAGGGTCAGAAGTTAAAGGATCCCTGGTGATTGCCGGCATGTCCCTGGATGATGCCCCCCCCCCTTTTAGCTCCCTGTGAGACATCACTGGAAATCCAGAGGGATTTATTTTCTTTTTCATTAATGGCACCACTCAAATCCTGCAAGCCATATGGTACTAAAACAATTTGTAAGACAGGAGTGAGTGGGGTTTTTATTCTGGCTCTCACGCTGTGGTTAAGGACCCTTTAAATGTACCAGAGTTATAAAATTAAACATAAGACATGGAAAAATACTTACATGTAAAATACTATCCTCAAATATAGCAGTAAAATGTTTTTTATTGTGTGATAAAACATATTTTCGCCATGTAGACTTCAAGTAAAATGGCTAAGAAAAAAACATGTATATCAAAGCTTTTACAGCTGCTCCTTAAATTTGCAATATGTTAAAAATAATGTTTAAAAAATAATATAATAAGGAGTTTCAGTGTTTGCTAATGTGGTGTAAGTAATCCCATTCTATCCTGCAGACAAGTAAGTCTTGTGGACATATGGACTAAACCAACTGATCAAAACTCATAGTCCTTTAATTTGTCATTTTCTAGGAACTTCTGGCAGCTTGAAAACAAGCAAAACTCACATTCTTCTAAATCGTATGAATTCCTGCAGGAGTTCCTGCTAGGACCGCAGCCAGAGCAGCAATGTGGCAAAAATGTGTCACTTCCACCACAGCTGCATCTGTGCTGCACATCTCTCTGGACTCCATGATGGAGGTCCTCCTCACTCACAGGCCTCTTTCATGACACTGTCAAAACAGCTCAAAAGCTCTTTCTGAATTCACCTTTGGAATATTTCACCGCACAGGTTCCAAAAAAACCCTCCTACCCTGAACAACTGTCTTCAAATCTGCATGGGTTTTCAGTTTTAGTTTAAATTCAGTATTTTAGTCTCTCAGCCCTGAACTCTCATTCTTTGTTCTGTACTCTGTGTTTTTGTCTCTTTGAGATGAAACTTTGATGCACTTATGGAACGCAGTGCTCTCCCTGTGCAGGGAGTGTGAGGGGGGCCACACACACCCCAAACACACACACACGCACACACACACACACACACACACACACACACACACACACACACACACACAAACACACCTCGAATGCCCTCCACTCAGCAGCTGTGTCCCACTGTTTGCTTTAAAGGAGGCCTCCACGCCTCCACACACACACACACACACACACACACACACACACACACACTGCTCTACTCTGCTCGCTGCCGGCGTCCGCCTGCCGACGCCCGTTGGGGCCCGGCTGTGTGTTTGCTGCTGCTGGCTTTGATTTGCTGTTTTGTGCACTGCTCCTGCAATTGTCCCGGGCCACTGCAGGTTTGGAGGGGTGGAGGTGGGGGTGTGTTGGGAGGTTGGTGTCGGCGGTGCTGACAGCCCCTCCTCAAGGCATTCCACATCATTTGTCATCTTCATCTCACATGTTTTTCTTTTTTTTTTTTGCTCCCTGGTACATCAAAACAGCCCCCCACCCTCCTCTCCAAAAAAATTTTCAAACAGAGGTTTAACATTAAAATTGGTGACGAGCTTTTTCACATAGGACTGCTACGATGTGGAGACCTCATGTATTATCCTACAAACTCTGTGTTCAACAATGCACATGCACAAAGTAGTGACATTCACTGAAATGTGTGGGCCTTGGATACAACAGTGTAAGGTAACAAAAGAAAAGATTCAGAAATTGTTACTTAATGCTGTCTGGTGTGGAAGACAGAAATCCATAGAAGAGGCAGCACAAAATAACATATGATTTAAATTCTTAACATTGAGGTACATCTGTATATGAAACAGTGCTGGAGCCACATATAAAATTTAGTTAATTTAGTGTTTAATTTCTAGTAATTCTGAGAATAAAGTCAGTCCAAATCAAAACTGAAACAAAGGTTAAAACGTCACAATTTAACAATAATTTATAATTTTTAATTGTCTGTACAATATTTCAGATTTGATCTTGTCATATTATATACAACAGAAAAGAAAGTCAAACAGCTCACACGGATTTGTTTTTCTCCTAATTTTTTCCAAATGTGCCAACCTCAAAGAGAGGATAAATAGCACTTCTCAACCTAAAGATCTTTTATAATCTTATTATGAGAATTCTCAGATTTAAAAAGTGCCAGATTGTTTAATGAACAAACAATTTCTGTCTTTTACTACAGCCACTGAACACTTGAGGAAACAATTTGTGAAACCTTTAAGATCTGGTGTGGGACTTTTTTGTCTTTTGTATAAATCACTATATTCATCTGTAATGAAAGTTTACTTACGGCTACATTTTCCTACATTATAATGGATTTACACTTGCATCCCATCTGACAAGGATCAAATTAGTGATTTATTAACAAACTTTTTAAACTGGGAATTCAGTCTGTTTGAATTATCCCAGTTATGCGAGACAAGGAGAGCAAAGCCAAGTGGAGCATTTGAAGAGTTTGGAGAACAGTGCCCTGCCCAGACAGAGCCAGACGTGCAGCTCTCTTCCTGAAGTGTGTTTTTGTTTGTTGGGTTGTGTATGGGAGGATGCCCTGAGGGCAGAGGAACCTGGAACATTAAGCCTTGCCATGGCGGCTCAGGGCAGCTCTGAGCCTTGAGCTGCTCTGGCAGTTTGCCTGGGGTAGAGGTGGCAGCGGGGGTGGCACAGGTTTGGAAAAGGCCCCTCATCTCACTCCTCTTCACTCTGGGATACACAACTCCACTTCGTGTCCGAGTCGGTGAAAATGTTGTTGTCACGTTATTTTTGGGATCACAGACGCCACAGAAGGGAAGGTTGGCCTATGTGGCCTTTGTTTGACCGTGTTCATCCGGAACAGAGAACAGCAAGAATTGAAACATTTGGAAGAGGGATACAAATGACCAGGTCGTGTTCAGTGGCTGGACAGTCTTTATGATGCAGACAGAAAATGTGTCTCCATCCCTTTGAAAATGGCCCAAAATAATCACCGCTGAGGCAGACGCCAGGTTGTTCACTGCTCCTGGGACTTGGGCTGAAAAACAACAAACAAACAGGATTTACATGACAGAAAGTCATCAAAAGGAAGCTAGATCAGTGCTGTGTGCGTGCTCCATGGTCAGTACAAACTGGAGCTGTATGAGAGAACTGTTTGATTAACGAAACAGCAGAGATAACAAGAAAGAAGCCTCCACTGGCCAAATCATTTTTAAAGCTTCTGTGAATTTCTGTCAAGCTTAGCATTTGCCTCACTTTGAAAGAATTGTCATTTTGTTTGAAGAGAGGAGGCAGATCTGAGGATTTGATCTATGGCTTTATTATTTCCAGCTTTATGATTTCAGCTCAGCTAAATGGCCAACAAGTCTTGATGAAGTTACACCATTGTTCAGTGTTGGAACATTGGCCGTTGCACCTTCACAGTGAATGGCTGCCAACGAGAGTTATGTACCATGACTCTATAAGTATAGGCACAGCAGTCAGATGCTATCACTAGTGGGTTCATCCCACCATCATTCTCACACACAACTGAAGACTTAAGTCTACACCTACTTACTATGTGGACCACTCCTCAGTCTCACCTTGTGAATAAGTTGAGCTGAGACCAGACAGCCTGCTCCCCAAAACAGCTTTCTCATTGGATAGTTAAAGGAACCAAGTGCTCCAGCTTCAGGGACTGTGTCTACACTCAGACAATCTGGAGCTACGATACATAACTAACATTGTATTTCATATCTCCTTGCCCTCTCAGGCTATGAAGAAGGATGTGGTCCATGCTCCACTGGGTCTGTCCAGTACCCACAAGCACAAACACACCCACGTCACAAGAAATCAGTCAGCAGTCCATACATCGCCAATGTGTCACAGCGCGATAGCACATCACAGCACATCATATGCGCACAGATGGCACAGAGACAGTACAATACCTGATGTTCACCTTGAGAGAATAAAACTGTAAAACAACATAAAACCTACTGCTGTGAAAAGCGGAGATGACGGTTACGCATTGTAAGAGTCCAGCATAGAGCAGAGTAGGAGGGAAAACAGCTCTCCATGCACCGAGAGGCATGAGGGAGAGAGCACAGTTAAAGCCCCCCAAATAACAATCAGTCTGACAAAACAATACAGTGTGTGTCATAGAAAAGGGAGCCATCCACAGATAGAAACAATTGAAAGAACATGGGGACATAATTAGAGTTACAATAAGTTCTCTTCCAAATCATGAGTGGAAAGTATTATCAATGAAACTGCATTTAGAACATTTGTGATGCAAACGCAGCTTAACCATGTCATGTGATATGTTACTTTAGTACACTTTAAGAACAAATATTCCTGGGGCCACTACAGAAACTTGCAGATTAACTTTTAATATCCAGGGATTCAACCTGGTCTAGTTTACTTGATGCTAACATAGAACCTATTTTGACCATGTTTTCACATTTGGGCCAATTGGAGCACTTTTTCAAGATCCAAGGCCATCACATTTGTTCAGTGGTCAAAAGAGTTTATATGTAACATAGAGCAGAAGTGAAGATAATGTAGAAATGATTCCCCTCTCAAACAACTGAGGATCTTGGTTGTGGATTCCAGTATCCAGCCCAAGTGTGAAAACCGTGACAGACCCAAGACCATTCTTCTGGACCCCACCCAGGTGTGAGAGCAGCTTTCACACTTTAACAATTGTACCAAATTCTCAGGGCGAGCAGCCTTGGCTTCAGTCAGCCCGTGTGAAAACGCCCTTCGAGCCATCACACCTACACTTCTTGGGCGAGTTGGCTTTGTTACATATGTGTATATGATTTGTTGAGGTTCTCATGAGCTAACCAGAGCTGGAGAACAAAGTCATTTAGAGACCAGTGAGAGGATCCTCAAGCTTAGATGGTCACTGTTCAGTCATTGGTTGACACTGACCAACTTTCTGTGCGAAGCTTGCGTGCTTGCGTGGGTTCTGTCCGGGCACTCCAGCTTCTTCCCACAGACCAAAAACATGCTCATTAGGTTAATTGGTTACTCTAAGATTGCCCTTAGGTGTGAGTGTGAGAGTGAGTGGTTGTCTGTCTCTATATGTTGCCCTGCGATCGACTGGTGACCGGTCCAGGGTGCACCCCGCCTCTCGCCCGCTGACATCTGGGATAGGCTCCAGCCCCCCGCAACCTCGAAAGGGATAAGGCGGGTATAGAAGATGAATGAATGAATGAATGAATAACTAATTAGCTAGGTGACTGCAGGTTATTTAATTTATTAGGTGATCGTTATCCATCCATGTCAGTGCCACAAAATGTGATCTGTCCTCTGGAACCAGGGTTTAAGCTGAACTCCTTAGCTATGGTTCTGGGCCCCCAAACCTTAGTTTTCTGGTGCCAGTACCTTCCAATGGAACTTCCACTACTTACTCGCTCACTGGTCAAACACAAACTTTGCAGATGCTACAACTCGTGCTCAGTTTGGCTCCATCAGCATGGGGGGTGGGGCAGAGAAGCCTGCTTAAATGGAGTGAAGAAGAAGAAGAAGAAGAAATGTACTTTATTTATCACACATAGTTAGTTGCACACTACATGCACACATGCCATGCTTCCGTGAAATTATTTTCTCTGCCTTTAACCCATCCTTGGTCCGTCCTTCCTCCACAGCAGACCAGGAGCGGTGGGCCGCCAGCTGACAGCGGCGCCCGGGGACCCAGTTCCATTCGTCACCATTGGTCAGGTGGTGATCTTCTTGCATGTTTTTAGTGGGGGTTATTTATGGAGGATACCCCAGGTGAACACGGGGAGAACATGCAAACTCCACACAGAAAGGCCCCTTTATCCTCGAGCAGCAGGCACTGAAGGCATGGTGGAGGACACGCCACCAGCGCCCACAGTGAGAATCGAACCTGGGACCTTCTAGCTGTGTTACCACCTGTGCCACCGTGCACTCCCGAGTGCAGGTGGCATTTAAAGTTTCAGGCACGACAGTAGCAGGGGGGACGCTGTGGTAACTGTTAATCTTTTTACACCTTATAAACACAAGCGATAATGCAGAAGCTTTTTCATTTTTATTCAGCCTCTACACGCAATGAGAACTGTGTGTTACATCTGTATTGTTTACAATGCTGTTTAAGCATGAGATATTTTATTTAGTGGTCGCATGAAGCCATCTTTTCAGGTTGGCATCAGCGGCCTGTGCTGTTTTGCACCAGATGCAAATGGACTTTCAACCACACCCATTCAGCTCACTAGAATCAATATTAGGTTCAATGTTGTCCAGATGTGGTGAAATGCAAAAGTGAACTTGACGTACTTCCTCGGTTTATTTCCTGTTGTACTGAAGACTCTTCGCTCAAACAGGGACAATTGTGGCTCGCCGCCCCTGCTGTCTCATCTGTCAATCAAACACATACCAGCCCGCCCACTCAGAGGCTTGGAGGCCAATAGATGCGAGTGGCATTGTTCACACTCGACCAAACAAACTGAACAGAGGTAGAAAGTGTTACTTGGTCTGAACGCAGCTTTAGTTTCTCTTTCTCTCTCTCTCTCTCTCCCTCTTTCGTCCTCTCCTCTGTCTCTTCTTCTGTCTCTCTATCACTTTCTCTTTGTAGTTAGAGCACCAGAAGCTGTGGAGAGGAGAGTCCAAGCCAGCCAACAAAGCTATTGAAGCATTACTCCCCCTCCTCCCCTCCCTCACCCTCTCTCTCTCCATCTCTCTCTCTCTTTCTGTCTCTCTCTCTCCCTCTGTTCAGGCCTTGCTGTGTTTTTGGCAGTTACTACTGACCATCATGAACGTCATTGCCAATTTTTGTGAAAACTGGCACATATGGCAGCTGAAGTGCCATATGCCATACAGAATATTTTTTGGCCGTTTCCCCCATTTGTATAATCGCTGGATCCGGTATAAAAGTGGCTCATTATTAATTCATTCCTTCCCAGTTTTTTTTCCCTTTTCAGCTCCCCTCTGTGTTTTTTCTCTTTTTTCCTCATTTTCCTTCATTTTTTTCCAGATCTATTTGATGTCTATGAGGACAGGAACGACAAGTTAATTTAACGTGCAGTGTGGGGATTAAAGCGTCTGGTTAATTCAAAGCTAAATGTGGGGATTACTGCCAGTGTGGAGGTCCATCTCCATGCATTAATCTTGTTTGCAACACTGTTCAACACTGCTATAGCACAAATTAGGTTTTAAATGCTTTACATTAGAACTAAATTGGTTTATTTCAACAACAAACCCAAGTCTTGTGACATTTGACGGCTGGAAAGAAAGTAATTTTATATTTTTTTGCTTGATGCAATTTACTCTGCGGGTGGAGCCAACATGCATTCTTTATAGGACTGGCCTAGTATTCCTCTGTGCTTTTACATCAGCAACAAAGACCAAAACCAACAGAGTGTTTGTTCGTTTCTCAATACTTTGTGATTTCTTTACCCCAGTCTGTGACTCTCTGCTCTAAGCCTACTGAAAATGCAAATCTGTGAAAACATCATGAAAATAGACTCATTACTTGTCTAAACTACCTGGGCACTATAGTTTTTAGGAAACATGATTCAAAGAGGACTTAATAGTGCATTTCTTGGGAATTATTTTCAGCAGCTGATTAATACAATGGTTCTCTGGTAAGTGTCTCTGGCAGCAGGACGGTGTCTGGGATTGAGTCAAAATCATCTCCAGTGTATGTGTTCATGGTAATGTAGGAACATGTCAGTGCTACAGTGTGGCTCACTGATGTGTTTTTAATAGTTCTTGGACAACAATGGAGGAATAAGATATATCATGCTTCGGATACACACTGCTTGAGAATAAACATTCAGTGTTGGTCTTTTCATGGGATTTGTTGACAAAAAGAAAAACTATAGTCTCCATATAAAGCAGAAAAGTCACATCTGTCAGTCAACGGAATATGTGGGTTTTTCTTAACCACCCAGTTCCTCTTGTGTATTCCACATGCGCCAGAAGAACAAAACACAAAACATCACTTCCTGTGTGACAGAGGATGATTTAAGCAGCTAATTTAAGAGCTATCCTGAACTGGCTGAAGCTTGAGTCACTTTTGTGTTATATCACTGAGGGTGAGTAACAAGATCGATGTGTGTTCATATAAACTCGTGATTAAATGAGACAAAAACCTCTTTTTACCGCTGCATGTACATCCTCCTCTGTCTCACATGAACAGCTCTCACATTCTTCTTCCACTATCACAGGAATTGTCTCCTCGCGCGTGCGTGTGTGTCTTTGACACTCACACACAAACATCCCACACTTCCTCTTTGCTTTTTTCCTCAGAGTCGTTGCCTGTCTCTTCCCTCTCCTCTTCTGCCCTCCATTGGAAAGAGACTGGAAGGTCTACGCTGACTCCCACATTCACAGTCTCAGCGTTGCCGCTCGTCCATCATCGCGTCAGCTTTTCTTCTGTAACTCTTCTTCATCACATCTGGACTGTGTTTTACAACAGCTCCACTCAGGGTCTTCTTGTTCATTCATCTAGTCAATGATGATGTCACTAATAGACAATCAGAAGATGCAGGGGCTGGGTCCAGAATCACTCCCTTCATCACTCATTCACCACGTACTGTAATAAACAGTCAGCAGTTTGTAGCATGTTCCCAAACTTTAGCGTATGAAGCGTTGAATTTAAGTGACTTCTCATCATCATGTCTTCTGAGCTGTGAGTAAGACAACCACAGTGATTTTTCCCCCTCAGACTGCTGTCAACTGAATAATTTTTAAGGCAATAAAAGCAGACACTGCACAGTGGAACACAAGTTTGTGCAGCAAGACTTCTTAATTTTGTAAATCATCTTGCAATCTGTCAAATTCATCATCTGATCTTTGTATGGGAGCCAGTGGTGTACTCTGTAAGCAGCATGAAAATTGAGATTTTGAAATCACTCATCATCACATAGTGTAAATCGTTTGGATTTGATTTGATTTATGAATGTAGAAAACACACTGTCTCACTTATTTCTACTTATATCCGATATGGTCCTCAGATGTTCAGACAGACACCAAATATGTGACACAAAATTGAACGATAATCTTTAAAACTCAAATCATATCGGCACAAAGTAGAGGAAAAATCTGCATCAAGTCAGCTAAATGCAAAACTAAAATTAAAAAAGGCTCAAGTAAGATTGTATTAATAATCTGTCACCCACTCCATAACTTGTGAAAGCCCCTCTTGTTTGTGACAAGTTGATATTGAATTGCAGGCTGTTCCACAACATGGCACTAGTATAAAAAAAGGAGTTTCTGGCTTCATTATTCACTTGAGGCTCTTTACATGAACTCTCCAGCTCTGGTGTTACAGCCATGCTGAGTATTAACACACAACTACTGAAGAAGAAGCATGTACGGGATGCTGAGCTGTACAGGCAGGAGTCTCACACTTGCTTAATCAAAGACAAAGCAGTGTATCAGCAAAAAGAATAAAACATGCTACATGGAGACAATATTTACTCCTGAGAATTTCTGAGGATACTACAGTGTGTACAATTACATCTTAGAAACTCAAATAAAATGGAACATAAGTATAGTACACAGCAGGTGGCAAATAAGCAGCTGGGAAGAAATTTTCACTGTGATGATTTTTTTCACCATTAACGTTAAGTAAGCTTAAATTCCTTTGGTAACAAAATTACAACTAGACAGTGGTCACTGTCTATATGGATGTGGAAAGATTTTATTTTTGCAAGATAGCGTTTATATTTTCATTTCCATTTTTCATGTGACATCTCCAACATCCCCCACACATTATTTAGACCCAGATGCAGAGCATCAGAGAAGACAACAACATTAATACTGAAGTTCATCCAGTTTTCATTGTGTGTAAACAAACACCTCCTTTGTACTTCATCCATACCTCCAACCACCCATAGCCACAAACCTTCAACACAGATATCAAACAGAGCTTTAAAGATAAGTGGAACAAGTAGCATGTCTACATTACAGGAGTGTCCCTAACTGAAGACAGTATATTCATAACAATATCAAACAATTGACAATATCATTTTATTTAAACTAAAAGGCCGTCTTTTTCTCTGAAATGTTCTGCTTTACATACATACAAATATACGTTCACAGTGGAATCTGCAAGGTACAATTGCAGACTTTGCCTTGCTAAAAGGCAGCTCAGTAATAGCGGTTCAGGAAGATCCTTGGCTTTGGAACCACCAATAACTCCAGGTGGAAAAGAGAGAGTGATATAAGTAATTTGACTGTTTCAAAAAGGAACAAAGTGTCCTATCTTCCTTTTATTTTATTTATGTGTGTGTGTGTGTGTGTGTGTGTGTGTGTGTGTGTGTGTGTGTGTGTGTGTGTGTGGCAGTGTATGCGTGTGTGTACAGGTGTGTTGGACCATTAAAAAAGCATATTCCACTCCACATATCAAAGTGGAGGTAGATTTATTTAACAGCTTTGTGGGAAACAATAACTGTCAACATGTCCACAGCTGAGGACTTTGACGTCTGGGTGAATAACTGTGTTTTTCCTGTGATGTGTTTACCCATCGAAGATCAATGCATTAGTCTCCCGAGCTGCTTTTTTTCCCCCCTTTTTTTTCCGAAGCGCAAAACATGCCTAATATTTGATGAGACGCGGTGACAGTACATCCGGGACGCGGTGCTGCCAGTGTCTGTCTGCTGAAATCCATTTGGAAAAGCTTTTGTTGTCATTCTCGTGATATGCCGAATGAAAGGGAGGGGAATTAACTTATCATTACCGCAGAATTTTGCATCACAAGGAGAAGATTAAAGATAAAGTTAAGTTTAGAAGTTGCTCAGCTCTTTGTGAGGAAATATTCAGGAATGCCTGTTGATCCATGATAAAAATATGATCTTGTCAGAAACTCTCTCTATAATTGATGGCGAGACATTTATGAGCACAAGACTGTTCCCACAAGATGCTGCATGATGACGGTGAATTAACCATGGAGTGGGCATCAACCTTAGTTTCTCATACAGTATTTACTCAACAGGTAATTTGACCTGATAGGAACTTCAGTTGGTTAATGCAGGAAAAGGTCACCAACTGTTCGTAATGTCAGCATTCATTTTTTGGAGCTTCATGCTAATTGTCCTGGTTGGTGTACCTGCTCGCTCTGCACACTGTCAGTCATTGTCAGTCGTGCTGGTTGCTCAGAGCAGTTAACTTTTGTCATGTGGATGGATGAGATCTGACAATTTAAGAGTTGGTATTTCTGTAATTTGACTTGCAACACCCTGTAAAGCTTTGTCAATCTCAAGAGTTGTCCTCATTTTTGTAGGAATTGTTCTGTAATTTTTTTTGGCTCTGACACATGATGGTGTCCACATTTTTGGATTGGGCTGGCAGCTTTCAATAAGAACACCAGACTATCTCACTTGTTGAAGAATTCAGAGTAATTCATTGGTCTGCAACCAGGCTACATAGTTATATGCATCCATCACTATTGTCAGACAAGATGTATTTTGAATTCTCATTTTCTACAATAGCTACACATGCCAACAACAGTACAGAAAGGTAATGGCTTTGACAAATAAACCACTGTATGGTTAAGGCAAACTAAAACACTTGGTTAGGGTTTGAGAAAATTGTGGTTGCAGTTTTTAAAAAGCCAGGCGCAGCAGGAAGAAAAAGAAGGGTTTTTTTTTTTTTTAAATGGTGAATATTAATTACAAGTTGCAACAGGTTGCATGAAAGTCATACATGCCACAGACTGATTTGTCACCCAACATCTGCACCTTTACTTTTTGCCTGGCTATGAAAGTCTGTATCATGACACACTGTGTAATACGCCCACCTGTATAACATGTCAGTGTCACGTTTTGCCTCAAAACAACATTTTCTCATTTGGCCATCAAGTTAGCAATAATAAATATGCAATGTCTGAATAGACTTAGAAAAAAAGCTTGCTGAGAAACATTTCAGGTGACCGGTGCACTTTGGTTAAGTTTAGGCACCAAAACTACTTGGACAGGTTTAGGAAAAGATCATGGCTTGGGTTGAAATACGTATATTAGTTCCATAAGTTAAGTACGTTACATAAGTACATGATGTTGATTAAGTTAAGTACGCTATTCCAAACAACTTAGATATGGAAGTTAACAAAAGTCAACATTGACTTTAGATTTCACGTGGGACATGAACCCCAGTCTCCTCGGTGAAAATTCTGTGTTTGATTCATTTATCCACTCCAACCTCCTCCATACATTGACTTTCTCCTTCCTCCTTTATACTGTGTTTGTCCTTTGCCCCCATCATTCTGGCCCCTGCTGGTACTGCACCTTCATACACACGTGCACTTTTCACGCTTAGGTGAAGCAAAATGTGAGACTGACACACTTATCCTCCAGTGGATCAGCATCTATTACATGCTTTGGCGTGATGCTGGGCTGCACTACATAAAGGAAACTCTACTTCCTGCAGTGGCACTGAACGTTAGCAGTGGATGTAAATTGTGAAGAACAATATCATCTAACATGAACGGAGGCTAACTGTCAAGAATACTGGACTGGTATATCTGTGTTGAAGTCAACCACACTTGTCGCCAGTTTCTTGGCGATTTTTCTGTTGTTATTTTGTGGCGCTAGCACAGGATGATGATGTTCACACTCTTGGTCCTGCCTTCAAATGTCGAATTGGCTTGGTTCTTTTTCCAGTGAGAAAAACAGCACTTCAGACCTGTTTGAACTGATGAAAAAATTGGTGTGGACAGTGACCAGGCTGCAAAGCTGCAGGCTTAAGCATGCACATCATCAACATGCTAACATTCAAATGGTAATGCTAACAGATCAATGGTAATGCAAGTGTTAGCATGCAAAATGTTGGTATGCCATAGTGATATAAATGTTTACAGGTTAACATGATAATGTTTTTTACTAAATGTTAAACAATACATACTAAAGATCTATGGAGCCCCTAACGGGACATGGAGGAGAAAAAAAAGAATAGAAAGAAGAAGAGAAAAAAAAAAAAAAGGAAAACAAGCAGAAAAAAAAGTTTCTGGTCATCATGATAACGGATCACGTGCGCTCCAGAAACTTATCATGTTAGCTCGAGATATGTAACTCATGCGCTCGAGATACGTATCACATTAGCACGACATAGCATTTCCGGTATTCAGTTCATTCACTGCTCCATTAGCTGCAGCTTCTGGAGCCCAGGATGGCTGCAGGAGTGGACCTGTATGGTTTCTTAAAAATCACGAAATATGTCAGACACAATACTTAGACAGTTTAAGGATGACAAGGTAAGTACATGATTCTGCTGTTTACTTGTTTGCATGTTCTTTATGTTAACTAAAGCCAAACATAAGCAACACTTTATGTTAGCCACATTTCACTGAACGAACTGAATACCGGAAATGCTATGTCATGCTAACATGATACGTATCTCAAGCTCATGAGTTACATATCTCGAGCTAACATGATAAGTTTCTGGAGCGCATGTGATCCGTCGTCATGGTGACCAGAATTTTTTTTTTTTCTGCTTGTTTTCCTTTTTTTTCTTCTGCTTCTTATTTTTTTTTTCTTCTTCATATCCCTTTAGGGGCTCCGTAAAGATCCACCTAATAATGAAAAGTAATTCTTAACATGAGCATTAACATGTGAACAGCTGAACTGAGCTTTAAATGCTCAGTCTGACGTGTCCTAAAATGGCCACTGTAAACACAGTGAACCCTCTGATTTAGATTGCAATCAATAACTTTTTAACTGCAGGGTTTATTTTTCAATATCTTTACTAGTTTTTGTTTTGAATATCAGATTTTTCGAGCTCTTAAATATTAATCTGACTCATCACAATTATCACTGACAGTAACTTCTTTGTTTCTTTTGTTTCCTAAAAACTTCATCTCACTTTTTTTTCTCGTGTCTCTGAACAGCTCTCAGTCCCTCTCTTGTGTTGTTTCCCGTCTTTATCTTCACAAATTCACCTCCTCAGTAATGAAACATGAGAGTACTGACTTCATAGTCTTTGCCTGGAATCGACCCAAAATGTGAACGAGGACTGAAGGGAGGGGTGCTCAGGAAACAATACAGCTGTCAAATGATCCAGATGATTCACAGACATGCTGCTCCCTCAACTGTGAATTTCTGTCTTTGAATACACACACATACACAAACCCTCCCAGCAACATCACACACACACTCTCTCTCTCTATCTGTCTCTCTCTCTGTCACACACACACACTCATCTATCCTCCCATTTCTTTACGTGAGATATATTTAACTTGTTTGTTGAAACAGCTTGCATTCTCTTCTTTCTCAAGATTTCAGAGCAGAAACTAAACTTAAGAATCACAATTAGACTGAAAAACTAATCATGTCACACAATAGAGCAGTGATGAAATGAGACACCTGAAAGTTTGTTTTACTGTAATTTACTATGATTCCTCTATTAAGACATCTTTCTGAATGAGAAATGTATTTCTTCTGCACACTGTTTCATGTAATAAAATTAGGCTTCTAGAATTATTTCAATAAGTAATCAAGAAAATGCTTTGAAATGTGGAAAATGAGGAGAAAGTATAATTTTTTTAATTCTTTTTTTCCCCATTTCAACCATTTCTGCATCAGGAGCCGCAGTTTTTTTTTTGTTTTTTTGTTTTTTTTTATAGCATAACATCTCATCACTTCCTTGATTTTTGCATGGACGCATCCACACATACACAATTTTTAACATAGAAAATTATTTCACCAAACTAGATGAAAATCCCCAACAAGTAAGTGTGTACGATCGTCTACAAACGCACAGCGCAAGGCCAGAAAGCGGCAGCTCTCAGTAAGCTGTGACAACATTTTAGCATTCATGGGTTTGTACTGTGAGTGTGTTTGTGTGAATTCATTCCTTCTCCACAAACGTTTTGGTGCACGTACTGATCATTCAGCCCATGACACCATGCTTCAGCTTCTCTTGCCTTTAACATGCAGCAATGTCAGGGCAGCTGCAAAATTTCTTTTTCTTGTGTTTCTTTTGTAAAAGCAGTGTGGGAGGTCGAGGATCTCTGTCTGGGGATGGAGTTTCACAATAAAGGCAAAGCAGAAGAAGCAGAGAAGCCACAAATGAAAAATGAATAGATAAGAAAATGGCAAAACAAATATAGTATGCGCATTATTTTAAAAATCGTATCTTAATTCAGGAGGAATTGATTTGTTTGATGGCCTATGAGCATCCCAACCACTTTCACCCCACGTTTCCTGCTGCTGCAGCGTCTTATGACTTCTAATGAGTTCAAGTTTTGAGTCAGCTGCTGCTGCTAAGTGACTTACAGCCACGATAGAGTAAAAGCAGATCAGCAGTGTCATTTGAATGGCAGCACGATGGCCCACAACGCTTCCCTTTCTTTCATTTCTTCCCTGTTCATCCCTGTTTTAGGGCTGCTGTTCTGGAGCTGACTGTGACCTTTGACCTCCCTAGTCTTGTATTACATCACAACTCTTGTATCAAATTTTCAGTAATCTTTTGAAACCGTATTTCTCCTGCAAATAAATAAATAAATAAAGGAAGTCAAAGCTCCTCTTGCTGTGTCAGTTGCTGTTCTCTTTTTCTTGAAAATAACTGAAGTGTCTTTTTGTGCCACTGAATTGCAGAATATGAATGAATGATGAAAAGTACTGTGAGCAAAATCCATATAATCAACTGAACATGTGTTCATTTAGACGAACTGTCAGGTTGACACATGCTGTTTAGTTTAATATAATAACTGATAAACAGTATTTGGAAGTCATTTATGCAGTGTTTTGTTTTTTTTTCATCTACAAACACAGAATTTGATACTTTTGAGAAATAAAAAGCTCAGCCTGCTCTAACATAGGAAGGTGAACACAACACTAATGGTTAAAAAACTTCAGGCCAATTGAGATTGAGCATTGATGGTGTCATTGATTTTTATTTCTTAAATAAAAACTCCTGGCAATTATTTGCCCATTTACCATTACATTATGTACAAGCCATGAAACGATACACTTCTTTGGATTTTACTGTTATTTGACTGGAGTCAAGTGACAGTCAGTACTGTACATTTGGGAGCTTAAAGTGTTCTCATTCCGGTTTAATTTTTGTGCATACTTGCTAACATGTCGTCATTGTTAGTCTTAAGTCTTAAAATCTGTTGTTATTTACAAAACCAATACATGAAAGTTAAAAATGAAAAGCTTAACATACATGTAATAAGCATAGAGCTCACTAAATGTAAAGTAAAGCGTCTTTCAACTACATTTCAGTGGGCAGAAGTGCCTCCTTTTGAAAAGACAGAAGTAGTTACAAAAAAAAAAAAAAAAAACTCCCAACATCAGTGCAGCACCTGACCTGAAGCTTTTCTCTCCTTTCCATCAAATTATCAGCCGCTCACTCAATGCAAATTATACACTGGCGCCCCCTAAATGAGCCTGAACACAGTACAGACAGCAGCAGCAGCAGCGGCGGTCCGCCGTGAGACTTCCCGCTATGGATAGCCGCTCTGGACGCGTCTGCAGCCGGCTGGCACGGCCGAAGTGGCGGAGGGAGCTCACGGTGCCCCGGTGCTGCACGCTCCGGATGTCCAAGTTCAAGAAGCACTTCAGGGGCTTAAACGCACGAAGGAAGTCACTGCAATTAGGAGGCCTACATCTAAATACGTCTTGAGTGTCACCCCCAATTTTGAGACGGGGTGGGGGGTGGAGTTGGGGGGGGGGGGGGTGTAAAAGTCAAGCATTATGACTTTGTTAATAATGTTAATAATCAAAATAAACAAAATAATAAAAATAATGAAAAATGTGTTTTGAACATTACCCAACTATAACACATAAAAATGTTTTTTTTTTTTCTCCAACATCCGACCCTTTAAATGTCACTTTATTCTAATACAACCACCAACTATTGTGATTAGAATTACAATAATAATGGAGGTGTGTGGGGGGGGGGGTCTTTATCCCTCTCCTCGTCCATAAATCGCATCAAATGACAGTCGGCCAGTGAAGAGTTAAAGGGAGGAGACGGAGAGTGACACGCCTCATTGGGTAGATTATGTGCCGCAAACAAAAAGTGTGTGTCGGTGTGCCAGTCAGCCAGAGCATCGGGCCCCATCTGCACGCCTCTCTCTCTCTCTGTCTCCCTTTATCCGTCCAGCTCTCTCTACCCCGCCCGGTCACTTCCAGTGTCGACGAGTATCTGCAGCACTGTCACTTTCACCACACCGGGGGGGGAAATGTACTGACACTACGGACCAGACCGGGAGCGCATCACCATCTCCATCACCTCCATCACCGCGTCACCGCATCCCCCTGCTTGTTTTTGGGGCTTTTTTTCCGGGGGTGCAAACGGGTTTTGATTCGCAGCATCGCTCGCAGTTCGTTTGTGGATTATTGTTCCTCCTCATCGACAGAAAGGTAGGTTTGTGAAATGCGAGGCTGTGTGTGGTTTTGGATAGTTTTAGAGGAGCAGAGGGGACGATTTGTTTTGCGCGGCACATGCAGCCACACATACTGCAGGCGCTGAAAGCGGCGCAGAAAGAAAAAAGAAAAAGAAAAAAGCCAAAACGCAGATGTGCGGCGGACAAAACCCGCAATTCAGTCACAGCGCTGATGTAGGACAGTTTTCAGCCTGGCACGGCTTTAGCAGATGGGTTAAACACCCCCCCCACCCCCACCCCCCCTTCTCTGCTCACCCCTTACCCCACCCGCAGTGGGTTTGAATGGGAGGGTGGCTGCTTTCCTCCAGTTTCTGGGTGTGCAAACATTCCGCTCTTTATCTCTTTTCTTTTATTTGAGCCTGTCCAGTGATTCATACCTTTCAATATATTTTGTGATTTTCTTCACTGTGAGTCGGCTGTTTGTGCTCCTCTGAACATAAAGGGCTTCTGTTTGATACCGGAAACAAATTGTTTCGGCTCGCAGCGCAGCGTCAAGAGCCACTTTGGAAAGGCTCTCCAATGCACCGTGCGCAAAATGTTCCACAGAGAACGTTTCTGTTGCTATTGAGCCTCTTAGGAAGGCATGAAAAGCTCCAAATCAGCGGGATTTGAAAAATGCTTTTGTCACAAACTACGCCGGCCCATTTAGTCAAATATTCTCCTTTTTATTGGACAGATGAGAAAGGAAAATCAGAGCCAGAAGCAAAACGAGAGGAGAGCCTCGCTTTTTCTGTGCGTGGAGCCACAAAACAACAGCCGATGTTGGTGATGGACAGACGGCAGCTCATGTTCCCCTCAGTCATCACTGTTATGAGAGCAATCAGCCTATTTATTTCTGAAGGGGATCTCTTAGACGCGCACATTCCGGCTGCTTCCCGATTTTGCGCAAAAAGAAACAAACTTTTGGCTCAACTGTGGATTTTTTTAAATATTTTTATTATTTTATTTCATTTTTTCTAATTAGTCTCTTGCTTGATATTGAACAAGCTGTGTCACGGTGGAAATTGTTTGAGTGATTGGTGGTGATGTTAGAAACTGTTAAAAGAATTAACCACCACAGTAAATCGCGCAGTGGTAAAATACTGCGTAATACTCGTACCATAGGCCCGAAAAACAACTGCAAACGGTTATGAATTATTATTTTGTAATGTGCAGCGTGCGAAATATCTGATGCAACAAACAGCACAAACAGAAAGGTGATTATTTCAGCAATTAAGCAATTCAGCAATTACTGTTGAATGAACAGGCCTACTTTTTTCGCGTCTTTCTGATGGCGCTGAAAGCCTTTATTTTATTTTATTTTATTTCTGATGTTATTGGAGTGTCCAGTGAGCCTAATTTACGGCTGAACAAGTGTGTATCAGGTGCAGGTTTCCGCGCACAGTTTCTGCTGTATTTAACGGCAGAGGGAGGAGAGGAGGGAGTGAAAGAGCCGCAGCCGTCTAAACACACACATTCAGAGGTTAGAAAAGGGAGAAAAGAAATAATTAACTGGTCGTGCTGCTTTAATTACAGTCTCAGAGGGGAACGTGGTGGATTATGGTAATGAGGCGGCATACGATGCTGCTTGTAGAAAGGAGAGAAAGGTTGGCTGACATGAAATCACTGACTTTGACAGTCCACTTGAAACCCATTGGATATGCTCTCTCCATTGGACATGCACGGACCTCACTCACAGTCTTTTTTCAATTCTTTCTTTTATCATGAGGACTAAAGGTCCTGTAGTGGTGCTCTTTACATTTTAGACAAATAAACATGTCACAATAAACCTGCACTATTAGAGCAATATTACATTTAAAAGATAAATAATCCTAAAAACACATTTTGAAATGCTGTAAGGGTAAAATTGCTCAGACTTTACGAGTCACTTCAGGAATATTCTAAAACTATTGCACTTTTTTTTTCGTTTTGAGAGCCGCCAATCATAACAACCCCGCAGAGGCCTACTAATGCCAAAATGAATAATAATGTTAATACTAACGCTAATACTCATAATAATGAAGACAGTCGTAATCAGCCGTTTATGTAAAATAATCTAAATGAGGTTTTTAACATTTTCATCAAATATGTGACATGATCCGCCATAATAATAATAATAATAATAATAATAATAATAATAATAATAATAATAATTCCGAATTTTTGTATTATTATTATTGTGGTTATTACTATGTCCGGTCTGTAATTTTGGTATAATTTGTATGTCATTCACAACACTTGGAAACCATGTCATCAAGATGCTGAAGGTGATGCCGTCATGAACTTATTACGGGCTTTGAATTAATTAGAAATGCTGGCCAAAAGGAAAACAGAAAAAGAAAAAAAGAAATGGGCCCCAAATGACGCCCATGACAGCTGGTTTAGCCAATCTGTCTAGGAAGAGATTTATTTCCTATCAGCAGGGACGGTGGAGGGTAAAGCCACTAAACAGCCACGTCAGGCAGGTTTAGGCTTTTATTTTCGGCCAATGAAAATTTAGAGGAAATAAAGAATCGGTCCGGATGAATGATCTTAATGTCGCACCCTTGCTGTTCTTGCTGTTTTGGCTGTTACGCGCTGCTGTGAGCCTGTACTCATTTCCCAGCTGATGTCTGATGTTTCTTGCCTTCCCCTGTCACTGCAGTGAGAAATGGAGGAGTCCAGCTCTCAGAAGTTGGTGTGGGACGGGGACGCCAAAGCGGTCCAACAGTGTCTGACGGACATTTTTACGAGCGTCTACACGACGTGTGACATCCCAGAAAACGCCATTTTCGGCCCGTGTGTGTTGAGCCACACGTCGCTGTACGACAGCATCGCCTTCATAGCTCTGAAATCCACCGACAAGCGCACAGCACCTTATATCTTCAGGGTGAGTGGAGCCTTATTTTTATTTGATTTCTTTCCTGTTTTTTAATTAGCTCACCGTTTATTTATTTTTTGAATTTCCCAATACAGATTTGACCTCACGGGCCTGTCCTCACTCCTTTCTTATGCTGTTCTTGCTCTGCAGGTCCAAATAGAGCAAGTACATTATTACAGATTTAGGCCCATTTTGTCCCATTTTGCATGACACCACTGGAGCAAGAAGCTTAAAATTGCAGCAATGCTACAACAATGTCATATTAGATCTTTTCAGTCTTAATTAGATATAAAAGCCATTATCTCGAAACTGCAACAACATCCCACCTAAACAAGTCATTTAATTCATTACTGAGTGATGAAAAAAAATTAAATAAAATGATTTTATTTCTTCTGCAAGAAGAAGAAAATCTGCCAATGCATTTAAGATTATTTTGTTATACTGAAAATGTATATTTCAAAATTTTTTTAATGTTGTCCATATTAGTAAAAAGCGTCATGCTGCCTTGTTTCAACATGTGATTTTTATTGAAATAAATAATAAATATTTGGTCTGAAGAGGTTGGGTGGCATTCTGTGTTATTTGCTGTATTTTTGTAAATCCTAATGAAAGAAATAAGATTTTGAGGCTTAATATTTGTGTGACAATGAATTTGATTGGTATGTATGTCTTATGCAGGTGGACACCTCAGCGGCCAACAGCACCTCAGAGGGCTTGATGTGGCTGCGGCTCGTTCAGTCCGCCCGGGACAAAGAGGAACAGAACCTGGAGGCCTACGTGAAGAACGGCCAGCTCTTCTACCGTTCGCTCCGCCGGATCGAGAAGGACGAGGAGCTGCTGGTCTGGTACGGCAAAGACCTCATCGACCTGCTGCTGCTCAGCTCCAGCAGAGCTCCTGCGAAGAGCAAAGGTGAGTCAGCTGAAATCATGCCCTCATGAGACAGTCAGTGGTGTTGTATCCCATGCTGAGTCCATGTTTCAACCACCGAAACAATGACATTATCATTTGTTCTCTTTATTTGACTCCACAGTCACATACATTTTAGCTCTGCAGCTTCTTTGAATATGCGCTCTCACTTTGTGTTTTCATCATTCGTACAATCTCTTGCATTGTTGCACAAGTTTAATGGTCAATGCTCCAAGGACAAATTTACACACTTTGGGCAATCTGTGATAATGTCTGAATTCAAATTTAGTGTAAAATACAATGGAAAGATAATAATTAATCCATCATTATGGCACCTCAACAGGACAGCTTTAGGATAGTCTTTTTTTGACAGAAACAATTTCTGTCTCTCTCCTTTACAGGTTCCTCCCACCACTCATGTCCAGACTGCAGCCAGCGGTTCCAGTTTGAGTTCCCGTTCTTGGCTCATCTCCGGTTCCGTTGCACCAAAAGACTGCAGAGCATCACAGGGTCTGATGAGGAACCCAGCAAAGAGAGCAGCACTGAACGACCAAACACAACCCCAACCAGGACCAGTCCAAAGCTGGGCCGCTCTGAGGGCTTCAGCAGCCCTCAGGATAGCAACAAACCCTCCACAGACTTTCATAACCTGGCCAGGGATCTAGAGAACAACCGCACCAGCCCGCCAAGCGACAAAGAAGCTGAGATCTGCAGCGAGAGTTCGGGGAAGAGGAAGTTCTCAGAGATAGAGGACAGAGAGTGTCGAGGGTCCAGCCTTCCACAGCCCAAGTCTAAAGACGAGCTTGCAACGTCTGCACAGAACTACAGAGGAGTGTACGGACTGGAGGAGAACCACAGGTCCTTCTCCCCGCCGAGTTCCACAAACCTTTCTGAGGGCAAGCGCAGCGCCTTCACCGAGGTCAAGAAGTCATCTCAGAACCTCAAACACCACAGCGGCAACAAAAACCTCCAGAGCTCCAACTCTGAAAACAAAGATGGTGGTCGTCCCAGCAGCAATCCATCAGAGAAGCACCTCAACATCAGGCAGGTGCTGTCGGAGACCCAGCCGCCCCAAACCTCCCCCATGGGCAGCGCTTTCACCTCTGTTAGCCAGCAGGGTGGCAGCAGTGGAGAGAGGAAGAGCGCCTTTAGCCAGCCATCTCGCTCCTCCTTCTCCCAGATCTCACCACTGGTGATGCCGCCCAAGCTGCTGGACTGCCACCCAGCGGTGGGTGACACCATCTCCTCCAGCAGACTCTACCAGGCCGACCACCTCGCAGCCAAACTACAGGGCGCAGAACTGGGCGCCAACTGCCCTGTGCCGGGTGGCATGGCTAAGCAGAACCCCTTCGTCTATGCCACCGCCTTCTGGCCCAAGAACTCCGGGCCTATTCAGCTTCAGATGCCCTCAGCGCTCACCCTCCTGCCACCCTCCTTCACCTCCCTGTGCCTGCCGGCCCAGAACTGGTGCGCCAAGTGTAACGCCTCCTTCCGCATGACCTCGGACTTGGTTTACCACATGCGATCCCACCACAAAAAGGAGTACACCATGGAACCTCTGGTGAAGCGGAGGCGTGAAGAGAAACTCAAGTGCCCCATTTGCAATGAGTCCTTCCGGGAGCGGCATCACCTTTCACGTCACATGACCTCCCATAACTGACTTTTACAGACTAAGAAGGGAGGGACTTTTTTTTTTTAACAAGGAGGGATTGTGACCCTGCCTGGATTTAAGCAGTCTGACTGGAGATAGGCCACTTAAAAATACACAAACACCCCTTGCACTTGTTTTCACTTTGGACTATGATATTCTAATTCCTTTTCAGTCTGTTTACTTTTGCTCCCCTGTACAAAATGTCATGTTTTGGGTGTATGCAAATGCGTTTCGACTCCGAAATGAATCTATTTATGAAGCACTTAAAAGTTTGAGAATAAGGGAAGATTTAAATATGTCTAAATGTACAGTAAGTTGTATTTTATATCATATAAATGCAAATATAGAGAAGAAATACAAATGTAGTCACACGTCATGGTTTACAACGCAGCAAGTTTTTTCATGTCTACGGTGAATATGGACACAAATTGGGGATATTATGTCAGACTATATTTCAGAGTGCATGTAATATTAAATAATATTGATTTAAGATGCAGTCTATACATTACAATGTAAATAATTTGTTTTATTTGAAATACAAAGTGTAATATTTTGTGTCAGTGGGGAATAGTTTCAGTGTTTCTTCCTTTTGCGGAAATTTACTACTTGATAGTTTATCTAATCATGTTGAATGCATTGACAATAAAATAGCTTTATTTTCAACTGTGGCCTTCCTGGATTTCTTTTCCAAGAACCGCAACAGAAATATGATTTCTGGACAATTGCTATGATTTGTATTCATTTTGCATTTCTAAAACAAGATCAACAGTATATTTTTATTTCATACAAAATGTTTATGAAGTCCAAATATGAACATTTTTTAAACTAAATTTGTATTAGATTTTTTCACGTGAAACAAATTTCATTTTAATATAGAGCCAACCAATGAATTGTAATACAAAGACAATAACCATATTGTATATAAAGTCTAGATAAAAGCAAATACAATAAAAAATGAATTAATGGTTAATATGGTTAATGTTTGCTGTTATGTTAATTTCCTGTTGACAATAAAAGCACGAGCACCGGCTGTCACGCCTGTAATTATTACTATTATTATTATTATCATCATTATTGACATACGTCTTTATTAAACGTCTGCCGCATTAATCCTTACACTGCTGAACTTTCCCCCGAGAGATCGCCTTCATTACAGTGTTAGGAAGAAAAATAACATTCCCTTTCCCGCAGCTGGAATTTTTAAAACAGATAATGCGGGCTGGTATTTTTCCGAATGAAAGGTTTAAAGCTTCTGAGGCAAAGATGAAAAAATGAAATGATTATCCGCTAATTAGAGACAGGAGATTATGTGATACATTTTATTTACAGAATAATAAAGCACAAACAGCACGTCTGCATTTGACATTTATTTCTCAGTAATACTCTGGATTCATTTTCCTTTGGAACATTACACTTAGTTTGTGTGACAGCGCAGCGGTCATAAAATGATAAAACAAAAGGTTTTCTGAGGAATCCGGTTGTTTCATGAAGGTTAGATCTTCACAAAGCTCTCTGTCAGCGAGCAGCGAGCTGACCCGGTAATGATTTCATATCTACCGCCGATCAGCCGTCTGTGACCCTGATTTGTAAAAGCTTTCTGGTGAAATCATGAGAGACAACAGCCAGTAAAAGACTTTTCAAATTAAAAGTTTTTTTTTTTTTTTTTTTTTTTTTTTTTTTTTTTTTCCTATAGACAAAAAGGACTAATAAAAGTGTGGGCATGACTGCTGATCAATAATCACCATTTACTGCTGATAATAAAACTGAATGAAGAATAATTAGAAAATAAAAGAATCAGTACTACGGCTGGAGAACATTTCAGGTCAGAACCAAACTAAAATGTGGAAAATAGATCAACAGCGCCATCAAGTGGTCAATATGTAAACTATTGGAGAAGAGATCAGTCACACAGGCAGAGGTGCTGCAGCAGGTGGGACAGAGTTTACAGGTGAAAACGATGTCGTTTAACGCACAGAGACATCAGAGTAAATATGATTTAATGAAAATTCAGAAGTATGTTTTTATAGTTAGTCGTCAGAATCAGCATATGGCTGATAGCATTCATTATGGAAAAGTGGATTTAAACTTATCTTCAAGCTACAGAGACACTGAAATATGAATATTCAGAATTACAGTTTATGATCCTCAAAGGAAAATTAATCCAATACATTAATTATGAAATACTAACAAAATCCTACATGCAGTATGTGTTTTATTATGTAAAGAAAAGCATCAGTTAAACCTTTCATCCTGAAAAATGCATGTCCTGATCAAGTATTTGAAACAAAAACAGTGTAAAACATTACATGAGCAGGAATGGGACTATGGGTTATTTATATATGAATATACACATTTTAGATATATTATATAAATTATCTAATTATTTATTGAAACAAGAGAAAATTCTGGTTTGAATGCAAAGTGTGACTAAACCTTTCATCAAATCCATCAAAAGCAAGCGTGAAGTCAAAGGTCACAGCCATAGTTTCTTAGCTGATTTCAGCTGTCAAGGTTTTGAAAGGTTATTTAAAGCTGCGCTCACTCAATTCGCATTTAATTTTTGAAGGTGATACACCTTGATATTAGTTTGACAAACACTCTCCACTTAAGTTCAACCTGCAAGCTTTCAGTCTCATCACATGGTTTTCATCAGTGGAAGAGTTTTGTCCTGAAACCACTGAGCAAAATCCATCTGCTAATAAAGACTCAGATACATCAGTGATAGTATTACTGCATCATCAATTATCCAGGCTGAAAACTCCAGAAAAGATAGTAAGTGGACCCTGAGTTGACATTGCTTTGGAAAAATATTCCAAAGTGCAGAATGAACATTGATGTTTGATCTTGATTTCATTCTGAACAACTAAATAAAACTGAATCCTCCCTGATTTCACTGGAGTAAACTGAAAGGCCAGTTCACCCAAATTTTAAAATGACATGTTTTCATCAAGTTGCATGACACCTGAAACAATCTGGAACATCTGCTGCCACTCAAATACAATGTGAGTAAATTAAATCTTGCTTGTAGCAGTCGCAGAATTAAAATAATCCTCAACAACAATGTTTTTTTGTTTTGTTTTGTTTTCCAAAAAACAGTCTCATTGTTGCACACGGTAACCCACAGACCTTACTGTCAACAGCTCTGATTATTTCTTCTCAAATGTTGAAAAGTTATGTTGGACATGTACAAAGCATAAAAACCTCAAGCCAGCCATGACTGCCAATCAATCACCAAGCTTTCAATGCTGCTGATGGCTCCATTAACAATAATAATAAAAACGGTTTGAAGCTTTAGATTCAGGCACAGTTTGGGATGAATTCAGCAGCTTTGATGCTGTGTTTTATTTCCAGCTGAAATGGCAACATGTTCAGAGTAAGCTGTTGCTCTGATTTGCCTCTCAGATGGCTTCTTCCCCCTTGCATTGACAGCTGAGGCTCTTGGGTATTGTAGTGTTTTGATGGCCACAATATAAACCTATAGGAGACCTTTGTGTTTCTATGTTGAGGAACAATTTAAAGGAGACATTGAATTGGCATTTACAGACTAACTAGATACCACGAGGGCTAAGGGGCTAAAATATGTGCATTTTGGAATCCGGGTGAGCTGATCCCTTAAATGTGATCTGTGTCACGGAGGACAGGAGAAAAATCCCAACAGGAGCACAGTGAGCAGCAGTGAGGTGGCAGTGAGACGTGCTAGCAGTAGATAAAAACAACATAAAGAGGTTGAGGTGGAGAGGAGCGGATACAGCACGGCGCCGCGACGCTCACATGATGATAAATCACAGCACCGGCCTGCACGTTACACCTCATCTCACATCAACACACACCTCCTGTGTCAGCAATCCAAACAGGTCAATCTCACCGCGGAGGCATGTGATCGACGAGAGAGGTAGGCATCGCTAGTACACACGCACGCATACACGCACACATACTCCACTGATATTTAGTGTCCTCATGCTTTGCTGCTTGTGTCATCATCCCTTTTGTGCCTCTACTTCCCCCCCGCCACATTTGTCACTGCATCACTCAGCGTGGAGCGCATGGGACAGTTTATATCTCTGCTAAGCTGGCACTTCCATTTGGCCCTCTGCCCCGGTCACACTACATTTTTACATTTCAGGCATTTAGCTGACGCTGTCATCTGTGGCAAGCGAGCAGGGAAGTGAACAAGCAGGTAGAGAAACCTCACGTGGATTCAGTGTCTTTCTCAACTACACTTTGACAGGATGCATGGCGGTCAGTGGATTTCAACCCGTGACCTTTTACGGTTACAGGACAGGCTCAAAAATTGTTACACCAACACTGATACCTGAACTGTGTCCGGAGTACACACTTATGCTATTAATATACACTGGTAGTAAAAGTAGGTATACACAAGGCAGGAAATGATACGAGACGTGCGCCACAGAACATCAATCAAACTGGTCGCAAAGCTGCTACTGATGTAAGATTTAGAAACAGCAAAGATAGAGATCACAGTCTTATTATTGCACATATTTCCAGTTCTGAGCACTTCCTGTTTGCATTGCACTGTGAGAAACCAGTGTCCTTTGTGCATGTATACACTTCATTATTTCACACAAAAAGTGACAGAAGTACCGGAGTTGTTGTCTGGGATCTAACTCTGCTGTCCTGATTCCACCGTGGGAAAAGACGGATTTCAGACCACGTGAAGTGTGCCACAGACCGCCGGGCCTGACGGCCATGGCACACAGCCGACTGTGGAGGTACCAATTCAGGGAGAAAGATTTAAAAAAATGCTGCTTGTCTCAAAATGTGGGGGGGGGGGTGCTAAGAAACAAGTGCAGCTGTGTAAACCTGCAGTGATGTGCATTAAGATGTTGTCACCTGTGACCTTAACATAGAAAACAACTGGTGGGGGCAATGTGACTTTCTCCCTTAGTTATCACTCAGATTTAGAGTGTCTCTGTTTAAAAGATTTGGCGCTGTAATGTATGTCATATATCCTACTCACATGGCTGCTGTACCTAACCATAGCTAATGTGTACCTCCTCAAAACAACCCTGTGCTGCATAAAGTATGCTTCCATACAGCACTATATACTGGGACACCACACTTCAGCGTTTCCATCAAGACTGTGGTTTCGGATTTGGTTAAATGTTGATGTACACGTTGTGTCTCCAGTTCAATGCAGACTTTTTCTGCATTAAACCCAGACCATGATCTTTCCCTGACCGTAATCACATAACCATAAAAAGTGTGATAACATTGCAGTCACTGCTGGAGGATATTGCATTACAAGACTGCACAGTGTGGCAAAAAACAAAAGAAAAAGTCTCTCAGTATCAACATTCAGTGACTTGCCCTCATTAAGGTAATAGGAAACATAGTCTGACCAGCATGGTGCTTCCTTCAAAACAAATTAGTGGTGCTTGGACATCATTTCTAGGAGACAGCGCTGTCTCAAGTGTAACCATCAGGGGTAGACCTAAAAGGAAGATCTTCACAGCAAACCTTCTGCCAACTACCCCCAAAGTTTAGCATGTTTTTAACACGCAAAGTACCAAGTGCAATTAGCAGAATATGTTTCATCTCGAGTAAAACATGCCTTCAGATGGATTTTCAACAGTCACAGAGTAACAGGAGCGATTAACCTCGGCCCTGAAGCATCTCCTCTTCTTGTAGCAAGCTCCAAACAGAGCTGGCCTGTGCACACACAGGGTTCAGACAGCCAGCTAACAAGGCTGTGAAAGAGAAGTTCAGATCAGAAGTATCAATTTCACAGAGTAAGAGAGTGCTGGCCTGCAGGCCGGCTCTCTCTCTCTCACACACACACACACACACACACACACACACACACACACACACACACCACAATCTGTTTTTAAGTCATAATCCAGGGTTTCAGGAGCCAGCTCCCCCTGCTGCTGTCTGATTAGGATATCGCTGTCACGTCATTATTTTCTAATGAGCTAAATATATACGGACAGCATCGTCCTCTGTGCACTTGCACTATTTCTGACCCACAATGCACTCAATCTACAGATCCGCTGACAGGGACAAATTTACACATCATGTCCACTCTGAGATGATCCCTGTGCGCCCACATGCCTGTGACCGAGTGTCTCTCCCTCTGGGACTCTACCTGTCTTCAGGGCACGTCTGAGTCTTGGATTCTTCACATCGTGGAGATGGTGAAGACCGTGGAGTTTAGATATTTAGGTTACACCTGTTTGCCGCCTTCAAACTGCTCTCTGCCTTCTGCAGCGGAGCGTGGACGTATAATGGATGCAGCACTGAAAACTTTATGAAGAAGGATGAATGTGTGCTGCTCAGCCAATAAACCGATGTAGTCCATGTTATTCTCGTGTGATCCTGTAATGCTTTAGTCGTTTTTCTCCGTCACTCTTAGCTCTCTTTCTTCTTTTAGTATCAATCGTATTTGTGTCATTCAACTTGCCAAATTCACCCGAGTGTTTTGCTGCCTCTATTTTTTTCCTCTGGGGTGTGACATTTTCACGAGCCACTCCGAGGGTATGTATATATATATATATGTATATATATATATAGGCCTACACTCAGTTGCCGGTTTATTAGGTACAGCTAGCTACAGCTAAAACGGTCAATAAATTCTACCTTTGTGAGTGTTTCATGTTCAATTTTTGTTGACCTCATTTATATCAACAAGGGTAGACTAAAAATAAGAAACACCTGTCAGTATATCACTGCACAGTCCCACAAACACCGCAGGCCACAGCCTCCAAAAGCACCATGAAGCTGAATCAACACTTTCTAAAGGTTTCAACAAAACTGAGAGTATATCACACTTTACAAACATTTTATTTATTTTTTAATAATTTATGCACTTTTACTCTAGGAAAGCATTAAAATGGTATTTCTTTTATTAAATAACCAATGATTAATTGAATAAATATTAATGTTATTACATATATTACTATCATAATTAATACATAACTTTTTAATGTGTTAATAGCACATATTGAAAAATAGGAACTTATTTTTAAAGTCACATCTTAAAAACGGCTAACGTGCCTCACACATACAGGATGTACATAAGACATAATTTCAAATGAAGGACTGCAGCAACAAATTTAACAGAAACTACTTTTCAGGTGTTAATTTAGTTTGTGAAACATGAGCACAATCTGGGACGATAAGATCTGACTTTGAAGCATTTAATCAATGCTTTGTAGGGACAAATTTTGTTTAAAAAAAGCAGTACACATCTCATTGAAGATAAACAGTAACAGCACTTGTTAATATCCAGTAAGTTGATGTAAAATCTAAACAAATCATAACTGATGATGTAAACTTTCAGCCACAAATATTTTGATATTTTTTAATCAGGTTGCAATGAAGTTGCATTTTGAAATGTTATTTACAGAGTCACAAATATACAACATTTTAAAGAGAAGATCTTTAATAAGTTTGTACAGTGCCAAACCTGGCGCTGTTAGCACTTAAGCTACATATACTGTATACAGAACATTCAGTCTGTTAAATTAACATGTCAATTTTTCTTACTTTATTCTTTAATTTCATTGTAGTGCTTTGAGTGGCTTTTGTAAAGGAAACATTTTTGCGCATGTTGACTATCTCAGTTCTGATCAGTGCTCTTCCTGTATTTACAGCTGTTTGACATCTATGATGTAGTGAGTGTGTTTCATGCAGCAGGAGCTGATGACTCTGAATATGGTCGGATTACTTTGTTACACATTCCACTGCTGCTTTGAAGTACATCTCCATAACAGCCATGGCATACAGTTTTCTTGGAGGCCAGGCAGGCATGCTGCCCTCACCCCCAGACTCCTACACCCCCCACCCCACTTCTTCATGTCATGAAAGTCAACCCAACTTTGTCAGTCACAGTAATGACCGGAGCGCAAGTCAGGGCTCAGGTTGAGAGTTGGCCCGTCGTGTGCCTGCGTTTCCGGACCAGCAGCTAAAACAGCAGAGGACATCTTATTTACAACTAGCAGCCGTCCACTTTAAGCACACACACACACACACACACACACTTTCAGCGATCTCCTCAGAGACAGCAGAGCAAATGCATGATAAAACTAGACGGAACTGATCTTTTTTTTCACTGCTGAGAGCACATGTCATTTCAAATCTGTTTTAATCACACTTGTTAGAGAGACAGAGAACAGGCAGTGGTGGAACAAACATTCAGATCATTTACTTAAGAGAAAGCAGCAGCATGAGTCCTGCCTACGGAAATATCATCAGCAAAACACACTTTACTGCATGGAAATTAATATACCACAAGTGTAGTAGTGACCACACACTTAGTCCATAAAAGTATATGATCAAAGATTTTTGGTAACATTGTCACAATGTCTTGTTTGGTGCTATACCAGCCATCGCAACTGAGGATTTTAAAGTGACATTCTGTATAAAATGGAGTGAAACAGCTAAATTTTGGATGTAAAATCCATCAAAATCTCTCAAAATGTAGTGGAGTGAAAGGTACAATATTTTTAGTGAAGCAGAAGCTGACATCAGCACAAAATGGAAATAACTAAAGAAAAAGCCTACCTCAAAATTGTACTTTAAAGGTTCTATAAGGACATTCAGAGCCACTAGATGTCACACTAGAGCACCAGGATCTCAGAACAAATCAAATGGCACATTGACCACATCTACCCCCAACCGGGAACAGCCACCACCAAACTCCATTTACAAGATCAGCAATTTTACCTTGCAGATCATCGTAAAAACACACTTCATTCAAACTTGACAGACATAAAATTAAATCTAACCAAAACCATCTTGGTTTGTCTTTTCACCATTTCAACAATCACCAACTCTGGTTGGTTCTGAAAAAAAAAAACAACAACCTTTAATTAACTGAATTAGATGTGAAAATATTCTGGGCCAGAGCAGAGGAACAGAGCTCTGGGGAGCTCTGGAGGAGAGAGCCAGGGCAAGTTTATTTTCTAAACTTTTGGGAATAAGAAGTGGATGTCTGCAGCAGCCCTCCACTTCATGAATGTACAGAGAGGAGAGAGGAAACAGAATACAGACTGGAGGGAAGTGACAGGAAGAACTGGAGTCTCTGGTGAGTGCTGAACACAAAAAAACACAGACACAAACACACTCTCGCTGCATTGCTCGTTAGCTTACATGTGCAGTAAGGTACTGTGGCTGGTTGGGAAGAATAAACTCAAATGATGGTCAAACTTTCTCAGGTAAAATAAAGCGAAAATTCGTTACGCTTTCAGTCCGAACCTCTTTATAAAAGCAGAAGGATCATCATGTGATATCATATAGAGAAGCTAAACTGCCCCAGTTTCTAATGTGACGTGAACATGAAGCAGGAATTGGCTGAAAAGTTATTTTTAAACATGTTCTCAACAGTGAAAGAGTATTCTTAATCTTTTTGTCTAAATCAGGAATTGATCAAGATCAAAGAGAGGGAAACAGTGGTATAAGGACATATGTTAATCTCAGACTGTCTAGCCTTTGTTTTGTGAGTGTGTGTGTGTATGTGTGTTACAAACATGCTTGGGAGCTCGAGTGTGTGATCAGGCCCAGTGAAAGGTCCAAATGAAGACGTATGGTGGCACAGGGGTGGGCCAGATGCAGAGGTGGATAATGGATTAGTGAAGATCAATGTTGTTCAGTCGGCCTGTTTCCTGTGAGGAAAAACAGACCAGATTTATCTTCTGTCCTCCATCCCACGGCCACCCAGAGACCACTTAAAGGAAAAGATCTAAGTCTGATGTGTAAATATCTTCAGAAGGGATTTTCTGAGAGGAAAAATGGATGTCTCACCATGAGTCCACCAGAACAGAACAAAAAGAAGAACAGTCATTGCAAACCTGTGACCTGCAGGTCTGTTTCTGGAGTTTCAGGAGAAGTATAAAAAGATCAGACTTACAGAGAAGTTCTTGTAGAAGCCCCTTTGTTTTCTTTAATCCCCGTACAACTCCTGTTGCAATTTGGCTCCGGCTTAGAAAAGTAATTCCTCTCAAACCATTTTTCAGGCATAGGGAATGGTCTGGAAACTAGCTGGCTCACAGACACTGCAGTTTTGTGTTATGATACTCTAATTCGTTTCTAGCTGCCTGCTCAGTTGCAGCAGCAGGTTTTGTTGTACTTGTGAAACAATCTCAGGAGTGCTGAAAAAAAGCATGCACGGACCTCAACTCTGCACTAAATACATCCCTTTACAGGAAGTCTTATGTCCGGAAAACGTGTTTGCCATTAAGAATCAGTCTTCAGCGTGGCTCTGACATGTAATGAATCTGAAAAGAAAAAAGTCCTACCTTGATTCCTGACTGACGACTATGCATTTTGAAGTCTATACAGAGATTTTAAAACTCCACAGGTGGTACTCATTCACTCAGATTACATTTGAAAGGCTGTTGCAAAGAAGTTCAGGGGAAAAAAACACCAAAACTTCCATAGAAACAAAAGCTAATTTAGGCAAAAATATTCTGTCTACTGTGGAAAGTAGGTAGTATGTGAATAGATCTGTAGTGAATCCAAGGTGAACACAGTGTGTGTGTGTGCAAGCAAGCAGTTTAGTTGGTGAATGGCTTAAATCTTCACACTAAATCTAAAAGGTACAAGCAGCAGAGCACAATGTTAATATCTACAAACTTTCACACTTTTATTTTGAAGGAATACAGGAGATTAACTGTGATAGCAGAGACAACAGACACCTTCATCTGGCAACAGTAACAATATCCTCCTGAGACCCAGCCTATTCATTTGTGTCCTCTGTAGTGGACATTTGGTTTTGGTCTATATCTTTTGACTAAATTGAGCTACCCAAATAAGTCCTGCTGTGCTCAGTAGAGGACATCCTGGCCTTTCCAATAATATTTCATGTGTTTGGGTGGGATGAGGGGAACTTTGTTTTCATTCTGAGACAAAATGGAGACTGCAGCAAAATGCAGATGCCAGGAAAAGAGAAAAGATAAGAAAAATATTGTTAAGATATTGATTTTTAACTCTGGTAATCATATATTTTCTTGTTTATGAACATTTCAGGAATCATAAAATTGGAGTCAGAGTTCAGTTAAACTTTTTGTTAGGAAAATAATAGCAATGTTGTGAATGTTTAATAATGTCAATTTTGTTAAGTAGTTCAACAAAAGATCAAAGGCATAATGTTCAGTTTCATTTATAAAATGGATTGACATTCTTGTTTTCTTGTCAGCCTTTTATGATTTTGTTGTGTTACGGTAAAATTGTTCAGTTGTAAAATCTGTAAAATCTAAACTAAAAATATTTTTTACAAAATTCTAAATTGTGAGTAGTTGTTTTAGCTCCAAAGAGGCAGGAAATCACAAGAAAAATTAAATTGAAAGATACTTTTTTTTCCTCGGTTCTCAGGAGGATATGAAACACTGTTCCAAAACACTCAAACATTGCCACATTAAAGGGTTACGATTGAGACCTAATGGCATCAAGAGACAGGTCAAATATTTCTGATGAGTTCTAAAAGATTGCCATATTTTTGCAGTCCTTTAAAAAAATGTCACATGGACACATAATTGCTCTCAAGACATCACATCACTCTGAAGTTGCAGGTTTTTATTATTCCAGGGAGATGCTAAGACGTCTTTCACTGTATTGGCTTGAATTTTTGTCTCCTGGTACATAATAGAGTGTCACCATCATCTCTGAATCAAAAATTAGCTAAACTTTTTTTTCTCTCACCAGCAAAGAATGGTATTTTAAGTATTTCAAATATTCTCCGGCACTAATGTCACAAATTCCAGCAGAACCACACAAACATGCTGTCAGGCACAAGCTGCAGCTCCATTCCTTTCTGTTGGATGA
Source organism: Chaetodon trifasciatus (assembly GCA_037975065.1). NCBI lineage: Eukaryota > Metazoa > Chordata > Actinopteri > Chaetodontiformes > Chaetodontidae > Chaetodon > Chaetodon trifasciatus. The sequence goes on from JBBMOE010000004.1 coordinate 17,273,222, forward strand.
GCTCCAAGTTTAGGATTGCAATCAGCTGCCCTCAGCTGTTTTCACCAGGAGCTGAAGACCTCCAATAAAGCCTCTACAGGGGACTTTTCATCACCTGAAATCCAACCGGCACACTCCTCCACCTCGGTCTCAGGAAGTGGACCCGAGTTCTGCAGGAACCAGAACCTGGTCCAGGACGAGTACTGCTGCTGTGTTCATTCATGCATCTCAACTCTTTGCTATGTGAGCGTACAGAATACTGTTCTGAACACATTTGGAGTGATTTCTATTCTTGGTCTGCATGGAAGTCGCAGGGCTGGCTTCAGTAAGGCAGACTCTTGCTCTGATCTATCATTATAACAGTTCTGAACACAGAGATGTGGACTCAAAAGCAGGACTCAGAGGCCGAGCAGTTGAAAACAATTAGTAACTTGGAAAGTTCAAAGTGGAATTCAGCATCAGGTCATCAGCGAGGGCAAAGTAAGCAGGCAAGCAAAACCAGGAACAGGCTGTGGTCAGGAACAAAAGCCGGCCCATTAAAACATTACATGATCTGACAGTTGACTGGGAAGATAGCTGGTGTGTATACAAGGGAAGTAATGAGGGAATGTGGAACAGGTGTGCTTGTAGGTGAGAGCATCAGGTGACTGAGATTGTCAGGAACACAGTGAGGGTAGCTACAGGACAGGTGTAGAACAGCAAGTAACAAACAGGAAATAGAGAAAAAGTGTGCAAAAATATTAAAGTCCTTCTGATTAGATGTTGATAATATGTTACACGGGCAATTTGCACGACAGTAGCACAGCAGAGCAAGCTAAAACTTCATGGTACTCACTCAGAACTTCATTCTTGAGATAACCTGGGAGTTCAGAGAAACTGTTTTTGGCTTCAAGTTAGATCAGCCGTGGATTTTTGCTCCAGTACAGTCAAAGTAAAGGAAAAGCAAAACCTGGCTGGCTACAAACATTAGCTGCTCAGGTGCACGGAGGTGAACGTCTCTGCCAAACTGTGTTCACTCTTCACACAGTGACTTCTGTGTGTTCAACCAAGTGCAGGCCTTTGAGGAGAGGCTGTCCAATAGGGTCCCCCGTTATCCTGTTTGTACAATTAACCATGTTCACATAAGAACTTTGGCATGTACACATATTTGGACAACAAACCGTATGAACTGTTTTGTTTGAAACATACGGATCACCCTGCTCTCATGGGATGGTAAATAAACAGCACCCCCCTTTCAAAGACATTTCACATGTCAAAAATGATATTGAAAATTTGGACATATGGGGTTTTCTCTAGACAGCTGCAGTTGGCAAGAAATTCCTGTCCTTTTCTTCTTGATACACACAAACACACCCGGGCCTCACTGCCTTTTTATGTGCAACATTTCACTTGTTAAATGCCTTGATTTAATTTTTCACCTTCATGTGATCTCATTATTGTCAGTAAAGCATCTCCAAATGAACTGAAACGGTTTTGGTCCTCAGGTACATTGTCTTTCAGGGCACTCCACACACAGCAATGCTTATTAACAGTGGGCCAGACCCCCAACACACACACACACACACACACACACACACACACACACACNGTTGGCACTTGAAACAGCTTGTTTCACATTTCTGATTGTTTTCTGACCAATATTTCCATCCAAACGTTGATCCGCAGCATTCAAATGAGGCCTGTACTTGCTTTTGCTCTTTATATTTAAGAAAAGTGTCCTAGGATTAAACATACAGCTCAAAGGAATTTTTCTACAATGATGAATATGCAGACTATTCCTGCACTGCTGGACATCAGAGCCGTATTGTCATTATGTTGATGTTTGATGCCTTGGTCAGTGCCCTCGACCCTCAGATTGATCACCATCTGTGGGCTCAGACGGGTCAGGGCCGCGGCAGAACCTGTTGTCTGCTGTTTGCTTAGACTAAAAAGCTGCTAAAAGCTGGGATCAATCGGGCGGGGGAATCAATCAGGATCATCCGTGTTTATACGACTTGGGAGGATTACCTCACTGTTACTGGAATGGCCTCACAGGAATGACTGGCCATTAGAACAGTGGGACTAAACACTGGCCCGCTGTTTACATAGAAGGTAATGTGGGCCCGGCCTCAGCTCTGTGTGCCAGAGACAATTAGGCCCCTATACAGGCCGTAATCCACCGGCGGGCGCGAGGTAATCAAATTCAAACACAGCCGGGCCCCCGAAAACAATGAGGGACAGGATTACAATGAATGCATGTGAAGATAGAAAATTAATAAGCTTAACACTGAACACGTGCTGCAGTGACCAAGACTCAAACCAACGTACAGCATCAGAGGGATGTTTTAAAATGAGCTGTGTTTGAGCTGTTTTGGTCGATGAAGAAGTATAACTGAATTGAAATACTGCAGGTTAGGAATGTCATCTTTTTTATTTAGAGTGATTTTTAGTTTTAGGTCTTCTGATTAAGCAGCTTTAATGAAGAAAGTGCATCAGCTGACTTAATTACTCTTTAAAAACTGAAAGCCTTGGTGCACATTCAGCAGTTATTTCTGGAGGCAAAAATCAGCTCACATTAGAAGAAATGGTATGCTAATGTCAATTTTCCAAAGGTTTTTCAAAGGTTTCTGAGGTTTCAAGTGTGGATCTTCCGAGGTTGATCTTTGTAGTGCAAAAATCCTCTCTTGGCATTTAGGGTTCAGTATGCTTGAAAGGAAACGTGTGTCCGACATGTTTGGGACCATCTCTAAAGGAAAAAGAGTTTATACCTGCTCTGAATGGCTGCACTCAAAGGTGGTGTGAACACGAGCTGTCATGAAGAGAGGTGACAAGCAATGAATCAGTTAAAGCAGGGAGAATATGGCACACTTTCAGACTGTCTCTGCTCAAAAAATTCATGGTGTTGAACTCAGATGTACACTTGATAAGTGACGGGATCACTGTGTGAAGAATGAAAAGAAAGCGTAAGAGAGAAGCTCAAATCTGTCTACTTCCTCAGCTCTGCAGACAAGGCCTGTGCCTGTGTAAAGCGAGCATGATTGTTGAATTATCTGTTTTGGAAAGCTGCAAAAATTGCCGGATGCAGATGCTTATCTGAACTGAAGGCATCTGGAAACTGAACAGAACTCTGGTGTAAAATGTTCTTGCAGGCTCCACCTTCTCTCACAGCACAATCAAATAAAGATCATTTTTATGACAATATTATCCCTTAATTCACCTTTACTCCTATTTTCAACATTTTCTGGATGGTTCATTTACTCAGCAGACAAAAGCGCAGGTGTTAATAATAACACTGACAACAGCTCTGTTCTATTCAAGCGTCCCATTAAGCTGTATGACTGTGAGCCAGAGTGCACAACAACAGGACTCTGACACCACAGCAGCTAAAAGGAATTCAGCTATTACAAATTTTATTATTTACACCTGTGCTTTTCCTTCTGTGGCATGTCGACATGTCTTTCATTTATAAAAAGGCTTTCACTTTCAGATAAAATGCTGAACTTTAGGGCGTTCAAAGAGTTTTGACCTGCAGACCTCCATTTACATTATTTCACTGCAGGTTATGGTTTGATGTCACTGACAACCACTACGACAATCAGGACCAGCAGGTGCTGACTGGATGATTCGTGGATGAACAGTTTGGGTTTTTGTGTCTTGCTCAAAGGCACGTCAGAAAGAATTGAACCTGTGACCTTTTCACCACTTTGCTGCTAAATGAAAGAATACACTTTCTATATTTGCGTGATTTGTGTTTGCTCAGCATCATAACCAACCCAGAGTGGATGCTTCACATTCAATATATAGAGCATGAATCTGTGGAGATGACTGCATTCATCAGTTCATCTGCCATCTGAACACAATGACTTTAAATGACATCTTTGTGTTACTGGTTACTAATATAGGTGAAATTCTTATCTGGGGCATTCAGTGTTTTGCTCAAGGACACTTTCACATGTCAGAAACTGCCAACCTGAGTACTTATTTAGATGTTTTTGAAAAGATATAACTCCTGTGATAGCAGGGTCTTGTGAGAGAAATGAAAATGAAAATAAGAAGCTAAATGGCAAAGAAAAACGGGAAGGACTGTGTATTTAAATGAGAGTGCATTCTTCCTTCTGTCAATCTTTGCAATAATCCACAATCTAATAATGACAATGTGTACTCTGCCACTGTGCACTGCTCAGAATACATCAGGCATCTTGCCGGACGCGTCTCCTGTCAGCATGTGGACGTATCAGATGATAAGGTGGACTAAAGCCTATAAATACGGCTGAAGGAGTCTCCCGGTGAGCCGGCGTTAAGACTCTGCTGCACCACCTGATGATCTCTGCGAGTGAACCTCACCGTCCTCCCTCCTGCGTTTAAACGCTTCGTTTCTTCGGTTCAGCTCTTCTTGTAAGGGATAAGGCGCCGTCATAGCAGTCGTTGTCCATGTCGTTTCATGTATGAATTCATCGCGTCCTCGTTCTATTAAAACGATGTCTCCCTGTGCGTAAAATGCAGCGCTTAGTGCGTCCTGGCGCGGACGATTCCTTGGAAAATGTGCGGTGTCAGTCGCGCTTCCTTCACGCCCCGCTGCTGTGGATCGGTGCTGAGCAGGAGTGGCATCTCGGCGACAAAATCTGGATGAAAGAGCGTCCTTTAGAGCTCAGGCATGCATCGAGTAGTGAGCTCATTGGCGTTATAAATATCCCCGTGCCAGCAGAACAACTCCAGCTACTGCAGCCGGGGTAATGCCCAGGAGCGCTGCACGCGTGTTTGCGCACGGTTTCTGGTGCCCAGACCTCAGGAGCGACACCAAAATGCTAGAAGTGGCCTAGCGAGTGTCTCCTTTTTGGAAGAATGAATGTTCCTCTTTACCTTCTCACCGTCGCTCACTTGATTTGCGCCGCCGCCGGAGCACAGCAGGTCTCTTTGGAGCGCCAACTTCTGGAGGAGGAGATCAGTTCGGGACGCAGGACTTGCAGGCTCTACTGTAGGGTTGGCATCGGCTTCCATCTCCAGATTCATCCCGACGGCAGAGTCAACGGCAGCCATGAGCCCAACCAGCTGAGTAAGTCATTCACTCCGGCTCCACGGTGCACGGAGCAGCCTAACTACTAAATTATAGACGTCTGACGCGCAGATGAATCCAGTGCGCCCCGCCGAGAATGCGCACTTGGATCTACATCCCCGCATCTGCTCCTGTTGATTCTCCTCTGTTTGCGGTTGTTTCCAATTTAAATGCCATCCATAGAAGTTAGAACAATAATGATTTACACAGGAAGAGTGTAAGGACCGCGCTCCTAAACTTAGGCTGCCTGACCCTGTGAAATGTCTGCGCAGCGGCCATCTGGTTGACGAGCCTTGTTTGTGTCTCTCCGGGATGTTGGCAGGTAGACTATTTGTGGAAGTAACAGGTGCAGCATTGAGACACCAGGATGTGTTGGATTGCCAATCAGCGCGATTGTCATCACAGCAACGCTACTCCATACACTGCAAAAAATATCCTTAAATTTTAGACTATGGTCGTTATTATCTTGTTGAATCGTCAACCTTCAAAACTTGTTTAAACTCGTTTGGTTTCCGTGCAAATTCAATGATTTAACTGTAATGAAATATGTCACATGTAAAGAAATCAAACTAATAAGTTGATATACAAGTACATTATTGTGCTGTGTGGAAATATCCTCTCAGTGTTAAGGGAAAAAAGATTTTTGGGATTGCAAACTACATTGAGTTGGCTGTAATGAGGAAGGTTAGAGTGAAAAAGAACCAATTAACTATTTGTCAGCTGACATTCATTTTTGTACATAAACAAACAACAGAAACAAACATTTTTAAATTGCAATGGAGGTGTCTCTGGCAAGATTTATTATTATCAGACCACCTGCAGTGAAAAGAGGGTAAAATTAAAACATGACTTGATTGATAAAAAAGAAACTATAGATGTAAAAAAAAAAAATAAGATAAATAAACCAAAATCTGGACTCAACTGCTTCACAAACTCAGATGAATGTGACCAATATTATTCAGCACACAGCAGTTTTCAGCTGCTTCAGAATAAATTGGGACAATTAGCCTGAGTTTTGACTGGAAACATTCATGAAAAGCAGTTTTCAAATGTCATCCTGTATGTGAATCTCGCCTTGTGCCATCTAGGCCAGAAGACTGAAGTCATAAATCAGATTTTCAGCTTTTACTGCACCACCAGATCCCTCATCGCTCATCTGCTGACGAAACAGCCGAAGCTGACCGTGAAAGTGCACTTGTGCCTCCATTTCATGGTCCCCTTTAGAAGAGTTGTCAGGTTACATGGATCTCAACATGACAGCCATGTGGATTTGAATCCTGCATGACAGCGCTGGAGACGAGCAGGAGACTTGGCGTCTTAGAGTTGTAATATGAAGATTCTTTTACCAGAACACTGCTTTCATACAGAATTCCTCAGGTAGTAGTTAATACACTGACAATATTAATATGGGATGACACTTCTGTTTAAGTTTCCTGTTACTCTGACTTCTCATTCATTCTGGGATACGTGACTGATATTGGTGCTGTGCAACAGTCAAAGGGATGTATTGGTTTGACAATATTGTGTCAATATCAGCATTTTATTAAGTGTCTCTGTCTTACATGGCCATGAGCAGTTTTTCCTTTGAATCAGTGTGTTGTTATCCTGCATGAAAGAGCAACTAACTGACCAATGATATTCATCAGCCTGATTTTCAGCTGATAGTTTTAATCTCCCACAAAGGTCCAAATGTTATTTCAAAGAACCCACATTGGCACAACTCACCACTCTGCTTGTCTGCATAACTCATGGGTGACTCAGGGTGCAGAACGTTACATTACAAGAATTATGCTCATATAAGTTCAAAGAAAAAGTAGGTTTTGGAGGAAGATGATGTCCACATTATATTTTCATGTACTAACTGAAGCAGTGAAATGTTCACTGTGATTGAGCTGTGAGCTTTTGTTCTCCTACAGTATCTGCTTTAAGCGACTAGAATGAATGATTAAGGAGTTATTCAGGTTAGGCAACTGGGTTCAGGGTGTGTGAGATTGTGGTTTTGGTTAAATGTTAAAAATAAAAACAACAACGCTGATTCCAAAACAGTTGGGACACTGTGTAAAATGTAAATAAAAACAGAACACCAGATTTACAAAGTGTTCCCATGTAGTAATGCCCTTTATCCAATCATGTGTTCACAAAGTGGTGAACCTCGCTTCATCCTCGCTTGTGAACGACTGAGCCTTCCCAGGATGCCCCTTTCATACCCAATCATGATACTATCACCTGTTACCAATGAACCTGTTTACCTGTGGAATGTTCCAAACAGGTGTTTTTGGAGCATTCCACAACTTTCCCAGTCTTAAGTTGCTCCTGTCCCAACTGTGTTGCTGCATGAAATTCAGAATAAACTGATATTTAAAAACTCAATGAAGCTGATGAGGTCAAACATTAAATATATTGTCTTTGTACTGTTTTCACTTGAGTATATGTCAAAAAGGATTTGCAAATGATCACATTCTGTTTTATTTATGTTTAACACAGTGTCCCAAAACCACACTTTACCTTTTCTCCACCACTTTTGGCCACTGAACGGTCTCTGTGAAGTATCTGGGGTTTAGGGGACTTGCTAAAGAGCACACTGGCGGTAGTTACTGAAGGAGGGTGATTCACTTGTTATTCTTGTACACCATAGCGACCAGCCAGTCTGTGGTTCAGTCTGGTGACCCACAGGGGGTGACCCTGCCTCCCTGAACTCTCTGTGAACGTTAGTCCCACAAGCAGTGTCGAGTTAACCAATGACAAATTTGTGCTTGCAGACATCAACAGCCTGCAATGCATGTAAAGGTCTTTGGTCTTTTTGTTTTTAAAATTCATTGTGTTTGGCCAAAAAAGAGAGCGTGAAATACTATAATATACTGATCAAGATAAAGCCAAAGTGCAGCTGAACTGGATAACTGAGCTGACATGACAGCAGAGCTGCTCTTTCATCTGTACTGTAGAGGAGCTGCAAGTTATAGAAAATAACAAGAGGAGTAAAAATACACTTACGTCATCCATCAATCATCTGAGCATGTTGTTTGTCCACACAGGTGTCCTGGAGCTCTTTGCGGTTTCTCAGGGGGTCATCGGCATCAAAGGGGTCTACAGTAACAGATTCCTGGCCATGAATAAAAGAGGACGGCTCCACGCCACTGTAAGTATCCCCACACTGTTTGCAGGTTCCAGCATTACTCACAGTTACCTGAATGCCGAAGATTCACTTAAAGCTGCACTAAGTGATTGTTTAGCCATCAATATTCTCCACAAGCATCCTAGAAAAATATCTTTCTCTTTAGCTGCTGAATGGTATATGCAGTAATGAAATTAGATCCAGCTTTACCAGCTACAGCATTAAAATAATAAACACATTAATGCATCAATAATTATAATCCAATAACATAATATGCATTACTCTGAAATGGCCCGTTCTGCATCTGCTATGCTGATGCTCAGTGGTTTCGCTTAATTTTGAATGCAGGATTTTAACTTGTAACTAAGTATTTCTACTCTAGTTAAGTTTGTCTGCTTTGTTTTTGTTTTTTGAGACACATTTATTGTCAGTATAAATAATACTGATAATCTTTGAATTGTCTTTTTCCTGTTGTGTCGGGGAATGAACGTACGAACGGTCATAATGTCATTCATGGTGTTGCACTTGATAGCTGACAGAGAAGTTTAAATCATTTTCAGTCTTGGAAAGTTACAAAAATTCTTGGACATGCTGCCGTCCAGTTCTGACGTCAACAAGGTGTGGGAGGAGCACTTTCTGTGATGGATGCTGATGCCCTTATTAGTTTTTCAGAGCTCTCAGCTGCATCTCGTGGTCAGATTATTTTGTTATACTTGCTGTTCCCAAAAATCAAGAATGAATTTCCCTGCTCAGAGTTTAATATTGTTTACTTGTTTCTTGTTTTGGCCAAACTGTGAATCTGCATCTCATTTGCTGCTGATGTGATAGCCGTCTCTGCTGTAGCCCAACTCCTTTTGAACTCACGAAATGGGTATATTTCTCTATCAAAACCTTGCATAGTGCATCTATATTAGTTTTATTTATTAGTTTGCGTGGCTTTGCATCTGTGCTGCATAACAGAATCCCCAAATCTGACATCAGCATGTCATGGCATACTGCTGTAATCTTTAGCCACAGTTTTGAAGACTTTCAAATCCCCCCAAACACACAGTAAGCCCAAATCTGCCGACAGCAGCTTGGCCTCACTGCTGTAAGCGGGCCCGCCGGCCAGCCAGCAGCCGGCCGTGCTGACGAGTCATCTGTGGGATCCTTGCCAGGCGTATAGATAGAAGCGGCTCCCTATTAGCATGTGTTAATAGGAAGAGCAGATTAAGTCCTGTCTGGGACGGCTGATAATATACAAAAGAGTGAGCCACAAAGTGAAGATCAATATGTTGAGTAAATAATCAGCCAGGCAGGCAGCCACCAGCGAGCCAGAGAGACTGCAAGCTGCTGTGGGTGTGAATGCTGAGCAACAACGATTTATGCCCCCTCAGCTCCCAGTATTGTTTCATGAAGCTCTGTCGGCGGGGATGGATGTGCTGTCTCTCCTCAAAGTGTATTCTCAACCACAGCTTGCTTGACATCTACTAATACGGCTGTGAGCTGTCCAGCAGCAGATACGTATTCAGTTGTCATTGCAGCTTATGTAAGCACACAGGAAAATTACAAACTTTCTCAGGGTCAAGGCACATCCCAAACAAGATTTAAATATCAAACTGGGCAGACGTGGATAATAAAAGAAAATAATGTGGCAAAGCGAAGCCGCACACTGCAGGGTACTGAATCAAACTAAAACCTGACCATCGTTTTTGTTCTGCTGGAAGTTTGTCATGCATCGCTACGGTCTGACTCAGTGGGGTTCTTTTTCTTGTGGTCCAACATGCATGCAATCCGGTCTCATCTGCTTCTGCGTCTCCTGATCCAGACTGTCAAAATGTCACAAATAAAAGTCCAACTTTCCTGCTTTTGCACCAACTCAAAGGTCAATTATTTGTTGTTTGTGGCTGGTTTGGACTCAATCAACACAATCAGGCTGAAGGTGATGCCTTCAGACCTGTTTCCAGGTTCCAGCATTACGGGACAGGAGGGATCCAGGAGGAGGCGTTATTGATATGAAGATGAGCCCCTCAGTCGAGGACAGAAACTACATTTGCTGAAAACCCTCCAGTAGCATAACTCATTGTTTATCCTCATGATCACAGAGCAGGTGTAGTTAAAGATCAACTCCACTGGAGCTGCCTTGCTTAAGGGCACATCGGCATGAAGAGCAGGCCACTTTGTTTTCTGTATTGAATTATCTGTGACACTTTATACTACAACCCACAAATTATTATAATTTATTGCTTTGGGATTGCAGTGATTCTCAGTGTCACAGTTGCTTCAGGGGCAGGAATAACTATTTTTTCTGACTGAGTAACATGAGACTCTTCCAGTCAGAGTAGTTTTATGAGCCTTTAGCTCTCTAATATAGCTAGTTAGCAAGCTTGCTAACCCTCCAAAATCATGTATGTCTTATTAGTCATAATTGATTGGAAAGTGCAAATAAAAAGGAACATTTTCATTTCGTTACCAATCGCAGTTTACAAAATCCTTTGTTCCAAACCCAGAATGTCTGATATCTAATGAACCTGTTACAGTTAAATCTGGCATGGATGCTTGTGGTCCTCAGATGTGAAACATGTCTGCCCTGTTCACACCTGGCATTAACCTGCGTCTGGGGTAATGTGATCCCTAGTGGACAGTATTAAGTACAGACGTGAATGCACCCAAGATGTATTGAGATCTGATCACTCAGACCACATTTGGAGGTGATCTGGGCAACGTGTGGTCACATTCTTTTAGCTGAATGCTCGCAAATGTGTCGTACTTATTCATGCACCAACAGCATCATAGTACAACTGTAAAGTGTGAAATTAACAAGGAGCAGCCCCAAGAACAGGCAAAATGGATTCTTGTGGATGGAGTACACATACTGTCTGATTCCCACCTGACCCACCAGTTAAAATAATGGCAGGCCAGATTAATGTTGATGTTAATATTGATGGGTAGAATACCACTCACCTCACCCCTCCCTTTCCAAGCAAACCTACCTATGGTGGCTATGAAACCCGTGTTTGGTTTGTCCATTCTGGGTAATGTAGAAACATGGTGTTGCGGAGGACCTGTTCCCTCCGTAGATATAATGAGCTCAGTCTAAAGTAAGAAAAACTCAACATTTCTTATTTTCAGGTGATTATACATTAATGAAAATAAACTTGTGAATTTTAAATGCCAATAGATCCCCCAAAATGTTACACACTGGACCTTTATATATTCTTATAAATGTGTTGTTTGTACCATATAACACTTGGCAGCCTTTACACACTGACAGCAGGCTGTAGACTTTTTATATTCATTATTTAACTTGCAGTCATACACAGTAAAATTAAGTTTGATATTTTAATCAGAGTTTCTTTTTTGTAGTACAGCCCTGCTACTTACTGTAGATACTTTGCACTCTGAGAGACTGGTTCTCTGGCACCAACCTTGCAGTTGGGGCTTATTTTTGCCTCCGGAGCAGCTCTGCCTCAGAGAAATATTTGTATAACTAAAACTCCAATCTGTGGCTGCAGCTGCACTGCGCTATTTAACCGCCTTGATGATTTGGGGCGGATGTAAACCTCGGGGGCCGCAGACAGGCTCAGGCCTCACGGCGGGGTGTCAGGTGACACCATGAACCTTATCTTGTTGCATCATCTGTCATATTCAATATTTAGATGTTTTCACAGTGGCATTTTATTGGCTGAATAATGGGCAAGGAGACAGATGCACATTGCTCTGCATGACCTACTCAGCAGGACAGCACAAACATAATCTTTTGAAAGGTGAATGGGTCACCTGCATTCGTTGAACAAACAGTGAGCGAGTGAGGGAGAGAGAGAAGAGAGAGAGTCAGAAATACATGACTGTAATGGGATGATATGGCGACAGAAAATGCTGATACAGCACTTCAAATTTTATTGGTGAAACCACCTTATTGATCTCACGTGTTTGGTTTCTGTCATTTGCTTGAGTTGTCCCACCTTGTTTATTTTGCATCTATGATGCATTAATACTGAAGACACTTTTTTTATGTCAGATCATTAAGCGTTTAACTTTCCCAACCAGTTCATTACAAGCCCAGTGTCTTGAGTTAGAGTTGACATTTTTGGTGTATCTCAATATTTGATGGATTGCCATGAAATGTGATTCAGGCATTCTTGATCTCCAGAGGATGAGCCCTACTAACTTTGAAGATTGCATCCAAATTACACTCTAATCTTCCCTTTAGTTTTGCTCTAGTGCAACCAGCAGGTTGACATTTTTTGGCTTCGAGCGTAAATGTCTCCACAGCTATTAAGATAAGATAAGATAAGATAAGATAAGATAAGATAAGATAAGATAGGACTTTATTGATCCCACACCGGGAAATTTTGTCATTACAGCCAGGAAGTAACAAAAAGCAAGCACAGTGGCATAAAGAGGTCAAAATAAAAATCTAAAAGTCTACAAGATACAGAATAGGAAAAACAACGATGTATATGTACATTTGTACAGATTATGAAAAAAATAGTAAATGGCAAAGAATCCTACTGCCATACAAACGTACTGTTAGTACTGCTAGTAGTCTTGGATGGATTGCATTAACTTTGTTGATAATTTGACCAATAATTTGGTGTATGACCAAATCTCTGCAAAACTGATGACATTCGAAGTAGCTGTACTTATTAGCAAATGTGAGGGTGCTAACATGCTCAACTAACACCGTGAGAATGGTAAACACTATGTACCAAACATTAGCATGTTAGCATACTGACATGACAGCATTTGGCTCAGAGTGAAGCTGTGAAACAACGTTTTGCATTTAGAGAATGTTTTCCTTGGAAAGAGCTCCCTGATAATTTGGAAAATCATCCATTCGCATTTTTGTTATGTTATAGCTAAAACGTCTTATCTGTTGAGTGTTTTGACTCATTACCTATCTCAGAATCAGAGTGTGGTTCTAGTTCAGTTTGTAGTCTCAGATTTTAGTGGAATTGGAATTAATAAAACACTCTATCCATCTGTCTGTGGTAGTGGTAAGAATGAAAAGGGCACATTTGTGAAGCAATATTGTTTGGGTAGAGGAAAAAAAAAAGTTAGTCATCAGTAACTTTCCACCTCTGCCCTCAATACAGCTAACCCCCGAGGATCATGGGAAAGGTCCCTTTAAAAGAGTGTGACCAATCCAGCAGGGCGAGAGCCAGGTTAAACAGCTGTACAAGCATTATGATTTTAACAATAAGATCTCTGGAATCTGACTGCAGCCATTAAATCCTATGAAACACAGCAGGGGCCAAAGCTCCTTCCTGGTATGCATGCTTGTGTGTGTGCCTGTGTGTGTATACATGCCTGTGTATGTGTGTGTGTCCACATTCATATATGCTCCAGTGGATTTGTTTCCAAATGTGTAATTCCCTGACTGGTACCAGAGCTGGTATGTTGCTCAAATGTAGCGTTCTGTTAAATCATTGCAATCCACCCATAGCAGTGACTCGGGAGGTCGGTAAAGTTTTCTGATCATTTTTAAAAACAACAGCCAAAAGGAACAGTCGGTCACTTTGAATAACTTAAGGGTTTGTACTATTCTGCTGCGGCCGCAGCGCACTCTCTTGTGACTGGCATGTTTACCAAACGCTGTAATGGCATCATTTTCTGCTATGCTTCACTCTTCAGCAAAGCAGAACAGTTTGTTTTATTTCAGAATGGCAGGAGGTTATACAAGGAAGTCATACTGCAGCAAGAAAGCAGGCATCCCTTGGTACATGTCAGAGTTTCCCACCCGAGATATTTTTAGGCACAAAACGGGAACATTCAATGAATATCTGCATCTCTGTTTCTGAAATGTGGTGTAGCAGAAGGTAATACTGCATGCTGGTGTTGTCTTTGCATTTTTACCAAGCATGTGTACATTGTCCTGAACATTTGAGTGGAGGACGTTTGGTTTGGTGCACAATTTATTGCAGTTTGGCAGGTTTGATTGAACCCCAGATAATTTCAGTCTAATACAGTTTAATTACAGCTGCTGTCTGCTTGTGGAACATAAATGTAGAAGTTCCACCCAGAAAGCTTTTGGTATTATTTTGGTTATTTTCTGCAAACCAACCTATAATAATCACATTGGACCAGCAGTGGTGTGCAAGGGAACATTATTACCGATGATTATCAGATTATTATTGCTGATACATTAATGTATGCACTGCATTTTAATCCACCTCTATTGCCCAGCCTACATAGCTCACATGTAGGTAGCATCATCTGCACAATCCATACAAATGAGGCAGCTGAAATCACCTCTCATATCATCCCGTAGAAGGTGTTTCAACCAAAGGCAGAAACCATGTTGATGTATCAAACATGCTAATTTCTTTTAATAGCATCGCCTGACCGAAACCTTCCCCTGAGATACCAATTTGATCCTGCTGATCAGTTCATGCTTTTGTAACAAGCACTGTGATTGGAAAAACAGCAGCCCATGTGTCTTCAGTTTGAAGTTAATACACAGGCCATGATGAGTTTTCCACCAGTACAAAGCAGGCTCTGCTGCTGTCAGTCAAAGCATCTCTGTGATAAGGAAAGTCATTTAGATGACTTTGAAACCCACCCCCAAGATGAAAGTAGAATCTTCCGATTCTTCCGAGCAGCTACACCCAATCAGATCACAATCAGACAATATTATGTTGAACAGCAATGGGACGTGCAGTGTGCAATTACAGCTGGAGATGATAGAGTATTTTCTCACTGTGAATTAGGTTGTAATTATGGTTTTACAAAAATGATCCAGCTCAGTATGATTAGAAATTGGGGAATTTTTGCATGTTTTTCCCTTCGGTTTTTTGGTCATTATATACAGTAATAGGTCTAATGTCAGCCACCCTTAACATTCTCATTTTGTAGCTATTGTGTGAGAAAACAGTATTTGGCCGTTCTGCACAATTTTCAAGTCAATTTCATTCAAATGGAAACATTGTTACATGGTCAAACAAAGCTGTCCCTTATGTAGATGTGCTATGGCACACAGACTCTGACTTGTACAGCTGTACACAATCCAATCACCTGTACTCTGTGTGTATTTGTCATTGTTATTTTAAAGAGCGGGTGTCCCCTGAGTTTTTCTCAAAAAAGGAAAACACATCTCACAGTGAGGACAATTCATCTGAAAGATCACAAAACGTCTCTCACTAGCAGCGTGTGGGCATAAGTGTGTGTGCCCTTGTGTCAGATCAGTATTAACAAGGAAATAAAACGGCACCAGCAGGGAGAATCTGGCAGAGGTCAGCTCCCAGATGCCTCTTGGTGGGAGCTTTCTTGTAAAGGAATAGGAGCCATTACTTTTTCTTTCCGTGACTTAAAGACAATTATCTTAGCAGCAGTTAACAAGAGAAACACAGGGTTAGGTTACATGGTAGCATGCAAACAGAGTTCCCACATGTTCGGTGGCTGAGCCTTGTTTACATGTGGACAGATCCAATATCATGAGTTCAGAAAAGGAACATGTGGAACAATTTACTAATTTAGCAGTTTTGAAGGTTTGTTAATTAAAAATTAGTCACAAATAATCTCACTGACTGACCCAATGAGCTTCAAATTCCATAAGATTAAAGCCAAGAGCAAAAGGCAAGAGGTAACACCTGTTAATACCTTATATTTCCCTTCTTTTGTAGGAATGGTTCACAGACGACTGTAAGTTCAGGGAACGTTTCCAGGAGAACAGCTACAACACTTATGCCTCACTAATCCACAGGAACCACAGGACTGGTCGTGATTGGTTTGTGGCCCTCAATAAAAGAGGGAAAGCTAAAATGGGCTCCAGCCCGCGAGTCAAGTCCCAGCACGTCTCAACTCACTTCTTGCCCAGGGTCAGCCTGCACGACAGGAGCGAGCGAGGCTTCACCATCACAGACAGGAGCAAAGAGAGGAGGAAAGCCCCGCCGCCACCGCCTCCCAAACCTGCTGTGGCGAAGGCTAACGTACATGCGGGAACAACGCCAAGACGTACCCAAGTCAAGTACTGGCCCAAGTACCGGTTTGGATAGAGGGTTTGGCTTCGTCTGGGAATACAAGGTTCCAACATCGGACATACATATAAGTGATGGACGTGTCCAAAAAACTGACAATGGTCATTTATCACATTCAAAGCATTCCGGGTATCTATGAAGTGTGTGAAAACCCTCAAAGGGCTGCCAGGTACAACTGCTGAGCTTTTCTTTGCTTAAGCTGTGATCATAGCTGGGACTTGTCTTTCCATTTGAGTTCATGATGCTCTGTCCTACTTTATGTTATCATTTGTGTCCTTGGTGAAGTTCAGCAGTGCCCAGCTTGAAAAATGGCTTTTAAAATCAGATGCTGTCAAAGCTGAAATCCATTTCATTTCCATTTTCTGAATATTCTTGAAAGGATTTTTGAATACATCATTTGTTAATTGCTAAGGGACTGTACAAAAATGATCAGCATAATAACAAAATTGACACTGCCAGCCAAAAAGATGCATTCTACCATGTGGATGACAAAAAAAATGACATTTAAACAAAAATTTGGTTATGGATTTCAGCTGTAAACACTGAGGAATAATTGTGTCACAGATATACATGCTCTTACTGTTGGTTAAATGATAAATTTGTCTCTTAGGCATGTTTTTTAACCACTTTAGAGACATGAAACGCCCTCTCAAACCTCACTTGGAAAGTGCTTCAAACATGTCTCCTGCCTAAACATCCTCACTGACCAACTGTCCCCTTCCCTAACACCAGATTTGTGATAATCAACATGAAAACGTAGATTGGATCTCTACAGACTACCCCCTCCTCCTGGACAGCTGTAAGGGATCAAGGAGAAAACTGTCCATCAAAACTATCATTTTAGCAACCGGCTGTCCCCGAAAAAATCCAGAGTCATGACCTCAAGGCATTCCACCCAGGAGGAGCCCGCGCTGCCACTGCGCGAGAAAGATGCCGAGAAAGAGCGGTCACTTGTTTTGGGGAAGGTTGAGGCTTTAGGTGTATCAGATGGCAGACAGCCGTGGAATGGCCATTCAGAAACATACGGACATCTCTGGGGAGAAAGGCGGGGTTTGGCTGTAAAGTACGTAGCTTAGCCTCCCCAAGAGCCTGAACTATGAATTAAATGCTGTCTTTAATTTAGTTGACAGTGGGGTACATTTCCAAAGAGCATTCAAAGAAATTCTAATGGACAATTGGTCAAGCTACTTTGATCATATTCCACTGTTAGAACCTGTGTATTAGCCTATGGAAAAATGTTCCAAGTACATCATGTCACAATGTATGTGACATGTTTTAACAGTTGAGAGCCTGTTACAACAAAGTGTAAAACATGGATCAAGACACTTTCTATTTACATTGCAGTCATAAGAATTGTAAGTTAAAAAGGTTGTTTATGGATGTTTTTCTCATTTCTTCCACAGTATTACGGAACATTTTTAAAGTGTAAGGTTTTATTCCACAGTGTGACGAAAAGTGATGCACATATGTGCTTAAGATTGATGCAAGAACAACAAAAGACAAGCAACCAGAAAGCACTCAGTTCTGCTGCAGTGGATGGTGATAAAGTTTTGGGATTTTGTGCCAGGTTCAGGTCGTATTGTAGGGTAAAGCTACACGGATTCAGTTTTGGTCATTTTCAAATGTAATTTATTACAATATTTCTGTCTTTCTCTGTCTGACTTTGCTAATAATCTGCTCCCATGTGTGCAATGTGCTGCAAGTAGATGCAATGCGCACTGTTAAGAGGGAAAGAAGCGACAGTGGATCACTGTGCTGCATTAGCCTGGCAAGCTACAATAACTGTCAGAAATAGACAAGAATATAGCTTCTGGTCTAAAACTTGGTGATGCAGTCATTGTCAATGCTGAGTCTTAAAGAGAAAGATGCAGACATGGTGCAGCTCAGTCTTTAGGCTGTGCAGAACTCTACATCATGCACAAACATCCATTAAGACTGCATTATAATCTACATGTGTTACTCTTATAATAGAAAATGATCTGTATCTTGAACAACATCTGCCAAAAAATACACAAGATGACAATGATGGGACTAAAGTACTAGCTCATAAGAAAATAGGGAAATTAAAAAAACCTACCAACCTTGTGAGAAAAATTCCTTCACGTAATCTCTAGATGTGCACCAGAAATGAATCCATTCTTCCTTAAACAAATTTCTTACTTTCCAGGATTTGTAAGGTTAATACACAGGTTATCACATTGGAACAGTATATCTATACTGTGGCCAGTGTTTTTGTCTTTGTTGGGCAAAGTGAAAGCTCCGTGCTCCAGGGCCCTTATGGACTGTAGATATCTTGATGCTTTTCTCTGTGTTCCCATCATGTGTTGTCCTCACACACATCCCAAAGAAATATTTTTTGTACCAGAATTTTTTTTTTTTATAAAAACGTATGTATGAAGAAGAATTTTTATGTAATATGACTATTAAAAAGCAAATCTATCACTGGGTATTAACATGTACTGTGAAACATATAATATATATAGGAAAAATGTATTTATGTGCCGGTACTTCAGTCACAGAAAGAGTCCAAGATCACAGTGGCTGACTAATGCAAGACAGGTGGGTGTGTGTGTGTGTGTGTGTGTGTGTGTGTGAGTGTGTGTGTGTGTGTGTGTGTGTGTGTGTGTGTGTGTGTGTGTGTGTGTGTGTGTGTGTGTGCTGACAGGACTGTGTTGGCTGAGGTTCTCCAAATCCTCTGAGGTCACAACAGTTTTTACTTTAGTCTAAAACAGGCCTGAGCGCTGATTACTGACTAAGATTCTCCATCTTCTTACATACTGTATGAGTGGGAGTGCATCCTCCTCCCCTGACTCTAATGATTCAGTATTTAGCCTCGTTAATATTTGTGTCACTACATCACCAAAAGAGGTTTTTTCTTTTATCCTGGGGACCCAAAACAACTGCTTCATCAACATTAGAAAAATTGTGTGTGTACAGCTGTGGAACAAGTTTAAAATTGTTTTTCATTGTTATATTTAATTTATCCAGGCCTGGTTGACTGAGGAATCAGTGCTTATTTTTAGCACTATCATGTTTCACAGTCACAAACTCCACTAACACTGATGTGGTGTCATTTACTTGTTCATGAACACCTTGACGATAAAAGAAGAAGATAAAAAAAAGAAAGAGGAATGTTTCAAATTAATTTTTATCAATTAGATTGCTTTAGGATTAGATGTCAGAGTAACTAACTGCAAAAAGAATTACTGAAGAATTACTTATGGCAAGCCCAATCAACACAGCAACCCAGCATCCCTTCATTTAAATCCAGGGAGAAGCAATCACTATCTGAGAGGTTACACATCTGAAGTCCTCCATCATGTGTGTCCTCCTGGAGAACCTGCATTCACACATGCACTTCTTCCAGTCATCTCTTTATGGTCACAATATGAAAAGCAGAATCTATCTAAATCTAAATCTTATCTAAGAGTATGTGCATGTGCATGCTATGTGAATATTTTATCCACTACTCCTCCTGCTCACTGACTGCTGGATTTATGTAGTTATGAAATGCTCCACTCATAGAAGCAATGTACAAGCTAAATAGATGAGGTATTAGGTTTGATGCGATATATTTACGTGACATTTGAGGCATTTAGCTGGAATTCATATTCAGACTGATGAACTGTGGAAGAACCGGATCAGACTCCTGTGTCCAAAGGTAGCCAGTAACATTCCATTCAGAGGAATTACATATACTCTATTTGTTATGTATATTACAAATATGTTCTAGTTAAAGCGTTTTGATCTGAGGAGAAACAGAGCCTCAAAAGCTTATTTGAGCTGAGCACAAACTTTGAAACACAGATGACGTGTTGAGGACACACAGTTTTAAACCCAACGCAAGGTTCATACCTGTGCCAATACGTCGTATATTTTAGTGTATTACAAATATATTTAAGTGTAGAAAAGTCAATACAAATTCACTTAATTTAACATATAGTTTTAAAAGTGTACTTCTACGTAGGTTCTACTTAAATGTATTAAAAATGCTTATACTAATTCTGCAATACTTCAAGTGGTATTTTAAAGTACTTCAGTGTACTAAATTACAAAGACTTTCAATAGTAATAAAGTGTACTTATGAAAAGTTCTTTGTACTAAACTACTACCTCGCTTAACTAAAGTATACTTTCATTTCACTTCATTTTAAGTATATTCAAGTATGTTTCCAACACCCTACTGATATAATACAGTTGTACTACAAGTGTGTTTTGAATGAATCCTGATTCTCACTAGTGTGCTTGAGTACACATAAAGTTTGTAAAAAGTTGTGCCAATTCAGCAAACTATTTACACTTCAAGTACACTCAAGTATTATTCAAGTGGTACTCAAGGACTACTTGAGTACACTTTAGTATACTTGAAGGCGACAAAAATAGCACAAACTGTACTCAGTACATTCTTCAAGAAGTATAACTTAGTGATAATATTTTTCACCAAGATAAACTAAAGAAATTTGAATCTTTCCCAGTAATCCCTGTGACAAAACTATGAGAACTGGCAAAACGGCTACCATGAACCCGTATTAGTGAGGTACCAATCATTTGCCTTCAGTGACACACATGGGGACACACTTTGTAGCCTCAGCGGCCATTGTGGCTACAAGTGCCAATTACAGAAAATTACATGCAATTTCCTTTCATTTCCCAAGATAATCTTGAATCAGATGCTTTAAAGACATCATAGGCGCCTGAGTGAGAGCGAGTTGAATGAGACGACAGGCAGGACACGGACATGTCTCCTGGTGAGGTGTGTGTTTTTCTGGTTTTACTTTGGTCTTAAAACCACTGAAACGTTTATTTGTGCCAAGCTAAAAAAGTAGAATAACACTAAGACAAAAAGAAAAGAGTTGTTAGCCATTAAACCATATTATACCAGAGTAACGTATTGAGGTGCCGAAATGTGCTAAATGTTGTCTGATCCTCTTGACAAAACAACTGAAGTGCTGCAGGACTTTGACTGTAAGTACATTTTTACCTTTTATAAAAATTCATCAGAAAATCATGTAACATGAGTGAGAAGAGGGAAGAAAGAATGAGTAATCACCATGGAAAAGATTGTTCAACACAAAATAAGAACAACAGTTTGGCATTTATAATTCATACCGATGTTAAATAATGAAGCAGGCCTTTATTTCTAGATAAGGAAACATTTGGTGACCTGAGAGATGAGATGAAGCTTGCGTGACAGTCTTTTTTCAAAGTTGATCTTGAAGGAGCAGGTTCCCTCATTAACTAACTTACATCTTCACTCCTCTGCCCGCCAGGCTGGTCTTGCCATCTGCCTCCGCTTCCTTGTGTCTTATTTGTCGGCCTGCAAATGCTCACGTTGCCCATAAGTTACTTGGCTGTTGGATGAGAGCACATTCATTACCACATTTTTAATCATTACCTCACTTTCCGCGGACGTCATCGCAGAGCCATTAAAAGACATGCTAAATGAGAAAATTTAAACAAAATGATAATAAAACACGATAATGACGGCCAAGAGTCACAGTATTTCTGTAAATGGAGCCTAGAACATTCACACTGAACATTTTATTCTGTATTTTACAGTCAGTAAAGGTGCCAGATTGTGTAGATTTGCCAGGATGTAGGGACTGACATCATGGGACTGGATAACTTTGTCATCTTGTACACTAGGCCAGCTTAAGGCCCAATATGAAGTGTAAATTGACTTCAATGAAGTTTATCAGGCATACATAAACACAGACGTCCAGTATTACAGTGGATCTGCAGTACTTTTTACACCTGTGATACAGGGATTAGTTATTTTCAATTTAAATGAGTTGAAGTCGATGATTTACCATGTTGATCCTCTTGAGGAAGAGTCACCGTAATGACTCTGCACAAGCATCTCTGTATTAAATTGCTACAGCAGTGGTTCCCAACCTGGGAGGTCACAAGCCTGAGGGGTCACAAGATGATTGAAGAGATATGAAAGGAACAAGAAAACATTTTATTATAGGTGTGATGTATCACAGACCTTGAAGGCTTTGCCTCTGGAGGTTGAGCCCCCCTTTGTGGAAATCTTTCTCAAACTTGACATGCATAATAAATTTGAAGAAAAACGATCTGAAGAGACCCAAAGACAGTTAGACCCAGTGTTATGCAGCGGGTCTGTGATCTGTGATCTGTCTTCACTCCAGTGATGTTCTAACATATCAGATCACAGAGGAAAAGATACAGATTTGTAGAAAAAGGCAATCAGAATCAACAACTGTCTGTATGACACACCTGACATGCCATACATTTTACTGTGAAATTACACTTTCAGCACCAGGGTTTCAATTTCACTGCCAAACCATTTGCTTCTTTTCAATTTCACCTTAAAGTCTGTAAAATAGTGATATTGAAAGAACAACAGTATTTTACGTTTTAGTTTTTTGTTTGTTTGTTTGTTTGTTTGTTTGTTTTTTAACGGAAAGGGCATGTGCTCTTTTTGCATTTGGTTGCGTGACCCTGTTTACTTCCGCTTCCTGTGATGTGGCGCGAAACTATACGAATTACAGGTACGCCGGTTTCTATGGCAGCGCTTTACAACACAAACCAGGAAGATGGAGTACAGCACCGCTGCTCGTTTCCACGACTCTTTAACACAGTTTAAAGTCTACGAAGATTACCTGGACTCCAAAGTCACGCCAATGGATTTATTTTACTTGAAAGTGAGTCACTTTGGTACAAACCATTGACGTTAGCCCTCTATGTTGTGCTTGATATCTGTCCTTAAATAACCCCGCTTTTGTTTTGTTTTGTACACCATGTGAGTCAGAACCGCACTCACTAAGCTGCCATTTTAACATTATCTTGATAAATCTGCAACAGTGCACGATATTTAAACATAACTATCGACTTTTTCAAATCACAAAGACCCCTTGTTGAATTCGGCAGGTACAACAAACTTCCAACAGCTCTTGTTTGTAGCACAACATCAGTTCATTCAGATTCCGTGCTTTCAAGGCAGCAACAGCAGATAAAGCAGATTTTTCACTTTGACTTTGCAAATGCCATTTACCAACGGATGTATTTTCCGTATTGAACCTCGTATCCGCAAGATTGTTAATTCATTAATTTAATGGGCTTTTTACGAGGTATGCCAAAATTTGGAATGTGACCTGGTTCACGGTTCTCTATATTCGAAACGACGCGTTTGTCGGCAACTTTGTCTTCAATGTGTCAGATTTAGAGTACACCACAAGTGTTTGCATATTATCGTTGTTTCTCGTTTGGACAGTTTTTATAAACACATGAATATTTGCTGCATTAAAGCAGTGTGTGTGGTGTCAAAGGCTGGCTTTTGTCGGTGTAGCATATGTGGTCACACGCTAGGTGGCAGTCACACACAGGTGTGCTGACGGGTTTAAACTGTGGGCTCACCAAGAAGTGTCCACCAATCCAATCCTTAAGTTTGCTTTATGAGAGAAAGTAGATGAATTAATACTTCTTTGACTCCCCACTCCTAGAATTTAGAAGAGTAAAATAAAAAGACAGAAAAAAAAATGTTGTTTTGCAAAACTTGAGTTCATCTCAAGTTGTCGACCCACTTTGACAATATGGTCTCTGCTCCTAACTGCAATTAGTGTAGTATGACCATTAGGATTTGAATCCCAAATTTATGGTACCATAAGACACTGGGACTAAAACTCCTGATAAAGCCTGAAAATCATTTTGATTTTCTCATTTCAAGGATTCAAAAGTCTTTAGTATCTCTTTTGCAAATGCTGTTGTACTTCAAAATGTGTTCACCATTATGAGCTCGTTGACATGTAAGGTCAGGTAAGAATCACTGATTCATAGCATCATTAAAGTCTATCTATCTATCTATCTATCTATCTATCTATCTATCTATCTATCTATCTATCTATCTATCTATCTATCTATCTATTTATCTATCTATCTATCTATCTCTTCATGGCAACACAGGAATTAATCATATTTATATGATCTTTCTTGTAGATACTTTGAGATTTTTGCTCTTAAATATACTCTAACCAGCATACCAATTGTTCGAAATAGGCTTGAATTGAGCCTGTACATCAGAAAAAGTGTGTTTGCCCAGTAGATGGCACACTTGCTAATGATATAAGCTGCTGCTGTGGTGGCCACTTTGTTTGAACACCTGTGTCCACACAGAGAATAGAGCAACTCAAATCTGACCTGATAATCAGCTGCAGTCAATCACTATCAGACTCAGTCACCCCTGTGTTGTGACATAACACAGTCACCATGGGTCATATAACCTGTGCACTCATGCTGATAAGGCCCAAGTTCTGATAAATCAGTCAATTATAAACCTATTTTTCCTGGATGACTTTATTTAGTGCTTGTCACAAACTATGACTGCAAACTCAGAAAAGTAGAGAGTAAGAGGTTTTTATTACAAAGTCAGTATGGTTTCTGCTCGGGTGGATGTTGAATATTAGTTCAGGCCCTGGTGTCGACCGTAAGCAGCAGCTTGCTCAAATAGACTTATTCAATGAGCCTTGAACACAAAGACAATGATTTTCAGGCCAATTTTAGGACCGGCAAATGTCTGAGACTCATTTCTGGTGAGCCACATCAAAGTTGAAGGAAAATATAACTTTTCCTCTCGGGTGCGGACGCAGGCCCGGTTGCTGGGATTTTGGGTAGGAGGACATGTGGCCGAAGCTTTGATCTGACAAGCCACAGGATTTGACAGCAAGATTTGGTTTTTAGATGATGACTTTATGGCTTGGCTTTAATGGCGGTGGGTCTGCGAACGGTGATTGGAATAATGTAGCTAACAATCCCTGCAGAAGCACTGACACATGTGTGCTCTCTCTCTCTCTCTCACACACACACACACACACACACACACACACACACACACACACACACACACACACACACACTTAGAAAATGAATGAACCTGTGCACAGGCATGAAATCACACTAAACCCTCAAAATGAAACTATATCTGAAGCTTGTGGTGTTGCAGAGCAGAGTATCACATCCATATTTTGGCGAAGGGAGTGAAATGACAATTTTAAACTAAAGGCCAGCATGCAGAGTAAATCCAAATCTTCCTGGCTGACAGAATTTCAAATTTCATTTGTCAGTACTAAGTGGTAATTGCTGAACTGGACCCAAATCCAGGATGTTGCAGAAACTGGATATATGCTTCATAAATAGCCACTGATTCATCAGTTAGTGAACAGACAGGAAAGTAATTATTTAAAACGTTTGTCTCGCAAAAATGTCAAATATTCTCTTGTTCCATCTTCTAAAATATGAGGATATGCTGCTGTTCTCTGTTTTCTATCATACTAAATTGAATCTCTTTAGGTTTTGAAGTGTTTGGCAGCCAAAACAAGCAAATAGACATCACATTGAGCTCAGGGAAATTGAGATAGGCATTTTTCACGACTGCTGACATTTAATAATAGTAAAAACAGTAGTTGCACCCCTAAAGGGCTCTCTAAGAGGAGCGGTGAGAAAATAAATCACAGCAGTCACAGCTCACCATGCCAGAATTCAAGACTGACAACATCTGACAATCTTCAGCCCTGCCTGCACGCCTTGTCCCCTCTCCTCCACCGACTCCTCTCCTTTTCTTTGCTCTTTGCAGAGCAGGGAGTTGGCCCGTAAGCTGGTGGAGCACGGCCACAAGGGCACGGTCCTGAGCAGGGAGGAATTTGAGGAGAAGAAAGCAGCTGCACACGCTGCAGAGGCTGCGAAGAGCAACACGTTCTACAACAGGACACAGCCAATGTGAGTTGAATTCTCACCAACCCACCGTGCTCACTGAGATGTCCTTTGTGTGCCTAAGACTGGAGACAAGTTCACACCAGCCACCAGTCAAATGCTAGGATGTCAGGAAGCTGTGTTACATTCTGAAAATTAAATTTAGCTGTTTGAATGTCTGAATGTGGTTAGTGGATTTGGGAATCAATCAGTCAGTGTGGTTCAGAGAAGAAAAGTCACTCTCCCAGTGTCTGCCTGTATGTGTTAGTGTTCTGTGGTTCATTGTATTGACTTTTCATTCAGTATGAAAGAATAATATTTTCAATGACTGATCCTCAGTCTTCTCCCTTATGGTGGAAGCTGGCAGGTTAAAGGATATGACAAAAGATGGCCTGGACCAAAATTTTCCAATTTTTTTAATTGAATTTTTCATATAGTTTTTTTTTTTTTTCTCGACTTTTGATGTGTTTTGTGTGATCTCAGATTTACAAGATGTCAAAAATCTTCAGACACTAGGGTGCTTTGATCCCCTGTTGTTGAGCAAAACACTGGCTAGCAGCTTCAAGACCGCTGCTGTAGTCCTGACCTTTGACCCCTGACCTCCCTGTGTGAGGGAGGCAAGAGAAACCTGCCCTGTGGAGTCTGATTAAATATTGGGTTATTGTTGTTATTGTTAGGCCTTGTACTCACACTGGGTGGAAACAGTGTTCAGTGCGGAGATTGCAGTGCATTTTTCTGAAGTGGCTGAGTTGGTGTGTTGCTTCAGGTGCTGCTAAAGTTCTCACAAAGATCATTTTATCCCCTGTTTACACGATTGTGGGGTGAACAGTAGAATTGTGCCATTCCTGTTATTACGTACTGTATTCTACCAGGACTGTGTGTTTGCATGTGTTTGGAGAATCTTACTGCATTGTGTTGCTTCAAAAGATGAGCCAGGTTCAACAGCTTGCTGAAACAACCTTGTGTTTTTATTATCTGGTTCCCTCTGTGTCAGGATCCTCCCTCCCGCAGTGGTCATTAAAATTAGAATCTGATGCAACACATGCAGTTGCATACAAAGTCAATGGAAAGACGCAGTTAGATGCTAATTCAGATTCGGTGTTTGATCCCTGGCCTTGGCACTCGACATGTCAAAGTATCCTCGGGCAAGATACTGAACCCCAAATTGCTCCCGATGCTGTGCTATCGGTGTGTGAGTGTGTGTGAATGGATAACGCTCGTAATGAGCCGGTGGCTTAGCTGCCGTACAAATGTGTGTGTGAATGGGTGAATGGAGACTAGTCCATTTACCATTTACCCATGCGAGCCTGAACAGCACAGTGAAGCAGCTCACTGAGTGTGTTTTTGAGACAGGGTTTCTGTCCTCCTGTGGTGAGCGGCAGCAGCAGTATCAAGAGGAAAATGAAAAATGCTTTTTTGGCCGAGGGTCTGCTCTGCTAATCAAAGCATGACAGCTCATAAAATCTGAATCTTTCATAGTTGTATCCGGTGCGGTAGTGGTTTGAGCAGCTTATATAATCCTTTAGAATTGCATTTTTCAAAGACAGGATAAATGGGAGTAATTCATCAAGTCCATGTCCTACACGAACAAGACTTTCCTTTGAACAAGGGCTGCCCATCTGTCTAAATTCAAATAAAAGTGGTTAACATAAACAAGCTGGATGACAAAACTACAAACCAGAGTCTTCTATAAACTGCCCCTCCTGAGGAAAGTGATCACAGTGATATTGTTCTCATTCTTGATAAAGCCATGTGGTTGTGGTATCTCCTTTGATGACAAGCCAGAACAGACTCCAAATAAGACTGTTCACCACACACACACACACACACACACACACACACACACACACACACACACACACACACACACACACACACACACACACAGGGTTTCGGAGGTATCCAAACATTTACCTGCTAGGTGTTGAATTTGATTGAACCCTCAGATGCTTATCCAAACGTGCAGATGTCTCGCTGTTGTCTGCCCCCCTGCCAAATGTCTGTGAACATCAGTGACACTGGTGAAATGGGAGCCTCCACACCTGCAGTTACAGTGATATTAGGCCACAAAGCCTTTCATCTTGTCCCAACAGGATCCAGGGAAATGTTGTATGGGAACATTGGGATGTTGTATACACAGTGGTCTGTTCCTTCTCCAAGAACTACATCCATGTATAGACTGCTTCAAAGGCTGTGATCCTCAGATGTGTTTGTAAGGAATACAGGATCACAAACTCCATGTTGTCAACATCCAGTCAAATTGATTTGAAAGGAATAATAGAAAATGGAAAATCGATCTAAAGGTTCATAAAAATCTATCATTACCTTAAAAAGAAAAAAAAAAACGTATGGCAAAGAAAAGCAGCAAATCCTCGTAGTCGAGAGGCTGGAAATACAGTGTTTGACAGTTTTGCTAGAAAAGTGAATGAAATCATTAGCGATTAATCAGTTTCACTTCTACTCTCAGAGCCACCTTTCAAGCATTCAGTAGATTCATATTTGATATTCAGAAAATACATATTTCAGCTGAGTATTCCTTTGAAATTTTGCCACAACCATTACAAAGCCACATTTGGACAGAGGACATAGTGCAAAACCAATGTAACATTGTCTTAACCAGGCACATGTGTTTAATAAGTGTCAACAGCACAACTTTAATAAGGGAGCACATTTGTTTCCCTTTTGCCGTTTTATATTGAATTTGACAAGAACCATGAACAAGAAAACATGACTTTGAAAAGATGTTTTGTGCCAGGTTTAAAACACTAGTTGCTTTCCATCTGCCCAGGTCACCTGAATGATTTTTGTTTTGGATACTAAAACACCTGTTCGAGGAACTGAAGAGAGACTAAATGAAAAATTTGGCTCTAATTCAAAACTATAGATCAAAACATCCCCTCCTGGCTCACTCTGCTGTGTAATTTTTTGCCATTATCAATTATACAGTACCTTGTTTTTCATCATCACTCTGCAGCAGACAGATGAAAGTGCTCTGTTAATAATCGGACATTGTTGGGAGAGACATCACTCATAGCAGTTTCACAGTCTGTTGTTCTGAGCTCGTCTGACCGCAGCAAGTGGTTTTTGAATCCTGTCCAAGGTAATTAGCCAGCAGGGTAATGTTATTTCAAAAGGAAAACACTTAATATTAAATGTGATCCAGTTCTAGGTAAATGATAGCTTATAGCAAATTAATGTACATTTTCATATTGAATTTAACCCTTAAACAGACATCTGATACATCTGCTGCCTTTGAGAATTTCTCACACTTTTGTCAGTCATCGTGCAACCTGAGAGTGAAGTGTGGGTAAAGAATTTTAGCATGTTTCACCTGCTGTTTGGATTATTGCTTCAATGCCAACAACCTGTAGGCGACTACAAGCCAACATCATTTTTTTATATATTAGTTTTGAACTAATTAACAGCTTTCATTGCTTTCCCACACTTGACATCTTGCAAAAGACCTTGACAAGAAAAAATAAAAAACGCACAGCATTTGCAGACCTTTTCCATCAAAAGTGGCAGGTTTGAGCTGTGTCCCCCCCTCTGCGTCTAAGTGCAGATTGCTCTTTCCTCTGTGGTTTTCTGATTGGACTTCCACCAAAGAAACTGACCCCCTGACCTTCTGTTATGGTCACACTGTGAAAACATGAGGCCCAGGATGCAATGAACCACCTGCAAAGTGGCTCAGCACAATGAGTACAGTGTTGTGAAAAGCGAGTGTGGCCACAAACACTGGCAGCTGGACGGTAAACAAACTAACTGTAGTTGTTCTTTGGCTAGCAAAGAAAAAAATCTGTCCAATTTTTTTTTTTTTAAGTGGTGTTTGGAATAACCATCCATTTGGATTTGCATTTATTTGTGCCTCTTTTCAACAAACGGTAATCTTTGTTTGAAAAACATGTACTTCCCCTCAGACATTTGCACCTGCATGCTTACCCTCTCATGGCAATGGGCAGCCATGCTGTTTTGGGAATGCCTTTTTCCTTCCCTGTAGGCTTTAACCTATGTCTCCCAAGGCATGCCTTTTTTCACTGTTCTGTCACTGCTCTGTGTTTTTTCCCCCTTCCTTTCTCTTCTTTTCAACCTCCCTGTGCTCTCTGGGAGACCTTTAGTGCCTGCAGGTGTATAAATAGAGCTGTTTTCAATTAAGGGCTAACCTCGCCTGTAGCGTGCATCTGATCAATGAATGCCCCTGCACCTGTGGTAATAAAATACCAAGGGAGTGGAGATAGTGCTGTGAATGCTAATCAGATGTTGCCCTGTTGTTGCCCTGTCTCATTTTTAAGGACACCACACTCCTCCTGACAGCTTGGCTGTGAAAGGGGGGGCTTTGCCAGCACATCACAAAAAGACCAAACAAAAGACCTGGTGCTCTCATCAGACATAAGTGAAATTCAATACGTGATTGAAGAAGGAAACTTGAATGAATGGGATGCTTAGTCAGTTGTGTGGTTGTTTGGTTAGGGGGAAGCCAAGTGGGTAGCCAGAATCAGCAAAAGTATCAATCATTGATTTATCAGCCATTGAGCTAACTTTTATTACTTGCAATGTTGAAAGCTGAGCCTAAATTGATCTGAAGGCCAGAAATCTGAATGTTATACTGCAATTAGATTTGCAAAGATGCTATCAAACACCACCCCAACAAAAGAAAGTGAACATTTTGCATTTATTCCTGTGTTCCAGTAGTGAGAACAGTTTAGGGATTTGAGCTAGAGTCATATCAGCACTTCAGGACTTTAGCAGAACATGAATGTCTTGTTTTCTTTTTAGATATTCCAAATCACTTGAACTTGTCAACCTGCCAGATGTTGGAGGTTGTTTTCTGTTCAATGCAAACAAAAGACCGTCAAAACTTCTAATATGGACATATTAGAAGTTTTGATGGTCTTTTGTTTTATCTCAGATAGGAGTGACTGAGAGAGACAAACAAGAGGAGCAGGGGAGTACTGCTGAGCAGACGTGAGGCCTCAGTTTCCTCTCTGCTCCGGCTCTGGCTCAGGCCCAGAAGTCCATGTCAGCATATGTCCTGACCTCGCGTGCTCACGGCAGCCCTGCGAGGTTTCCATCGGGCTCCCCGCGATCTCCCCATCGTCCAAACCACAGCCATGCTCATTGTCCATTGTACTGCTGCGTTTTTACAGTCTGCCTCAAGAATTCTCCGCTCTCTAACTCTCTACTCTATATTAAAAGTGAGCTATCACTTGCTGTGCCAAGTAAAACCAGTGCCACGAACACGCACAGTGAATACATTTCACTGCGGATCCAACCTCCAGATGCTTAGCGAAAATAAGATTGTGGATGTGACTGACATGAGAAGCCTCACGAAGCTGATCCCAGGCTCATTTTTAGCCAGCCAAACCCCGCCGCTCTCCACGACTGCTACTCTGGTGAGGGCCCTTGGGCGAAGAGGTTTTGCAGTCTCTATTACATGTGCTGTCAAGCCAATTGCCTTCCTCGGACTTTGTGATTTTGGACGGGTGTGTAACTTTGGAGCTCTCCCCTGCAAGCTCTGTCCAGAGACACACATCCTGCCAGGCTTAGGCTCGCCACCACATCCCACCACACAGCACATAGATCAACATACACACCAGTTTAGGACCAGCTGGTGCAGCAGATAATAAATAACAAGCTGTCGTTTGGCCTGCATGTTTCCACATTTTAGAAGTCATTCCATATTTCATATTAATGACTTGATTAATGAAACATCTGCCCTCACTCACTGGTCATATGTAAGACACCTAAAAACATATGAATTATTTTGACAATATAATCTAAACTCAAGGCCTGCTTACCAGCTGTTTCTGGAGCTTTCAACCACACTGCAATCACAGTAAGATTTTCTTTAGATGTGGTCTGGTGGATGTGATAGCATTCTGTTCACAGTGTGTTCTCTGTGCATTTACACCTTGCATCGACACTCATTTATCCTTCATAGAGATAAGATATCCACATACATTGTGTTAATAGCAGGAGTAAATTGGATTCAAGTCAAAGTTGAATTCTTACCTTTGAATCTGCTAATCCAAACCCTAATCCTTATTGATATAGTCAAGACAAACACAGATTTCCCAAGCCAGTTGCAAGACTGTGAAAGGACTACAAGTTAATAAAGTTTTTCCCTATAAAAGCACACGCAACATTCTAGCTGACATTTCTGAAGTGAGACTTTTGACTTTGGCTTTAATGTTAGATAAGTGTTATTTGACAATGTTTCATCCAATTTTACACAGTGTAAAATTCTCTCAAGAGAAGAGACCAATATGTCTGGGCTCTAACTTTGTATACTGAGCACCAAAACTGAGAATGTGGTTTCAGTGTGATTTGAGCCCATCGTTGACTTAAATCTTGAGCAAACCTGAAGGGCGGGCCCATCTCCTCTTTATATTTTGGGAAAATGAGCATGCTCTCTAACTACAAAAAAGCACTCTAACTACAAAATCGAAGTTTCATTGTGGCCTGCCATCAAGTCATTCTTGGAATTAACATTAGTGAAGCTGATTTGATCTGCTGCCGGGGGCGTTTATCATTTTAACCAGTGAAAGCTACAGCTAGCATCGGGCTAAAAATGAGAAGATGCCACCTGAATGATTTGTGCACTCCTCTTTGCTAACAAGAAACAGAGAGTTAGCGCTGTACCATAGGGAATGTCTATTTTGCTAAACTGAGTGTCAGTGCTCAGAGTCAATCACTGGTGCACCCAAGTCATTTTTTTCACATTCACATGGCAATTTTCAGTCCTATAGCCAAATGCTTGCACTGTAGGCTGTGGTGAAGGAGAGCCACGCTGCAACACCAGCAGGCCAAGGGGGACAGCACACAGTAGAGTTTAGTAAGGAAAGGATCAGATTTGAATGGGCCACATTCAGGTGATACCAACCCACTAAAATATGCCTGAATCAATCCTGATACATTGCTGAAAGTCTCATATTTATTCGTGCTGCTTTGTTACATGCAAAACTATTGAAAGCACTCAATGTTTCCCTGCCAAAAAGTAGTGTGCCATGACATGTCATGGCCCTCTTCTGCAGCATGTCCACCAGAAGAAAAATGCTGAACTTTGTTTGTTGTAACTCACTTTACATCCCACTTCTCTTACAATGTGCAGCAAGAGCTTAGAGAGACCCAAATAATATAACTGCACACTCTGGAATGAACTGTATCAAATGTTGATTCTGGCCAACATGTCACCTTTGGATCCAACTGGTTCTACAGTAATTTCCCCTTCTTTACCTCCTTTAGACCTAGTGACTGTCTGACCCTCTGTAACTTTGACTTACTGGGGATTTTTTTCATTTTTACCTCTCACATCCTGCACCCTTGGACTCGAAGCCTCTGATGTTTGATCATATGTGATAGAAACCACCTTGCTTTTACTGACACCAGTACACTGCAGCTCAGTGCCCCTGATGAAGGGGAGGAAGTGGTTTCCACATCATATAGCTCTTCTCATCAGGCTAACAGGCCGAGCTGTCATCTTCCCCTTTGTACTTCTATGTGCTGTAGATGGAGGATGTGTGTGCTGGAGTAAGTGGCCTGCAAGGCTCCCCCTGAGGCATGGTCTGTAGCTCAAGGTCTCTAAAATCTCATTTAAGCATTGCTACTTTTTGATTGATTCTGGAGTGTAAGTGTGACTATATACATAGTTTTGGTCAAAAAAAGTTGAGTTCCAACTCCAGAGTAGTTCCAGTAGTATATAACCAGAAATAAGAGAGACATGTTGGAATTTGATTGCTAAGGACATTCTTCACTGCAGTTGAAATGAGTTGAAAAATACTTTTAAATGATTCCATATGTGTTGCTTTGCATTACAATGTAAGCTAATAAACTGATGAGGAAGAGCCCACACTGTTAACATGTGCAAGACAGACTGACATTCAGGGACAAGAGCTAGTTCTCTAATTTTAGGACTTCTATTGAAGTAGATTTTCTTTTCCAAAAACTTTGAAGTTTCCTGTAGCTCTATCCAAATCAACACACCAGACTTCACTTAAGAACAGGAACCTTACTTTCTTTCTCTCTGTGTTTGGATTACAATATCCATCACTGAATATAGAGGAGTTGTATTGCATGTTCCCCAAATGGAATACATGTAATTTTGTTTCAGTAAGAACTCGGTATAAAAAAAGATGACAGTGACTCCCTTTGATCCACATTAAAATGCAGTACTCAGGCAGGCAATGCACAATCTGCAACCACCCCAACCCCCAAAAGCCGAGGTGGCCACAATACACAAAGAAAGCTCAGGTAGAATATCATGCGTAGCACATGTGTAACTGATACATTCAGCTCATTGTAATCAGAGGTGACAGAGGATTTTAGAAAAAGCCCAAAATAAAGTAAATTGTCATGCTGTGTGGAATTTCCCTTGACGTTCACCAGCCCAAAATAATATTTTCCATAAGATTCATTTTCCAAAGCACTCTGAGGAAAAATATTCTGGTACAGTATGTGTTGTTTCTTAAGAAATCACTGTATTATTGAAAGTTCCCGTCTGCCATACTGCCGAAAGCCGCACGCTAATGAAAGCTTCAATCTGTTAATCTGTCTCGAGAATAAAAGAAGAAATGATTTCAAAGCACGACATCTGTTAACCGTCATGAAATGAAAATCTCTCAGAAAACACTATTTGTCCAGTTGCTGAATATTTATTTGTAAAACAAAAGCCACAAATTAAGAAGGAATGCCCCCCTATTCTTCAAAGAGCTTTTTAATGACACTCTGGGATTACTTGTGTGTGTGAAAGAGGGCACAACCTGGTACAGATCAAAGTAAGCTCTGCAGTCAGATAGTGAAATTGTCTTTGAGTCCAGCAAAGAGATGAATTGTTGTAGGTCTATGACACTTGATACAAATTCAAACATGAATGGAATAATGGAATAATCTACTTTGTCACATTTTCTTGTTCATTACACAGCAAACTGTCAGACCTTTGCTTATTTTTATACACCTAAATCTACACAGTAGTACAAAACATGTGTAATCCAGAACATGCCTGATAGATATGTAGATATTACTGAGAATAAATAGTTTAAAACATCAGTTCAGGAGGTCCAGCATGAAGGTCCCTGTGTTTTGGTATGGCTGAGTACATTTCACTGTCATGCTATGTTTATGCATGTGTAAACACACTTGGAGGATAGTTGCTGTGCAGTAACAGCTGTTCATCTCCAGCCAAGGTGGACAAAGCGTTACATAAACTGTCATTTACAACACAGTGAACAGGAGTTTCCGGACAACCAAGAGGCACATTGATTGAGACTGACTGGAAACACTGTTAAATCGACAGCGAGTGTTGTCGCAGCTCATACTGACCTTGACTGGAGAAGTGCATTTGATTTGAGTTACTGTTAGTAGCTAGTGTCAGAGGGTGTTGGCTCTTAGCATCTTTTTCTGCAGCTTGGTGATGACATTGATTTCAAGATACATGTTAACACCTAATGCTCGTGGTTTTGGCTTTAGGTTTGCAGTATTTTTTTTTCTAACTGCTTAAGTGATCTGTTTTCCACTAAATGTTTGTGCCTCATGACTGATTAGATTTCCAAAGCTGCTTTGTCAGTTTTCAGCAACTTGTCATACCATTAAAAAATACGCAGCCCGCTCATTCATTTGAATGGAGCCAGTCCAGCAGCTTCTTGAAAACCAGAGTCAGGAAAGCAAAGTATGCAAGAAGCGGACACACTGACACTAACAGAGCACCTAAATTTAGATTTATGTTGTCTTGTAGTGTTTCCCCTTTTAAACTGGCACAAAATAATATCTCTTGGACAGATGCTCTTAGATAGATGGGTTTTTTCAACAAGCCAGCTGATGACTGTTCACATCCCTTCCTCACTTCTTTTCAACTAATCCCAGGATCCACCTGCCTTGACCACGATCCAAAAACAAGACACTTAAAACACATGGCTAGATCAGTTAGCTTAGAACCTCATCATTAGCCACTAATAACCGTCATTTAATAGTGAAATTCTTGTTATCCCTCCTAAATGAGGCTTGATAAGAAATTTGTTAATTGACGGGAAACTCAAACTTGCAGCGGTCCATATGTTTTGCTGAAGTATTATTCGCTCTCCGTGACTGTGTGTGTTGCTTTAGCTACTGGATGGGGTAACCCCAGTCACTTGCCTCCTCAACACCTGTGTTTACTTTGGGGCCTCGGCCCCCATGACCCAGCAGCAATCCTTCACTCACTCAGAAGATGGAGTGAGGTTCCAGCCTCCAAATATGTGCTGTCTGTGCACTTTTACCACTGTGTGATTCCTCTAAGACTTTCGTTATGGGGCATGGGCCAAACTACGAGTATAAATTACAATCCTTTTCCAAATTCTAGTAAATTGAAACATTCAGATCCTGTTCTCTTTTACTGTAACGTTAAGCTGGGGTAAGAGCAGAGATTGGCTTTGGCATTTGTCTGTGCTTGTTGTGGCTTTTTAAAGTGCTTTGGGGATGGAAAGTGGATTTGAGGAGCCATTAATGTAGAATATAACTGAACTTGTCTTCTCTTTGGACGGTGAAGCAGACAGAACTGGATTCAGCACTTTTGGATATTCTGCTGTAACATGAAGATGAAAGAAACAGATTTATAACTAGGGGATTGCTGGTTGAAACTCACAGGTGTTTGCAGGGAGGTTTGGGATTATTACTTCCTCTCACAACCTCTGTGAAGGGCTAAGCATTGAACCTCAATATTATTTTGGTACAGAGCAAGTGTGTCCATGGCAGCAAGTAATTGGTAAATGGACTGCATGTATATAGTGCTGCTCTAGCCTACCAACCACTCAAAGCACTTTACAACACGTCAGCATTCGCCCACTCACATACAAGTCCATACACTGATGGCAAAGCCGCCAGGAGCAATTTGGGGTGTAGGCCTTGCCCAAGAACACTTTTACATGCAGACTAATTAGTGGACAATCTGCTCTACCTCCTGAGCCACAGCTGTCAAAAATCTCCACAAGTGACATTCAATATCTGATCAGATTCATTATCTTGTTTAACTTTTCTTTGATCAGATATTTCCTGATTGAGTTCATAATTGCAAATTGCATTTTATTTAGATTAAATTCTTCTCTAAATTCTAAATTCTCTGAATGGAAAAAGGGTTTTTGTCGAACATGTTTCTGAAAGTGAGGTATCAAAGTGAGTATTGTTTTGTTACTGCAAATGAAAATGAAGAACTGCAGAATTGCAAGTGATACCCAGCACTGCTTCTGTGATTTGGTGGTCAAAGGGTTCTTGAGCAAGGCACTTAATGCTCATCAGTGCACATTTTAAGCCAGCATGTCAGTTTGGCATCCATGTAAAATGAAGAATATTCAAAGCACATTATCATTTCAGATAGCTGATGTCAGCGGTGTTCTATGTATTTTCCACCGTACTCTAACTTTGATTTAAAGGATGGCCTTTTAATATTTTTTAACTGTTTTTCTTCTTCTGCATTCTAATCTACAACTGAGAGGTTACCAATGACCTGTTTACTGCCTTTAAGATGTTAACTCGGTGTGGACCTGATGAATGTTTTGCACAGTCAATTCTGGATGCATGCCAGAGTTCTGTTGCTCATACTGCAGTGTTAACTGTTCAAATATTAGTGCCAATGTTGTTTCAGGTGTGGATACATTAGTGTGCGCCAAAACCATGTTTCCATGGAAACAAGCCAGCCAAAGTGTAGAAAGCTGCCACGGTGTTATATAAAGTCATTAAACTCTGATATGATTAATATTGCTCTGCATCCTGAAATTAGCAAAGGCAGCTGTGAC
The DNA here is from genome assembly GCA_037975065.1 of Chaetodon trifasciatus. Lineage (NCBI taxonomy): Eukaryota > Metazoa > Chordata > Actinopteri > Chaetodontiformes > Chaetodontidae > Chaetodon > Chaetodon trifasciatus. The sequence continues at coordinate 17,310,769 of JBBMOE010000004.1, forward strand.
ATTCTGACATTCTTCATTTTTTTTTTTTTTTTTTTAGTTTTTAGATTTCTTTCAGAGGAAAAACATTTACTTTTGAACATTTATGATAATTGCTCTTAAAAATGGTATTTGTAGTATTTGGAGTATTTGGGAGTGTCGTGGGAGCTTGGCTGCTTTGGTGAAGCATTGTGTACTGGCATACTAAATGCTGGGTCAACCTCATGACTTCAACTGCATGTCATACGCACTTTCTATTTGATTTTGGATATTAATTCATCAATTAATTAAAAAAATAATTGATTCATGAAAATGCACTTGTACTACAGGAAAGCCATAGGGACATGGAAAGATATCAGGTACAATGTTTCTATAGCGTCAAAGTAGGGTTAGGGTTAAAAAAAAATTACTCAGTCCAGTAGTATTGGTCGTAGTATTAGTTAATTATCAATGTTTGAGCAGAGATAGGCTAGAGTACCCTGAAGCTACAGTGTGTTCAAGGGTGAAAAGCTTCCATAAAGAACCTTTAGGGCTTCATGTGACTTTTTTTTTTCAGGTTAAGAGAAACATTTCAAACCGTTTGAGTGTTGTCTTTTCCAGGACACTGGCAAGTGCAGGAAAAGAACTCAAAGATAACTTCCTGAAAGCCCTGGCAGAGCGAGAAGAGGCCAACCGCAGTGGGAAAATGACTGTGAGTACGTTATTACAGCACTCCAATTGCTACGTAATGGGATTCCCCTCAAATATTTCTGCAATTCCATTAGGATGGGAACAAAATCCATACTGTGTCAAGTTGACTGGAAATGCCCCCCTGACCCTCCCCAAATGCAGTGAGAACCAGTTGTGCACCCCTCTCCATTCAATCTGAGGAGCATTTCGGATCCAATATTCCTATTATTTCTACTTAACCTCACACAACAACTCTGAAATTTCATAACCTACACTGTATGATTAGTCCAGATATCAATATCAACCTTATTTTCAAAATCAAATGGTAATAGTTATTGAGCACTAGCACTCGTTATTATTCTTTATAACCTCAGTCATGTAAGACACAAATAGTATTGATACTGATTAAGTGCTTGAACTTATTTTATTCCTGAAATTGCAAATAGAAACCATGTAGCTCAATGTGTACATGTCTGCCTTTTGGAAGACACTAAATGTAGTAGAAACAGAACTGCTATTATATCCAAGCCTTTATACTCATAACTTATCTCATCACCTGCAAGAGGTCTAAGGGTCAGAGGTATTGACAGTAGAATGACAGGCACAAGTGGGGGCCTTGGTGAACTCATCCTTGGCTACAAAAATGGCTTTTGGGGTGTGAGGTACCACCTTATGGGTGAGGAAAGAGTCGTACTGTGGTGTTACTGGTAGCACAATACCAACCAGATATATTTGGGCTCATGTCTATGCACAGAGTTGCCAAGTAGATGCCTGGCTGAGTGATGAGAGATAAGGACTCCATTGCCAATCTCTCTGGCAGGGATCACTGAGGTTATCTGAAAGCTTTGCAGTGTGGTGGCAGGGATGTATGCAATTTGGCCTGAAATAATGAATGCTCTGGATAGTATTGGGCTGTCTTAGTTGCCACACCTCTTTAATGTTGCCTGGAACATGGAGGTTTGCCCATTGACTGTTTACATTTACTCTGTGAACTAGCAGAAGTGGGAACACTGGAGTGCCAGAACAGTTACCACTTGCTGTCCGGTCCTTGTTTATCTGCAGTGAGAGCTGTGTCCATATTCCCCGCAAATGGGCAGTTGCATGTGGGTGCCATCACAGATTCTGTTTCTGATTTTCATGGACACAATGTCCAGGTGCAGCTGATGAGTAGAGAGACTCTGGTTGGCTTCATCAGACCGTGACCTCCAGCACACACTGGGGCAGCTTGCAACAGTGTGTGAAGCAGTTGGAATGAAAGTCCACACCTCCTTAAGTCTGAGGAACTCTGCCAGAAAGTGGTCAGAAAATGGCTCCTTTGGTTTGGGAGAGAGTTGCTGCCCCAAGTGAAGGAATTCAATTATCTTTAGGTCTTGTTCAAGATTGAGGGTATGATGGAGCATGAGATCAGAGGGCAGATCAGTCTTGGAATAGAACTAATGCTCCTTCATTGAGGTGCTTAGCGCATTCTGGACATGTCCAACTTGCATACATTTCTGTCTTGTCAAAGTCAAGCTTAGCTGTTAAGTGAGCCCTACAGTGAGGTGTTCTCAATTCCTGGGCAAAGCCTGCATGCTTAATTAAACTGAGATGCACAAGGGACAGATTTTAAACTCTGAGCGTGAAGCTGGCTATTTTCCCTACAAACATAACTTTTAACACCTTTCTCTGGCACTACTTACAGTCTTTGATGGATGGAACATGTACCATTTGAGGGATTCTACCTAGCACATGTAGCATTGTTCTTCAGGGAGTGTAAGAGTTGATAGACTTCAAATGATTCACTTTTGACATGCTGGCATGCAAAAAAGGAGCTTTGTTTGACCTCCATGTACCTGCCCCTGTGGGCTTTGCGATTATGAGATCACATGAAGTGCATGGAGTGGACTGGAGGTAGTAACACCAGAAGTTTTCCCACTGGATGTTCACTGTGTAAACAGTAAAATGCAAAGCCCCCCTCCATCTTTCTTTCAGCCCTTCATAACTTCAGCCATTTGAGAGATATAACTGCAGCTTTTTCCTTTCAGAGAAACCTCCAGTGAAAAATTAAGTGATTTAAAACGTCTCTTCCTGTATACAGAAAGGAGAGCCAGAACAAAAACAAGCTAAATATCATGTTGTGTATTCCCAACATTGTTTTGCTGACATTATATTTTCCCACCTCTTCTTATTTTTCATCTCTTAAGAGCTTCCTTTGCTGAAAATCAGATCAGGAAGGTGTTTATTTTCCTTTAAGCCCCGCTCTGTTTAAAATTGAACCCACATTTGTGCGCCTAATACCTCTGGTCTTTGAAACTGTTTAAGTAACAGGTAATCACAGTTTGACAAGGCTTGACCTCATTGGTATATTTACTTTATACAGATGTATTCCAGACATCATTTGCACATGTGTGGGCATATAATAAAACACATTGTACCTTCTTTCATACATACTTTTAATTCATATTTTACCGTATGTATGTTTTTTAGTATTTTAATTGTAGTTCTCTGATATATGTATAGATCCATGTGCTAATTATGCATATGTTAGACCTGCTTTATTTTCATACTGACATCTGCTAAAAATTGGTAACAATTCCGCAGTATGAAGAAGTTGCGATAGGTTTGGATTTCCTCTCTTTGCTTTCTGTTGCGCCTTAAATCCTCTTCATCGAAGTGTCCAATTACCCACGTTAATCTTTGATAAGGTTCAATAATAGGACCACCCAGCATTGTAAGGTATCTTTCACACTGTTCACTCTGGGCTTTCTGAGGGCCTTTTGAAACACATGACTCAAGCTCCTCTCTGCCACGCTTCTCAAACCTGAGGGTCAGTCCCACTAACACATTCCAGGGTTACATATCTGCATGTTCTTCCTGCACTCTAATGCAAAGCAGGCCACACGTGTTTTTCACTCTTTTTTCGTTTGCACTTTATTGTTATTTAGACATTTAAGTCATTCTGTTGTGGATACCTGAACAGACCCACCAATTTCATCTTCCGTCATGGTCAGATGTACATGATAATTAGGTTTTAAACTCATTTAGAATCTAAATCAAACACAAATGGCCTAATTTGCTTGAACAGACTTTATTTTTTTTACTGTCTTTATTGTATTGTTTGCAGACAGTGTCTCAAGTATCTCCTGCTTAATTTATCATAAAGGCTTTCATCATTGTTGTGAAGGACTGTTGGGACACAGAAAATCATCCATTTCAGGCGCACAATGGACAAGGAAAAGAAAATGCTTAAAGCTGAGTTATTGGCTCTCCTTAAAATGGATGACATTTTCATTGTCATCCTCCGTCTCATTCATCAGAGGGGTCACTCTTTTGTCCTCCTTTCATGTCATGCTCAGCCTTTCAAGTCAGGTTGAAATTACACCTGTCAGTTAATACACTTGTCAGGTTATTCTGTCTTTTCCGTCCTGGCCCACACGGCATTACAAAAGATTGATAGCAGACATGACTCTTGATGAACAGAGCTCATCTTCCTTTTGTGAGTGCTCCCTGCCCCCCTCCTGTTTCCCCCTCTTTAGGACCTAGGCAAAGGAATTCTGGGAAAGGGGAAGCCTATTTTGCATTCAAAATAGTGACTTTGATACATTTCTCTACTTCTAGTTTTCTCACAAGCATTCAGTTTTGGTCTGTAGAAGGAGCCCTCCGCTATCTCTGTGATCAGCTGAACTTGTAAAGCTTTCAGTGCCCTGCCTTCATTGTGCTTTTACTTCCCCGGCCCTGTTGCGAAAGCTGCTCCACTGCCAAAAGTCACACACAAACAAAAGCTGCACCTGGGCAGCTTTGGCTTTATTTGCACTGGGTAAGAAGTTAAGTTTTTTATCAAAACCAGGTCACACCTGCACAGGATGCCTGAGGGTGTCCATTGTTGAGAGGCTCACATCTGAAACTGAAGGTGTGTTGCCACCACCCACCCGGCTCCCCGTTTGTTTTCAGTTGTTTGTTGAGAGGCTCTGATGGTGTCATTGTGAAATTGCAACATATCAAAGTAATGTTGAAATAATGAATGGGCACAGACAAAAGCAGTTATACATGACGCAGTGAGCGCAATTTACTGGCACTTGTTGGGTTCTTTAGCCAAAAGTGATATGCACACAGAGATCATGCCTATGGCATGGATTAAATAAATAAAATGGAATGAAAAAGGTATCTGCATTCAGATTACAATGCAGTGTCAGATTATCAATGCACATATGGATGCCAGATTTTATTATTCTTCAAGTGAGCACAGTAGTTCATGAGAAAATAGATGTAGTTTTAAAACTATTGCATCCTCACTTGTAACCCTTCTAACCCTCCACCAAGTTTCATTTGAATGTGTGAGCCCGACATTTAAATGAACATTACTGATGAACTTCACAATTTAATTTAGTTTGATTAGTTTTAGTTTTTTTTTTTTTTGTAAATGTAACATGCCCAGTTAATGCATGCACTCTGTGTTTTTAAGTCCTGTGACTATGACATCATATTCTGGCATGGCTTTGTTGTCATGCCATGCAGCAAAATTTTTGGACACTTGGACTTGGACAACTGCATTGTGCAGTGTACCACTATACAGGACATTTGGAGTGATAACATTTAGCTTTCACCCTCAGTTTTACTCCAAATTTGAATTCAGTGAATTGGATTAAAATTTGCTTCATGGATTCAGTGTTCAGTGTTCAAAATCTCTAGTGCAGAAGGTGAAGAAAATACCACATTGAACAGGATCATTTGAAAATGTGTCCTGTCAACCAAACCACATTCCTTTAACCAATGTAATGAATTACATTAAACTTAGAGTATGAGATGGTATAATTTCATCAACAGTGAATAACACCTGATGTTCAAGGAGCGCTACAAAGAAGTGACTCGGCACACATGATGATTGATGATGATAATGTACTTATCAAACATCACTTTTAATCACTTTTATTTAGTTACAAATGACTTTTCAAATGACTAAAGAACACAATGAACCCTGAAAGTAAACATTCACTGCCCTCAAGAGGCTAATAAATATGTTTCTTATGTTATCATTAAAACCATCACTCACTCAGTAACAAGAGGGAACTTCATTAACACAGCGTCCCTTGCTAAGTGCCTTGCCATAGTGAGTGAGTGAGTGAGTGTGTTTGCTCTCAGCTCATTCCCAAGCAGCAGCAGAGCTGTAACAGAAGTCAGTTTGCTGTGTCAGTAACCAAGAGCAAACCGAGGGTGCTCAAATTCAATCTGTTGAACTTTGTGAGCAAGAAGAAAATAATAAAAAAATAATTGGTTGCAAAGGATTCAAATCATCCTGGTGAAATTTGCTTTGTTAGGTCTATGAAATAAGTGGGGGGTTGATTTCAAGATGTGACACCTGATTTCAACTTAACTTATTCTTGAACTGTTAAAAATACTCAACTTACTGTCATATGCTTCAATAGGAATACTATTTTTTTTTTCCAGACAGTGAAGAAATCTCTCTAGAAGGAGTGAATTTTTTCCTCCTTGATTTTACTATTTTGTTAGACTAATTTGACTGTTCAGAAATGATTTTCAGTCTCCCACCCTTTCAGTTGTGGAATTTAGCTGGTTGGCCTATGCTGCGTGTCTCATGCCCAGAGGGGACATCCTGCATAAAGGAAGTGTTTGTCTTTGGTCTGTGGACCCAGTGAGTTCTGTATTGATAAGCTCCTGTCGCTATAGATAATAAGGTGGTCAGTCATGCAGCCCAGAGATCAAGTATAGCATTGAAATTAAAGAGGAATTCCCAGCGCTATTGCATTACAAGCTGTGTGTGTGTCCCTGCTGCCCAGTCCCTTTGTCCTTGTCATGGGCAGTAAAAATAACAATGGCAAGTTTGATTTCAAAGCAGCAGGACCAAGGTGGACAGCCTTTAGAAAGGAATGAGTCCTGCAGGGCTATCGTATGACCTTGACTTGAATGGTGTCACAGTTGTGGAGAGGTGGGGATAAGGCCCCAACAGTTTGCAACCATCTATCAAATGGACAAAAAGGACTTTTTGTCTGAAGAAGCAAGCATTGTGATATTTGAGAATCACCCAGTCAGCATCTGTTTTCTTCTTTAGTCCTAAGAGTTGACTTCAACTGATACAGACACAGAAAAAAACTATGTGATTATACCTTGAATGACATAAAACCAACTCAGTGTTTCTGTTATTTTGGCTCTTGATTCATGTGAGTCATGTGAGCCACTTTTCTCTGAGCTTTTAAATGTAATACTTGCTGCACTTTCTCACAGTGCAGAGCTTGAGGAAAACCATAACCTTTATTTGTGAAATATTACTTTTGGCTGATTACATGATGTGGATTTCATGGCTAGTGTCTTAGTCTATAAAAAGAAAATGGATAGCCAAAGCATTATGTGTTATGTTAGTCCACACAGCCAACATGGCAGCTGTGCCCCGTCTCTCAATGCACCATATCTGCCACTGAGGGATTTGGAACGGAATGAGGAAAGGAAAGATTAAACCGCCCTCATGTTATATACAATTATCTTTTGGAGCCCGTAATACATGGCAACCGAAAGATAATAATAGAATGCTATCAATCTGAATTAGTTATCTTATATATTTGAATTATTAAGACAGGGTTTCCTCTCTGAGATGCTGTTCATATTACTAGTGGAGCTTTGACATGCAGTATTTCCTCTAATGAAAGCATAAGTAGTTGGAGTTGAAGTTACAATAGCCAAATGCAGCTAGAACATGCCGTGGGCCATTTGGAAGCGTTTCAGGGTGGATGAAAGGTTTGTTTCCCCATGAAATCAAACGTCAAATAATATACCAGACGTATCCCAGAATGCGAGTGGGACTACTCACCTCGCTGTTTTGCCACTGAAAGCCTGGATGAGCCCCACTGTAATGATTTCTTCTGTGCCCCTCCCTCCTGTGAACAGCTGCTATTGTCCTGAGACATTGCCCCAAAAATGTGGCCCCTGGACCATTTTCAGAGCAAATGAAAATGGATACACTTAATCTAATCTCTCAGGATTTTTTTTAACTCCGTGCATTTAGTGGATTTTTCAAATACATTGGGAACGCATTTGAGCTGTGGACTGCCAAACCATCAAAACATCCATCAGCTTGATTTGCCACTGAGAAGATGGGGAATTGTTTAAAGCCGTCTTCTTGGTATCAAAGGAAGTCTTGCATTAAGTTGAGGCCATCTGGGAGTCTGGATAGACTGCAACTGGTCTTTGTCCCCAGTCTGTACAAGCTCTCATTTTGGACATAGTTGAAAATTTATTGCAAAACAGATTATTGAGGGGATTACTTTCTTTTCTTTTGGCATTAAGGCAGTCTCTTGTGCTTTTTCTCAGATTAATATCTCCTAAATCACAGGCAACAAAGAGTGTAGACACACATGAACTCAACATCCTTATAGTCCTTTTCCACTGCAACAATTTAACTTCCTGTAACCTTGGGCCTCCCATAACCCATGTTTTGAAGAAACATAGGTTAAAGTACTGATTTTCTAGTTTATTTTACAAACTGTGAATTTTTGGATATACATACATACAAGACAAACCTTTGACTCATTTTTACGTGGTGTTTGGTAGGTGATTGATGTAAGCAGCTTACATCAGTACTGTCACCTGCTAAGTAGTGCTGAAATTTATTATTTACCCCCAATCAGGCAGAGAACAATGGAAACAAAAGAAGGACATGACAAAATGAATTGCACAGGTAGCCCGTATGGTATTGTCTCTTCAGACTGTGACACGTAAAGAAGTTATTTTAACAGTGCATCCTATTTGACACAAGTTCACAAATCTACTACCAAAGAGGCGACCTTGATACAGGAGAGCTGCCAAAGTTGCAGCAGCTTTTTAGTAGGTGCATCATAACAACATGAAATCATTGCTCATCGACAGTAGCAGGGAGAAGGCACATGGGTTTGCTGGTTTATAAATCTTCCAAGACACTTCATCATTTTACCCACTAATCCCTTACTCGTTGTGTTCAGGAGAGAGTTTGTATTTTGCTCTTGATTTTAAACTTGGAAAGGTAGATAAGGAAAGTTTGACATCGAGCCATTTCAGTCAGAGCAGACAGGGCTTATCTCTAAGTATGACTGATAATTGAGGTTTAGTCATTTTAAAAACTTGAAGATGGCAGCAGGCCTATAATAAGCAGTCTCTTGTCAAAACTACTTTGCAGAGTTCAGTTTGGCCTGAATGTTTTCCCTTGACATGTCAAGGTCACAGGCGTCTCCCTGTCTGAGATACTAATACTCTGAGGTTGAAATCATTCTTCCTGTAAGTAATCATTATTTACAGCCATATTATCTTTTGCATTCCTTTCATTTGCACTTTTCACGGTTTCATGAACCTTACCATGTTTTTACTCAAACTCCCATCCATGTATTAGGAAGACACAGGGTGCTTGTGCTAGTTGTATGCTGGGGAGTATTGAACATCTGTGTTAAATACAACCGTAAAGGTTTCTGGCTTGTCCCTAGAGGAATGTGCACCTGCCATGAGAAGGCAGTGTTGCGGTGACTCCTTAGGCTCAAAACCAACACTTTGTTTAGCAGGTCCTATAATAAACGTGCTGCACCAGCAAATGGACTCACTAAAACACCTTTCAAATGAACAGTAAAGGATGAAAACATTAAAAAAAAAAACATCTTACATCAAAATGAATGCCCTCCGTCTATTGACTTATTCTTCAAGTCATTTCCAGCCCCTCATTCTAAAATAACAAAAGATATGGTTTCATCCATGCAGCCAGTGCAGTCACACATTGCTGCCTTTGTTTACATTTCTTCTGTGTCCGGTTTTTCTTACATCATCCTTTTTTCCTCCAAGACAGTGATTAGACTGTTCCAGTTTGTGGCTGGACCTGTCTTCCTCCTGGCCTCCTGTCGGGGAGGGAAGCCAATGGTTGCTCACAGTCTGAACTCAACTTGTGAGACTCCTCTGAGGCTACAGGTGCAGTGTGTGTGAGATTTATCTTTAAAGCAATTTGTAACTACTGTATTCATTTCAAAGATGAGGATATATAAAATATAAGTGATCTGAAGGACAAGAGACAGCACAAATCATCAACTGAGTCCTCGTTTGGGTAAGTTTAAATCTAAATTATTCAAACAATGCAGGAAAGGTCTGTTTTACCACCAAATTTTAAACATGATGATTCCACGAGGTGACCTGCAGTGTCTGCTGGCTGCTGTTCAGGATCAACTCGATCAAAATACTCCAAGCCTCCAGCCTATAGGAATGTGAACTGGCCGTCCACGCTCCAAAAGTAGATCTTGAAGCCATTCTGCAGTTCCATTTCTCAGTCTGTGAAATGCTCCATGTGGTTTCCTTTCTCCTCAAAGGTGAAAAATTCAGCCTTGGTATGCAAACTCCTTCACACTTAGCTATGTGGATATTCTTTAAGCGCTAGTAAGGTTCACTAGGTAATCATTTTGGCTAACAAGGCAGCCCCATGAGCAATGATGGAATCCATTTATGGTCAAAACATTGATATCCAATCTGGGAATTGAGCGAGTACTTATCCGCTCTTAGCAACATATGGAGCACATTCTTCAGAATCCTCTTTGTTTTATCACTACACACTGGACTGCTTTGGCTGTGTATTATTCCACCTGAGTAAATACTGGACAGCATCTCTCCTACTTTCAGCAGTGCACATGTCTTCCAGAGGCGTCCAGGCTTCAGGCCCTGTACCTTCTCACCTTGTCGTCAGCCCAATAACAGTCTCATCCCTCCCTGCCGTCTGCAAGCAAGTCCAGGAGTTTGTGTTTTTGATTTGTATCCTGAGAGACCAGCTGCTATTGATGGACAGTTTCTCATCAGTTCAATGTCAGCGTGTCTCTTTGTTTCCTACACACAGTCCCACTGAAATGCCTAAGATTTGAGCTCATGGTTTAACTTTCAAGCTTCAGAAATTTAAACAGGCCAAATTCTCAGCATATTTTCACGTCATTGTAATGCATATTAACACATGTATGAGGTTCTTGCCAGAGAGAAATGCAGATGGTTTGAGTCTATTAACAAATACAATGGATTTGGATTTGGAGTTACCTGCTATTAAATAAAATATATTCAATTTTGGGGCCTGTTTTCATTAAATTAACTTATTCAGGTACAGTACCGTACAGTACAGTATAGTACTAGAAAGTTTGTGAACCCTTTAGATGTTTCTCTATTTCTGCATAAATTGCAACTAAAATGTGATCAAATTGTCATTCAAGTTCTAAAACCTGCTATCTTAAAGAGGACCCAACAAATAATACAAAAATGTATACTTATTCACTTATTAATTTAGTAAAATTATCCAACATCAAAATCTCTTTTGTGAAAGGTATGTGGACCTCTAGTATTATCAGTTCATTTAAAGTGGTAATTGTAGTCAGAACAATATAAACGTGGATTTTTGCTACCAAAGTCAGGTGTGTGGTAGTGTGCCATACGTCAATGAAGGAGATTTATGACGAGCACAGACAAAAGGTTTTTGATGGTCACCAGGATGGAGGAAGGTTACTAATTCTAAGAATGTGGTCTTTGCCAATCCACTATCAGGCAGATAGTGTACAAATGGATGGAATTCAACACCACTCTTAAGTGATCGTCCAACAAAAATCACTCCAAGAGAAAAGCATGTAATACTCCAGAAGGTCACAAAGAACCCCAGGCTACCATGTGAGGGTCTACAGTCTTCACTTGCATTGGGCAATGACAATGATCATGAGTCCACCATCAGACAAACACTGAGATAGAATGGTGTGTATGGCAGGATGGCAAAGAGAACGCCACTGCTCTCCAAGAAGAACACTGCTGCCCATCTAAAATTTCTTAACGACCACATGGCTGAACCAGAGGGCTATTGGAAGACTGATCTGTCGACAGATGAGTCCAAAATACAACATTTTGGTTTAAATTAGAAGTATTGTGTTTGGCGAAAACCTAAGACTGCATTCCTTCATAAGAACCTAATCCCAACTGTGAAGTACTGTGGTGGCAGTGTCATGGTTTGGGGCTACTTTGCTTCCGTGGGAACTGGGTGGCTTGCAATCATGGACAGACCTATGAATTTTGGATTGTACCAGCAATTTCTACAGGACAATGTCAGGGTATCCATTCATAAACCGAAGCTCAACAAAAGGTAGGTCATGCAGCATGACCCTAAACACAAAAGTCAGCCTACCATAGATGGATAAAGCAGAAAAAAGGTGACATTTTGGAATGGCTGAGCCAAAGCCCAGACCTTAATCCAATAGAAATGTTGTATAAGGACCTGAAGAAAGCAGTTCATGCAAGGAAGCCCACCAACATCAGTGAGTTGAAGCAATTTTGCAACAAAGAATGAGCCAAAATTCCTCCAAACTGATGTGTGGGACTGGTCAACAGTTATTATCAAAACCTTTGTAACCTCTTGAGAATTGACCTGACACTCCTATATTTTACATACAGGTGTTGAAACTGATTTTGCTTTAATGAGCTTTATTGGAAGGCAAACGAGTGAAAATGTGCTCGCCCATATTTGTCAGAAAAGCAATATGTAACCTATTTATCTTGTGTCAGATAGCGAGCGCTGAAGACTTATTTGTGGTATATTTTGAATGCTTCAGCAGAGCTGTGTCTGACTTAATAGTTGGATAGTCTCACACTCAGGTGCAAATTTCCTTGTTGCATTTTAGGAATGTATCTCTTTGCCCAGTGATTCGTGGAACATTTTCTGAGCAAAACATTTCACATTGGCATAGAGTTCTGTTACTTAGGCCATTCTGTTGCTATTCAGTCCTGGTTTAGTTGTTTTCTTGTTTTTCGATGGTTATATTTTTCCATTTCAGCCTTTGTTTAAAGCAGTAAAATAGCAGGCTAGCAGAATGGCCTGGTTGGTTATTTTTAAATGTAATTTATTAAGAAATTTGTCTCTGTCTCTGACTGTGCTAGTTGTTTGCTCTCTTGTGTGTCATGTGTTGAAAGCAGATATGAGTGTCAAAGGAGAATAGGGAGTGAGACGAGGTGTTGGCAATGCATTGGATGGATTCAAAAACAAAAAAGCCTCGGGTCCTGGCTCGGGTTTGGGTCTCATATTTGGCAGCACCGTCAGGTAGAGAACTCTATGGTAACTCACTCAGGAAAAGCAGCCTAATTCCAAAACTGATGTCTAATTTCTCTCCACGTTGCTCTCCCATTATTTTGGTTATCTGTGTCAATAACACATGGCCAGATGCTTTTACATCTTGTTTACATGTTGTTCTAAATATGCCAAAGGTCCTTCTTGGGAAGAATCCTCAAACAGGAAGTGCTCCATTTTCTGGCTGCAGTAACTGGTTTGGTTGGAATAAATAAGGGAAGAACTTGGACATTAGCAGCTGTACCTAGACTGAACAAATGAGAAAAGAACATCTCCCTCAAGAAATCCACACTCACCATCAGAAAACCCAAGGAGGAATATATCAAACCATCGCTCACCTTTGATATTGAAATCTCTTTTAAGTCCAGCACAGAAGCCGCTGGTCTCACAAATTACTAAATAATACTGTTTACTCCAGGAGCTTACTACAGCACATTTTTTGTCTGCACTCCAAATTACACACACACATATCCAAGCTAACATTTACTCACAGTTACTACAGTGCCTGGCCAAAACTCACCAGCTGCTTTAACTATTTTCTTTAGTTACCTACCAAAGTGGCTGGTACAGCAGATAAACCTCTAAACCGCAGCTAGAATTGCCCAGTATTTAGCTGAAGGCTGATATTTACCTTCCATCCTTCCCTCTTGGCACTTCCACCTCCACTTTATCAGTTACGTATTTCCAGCCACCATCTGGCTCAGCTGATATCACAGCGGTGGCCTGGTTGTAATATGGACACCCCTCTCATTTATCTTATCCCCTATGACAAAAAAACAAAACAAAATCTACTCATCTTGTCTTAGCAGAGAGCCGTGTGATAACAGCCAGCACAGACCAGGAAAAGAGTGAAACAGATAAACATGCTTGCACTACCAGACATGTAGCATGCCTCTTATTGCTTTGGACAATGTTGGAGTTGTCTTAAACCACAAGCCCCCTTTTTAGTTATTTCAGAGCCGCAGAAAGCAGAGATCAAACAAAATCACAGCCTCTATTATTCTTTTCCTCTTGCTGCGCTGAACTGAAGTGAATTTCATGGTTTGAAAAACACAGTAAAAACACTGTGAATTCCTTGTGCTGCAGTGTGACAGCCGGCGATTGCAGGAGTCTCATGGCAAGCCCAAAGGGGGAGCTTCTCAGCAGAGCTGCAGGCCAACTAAAACAGAATCATGTTTGAACACCTATTTCCACTGGGAAGGGGGGAGGGGGAGCTCTGCAAGCTTTAATCAGGATCTTAAAACAGGCAGGCCTTTGATAAAGACTCCACTCTGTACATTTATCTTATTCCTCTGAAGGCTCTGCTGGCTTATGTCATCCACTTTGATCCTACTTTTTTGAAGCATGGTGTTGGACGTATCTCTGCTGCCAGTGACACACTGGTCAAGATGTGGTGTATGAAAAAAACAAACAAAAAAAACAAAAAAACAAGATCCCTGACCCCACCTTCCCCTCACCACCACATCCAAATGCATGAGTGTGTGTGGTATGTTGTACCTCCCACGTTTTTTTTTTTTTCCTCCTGTATGGAAACAGTGCCATTAATTTTCCGAGTGCTGTCATAAACATCACCTCCTGGTTAAAGGGGAGCTGTGACAGCGTGCTGCCCCACAATGTGCAAGGGCAACAATATTTGACTTGGACATGTTCCTGGTGATGAGGCCAATCCCTGCAGCAGGCCTCTTGGCAGATGTCATGCCTGAGTGCTTTGGAATAATGCTGATAGGAGCTGAGCTGGACTGGACTATACTCATGACAGGCTGGGCTTTAATCTGTGCATCAGCATTCAGAGCACACCAGGCAGTGGCACAATACTTCTTCTGCATGGACTTAAGTTATCATACAGTTAAATTTCCATCAATAATGAGGCTGATTGATGTAAAACAATGCAATCCAAACTACACTATGCTTCTGAAAGCTTACAGTTGCTGCTCTGAACATTCAGTATTGGGTAAAAACCTCTTCTGTACTGGAAATGATGTTTTAGTGACAGCAGAAGCGGTTTGTTTGGAATAAACAGAAGAACTGACGACTTAGCAGGAGCAACTCAAGCCACAATGACTGAACAGCAGAAACAAGAGCCCTATGTACACAGAAAATTAAACTTTATTAGTCCAAAATCCAACACAATGCTGCCCACAGCATCAGAGTCATCAGCCTTCACAATCAATATAGATTTCAGAAATCCCAATTGTCCCAATTCATAGTTCTAAGAATCAGAGGCAAACAATGCAGTTGAACACTTCGAGGAAATGCAGCCAGGAAGACAATGGGAATATTGAGAATTCCTCTGCGTCATTAGGGAAGACCAGGATTAGCAGAGACTTCCTGTTTGTGAGTAGCTCGGGGCCAGACCAGCCTGTGATGTTGGCATTAAAGTGAGACGATAACCTTTTGAAAGGATACCTTAAACAGGCCAGCCGCAGGGGGCATGTTTTCTTTCCCATGACACATTGAGCTGCCACTTAACCCACGCAGGGCAAGTTCAGCCCACCGCCTTTTCCTCCCCCCTCAGGGCCAACTGACGGATCATAAAATGATACCAAAGAAAGAGCTCACTAAGAGAAATTTACGATAATGGTTTGTAAAATAACTTTCAAATTACAAGGAGGGGAGGGGCTCTGTTTTGTGTCACAGTGCGGTGGTCACTGCAGTACAGCCATCTCTTAAGTTCCACAGGTGTGAGCTATGAGCTCTGTGGCACTGGACCCTATTATCACTGAACATTAGCTGTGCCAGCTCAACACACTCGAACAAGCCTCATTTATTTATGACTCAAATCTGAAAAAAATCACCTGAAATTGCTTCTTAATGTCTTTGTGATGTGACATGAAAAACATTACAATATTCTATTAAATAGTTAAATAATTCCCCATCAGTGTCTGCAGTATAATACATTGAAGTGTTTATTTTCTTTTTCTCTCTCTGTAATAAAATCAAATCAAATTTGGGGAAAAAGAGTTTCCCCATATCCCAAAAATGCATGATAAGTTGTTTCCCGCTTTCCAACAAGAAAGAGGTCAAAAGAGCCTTTTTCAGTGCAGTGCAGTGCATGATGCTAGACTGTACCTTTTTTGGACAAACAGACACATTTGCAACAAATTTATACTTCAAATGTAGAATCTGATACATAAAAGGCTGCATCTGGTCTCACCAGTGCTAGAAATGAATGGTACATCTGTGAACAATGTACTCTTAAGTACCCCATTTATGCCACAGTAGCTAAAAATGCACTCCCTCTCTGAAACACACTTTCGAAGACATTGATGGAGCTGCAGTAACCGCATAAATTTAAATCTTAAGAAAATGTGGGAATTATGGTGAATTATGGGAAAACAAATTGTGTGAAACTACCTTTGTACTGAAAAAAAAAAACAAAAAAACTTGATAATCAAACAAATGTGGAGATTATGCTTTGAAACTGCCCCTCCATTTAATTTGAAACATATTTGTGAACATTTTGAGCCTGTTGTAAAGCTTCAGCTGTTGGGTATCATGTTTAGATTTACAGCTTTCACCTCTGTGTTTACCACTCATAATATAAACAAGTCATCTGAATTTCTAAACACTGATTGGTTTTCGGGTCTGAGAACCTGACAATATTACGGAAATGTTTGCGCTGGAACTTGAGCCTGTGTTAAGAGTGAGTTCATCCAGGCATGTAACGTTTTAACCTTCGCCCAGAGTAAACACAACTAACAACCACTTCTCTAAATAAACACAGATCCTTGCATAAAAAGGTGCTGAGCAATAACTACAGCAGTGGCCTAAAGGTTAGCTGTGCACTTGTGACCACGAGATCAGCAGTTTTAAACCCTGTAAAAGGCTTGAAAAAAAAAAACTATGTGGGCGAAGTCTATGGCCAGTGCTCGAGGGCGCCTTTTGATTAGTACCGAGGTGCCCTTGAGCAAGGTGCTTAACCCCAGTGCTCCAGTGGATCCCCCTTTCTAGTGGTCTGTCTTGAGCAGCTGTCACTGGCTACCTGCAGATGACCGTGATTTAAGGAGTGAAAGGAAGTGATTGGACAAGATGCAGTCAATAGTTTTGTAGAGTTTTTTCTTCTAAAAGCACCTTTAACCACACACAAAATATTCTTACGTTATAATCAGATTTCCCATTTCTTTTTGTTTCTTTCATCTTTAAGCGAGTAGGTGGATTTTGCCCTAAAGCAATTGTTTGCGTTTTGTTGTATACACATTTTGAAACCACAAACCAAATACACAGGGATACTTAAAACTAAATACATCTGTAAGCCTTTGTAGAAAAGAACTGTCAACATTGTTTGACCGCTTGAAATATTAGAACTCACATTATGTGTTGGGTATGAAAGCAAATAATAGCCTACGTACAGCTTGACTGTACATTGCAGTTGATTTATAGGATTTATTGGATGTGCCCAAACTACTCAAGTAGTTCTGTTTATTAACAGAATCAAAGCTAGTTATCCAGTAAATTCTCTTGGTTAAATGTATCACTGCATCTCACTTTGGAAAGTAACAAATACAGTAAAACAAAAAATAAATAAATTTTGGATTTGGGCCAAACACAATTTTGTTGGCTGTCCAAACAAATACTGTGCATTAGAATGCTTGATACACTGAATATGCATTTTGTAGTATAAGTATTTGATCAACTCCTGGTCAAAAATATCTTAATTTTAGGTTTTCTTAGTGTTGCTCATCCCAACCATGAAATAAGGAGTTGACTGGAAATTAAAAATCTAACAGTGAATGCTTTGGAAAATTTCCACCGTTGAATTTTGATGTAAAAACTGCATAAACAACTCTGAACATGTATGTTTAGTGTTGGAATTATGCCATTATTTTTGAGTGATTGTACTATCAAGCACAAGTTAAAAGAAACTGAGCAATTGCCTCTGATTGTTACTCACAGTCCTGTGAACAGCTCACTCATCTCGACCACCAAACAGGAGGCTGCTGCCTCATTGAGATGGTTGGCATTCTTGGTACTTTCTCTGACATGTTTGGTCTGTAACGAACAGGCTTTGAAAGCTTCTGTCAACGGCAGAAATGGCTAATAATGTGGAAAGAGTTTGTCTCAGGTCAAAAGAATTAACCTCTAGTTGTGTGCGTGGCTAAACTTGGATAAGAGTCAGACAAGGAGCATGATAGTCAGGTCTTTCAAGATTTATTTTGGTTCCCTCCCACTCTTAAAAACACACTTCAGTTAATTTTGCACGGCCTGCTTGGTATGTGTAAGATTTCCTCCTCTTCCCACCACACACCCTCATTGTTCCCCACATAAGGACACTCAGCATACTTTCAGATTAGCTGAAACTGAGGCTTTGGGATACTGTGGCTTCACTAGCAGGACACGTTTGCATTGTTCGCTTATTAATGTTACTCAGTGGTTTAACATTGTTTAAAGGGACCAGCCACTGACATGCCTTTGGGATATATCAGATACATTAATTTATGTCTAGGGCCACACTGTATTATGCATGGTTTATTACATATGCTGATTTTGATTCTGTTGCCATCTAGATTTTTTTGAGGGGGATGCATGGCAACAAAAAAGTTTTCAGAAGTTCATCCTGTGGAACAAGCAACTGGCAAATAAAAGAAATGAAGTGCTTTAGAACACTTTACCTCAAAGGACCTCACATCCAAACAACAGAGGAAGTTGTTTGTCAGTTCCCTCCAAAACTGACCAAAACTCTGTATGACTATTAAAAAAAAAGATGCGTCTGTAAAATGCATATATAAAGAGGTAGAGATTGGGGGGAAATAATTCACTTCGGTATCATGAAAAGATTTTTTTTACCAATATTTTGATTCCTGAACGAATATTATATATAAATAGCTGTCTTTTAGTCCATTAGCTCAATGCTAACATGTAATGGAGATTACCTTTAGCACGCTAGCAGAAATTAGCATCATGACTGCAAAAATATTATCTTACCAAACTCTCTATTTTAATTAACATGCTTAATATTAAAAGCCATGAGTGCTCATACTTGCAGGCATATATTTCATATGTTCTGCTGAAATTAGCTTTTTGAAATTATTTTCTTATGGCACTGGCTTGATGAACAGCTTAATGTAGCAGTTTACTTAAATGTGTATTTTATTTACCACTTTAATATGCAGTATAGCAGTGATGCTGCTGAAATGAAATGAAGACTGACATGTGATGTGCGTTGTCATTGGAAATGTGGCTCGTGATATACTGTTAAAAAGGAAAGCAGAAATTGCAATAAATTGTAATATCGAATTACAGTACATGCTGAATGGGCCCCACGTATTGTGATGGTGTCCAATTGGAGGTAAGCATATTGTTTCAGTTCTGATATTTGAAATAATTATTGTATTGGTGAGAAAAATGGCAGCATTGGTTGTTGAAAAATAAAATGACTTAAATTTAAACATAAGAAGGCCCTCTAGTGGCCATGTGCCTATGACTTTCACAAACAAAGGTGAATGTAGGATAACATTGCTCTAGAACCACAAAACCTCTTGGCCAGGAGGTGGATGGATTGGTCAACAACATGATGTGGAAAACCACTTTTCGCATTCCGTTTCCGATGTTGGTTTCTTTTAACCATGACAGGGTTCCTTCCCTATCATAACCGAAATGTTCATCTTTAAACCACGATCATGGTTCCCTAACCATTAACCAAGTACTTTTGGCAACCCAAACCATGATATGTCTCTAGCCTTAACCATTTTTTTTCTCAACCTAACCATACCCTAACCTCAAAGATGGCAGTTCAGGAAAAGGTCACAAACGTTTTAAAAAGGCCATTTGCAATGGTTTTCATCAGAAAATGCTAATGTGGGTTATTTGGAGAGCCATCAAAAACAGAGTATTTAACCATTTAGTTTGGAGGACTTGCCGGCTGCAGTTGAACCATTTGGTCTTTGTTTTGAATCATCTGTACATCTGCCATGCTGATGTATAATCTGAACATCCTTAAACAATTACAGCACTTGAGAGGACTGTGTATGCAGCTCAGTCAAACTGTATAGAGGTCTGAACTTTGAAGTACAGTATTCCAGCTCTTTATAGGCATATCTCTTATATTACCACATCCAGTTTTCTAAACATAGTTTTCTTTATCCTGAAGCCTATCTGCATCTTCAAAGGCCTAATCATAACCTTCTTCTGCTGTGTTTATTTCTGTCCGCTCAACCTTTAATTACGTAACGGAATATCAATCTCTTGCAGGTCTTTCATTTCTTAGCCTTTGACCACTTAAATTATTATCTGCATTTAGCCACCAATAAAATCTTACCACATTTTTTAAGAAGGATTATGGATGTAGATATAATTGAGAGACTGAGCTTTCTCCACCATCCCTCTGACAGAAAGTGGTTTTATCAGAGCATATTAATGTCTGTACCAAGTTTGGTCATACTGTCACCTCATTTGCTTCTTCAAA
Source organism: Chaetodon trifasciatus (assembly GCA_037975065.1). Classification (NCBI taxonomy): domain Eukaryota; kingdom Metazoa; phylum Chordata; class Actinopteri; order Chaetodontiformes; family Chaetodontidae; genus Chaetodon; species Chaetodon trifasciatus. Next base: position 17,330,889 of record JBBMOE010000004.1, read on the forward strand.
TAGTTTGTCTAAAAAGAAATAAGACTTAATTACATGGCATATCTGCAAATCTCCCTATATGAAGTTTGCAAATGTCGTTGTATGACCCAGTCCCTCAAGTGTTGCTGCTCAGTGAATCACCTCATGCATTGCTCTCACAGTCAACTTAATAATGCTCTGCAGGAATCTGCCTTTAACAAACACTTTCAATATTGACTCCACGAACAAAGAAATTGAATTTAGTGCAAACATTTTTCTTAAGCTCTGCCCAGCCTGTGCCCCAGCAATCATTTGTCCGTCTTAAGAACTGATTGTGCTATGTACACTTTCCCTTTCAAAGCCTTACACCTGTGGCTTTGTCTGCCTGGGAATGTGTCCACAAATATAAGACTCTGATAACGCTGCACCTGTTTAGTAAGTTATTTTAAGCAGGGTAAACAGTAATCACAGAACAACTCATCATTATGCTGTGAGCAGGGCTATTACAGCGGCCATGTGTGTGTTAGTTTCAGTTCATAGGCATATAATTCTTTATACAGCTGTGAAAGCTCTATTTGAAGTTGGACCAGGCAAGGTTTTGTTATATTAATGAGTGTAGTGGTGAAAAGCCGTCTCATGGCTTACAAAACAGACAAAAATTATACTGATCTTTTATAAAGAGGGGCAGAGAGCAAAGTTCAGACACTTTGGTCTCAATCAACCTTCCTCAGTGCATTTTTCTATGAAAATACACCTGTGTAATCATCTTAAATCATAGCTCAGCAGTCCCGTTCCCACTAACTGAGATGCAATAGATTCAGCCTGTTTCCTAAATTTACATCTGGTGTTGGATATCTTCAGTCCAACAGCAAAAGCTATATATTTCATTTTTGAGGAAAGTAAAAAACATCAGGGATTAGTCCATCCAGAGAAGGTAAGACTTAACAGTACAAGATCCTGTATTTTTCTTGTCCCTTTCACATCCTTTGAAGTGGTGATGTATGAGTGAGATGATGATGTCAAGTTATTAAGTTAAGAGTTAACCTAAAACCATCAACAGCAGCCCTTTCAGGTGTTGCATGCAGCTTTAATTTCTGTCCTTAATTAATTTATAGTGATGCTTTTTTGGAGGTATTTACTCTAACTATGCATCATCCATGTTTCTGCCATAACAAGCCAAAGGATTAGAGTAGCACATACCCAGTCTGACCCAGCACCATTAATTCTTGTCCAAGCCCGACCTAGCTCAATTAATTCCACACTAAGACAAACCCAGCCTGATTAATTTTGGTCAGGGCCTGACCCAGCCGCATTCATACAAACCCCAACCCAACCCAGTCCAATTAATTCCAAGATGAGCCTAACCCAGCCTGATTCATTCTGACCACAGCCTGGTGATGAACTCTCTAAAACCAGATCCAGAGCCCAAAGCCAAGATTTTAACATCAAAACCTTGGGCCACTGATAGCCACACTCTGACTTCGGTACACTGTTTTCATTCTCGCTGCTTTAGTTAAGTTAGCCCATCTATTATAAAGCATTAAGTAACAAGTGAACCCACTGTTTCTTTCATAACCAAGGATGGTAACCAAGCATTACTTTTGATTAAAAGTGCAGAGTTGGGGATAATCCTCTGTGGGTTCGTCACTACAAAGAACCCCTTTCACATATAAGTACTCATGTGATACACCATAGATACAAAAATATCAAATGTAGCAGCTTTATTGTCAAGTAGTACATTTTTTTTTATTTCAGGCCCAAAATCCAACCTGACTATGCAGAATTCATGCAGTAATGTGCTGCAGACATCTGAAAGGGATGGGTTTAAAGTCAAACTAGCTTGACGCACAGTCAAATGTCATATGAACTTCAGTAAAGAACAGAAGTGCTGACCAATGAACTTGAAAGCATCATTTGTATTATAAAGGCCCTATTCCAGTCCCAAAGCATATCATTTGCACATTTGGTGTTCAGCTGACATTTAGATCCTGTTACAGTGAATGAAAGGGTTTGGCTTCAATTTAATTTGATGGACATATGGGCCATTGCAGGGATCACGCCTGTGACCTTTTTAGTTACAAGGTGGTTGCTGTAACCATGAGGCCACCCTGCTGCCTTTAGCACGCTGGTGGTTCCTGGCTTGACTCTGTTATATTCTTAAATGTTAACAGACTTAATACAGTGGAACTCCATCATGTCACATGCAGTGAGTGGTAAGAAAAGCTGGCTCTCATTAGCTCCTGGACTGGAATCAATATTGTGTGTGTATGTACTGTATGTGAATGTGTGTGTGCATGCGTATGTGCGCATGTGTGTGCGCGTGTGCTCGTGGTCCATGTGAGATCAACGGGCAGGGACTTCCCCTCTGTTTGGAGCTAATCCCTGGCTGCGCTGCCCAGATTAATGTGCAGTGGGAGCAAGAGCTGACAATTAGAAAAGTGCTTGTTCACTTCAAACCCTCAAAGAGAGGCCTGCTGTGACAGACACACACCACAAATGTTAACATTTCAAAAATGGGGATCCTGGAGACGTAAAATGTTGAAATGTCTCCAAAGACGTTTTGTAATAATGCATGGCATACTTGCTTTGAACAGGAAGGTAATTGTTTTATGTCTGCAAATTACGTTTTGGTAGACTTGCAAAGATCAGACTAATCTCCAAACATTTTAGGAGGAAATTGTGCCCCACCCAGGGACTTTGAAGTCTGTTTTTTGTCAAAGGATTGACAGTTTAGGCTAAAACATGAAAAGTGGGAACAAGGCGTAAGTGGAGTTCATGGAGGGAGAATGTGTGTGCTGGAGCAAGTTGTCTAATTCATCTCAAGTGGATTCATCAACATTTTAAAGTCATACAGTGTTTTGTTAGATCCATGTGGTCATTTCACAGGGGCTGTAACCTTTGCACACACTGCTTCTGATTGCTTATACATTAAAACAAGTCATTTCCAATTAGGCCTAAAAATCTTGACATTTTTTGCACATAATGTAATAAGTTACTGGATTTTGTTTGATTTTGCAGCACATTTTGGCTTACTGTGTTAATGTACAAATACTGTAAGATTGTAAAGCAGAGCATACAGTACAGTTTGAACACTCCTTACTGATCGGTCATTGTAGAGATGTCTAACATTTAAAGCAGAAACGAGATGGAAAAAAGAACAAGCCTTTTAAACTATAATTATACTTGTAATTCATTACTTGAATAATTACTTGTGAGGTTCTAAAAATTCCGAGTACAAGTGAGCAAGTGTGTGTGGGATTCTTGTAAGTGAGAGTTTTTGATCATACACAGCTGTCAAGAAGACTTTATGGGGTGCAAACACTTTATTTAAATGTTCACACATTATAACATTAAAAGCAAATACTGGCCAAGCTCAAACCTCAGAGCTGTTATGTTCAAATCATATTAATCTCATTTAGCATTGTAAGACTTTAAACCTGTTGCACAAAATCTGTTCCATGGTATCCTTTAACATGTTACTACAAGTGTATTGAGGTATTTTTTTTTCCTTTTTTCTCCCAGTTTGGAAAGTCCAGCTCTCCTGAACCACAGTCATTGTTGCTGCTGATTCTCGCTTGACCTGGAGAAAGTGTAGATAGACATGTGTTCCCTGAAAACCATACACTATGAGTTTATTTTATTTTATTTTTGCTTCAGATATCAAATTTTTCCCATAAAGTCATTGCCTCACCTGTGATTCTGAATTAAAGCATGGTGTTTGGATTGTGGTAAACAGTATCAAGATGAAGCTTTCTAAGCATTTACTATGTGGCTTCCTGTATCAGAGGATGCAAGATGTTGAGGAAATGACTGTGAGATTCAGTCATTTTTACAGCTTTATGTGGTTGGTCATGGACTTTAGTAATGTGGCCTTTTCGACATCCTGCACCAGCAGCATTCAGACAGAAAGCCATGAAGTCCGGCAGAAGTAAACACACTGCATTTACATGATAAAGCCTTATACCTCTACCAATCCTTGCTTATTTCTTTTTCACTTGTTTCACAGTCAGTGTGTCACAGGGAAGCTAAACCATAGAGCCATGAAAGGCTCAGTCGTTCACAAGCAAGGATGGAGCTAGGTTCACCACTTTGTGAACACATGATTGTATAAAAGATGTTACTACATGGACTCAGGAACACTTTGTAAAGCCGTTGTTGGTGAACACAGTTCGTTTGCGTTCTGTTTTTATTTATGTTTTACACAGTGGTTGTACTTTTACTCGGTGCATACAGAACAGGGAGGCCGTCCTTTTCCAGCTGAACCTCGACACCACAGTTGTGTCCGCTCAGACATGCAGTCAGTAAAAAACGTGGGAAATAAAGACACTAACCCTCTTTCTCTCACTTCATCTGACAAAACTCAACCAAACTTTGTCCAAGACAAAGAAGGAAGAAAAATAATAATGTCTCAGGGGCTTTCTGGTGAGTGTGTTTTCACAGAGGTAATTCAGAGGACAACTCCCTCTCAACATCCTTGTTTTTTTTTCTCCACCGCCCTCTGATTTCCACACCTGAACTGAAGTGAAGGTTTACACCTGCATTGGCTTCCAAGCACATCAAAGTACAGATATTGAATATTTCTCATATAAACCCCTGTTTGACAACCTTTTTTCACACCCCCTCATAATGACGTAAAAAGCTGCAAACTGTAACCTCCTGTACTGACAGGATCAGACAAACTGGCAAACTTGGCAGGGCATCTGCGTGGTTTCAGTGCAACAGATCAAAGAAACATGCATGTTTGTTTTACATTAGTGAGGTCTTTGCTTTTAATTTGTGAAGCTGGAGTGGATTTGAGTTACAGAAGAGTTGCAGGACCGGGAAAGGGATATTGGACAGGTGTAACATCTGTGCCGTTCTCGGAAATGTAATTATGGTGTATTTGAAACTGTCAGTGATTGGATCACTAATGCAATTAAATCCTTAACCCATTACACACTGCATGTGGTGAAATGCTGTTTGACTGGGTTAACAGAGTTTTTACTTTCTCAAACTTTTACATAAATTTTAACTCACAGTTTAAATCTTTCTGCTGGTCTGGTATGATTGTGAAAAATCTTGTTTGAAATAAATTTGTTGGAGGAGTTCTCAATTTTCCACTTTCCTCTCAGAAACACATCTGTTGTATCATGACAGTTACAAACAATTGATTTAAAATCTTGTGAGCTCGTGTTGGCACAGTACTTGTTCTGTGAGCCATAGATCCTCAGAGTCCAGTCATCCCTATGGAAGGCGCTGGTTACTCTTTAAATCCCAGTGAGTATCGCAGTGAGAGATTGTTATTTGTTTACTGCTGCTGGATCATCGTCATGTGGTCGCTGTAGCCAACGTCTGTGCCTAAAGTTGCAACTTTGTGAGCTCGTGGGCACTGCTGTATCTGTTGAGCTACAGATGCAGCTGACCAACGTAACATGTCTTTGCCTCCACTCAAAAATCTGTTAAAACATCCGCCTCAAATAACAGGAAGGGAGTGCACTCAAAAATAAAGTTGTTTGTGGCAGCCTTGTTCGTGCCCACTAAGGGTACTGTGTAATTTTTGCATAGCTGCACTGTGGGTAACTCCGTACGATAATTTGAACCACATTATAATGATTTGTCTCCAAGGTGACAGTGACAAGTTTTCAGACCCACCAGGATGAATTTGTTTCTGTTTCCAGTTGAACGACTCGCAGGATGTTTGTGATGTACAGTTTAACGTCAGACGTTGCATGTCATCTCTGTGTTAAATCAGTTGTACAGACACAGCCGCTGAAGCGCCATACCAAATGTATACTTAAGCTGTGACCTAATTACTGTAATTCAAACCTTTGAGTATATAGTGTTCCCACTGAAAAAGGGAGAAATTCAGTTTTCTCAGGTCCATATGCATACTAAAAGAAAATGGAAAGCTAATCACAGCTGCACAGATTTCAATAAACAATTAACACAGCTCCAGGAACTCCTTCAGTCATAATAGCAATAAGTATTTTAAAAAGTATTGTATTTTTGGAAAAACATTTTGTTTTAAGTTTAAATTCCAAAATCATAGCTTCATACAGTCTTATGTCATAAGATTTTATGACAAAATGGTATATTTACATTGATTCTTATATACTATATATAAACCAGTAAAATATGAAAATTAGTAGTAATACTGTACCTATTATTAATACTGAATTGGGACCTGGCTCATGATTGAACCTCTTCTGCACTTCAATCTAATCCTCAACAAGATTGTTTTGTATATGTCGAGTTTGCTTCTCTACATGTGTTTTGGGGGAAAAGTTACATTCAAGGGCAAACAAATTGCCAATCTAGGAAGTGTGCCGTCCTTATACAGCACAGAGGTCATAGGAAGGAGGTTAAGTCTATGTGTAGGATGCTAGTTTAAGGTTCAGGAAGGCTCATGTTTTTGGTAAGATGTTTTAAGAGCTTCTTAACCAATGCAAGATACAGTAGATGCAGGACAAATGGATTAAAGACTAGTACAATAGATAAAATCATACTCCAGTGTGAAGCGTGATCCTCGGGTCAACCAAGGATTCAATTCAAAATCATTTAACTGCTCTTTTGATATTCCATTGCACTTAGATATTAAAAAGCTAGACCTGTGTTGCAAATTATTTTTCCAGAGAACCCAGTAAAGTGATGATTGACAGTCTTAACTTTATTGTGTTCATTTTGTAGCCTATCACTTTCAATGAAAACAATCTTGTTCTTCCACAGTGTTGAATCAGTTGTCACAGATGATATGGTGTCTACCACAGATGGTAACCTTGTTTGCCTGCCCTCTTTTCACACAGATGTATGAGAAATAAAATCCTTAACACAGCTACGGTTACCTCAAGGCCTCGCTTTTGTTCCCCCAAGAAAACACAGTAGCTTAGATTCTGAGCAGCTCCCCACTGAAAAACAAAGACAAGAAAACCTCAAGACTTTTATGTCTGGCATTCACGAACAAATTCTCAGGCACTCAGATCTTAATAAATGCTTGCTTTACAAAGCACACAAGCTGTTGCCAGTTTCACACACCTGCACAAGCAGATCTCTGTGTGTAAGCACTTTGGTGTTTAGTTATGTGTTCATCTTTTGTACCTTGAAAGACGCATACTGCTCGCTTCAGTCAAGAAAATACATGATATTCTCACAGCTCCGCTTGTCCCATCATACTCCTGGACAAGGAAAGACAAGGTCATTTAAAAAAAATAGCTATAGATGTTTTTTGAGAGTTAACTGTATACCAAGGGTTCATAGCATTTAGCATTTCTGCTATATAAGGCTTAATGGATATACACTGTTTATTCAGTTGGATTCTTGGTTTTCTTTGTCTCTAGCTCTAGACTTATCCTGTTTGCCAACAGTGATTAGGGTGGAGTTACAGTAGAGGTACCAATGTTGGCGCAGGACTTTGTCACCATTGTTGTTGTGTAAAGTTCACCTTTCTCTGGATATGTTTGAGAAGATTTTGTACTTTGTTCTTCAGATGTCATTTCCACCTTCTTTGAAGATTTTTCTGCCAATGACAACGACTAATGCTAGGCATTAATTTGGACTTCTCTGGTGTCTTAAAGAGGCCATTAGTCGTTACTCGTTTATGTTTGAGGTGATAATGTGGGATTGTCCCACATAAGGGAGGGATTTCAAACTGACTGGAAGAGGAGGAAGATCGCACAGCAACAAGGTCACAATGCCAAGATGATTCATAGAATAAAAAAAAAAGGTTTATTTTTAATGTCAGTTAATATTGGCAATAATGAAGTTAAACTAGCCTTAGGTGTATAAATAGAAACAATAATAGGACATTTAAGTGCATTTTTTCTGCACAGTTACACCTTCTACAAACAGTTTATATGGGAACTTCTGTTCATGCAGTGTTGACAGTCAGAAACTCTGCCTAGTCACACACATGGGCTATAAGATCCAGTAAACTGTGGTGCTGCAGTTCAAGATGATATAAAGTCGGCCTGCACTAATGTTATTCTTCATGTCTTATTGTAGGTTTGGGCCTTCCATCTGGACTGTAAAGACATCAAATCCACAATACCATATAGTCATTGCATAAGCAAATTGTAGTCCCACATATTTTCAGTAAGTAATTCTTTAAGTAAGCAGAGGTTTTGCTCAGTATTTAGACATCCAGATTTACCCTGAGGTGGCAAGTCGCGGTCTGGAGTTTTTTTTTTTCCAATATGCTGGTAGATTCTGCACTATAATGGACTAATGTTTCATCGAGGCAGTACAAAGGCATAGCACATCTATCTGACACATGCTATTTTGAGTGCTAGGAAACCTCAGAAGAGTTTCTATATCTTCATCTTTGAATATCATTTTTAACACACAAGTAAATCTTAGTGACATTTCCAAAGAGCCCATACATGTGGACAGCTGCTGCAATGGGCCAGCCCTCAGACTTTCACATTGATATAAAAGACCTGGTCCCTGAACAGGACAGGAAATGCAACAGAAAGGATTAAAGTGCCCACAAAGTTAATGACACCACAATCCCGGTTTTTCATCTTTTTTAGACAAGCTTTCGCAAACTCACCAGTGGACAAGCAACTCTGTTGCACTGCTTTCACATATATTTTAGGCTAAACTTGTGTTCTTCTTCCCACTGGTAATTTAAAAGCCAGTGGAATGTGGAAAATGATTGTAGGAGTGGAGGGGAGGGAAAAGATATGCCTTGCTTGGTCACTTTGGTGTCTAAAATCCGTAGCTGAGATGGCGTTTGACTGATTTGTGTTTTGACCACATGTGCCAGACCCGCCTGCTATTCTGAACCCGTAATTCCTCACTGAATTCAGGCATGCGACTAATTTACTGCAGGGGCAGGATTTTTTTTTCTTCCAGGGAGCAGAAACTTTACCTCTTTTCTGTTACAGGGCTCTGCACCAAGCACTGTAAGTGATGCCACCTGTCAGGCTGACAGCTTATTCTCCATATGGGGAAGGCCTTTATCAGCTGCAGTTGTGAAGACTAGGAAAATGTCTGCCACCTGCTAAGGATTTCAAAGCTTTAACTCCCTTCTTTAACAGGTTACATACTTAAGAGTAATTCTATTATTTACTGAGCAGTGAGTCTTGGACATTGTAAGTTAGCTGTCATGGTAGTAAAAGCAGGCAGAAAAACAAAGAAAAAAAAAGTCTACAATAAGGGCCTTCTTAAAAGATTTGACTCATTCCCGGAGTGCTGAACTGCACAGCAGATGGTCCACCAATGCAAATCTTGCAAAAGCACCCTGCCAGTTCTGTCGTCATCAGTCTGCATGTATTGCCTTTTTCCTGCTTCTTTTCTGTCTTCTAGCTGTGAGTTTTGGGTAATGCTTTACTGTAGTTGACTGTAAAAGTAGAATTACAAATTATGCACAGAACTGTTGGACTTATTTTCAAACTCCTTGTGACAAAAATCAACATTAAAATTGGTTTTGCAAAGACTGAGTTCCTGTTAAGCTACTTGAAGTGTTGGGTTTAGGAAACTAGTCCAGGCCATGTTTTCATGTTAACATCACTGCTTTATGCGGCAGCAGGAAGTTGCTTTGGCACCTACTACACAAGGAGCATAGTGTGACTATGTTACTCTTTCCCAGTGAGCTCTAGAGTATAATAGGCACATCCAACATCTCTTCCAAAGACAACCAGAACTTCCAGATCAGAAACTACAGTGTTTTAATGCAGCCATGTCTACCCTGCAGTATGTTGGCCTATTGCTGCAATGCATCGTTTGTGAGGACAATGAAAATTCCCCCAAAAAAAACACAATTCACACTCCAGCCGACATGAGCCGATGCAGTCGGAGAAAAACAGCAAAGCTGCATCGTGGGCCAAACTAAGGAGGTTTTAATAGAATTTCTAAAACACCAATTGCGAAAAGCAGGATAGCATTTTCTGATTCCAAGTGCCCTGTAATTTGAAGTGTGTGGGTTCAAGCCACTTATTTTGTGGTGATGGCTTTACTGGTGAGTTCTCCAAAAAGACAGAGGCCAACGTAGCCGAGGGTTGAGCTAGCTTTCTTGCCTTCCTTACTGATTGACCGAGCCGCTTCCCCTTTGGTATCTAGCCACAGTTGTTCTGCCCTCATGGCTAACCTCACTGGGCGTAGCTGTCCACCATTGGGTGTTTAGAAAGCCCAATAGGAGGACACCTGCTTCTGGATTTATTTATTCTGTCTCTTGCACAAACACCCATGCAGTCTGTTTATGGATGCAGATGGAGAGCAGTTGGGGTAAACAGATGCACAAATCTGCCTTTTTGCTAAACTGACATCTAAACAAGAACTAAACATCCCCAGTATCCTTAACTGTGCATCACCCAAAAATTTACATATATACTGTATGTTGCATTATTACCTAATCTGGGCTTTATGCCACATATCCTCCAAGCACTGGCATTTTGTCCTTTACATGTTTCTTCCCTGAATTTCTCAAATTGGGAAATACATGCACACACACACACACACACACACACACACACACACACACACACACACACACACACACACACACACACACACATACTCATACTCAACTGTCACAACCCTGGTCTCAAGGAATTAGGGAAATAATATAAATTTGACATTAAATGAACTTACTGTTATAGTAGATCAACAACCTTAAATAGAATGAACAGGTGAGCTACAAAGGAAAAGTAACAGAAGAAGAAACTCTTCTATGCAATAATGCATTGCAAGAGAGAAAAAGGCTTTTTTGCACCATTTTGTGTGGCCTGGCCAGCCTTTGTGCAGGCCTTTAAGAGAATACAGATATAACATTAAACCACAGTGGAGGGCAAGAAGTCCTTTTGAACAGTTAACTTGTGCATTTTTGTATCCGGTGCCAAGACATCTGTCTGGTGACACACCCTGTAATTATAAACGAAAGGAAAAGAAATGTCTTTTGATTATTTCCATCCTTATTGCATGCACACACAATGAGGCCTGTTATGACAACTACAACCAAAAGCTTTAGAAATGGTTTTCTTTGACGTGATGTTGAGGTGTCTCAGTAACATGATGGCACAGGGACAGAAATGACAAGCTTTAACACACTGTGTTTGCATTGTAAACAAGTCATAGTGACCACTGAATCTGTGGGGCAAAGCTGAAACGTGTTCATCTCTCTCCAGGATGGAAACAATCAAAGTCCGTGCTCTTTATTTATTTTTGCAGATATAGACTTGTTTTAAAATTAAACTTGGGATTTAGGCTTTTTAGTGGATGGAAAAGCAGCACATTTGCCAGGAGAGAGTGTGGGGAAGCCTGGGAAGGGTGGCTGCAGTCTATCAGCAGCCCATGTGGAGGGTTGTGATGAAAGGGTGCGTTAAAGGGTGCTCAAACAGATTATGGTGACTCACAGCACTGTACAAACAACTTACAACCCTGCTCTTGTATGTAAAAGGCACACTCCAACACTTTTTACAATGAGTGAGTGCTTACAGTAGGTGTGTTTGTGTGTGCTGTGTGTAGCCCAATACTTATTGTCTCTGATATGAACTAAATTCAGCTGCTGTTTCCCAGAATTCCTGCATTGTGAGCCTTTTAAACATTTTGTACATTGATCAGCAGTGTTCAACTTTTATGAAGTGCTGGTTGTAATTAAAGACTGATATAATGACCTTGAAAATCCAGTATCACTCAGGCTGTAATACAGAACTATATTGTTTTTGTTTTTTGTTTTTTTTAACATCACACTACTACACATACAAAGGTGTAAGTGGTGAATATTTTTAAAATCCTCTAGGAAAGCTATATAATTATGTGTCATAATACAAATAGATTGCATATTGTGATGTTATACATTTCAATTTCAAAACTGTTTATAGATGAAATAACCGGGTGAGAATGTAAGTTTTTGGCAAATCTGAAGGAATGAAATACCTGACAAATCAAGGTACTATATCAACTTGATGCAACAATTTAAAGCGATTATCAGACAGACCATGAGAATAGTCATATATTCAGTCCCACCATATTTAAAAGAATAGTTCAATATTTTGGGAAACAATCTTATTGATTCTCTTTCTGGAGTGATCTGAGGAGATCGATACCACTCTCTAGAGAGAGAAGATGGTTAACTTAGCCTAAAGACCGAAAGCATGAGGACACAACAACTTGTCAAAAAATACACCTGCCAACACCTCGAAAGGTCACTAATTATCACAGGTCTGTACAAAAGCAGAAATTCTAAAATGTCAGTTTATAGGTAATGTTGAACTGCTCCACAGACTTCCCATTCAAGATGAAATGCTGCAGATACTGTGGTGCATTAGTCCATATTCCAGCCTGACATTACCCTCAGAGGCCCATTTTTCAACGTGAACTTCTGTTTTTCCATCTGAGCTGTGTGTTTGTGATTTCCACTCTTCTTGGTGACTTGATGGTGCAATCATTACTCTGTACTGTCTCATTGCGGTAGATTGTGGATAACTTGTTCTTAAACCCTGGAGTCTAGACGTGCATTACTTACATTACTCATCATTTTATTGGTGTATTAACCTCAACACTGATCAACGATTTGTTGTGATTTAAGTGAAAGAGCAGTAGCAGTAAAATATGCATTCTTGGAACAATGGGAAAACAAGGGGCTGAATTATGATTGTTAAGAACATGATAAGTTGTCAGTGTTACATTCACATTGAAGTGAGAGCAGTGAGTGCCAGCTATAACGTGCTGCTGCTATGACCCGGTTCGCTGCATACAAACTCTTCAGTAAGTCAGCTCTGGGTCTGGATCATATATCCCACAGGATGTGTAATTCGGGTAGATCCCCACGGATGCAACACACCTCAGCACATATGGTTTCTACCGTTGCATCTATTACACAAGCAGGCTGTGTGAAGTCACTTCCAACTCAAATAAGTAATGATCCTCGTCCTACTCCTGAACCCCTCCCCAGACTCTCTTGACAACACACACACATCAACACACACGGAGCATGTGTCAAAGCTGAACATGTTGTTAAAGGAAAAACTGAGATTATTAGGAAATCTGACATTAAAAACAGACCTTAAGTATAACCTACAGAAATATTTGTAGTCTGAGGAAAAAAAATAAATCAATATTTTAGATATTCTTATGGAAAGGAACTCTCTATAGATAAATAGATAGATTCTATAGAGATTGTATTTATGTACACAAGAAATGGAGTGATTAAACATAGTCCTGTTTCACTCCTAAAGATGATCCACCCTGATTCATTTGCAGTCAGTGGATGCATTTTTCTTTATTGATGACTTGATATATAATTATGCACTGCTATCTGTTGTACTTGACAGGTTTTGAATTATTGTGTTGTTTTGTCTTCATGCCTGTCATTAGTCCTGTTCAGTCTTATGGATGTCAGATGTTAAATGTCATCTGTTTTGTTTTGTTTTTTTTTCTCTTATTGAAGAATCATCATGTTGATCCCAGGAGGAGCACTGTAACAACAACAGCAGTTGTTACAGTAGCCAATGGGGATCTGAATGAACGAACACAAACACGCACATACACGCACACCGCACTTCTCAAGGGATATCCAGAAAGGGGACAAGGGTAAAGCCGGCCAGAAAAAGGGCTCCCACCTAGAAACATTCCTGTAGTACAGGCCATGTTTTCCTTACCCCAACAAATTTACACAGTTGTTAGTGATGGCCCGGGATTCCTCCTGAAGCGCAGCCCACCAATAATAAACAGTATGGCAGCTGACACCGCAAGACACCTGCACAGCTCCCTGACACTGCAGGATTGTTCCCAGGGACTGGGGGGGTTGGTGCGTGTGTGTGTGTTTGTGTGTGTGTCAGGGAGGGGGTAGTTAAACTAAACTAAAAGCAGTCAGTGTTGTGCACAGGTTAGTCTCACTGACCTGGTGACAAACCTAACAACACACTTATAAGTGAGTCAAACCAGTTTTGTATAATTGAATTTATTTTGTAATCAGCTCAAGACAGAAGGCCTTTTCACTTCACTCTCTTCCTCTGTAATTTATGATGGAGGGACTTATTCATTGATTTTATATGTGAGGGGCCATGTGCAGTGTGTGTTTTTGTGTAATATATGTAGCCCCTTTGCAGGTAACAATAGTTAAAAAACTTGTCAGAGATTTACACCATATTAACAAGAAGCGGATGTTCAATTTCAAAGGATAATGTTAGCTCACTACAGCCACGCAATTTGCCAACTTTGAAAGTTTTGTACAGTCATGCTCTGGTGTGTCATACACACCACACAAACAAACACTGGCAGTGACACACACATTCAGACATACACTGCCACAGGATGTCAGGTGGTCCAGCCATTGTGTCCCCACCTGTAGGACATTGTCAAAGCACAAAGGAGGGGCACAGTACGTGTCAGCCTGCTGTCAGCTTCTGTTTGACTTGAATTTGTAAATCCCTCTCTCTCAGCCGTGGGGCTTTGAAAGATTAGCCAAAGGTCTGTGGAGTAATTCACATCTGTGTGGGTTTTACTTATTGTCAAGAGGCACGGGATCCCTCCACAGTTTTCACAGACCACAATAATTACAATTGTCAACACTGTTCAAGTTTCACAGTTTGTTTCGGAGCACATAAACATGTTCATAGTGGATTTTCTGAGGGTGGGGTACCCGCGAGGATTTGAGATGCTTTGTTGTGTTTATTAGCTGCACAGATCATGGATTTAAAGGAAACTCCTGGTCTACTGTTCTTTACGGTTTACGTAACCTTCATCTTAAGGTCACTGGTGTTTTCCTTCCATCCAGCTGAAATTTCAACTCTGAGCACGTTCAAAAAAAGAGATTTTCAAAGAGGAGCAAACTGAATATTGAGTATCACAAAGAGCCAGAATGTCTACCTGGGACCTGTGCAGCACTCAGCTTCTCAGGCACTAACCAGACTGCTGTTTGCCATAAAGCGAGGAGGCCTCTTACTCGCTGCCCTGTGAGGTCACAGCACCTGTTCTTGGTAATTGCTGGCAGGTGACGTAAGGCCTCCACTTGTTTTCCATAGTGTAAGGTGGAGGTCCCCCAGCTCCCTCCAACACTGAGGCTGGAAAGCCACATTGATTGTTTGCAGCAAATAAGCGAGTCTGACTCCATTGTTCTCTCCCCCAGTTCCCTGAGAGTGAGGTGAACTTTGGCTTACCTGTTGGAGGCAAATTAGTAAAATAAAAGGTGATCGTGTACTTTTGGACAAGTCTTTTAAAATAAGTTTTGCCCTGATTTAATGCTGTTCTGCAGTTCAGAAAATGCTTCCAAAACCTGAAAAAGAAAATGGAGCAAAATGTCAATGGCATGGCTAATGTAAAATTCCAGCTTAATACAACTTTGGTGTAACTTTTGTAGGTTTGGTGGTCTATAGTAACATTGTAATAAGGTTGGGCAACAATGTGACGTCAGAGATTTACCATTTATGCTGTGGTAGATATGCTCAGGACTGCTTTATGTCAACAGTGAATTTTAATTATTTGTTTATTTGTCAGATATTTCATTTTCTGGATTTGCCAAAAAAAAAAGACTGTCCTGTCTCTTACAGTAGACATTTTGCAGTTGAATTTCCAAACAATTTACTGATCAGAGTCAAAATTTTTGTTGACTTACATAAAACAAAAAAACTACACAATGAGCCTTAAGCACTTTATCCAGAAGTAAGAGCTGATTTTTTTCTTTTTAAACTCTTCTCTCTTCTGTTTTTGTGATTCACAGCTGCTACATATTGCCGCAAGTATAATCTAATTTCCAGCACGTGTGTACAGAGATAATCAGATTAGCAGTGCCAAACCTTGATGTTTAGATGCTGCATTTTGTGTCGAGAAGCATAACAAGGAGCCTGCTCTATGTAAAGCCACTGTTTTATCTGTATATAATTGGCTCACATTTTGAGATGATGCAATTCTAAAATCTGAAAACAGCCAAGGACCAAAGACTGTATCAATGTGAGATGTATGTTTCACTGTTACATTGTGAAACAGGTACTGGTTTATTTAGCAAACCGACCTCAGTGATTGACGTATCCTCCACAGATGAATTTAACTGATATTTTTATCACCTCTACCCAAATATTACTTGCCTCCTTTCCTTTGCTGGGTTCACCTGATGATGTATTTTCAAGGCTGGCTGCAGGAGGACAGAAGCCAGTAGATAGGGTATCTGGCCCAGGCCTCAAGCCAGCTGTGAACCTGATAGCATCTGTTTTAAACGTTTCAGAGGCAGAGAGAAAGGAGCCCTCTTTTCTTCTGAGCTCTGGAGTGCTAGTTATCTCACGCCTTTTTAGTAAAGGGATCCACAGATGGCCCGTGTCCTGACAGTTATACAAATGTGATATCACTGGCTGAGGTATTCAGCTTGGATCCACTTACTGTGTTACTGTAGGCCGGCAAGTGGGACTCATTCATGCTCAGAGTAAACAAGACACAAAAAGAGTCCTCCTTTTCTCAAGATGAGGCAGGAAAGAAAGAAAGAAAGAAAGAAAGAAAGAAAGAAAGAAAGAAAGAAAGAAAGAAAGAAAGAAAGAAAGAAAGAAAGAAAGAAAGAAAGAAGAGCTTTTTATCTTTGGCAGACAAAACAACCTCTTCACACCTGAGTGTGTCCTCTGTTTGGAGTTCTTCCCATCCATTGTCATCATGTGTTATCTGAACCATCAAATCAACATGAAAAGATTTCATGTTCCGCTGTCACCTGAGGGGATTTGGACAACTTGCTTTTCATTTCCTTCGTCTGAATCCGGTGACAAAACCATTTGTCATCTTTTTTTCTTTTGTTTTTTTCCGGGTTATGTCTGGTTTGAGCTCACTTCAAAGACTTGGAAACTGCCTTTAGATGTATGTGTATTAATTTGCTTTGTGATGGTTTGTGTTGGAGAACCCGAGCCTTTTTTGTTCTTACTCATTGAGTTCTAATCAGAAATCAGTGTTTGGGTTATAGATTGGCTATCTATGTCACCCTCACCTTCAGTAGGCCTTTTTCTTTTTTTATTTTACTACATTCTTTTCTTCAACAGCAATGGTAGAATGAGAGAATTGACAGGAAATGAGGGAGAGAGAGAGATGTAACAAAGGTCTGTGGCCTGTTTCAGATGGGGTGCTGCAATTCATGGCTGAAATCTTCAACCCCAAAGCTGATGTTTGTCTGTTGTGTTCATATTCTGAGCTTTTTTTGCCAGTGAAATTAAATTGAATAATAACATTTTTGCAGCATTCAGCAAGAGTAGATTATCCTGGCTCTTGGGTCCGAGTGTCAATCGTCTCATATCTTGCTCTCAGGTCCGTTCATATGGTACATCATAGTCATTTCAGCATAAAAAAAAAAACTTTTTAAGTGTTTAAGTGTTGCCTCTGTTTGGGTCTCTTCAGGTTGACTACATCGTAGATTGGGTCTAACTATCCTGGGTTTTACTTTAGACCAGGCTTACTGTCTGCTGCCCCCTTTTGGAGTTGATTTCTTTAAAAAACAATAAAAAAAAAAAAAAAAAACATTAATCTCCCATTTGAGATCAGGTCCTGATCTCAACAACAAAGCAGTAGTGTTCCATTTTCAGTGTTTTTCATGTCATTGTTAAAACTTTCCGACTCACCGCTGTCAGCTCAGAAGGCTTCTCTCTCTCACCGAACTAAGACGAGCTTAATTGCCAAGTTAAAAGCTTAAAAATAAGATGCAACTTAACTCTATTCTAAATCCTTTGAATATAGAAGGTTGTTAGTTTTTCTCACATTTTTTGAGGGCCCTCTGTGGTCTTCACCTGACTTTTCACCCTTAACTATTCACACAACTTACAGCATTAAGTTTAAGCTCAGTCAACTTTTCATGTCATTTCAAGCTACATTCTTGCCTGGACTGTAGGTGTGTTGGAACGGAACTGAGACTCTCGTTACTGTAAGTCGAAGGATTCAGCCCAAGTCCCACGCATTTATCTGAGCAGGATATTCTGTAGACGGCCCGGCTCGGTGAGCTCGGGCCATCACAAGACAACATTAGTTGGAGTTTCTGATTTGGACCTGATTCAAAGTATAACATGAGCCTTTGTCTTTCAAAGTGGGAGGATTTGTAACAGATCCCCTGTATCAGTCCACTTTTAACAAGTGACATTGGCCTTTGTGGCTTTTACTCAGGAGAGGTTTGATGGCCATGATTATTTACACAGAGGGTTTACTTCTTTTTCTCTCTTTTTTACAGTCGGTCATTTTCATAAGGGATCATAATACTCTTGGACAGGAAGTATCTGGCTATATAGACTACGCCCACAGACTCAAGATGCAAGATTTTGAACCATATTTCAGCGGAAAGAAGAGGCTCATGCCAGGACGCTCGGATTTATGGTAAGTCTCCTTCCATTGTAGCATGTCCACGTTGGTTGGCGAGGCCTTGACTCGAGTGGGATTTGACAAGGTTTGAAGGGTAAGGAAATCTTATTATCCAGGATTAAAGACTCAGGTTGACGTGAGAGACCAATATAGGCTTGGAAGGAGCTGTGCAAAGGGCCAGTATAGTTAGTATGTACAGCACCAGCCCTTGTGGCCTCACCATAGATGTGGAATAAGCATACACTTCAAAAGAAAAGCTGAGTAGAGCTGCCAAAGTGCTGAACCTGTCTGAACAAGTCAGACATGATTAGAATCAGGATTAAAGTGGGTTTAAACCATGAGATTGTGATCTTCTTTCAGTGTGCAGTAAATTTGTCATCACAGATAAATGTAATAGATTTTATGACCATGGGAGGCCTCAAAATTACAGAGATTACCGAAAATACACTGAGAGATAAATAGATCATTGATCATTGATTGTATTTCATATCCTTTTGAATTTAATATCTTTGACTTTTTCATTGTTGGTTGAACAAAAGAAGCATTTTTAAAGCACCCGGGGCTCTAAGCAATTCAGATTCGAGCATAATGAAAATAATTGTTAGTTGTAGCACTAGTCAGGTGTCTCCCTGTGCCTCTATGCAGAGTTCGTGTGACAGTTGTTGGGTGGTTTGCTTGAAAGACCGCAGTGTTAACCAGTTCTGATGTAGCCATTCATACCTAATGTTGAGGGAAATATGCCAAGGGAAATATGTGAGTGTTTAGTTTCAAAATGCTCCATATGTTCAGCTGCTAGTTTCTAACTTTGGCTTCCATTTGGTGCTGGGCAGGTAGTGTACAGTGCTGCAAACAAGGTTGATAAGGGATGATTGTGCACCAGAACAATAAAGCTGTGGGCAGTAAAACAAACAAAAAAATAGCTGAAAGAGCCCCAACATTTACAATCTCAAAATCCTTCTAGCTGCTAAAAAGAAAGTGATACTACTGGTTTGAAAACCAAAGTTTTCAGGTTCTTTAGATCTTGTACATTTAGCAGAGATCACGTACTATACATGTTGAACAACTGCATTCATTAGTGCCAGTTACACAGTTCCAGGCCAAGCCAAAAGTGAACTGCTGACCTCACAGGTGGAAGCCAAAGTCTAGTTGGTATCCCTGAGTGGGGCAGGTAACATCTTTATAATTTGTTGTCTATCAGGAGAGCTGTGTAAATAGAGAGCTGTCAGCAAATTACCGGAGCCAAAACCATTCCCACATTCCACATGCTCGTGCATAGTAACATATAACCAACATTTCAGATACGTGTGAGAAATTTCTTGAGGACAAACTCAACTGGACAAGAGGGGAATGAGAGCGTATTACATGGTTATTCTCAGAGTTCAGCCAAATGACATGCACCCACTATAACCTCACTGACACTGGGCAGAACATGGTCTCTAATGTCCTAATGTGGACAGATTCTAAAGGTGATTTTTGCTTTTGACAATGAACTGGATCTTATTTTCTCAGTTTCGACGACCATTCCTGTTGCTTTCACTATCCAGCTCCAATCAGGGCCAAATCAGGAGTCACACTTCACTACAGAGGCCATTCGGGTGAACATTACGATCACAGAGGTTGTAAACAAATCCCCAGTTTGACCATATTGTCAAAGTATTTGGACATGAAAGTGATACAGAGCATACCTGATGTGACCATTATCATTTTTCATGGCATTGTAAAACTACTTGTCAGTGCAACTACAGTAAGAGCAGATAGGTCAAGAAGTACAGTAGCTCACAAGAAGCTCTGAAAACCATATGGATATTTCAGAGCAGAGTCTGACTTTCACCGCTAAATAAGACTGAGGTTGCAAAACCAATAAAAACTACATTTTCCTTGATATGACAAAAAAAAAAAACGTCCAGGTTTTCAGAGCATTAAAATTGTTTTTATGAGCAAATTTGCCCTAAACTTAGCTATAGCTTGTTAGCTGCATAAATGCCTACCAACCAGTGTGTCTGGAGTGCGTTTATAATCAGTTCAGACTCTGACTGATCCGAGAACTCGCCAAAAATTCCAGGTCTTTGTTATTTCCCTTCAGCCTCTCTGCCTTTTCCTCTTAACTCTGTACGTTCATTAATTGGGTTCATAAAGCCATGACATTTGCACAAATGTTTTTGCTCAAGTTGAAAGATTTTCAATGCATGTGAATGCATATTCGCCTTAATTCACGCCATCCCAGACGAATTCCTGACTGTTCACATCTGCTCACGGCTTCGCTTTGACTTATACAATCATAGAGCATGGAAAGTTTGCTTTGCGTTCTGTCTGAAGAATGTCACTAATTATACTCAAAATCTGAAGTATCACAGTATTAAAGGCCCAGCCAAGCATACCTCCATTATTAGTGTTCTTACATAATGACACACATGCAGTGTCCTGTCATTCAACAGTATTGGCATTGACACAAGATGTGTGTTGCATAGCTGCCTTAAAAACATTTCACTAATTATCACAAACCTTTTGAGAATGTCATTGTTTTTAAGTTCATAAGCACAATATGCGAGTCAGTCATCAAGCATCACAGAGATCCTCAGCTTTGTGAGCAAAGTATCCATGTTAATATTAAAAGCGTGATATATTTTGGTTTGTGGAAAAGTGCCTTTGCAACAGCAGCCAAAGTACAACAAGATTGACAGTCTGTGTTTTATTCTTGGCAGTGGTTTTCCCTTTCTTTGAAACCGAAGTGTCAGACATGCGAAGCTTTGTTGTTTTATTTATCCATTTCTCACCATGTGTTCTGACACACAACCCCGCTCGTGGCCTTGAACTGGGCCTTCTCTCTGGCGAGTGGAAGCCCTAACAAGCTGTAGGTGTGAGTCATTGGGCGAGCATGCCTGGAGGTACAGCCTACTCCCTAATGATGCTTTTATGAGGCTTCCCCCCTACACGGGTCTCCCTGCCCTCCCTCCATGTGACATCTGACTTCATACTCGTTCTCCTTTTTCACCCACTGAAACTCTACATCATCAGATTTACGCATCTCTCTGTCTTTATTTTCAACTTTTCTAACCTTGTGTTACAAGCTTTGCTACCTCACCCTTTCTCTCCCCTCCTATGTCATCCTCCACCCCCCCACCCCCCGTTTTTTTTTCATCTCTGTCGGGAACAATAACACCCAGTGTGGTTGCCGCTAAGAGGGAGCAGATGCTGGAGCTGCTGCCCACTCAGTGCACTAAACCTCCCACCGCAGGACTCTGAATCCTGTCCCTCCTCCTCCTCCACAGCCACAAAGAACACAGAGCAGCGACACCAGCGCCAGCTCTGGCCTCCACCTCCCACCTCCAGCAACGAAGGGTGGATAGGTTCACGTACACACAGTCTGCAATGTCTCGAGGAAAAAAAAAAAGAGCAGTAGCAGAGTGTCTCCCTGGAGCAAAGTATAAGAATTTGAAAGACAAGAAGAAGAGAAATTAGTTAGGTGTGATCATTACTTTGCAGTTTTGTGTAATCGGTGTGATAGCCCTTTACAGCATTTACAACCAAACGCCTTAAATTTATTCATATTTAAATGTTGCAACATTTGTACATGCAGGCAATTTTACAACTTTTTTAACACTTTCGAGGGCTTCTCTCTGTTATTTCTTATGTCAACTGTCATTTCCAGCTTGAAATATGTGCAATTACGGAAGCAAGACCAAATCATAATACAGTTTGTTTCAATTTTCCGTCAGCTGGGAAAACAGGAACCACAGCTTGCAGCCAGGACACTGTTAGCTTTGACTTTTGTCATTAATGGACCTCTGTGTTCACTCATCTGACATATTAGACAACTAAAAACATGGCTCATAGAGATCTTAATCAGGTTGAATCTTGCTCATACATTTTGAAGTACATATTAATTTTTTTTTTTCTTTTACAGTACATTCTCAGTCACCTCCAGGACGTTGCTGTTTGCACTGACTCTATAGGAACAGCATGGAGCAGAAATCAGTTGAATGCTGGACTTGATTTATTTTAGCAGGCACACTGGGTGGGTGGGTCATATAAACATCATTTGTAAAGGCATATGTTGTAAGCCTCTGACCTCCTGGAAAACCTGGTTAAAGTAAATCAAGCACAGCATTTTCCTTGTTGCATCTGTAGGAAGTTTACATCTAAGAAGCACTTAACACCACAAAACCACATAACAATAGAAGTAGTATTGGCAGTTATATTAATAAAAGCACACTTTTCTTGGCAAACTTTGTAAGTAGTGAAATTAAGTGATGATAACTGATAAGAACTTGCAAAAAAGCCAAACATATGAATGACTGTATGTTTTATTAGACTATATAACTGCCTCTGAGAGACAATAACTTTTAGAAACACATGTGAAACTAGTCTGTTTTAGTTACTGCAACTTCAGGGCAAAGTGTGTGTGCCTTTATAGAAATTTAAACAAAATCTGCCACTGATGCTGCACATGTGGCATTAAAAGAAAAATGTTTAAAATATACAGTGTCACACATTGAAAGCTAAATCTTCATTTCATTTTGTCTCCATTACTTTTCACTGTGAGCTTCCAACACACACACACACATACACACACACACACACACACACACACACACACATAAATAGACACACACTAAAGTCCCTCATCTAATTATCCCACAGATCTGCAGCTCCATGCGCACGGCTTCCTGCCACTCCAGATGTGCCTACAGCATCTCTGATGTCTATTTAATGTTCCCCAGCAAAGTGACCATCTGTTTATGCACTCTGGCTGTTCCCCTCCTTCCTCTCTCTATCTCTCTCCCTCTTCAGTCCCTGTGTTTAGTAAAGACTTTTAAGAGGCTGGGCAACATCTGACATATATCGTCCTAACTGATTCTTTTCCTCTTTAAATTGTTACAGTGTGTCAAGGCACTGTTCCTAGTAGACTTTTTTTCAATATCCTCTTGACTACATGATACGAATACATTCATCTGAAGTATCAGTGCTGTACCTTAATTATTGAATGAATCTTTCTAATAATCTTATTGAAACATTGCATCATATAAAAAGTTCCTGCACGCTCGCTCTGCCCTGCGTGCATTTGGCGACAGGCTGAAAGATTGAACCTGAAGGATCTGCTCGGTTGAAACACAGCGCATGCCTCCTCCGAGGCCAAAACCATATTGCCTCTGCGCTCAGC
The DNA here is from genome assembly GCA_037975065.1 of Chaetodon trifasciatus. Lineage (NCBI taxonomy): Eukaryota > Metazoa > Chordata > Actinopteri > Chaetodontiformes > Chaetodontidae > Chaetodon > Chaetodon trifasciatus. Next base: position 17,354,236 of record JBBMOE010000004.1, read on the forward strand.
CTCTGCAATGCACCTGTGTGTCTGGCTTCATTTTCTCCTGTAAAAATATTTGCACTGCTGTCCTATTTTATTAACTTTTAATACAAAAGAGAAACTGTTCCAGCTCCGAAGGTGATTTGGCGGCCCGGCTTCAAGCATTGTGTTGGAGCTTTAATGGGGGGGGGGGGGATATTCTACCACAGCAGAGTTTGCCAACTCGATAAATATTTGCTGGTAAGCCGGAACATTCCATGTCACGTGTGTTGATCTTCACACATGGTGCACATATACTTCATTGGCTGGATCCTCAGGGTTAAAGCCAGTCGCACTGTTTGTTCTCGATGCTGATAGTGTTTGGACTGTGTCTGATAGATTAACTCAGTGTTCCACCAGCAGCATGATCATCAGAGACCTCCTGCCAAGTTTGATGGGCTGTTCTGTCCATGTAAAATGACACAAACTCTTATCAGGGACCATAAATCTTTTTCGTGAAGGTGTTATCAGACCAGACTGATAAGCTGTCATTAGTGAGCATTCTTTGAATATGAGTGAAGGTATTGGGCCGGTCGCCTGTATTCATCAAGGCCCTTTTTACAAACAGAGGGTGACCCCCAACCTCCCTCAGTTAAGGCGCTATTAGCCTCTTGAGCTCCAGTCAAATGGAATATGGGATAACACCCAGTTGTGTCACTGCCTTATGTAATGGATCTGGCCTATGCCATGCGTATGTGTGTGTGTTTGTGTTTGTGTGTGGGTCTGATGGAAAACCTGATGGCAAACTGAAACATCTTAAAAGATTGTGCAAAATGGTATTACACTGATACGAGCGTAAGGTGTAATGCACTCAAAATAACAATATATATATATATATATATATATATATA
>JBBMOE010000004.1:17355486-17430251 GCA_037975065.1 Chaetodon trifasciatus
AGATATATATATATATATAAAACAATAAACCATATGCAGTATAACTATAATGTACTGTGTCTAAAATGTGAATAATTGTTTGTACCCATTAGCACTGAAGTGTGTAATTTTAACAACCCGCAACAGCAGATATGCTTAACTTCTATATTAATATTCAGAACAAACATGAATTAAGTCCCAGATGAAACTAAAATAATGAGAAAGTTGATTAAAGCTGTGTGTATGTGGATGGTTAAATACGGCTCTGTTAATGGGGTTGTCAACTGGTCATCTGTGATTTGTTGTTAAATCAGATACATGACACCCCAGAAGGTTGAACAGTAAATTCAACCCATTACATTCTGCCTCTCAACAGTGAAGAGGCCTTTTGTGATTTACACAGGAAAGATAAACTTCAGAAACAGTTACTGGACTCGTGTTCTTCAGCCCCTACAGAAAAAGCTGCTGAACGAATACACATGCTAGGTATTTTCTCTTTTATGATATATATCATCCATCCAGCGCAGAGTCCAGCTCCTCTGAGCCCTATAATGAGACTGTTGACATTACCCTGGAAAATGACCGCCTGGAGATAACAATGCAGCTAAGCACGGTAACTATGGAAAGTGAAAGGACACAGTGCACGTGTCAAACAGCCATGGTAAATGCATAGGGAACCAGGAACCGGTGCTGGGAGCACCGTCATTGTTTCCACCAAATCCAGGTTCTCACACTTTTACTGGTCCATGTGTCTGGGTGTGGTGCCATCCAGCTGCTGGAGCTTTCTTTGTGACCAAATGTGCACCGACCGTGCAGTTAGTTGCCCTGGTGACAGTTCATATGGGACAGTGGGGGAGGTGGGTCCAATAAACACATCCAAGTAGCGTATGAACGAAGTTCTCGGCATGGCTTCAAAAATACTTTTTTCACACATTCGTCAGTCTTTTTAATGTTCAGTGTTAAAATATCTCACATCTGTCCCATTTCTCTAGCAAAAGTAAGCGGTTCACCGTGGAATAAAAGTGGTTGACCAAAAAATGTTAATTGTTGTATGGCATTTCGGTATAAATAGTCACTGAACTACTGTCAGATCTAATTTACAAAGAGAAGAAGTATGCATATGTCTGAAAGCAAGTCTCAGACAATATAATTTTCCTCTGAGTTTTAAGGAAAGAAACCTCAATTTGTATTTCATAATTGGGGCATTGCAGCAGTCTATTCTGAACCTGCTTCACTCAGCTCTGCTGGCAACTTGAGAAAAAAAAATGCCAGACCTCTCGTCCTATCATACCTTATAATTTTATGCATCAGTGTATTTCCCCAAACAGTTTGGACTGTTCAGAGGCATCCAGCGCATGTATTTCCTGGCAGGAGATGGATGACAGATATCTGAGGCATCAGCTGGTGTCCACTGTCACATGGTCTGAAATTCATTGTATTTTATTGAATGAAAATATAGTAGAGCCTACAAGAAGTGGACAACATGGATAAAATATGCTATCTCTGATGCTTTTGGCGTTTTTCTACTACACTATCATTAGGTTTTGATTTACAGAACTGATTTTCTGTCAGTTTTAATCATTTCTAAGTACGTTTGCTCTCTTTGACACATTTGTTACACTGATGCATTTGTCAGTTTTGTTTAGTTCTTTCAGGCTGATGTGAAAGCAGTTGAACAAACTCTGGTGCACACTAAACTAAAGTCAACTCAAAGTCAATCAAAGCAATTTAAGTCAAGTCTCAAGTCATTTCAGCTAAATGCAAGTGAAGTCTCAAATCCTTGGAGACAACTCCAAGTCACGACTTAAGATGAAGTCAATCAAGACCAGTACAAAGAAGTTTCAGGTAAATCCAAACAAGTCTAAGTCAAGTCCCAAGTTCAAGTCTAAATGTATTGTCAAGTTTAAGTCAGTTGCAACAAGACTAAGGCAAGTCTTTCAGAGAAGTTCTCTAGTTAAAGTAATTTAAGACAAGTCCACATCATGTCGTAAGTCAGTCATTTGAGACAAATCCAAGTCATTTATCAAGATAAAGTCAATCAAGACAAGTCCAAATCAAGTCTTTAGTCAAAATTAGTCCCAGTAAGAAGTGTCTCAGGTCTCAAGTGACTGATGGCAAGTCCAAGTCAAGTCCCAAGTCTTTATGAGCAAATGACCTGTTCTGAATGCTAAAGTCATTTTCAGATTTTTATTTACTTCTATTTTGATTTGTTTAGCATTGCCATTTTTATTTTTCAATGCCTCTGTTCAGTGCTTTGGTCAGTATTTGTTTTTTGAAATATGGTCTACAAATGTACTGAATTGTTTTTTTTTTCCAGAAGTTGGATCTGGGTCTCTGTGTCAAGCTTCTACATGGAGATCAATCCTTTCCCCGTATTCTGAATAACTGTTTTTGGGAATATGACAAATGTCCAGTTCAGGAAACCCATGTTGCCAGGATACCAGCAGTAAAGTCAGTTGCTCTCGTTATTGGCTGGAATACCTGGACCTTTTCATAGCTATTCAAAAACAGACCATTCTGCAAAAATATGTATTTACATTTCCCAAAATTGCATGGTGGGGGTCTGTGGGTTTTGGAAAGGCCACATGGGTAAGTTTTTATATTGCTTGTACTATATGCTTTCTTGTAATTTGTAGCAAGCATGCTTGATATGTTGCAGTCAGAAAATACTTTTATGGCTCAAATGCAAATGGGTATTTGCAAACAGGTTTTATGAGCCACTAGAGATTATCTCTGAAACAGATCCTGCAGAAAACATCTTGACAGCAGTCAAACAGCCGAAATATTTTGCAGAGGTCTCACAATGTCAATATTTTGAGATGTATTTTACATAGTGTGGGCCCTTAATACTTTATGCCAGCTGTTCATCATGTATTGGCTCCAGTAAAGCATCACAGCAAGTGAAATATAACCTGCAGCATGCTGGCACCTCTCCATTATGTTATGCTCCTATATTTACAACTTGCTGCTGCAGCTTCAGCCCACCCGACCCCCCCAACATAACGTACCTCTTCCCAGATTTACACTGAGCCTCCTCCCCGAGGTCCAACTTTGTTCTTGGACTGAAATCTGCTGCTTTCGAGCAGTCGAGGCTCGCTAAAGCAACATTCAGCGCCTCAGAGTGCGACATGTGGAGTTGTGTTACTTGTGATGTGAATGGCTGATGACGAGTAAAAGAATAACAATAAAATAACATTCCAGAACAATAAAATAGCGATAACTATTCGGACTGTACGTAACATAGTAGAAAAAAAGTTGTTTGCTTCAAAAGTATGTCCTAAAATAAATGTGATGAATTAAAAACAGACTGGGGCAGTAAAGCTCAATCTGGCCTCAGTTAATGTTTTGATTTTCATTTATTTATTTATTTTTTAGACCAAATTTCAACCAATTTTGGGACTTGTGTCTTTGGTTTTCTCCTTTTTGTGCCTGGCTCCTCTGGACCGAAAGCCTGTGCTGAATCCAAACTTAACATGGGAACAATGCAGTATTCAACACTACCTTAATGAGATGTTTTCAACTCCCAACCCGCCTCGTATTTCACATCAACAAGGACAGAGGTCTGCCAGGTTTGTGGCAGCAAATGTCACGTTGGATGTTTTCCTTTTCTTCAGCAAACACGTTGCCTCCAGCAAACTGCTTTAGCGGTCTTTAGTTGATCAATGATTTGACAGGTGTAAACATTTGCTTAATATATCACATGTTAATGAATCACATCCTAAACCTATTCATTTACCCTGAAGGGCCAAACATCTCTGTCCCTTTGACTCTGTCACAAAGTTGCACACTGTTGCTCTGCTGTATCAAAAATAACAGAAAACCCAAAAGCAGAGCAGGATCTAGTCGGATGCTGTAAATTAATCAGCCATTTATTTTGGAATTCAACCCTTTCTTTGGTTTCAGTTGCTTATTAGCCACAGCTTTACTTTAATGCCTGGCTTGGCGAACTCCAACACAGCACCCTCACAATCAAATTGGAAACAGACCTTTACCTTCTGTCTCTCTCACAAAATATACTTTACTCTGCAGGTTACTTTCTTTTCTGCAAAGCAAGCTTCTTTTATAACCTGCTGTTGAGAGCTGATATGATAACAATGGCTTAGTGACGCTCTGCAATCCTTGAAGTTCTCTTTCCTCCATGAAACATGCTAAGTCGTGACCTCTATATGGTGCTTATGTGTTGTTTTAAAGTCTCCTGCTGTGTGAACCTGTAGAGGAAGAGGGCAGGATGCCAAATGATCAGGTGATCAGGTAGCAAATATTACTACCACTTAGGTATGCAGTATATATATTACTATCATATGTTTTATCTTTTTTATCTTAAGCAGAGAAATTACACTCACAACATTTATATCTACTGTTATCCTCTGTGCAGACGTTTTGTGTTGAAACATGCTGACCAAGTGTCAACATGCTCGTCCTGTGAAGCTCTGCCACTTTGACTTGCACTCCTGCTTGCAACTGGAAAATGAAACCATGTCCACTGTTTATCTTCTGTGTTATGTTACAGCGACAAGTTACAGTCCAGCCTCAAACAAAACTCTCAACACTTTTGAAATTCAAGTGAAATTCAGTGACTGTTGAACATTTTGACTTGCTGTGTACATTTAGAGCACACAGCCACAAATATCTGCAAGTGGGGTCACTGTCTATTTCATTCATCCTACATCCATACTGTAAATATGAGGCCCAGTTTAGACAGTGAAACCCAAGCACACTGAATGGATTAGGTGCATCTGAACAGAGGACAAGAAGATAGACCTAATGTAATGGAAGTAGCAATACAGAATGGTGCTGGTTCACATAGCGTCTAATCTAAAGCTGACCTATTTTAACTATTTTTATTTTACAACAAAAACATAGAAAGATGTTGCACCAGTCCCCCACCCTGTCTGTATGCTACAGGTTTCAGCCTTTCATTGAAATACATGGGTTTCAATTTTGTTTTTCTTTAGCAATATGTCTGTGTGCAGCACAGCAAGTGCAACTGCTGAGTGTTTAAAAGCACCTTAAAGCTTCAAAAATGGCTTCACCTCAGTCATCTAACAAGTGTTCTTACCTTTTTTTCAACAGCTACTACAACTGGAAGACACAGGTGTCCACATCCAACTCGAGCCCTAACTTTGAGGTGATTTATGACGACCCTAACGGCCTTCTCTTTAAGAACAAGAGGGACAAAAAGATCATGAACGTGGACCCCTTGGTAGGTTTTTTTGTTGTTGTTGTCCTGCTCTGTTTCTAAGCCCCAAGGAAACAAATGGCCGTGCTAATTAGATCAGCTCACCTGTTCCACGGCAGTAAAAATGTCCCAGGAAAGCAGCAAGCCTATGGAGCAAAAAAAACCTCTTTTCATATTCTTTTTGCTGCACCAAGGACTTCTTTAAAAACTAATTATGTTGTCCTTGTGGCTCAGGAAGCTAAGTTGCCATGTACCCACAACATCCTGTTTGTTTAATATGGTCTGGGACCTTTTGCTGCATTCCATTCCCTTACTTTCTCCCAATGTCTCTGGTTTTAACCATCCAATGTGAAAATGTTGAAACTTTTAAAACGGTTATTATCACCTCTCTGCCAGCTTTGCTAATTGCCTAGTTTTTAGGGAGTCTTAATTAACCACATATCAGACAGTAATTTTCAGAGGGAGCCTACAGTATAAGAGAAGCAGAGACTGAGAGAGAGGGAGAAAGAAATCAGGGGGAGGGAGAGATATTTGCTTTCCACCTGCACAAAGAATGGAGGATCAAGGGGTCGAGACAGGTGCTTCCTCCACGCTCTCAGTCCGGCAGGGGCCCTGGAAGAAAAACGACTGACAGACTGTGTTTTTTTCTCTCCAGTTTTCCTCTTTGCTGGGGGGTAGGGAAGTAGTTGGTGGGGCTGAACTATTTTGAAATTGCAGACAGAGCTGTGGGGACTGCGTTTTTGAGGCCAAGTGCCAAAATGGCAGCACAGTGTTCTAGCTGCGGTCGAGCACCGCCCCGACCAGGCTGTCTATTAAAAACACAAGAGAAGGCATAGGAAGCCAGACACAGCAAACCACCCCTGTGCCCAGAGCCCAGCTCAGCTCAGCCCAGATTGGCTCAGCACGGAGAAGCGCAGGACCGTCCGGCTTTTAACCCACCGTGAGCTCACTAGCTGCTCATGTGGCCGCAGATTCGCAGCTGAACCTTCCAAAATCAAGACTCACATCAACTCATTTTGGGTGGTTTGTTTGTTTTTCTGTCTTTGTCATACTGTGACCACTTTTTTGTCGTTGCCAAGAAGTGGGTTGGGGGATGGAGGGTTTGTCATATTTCAGTTATGACAATGGCTTGATTCAATCTCAGTAAAACAGTTTTGTTTTTTTGTCGGTTGAAGATGACATGTTAATGACACATTTCGGCTGCCGTACAAAAAAAAGATGCTTATCATTTAGTTCACCCAGCATTTCCCATTTTCTCTTAATGTGTCATTTTTTTTATTGGTCTATCTTTATTTACGCTCTTGTGAACTCACAAAGGAAGACCGCCTGACTTATTAGGACACCCACAAGTGTGTTTGAGGTAAAAGTGTAAATTGAGTGTAATGGCTGGCTATGGATCCACTCCCACTAGAAGCTTTTGACACACTTAGCCTTAAGTAAATGTTCCCAGCTGGCAGTGTCGTCACATCTTAGTGGTGGGGCCATGTGAGTTCTGACATTCAAAGTAACTGAAAACATCTTGAAAATGAACAATTACAGTCACTGTCAAATTATGCTGCACTTGGCCTCCCATTTAAAATTCCTGTTACTGTAAAGAGATGTGTTCTGAATATCTGCAGTTTTGATTAATTCCCATTTTAAGCTTGCATTAAGCAACATGTTTTATATTAACACTGAGTCTAACGATTCTTTGTAATGGGAAAGGTGTCGTTCATAGTTCCAAACCCACTGAGAATTAGCATCAACTCCAAAGCTGTATGCAGCTTTTAGCTTCCTCTAGCTCATAGTTTTGGTTCTCCAGTCAAAGATGCTATTGTTGAGTCTTGTGACTTTTATTAACCTCTGTATGAAACTGTGTGCAGCTGTTCAAAGTCATATAGCTCAGATAAACACACTGTATGCTACCTGCCCAGCACTGAATGGCAGACAGAGAAAGTTAGCACCTACGTTCACCTACAAGCAGCCCAGAGAAACACATTTCAGCTTTAAGTGTATTTATTATTATTTGCTAATATGTTTAGCAATTTGAAAGACCAGTGGTATGGTAAGAGTGTCGTTGCTTTAGAGACTCTGCACTCTAGTGATCAGAAAAAATGAATGACACTTTAAAATCCTCGTCAAGGTGTGCTCAGACTGAAAATGAGGCAAATTTTATAGTTAAAGGAAGAGTAGATGTATATAAAGTCAATGGAAAGGAAAAGGTGGTGCCATGAAATGATGCATCCACATGAGCTGAAAATGTTAGCTTGAACATGAAACTTTATTATCAAGAAGCAAAAAGGAAATAAACAGAAGTAAAATAACTGTCACACACACACCCTCAAGCACACTTCAGTGAATGAACACAAAAAAAAGATTGAAGAAAGGTGGAAAATCACTTGGAATTCCTCTAAATGCACCTTAATAGACTGCAGATAACACTGTCCAAACACCCCTGCTAACTGCTCTAAATCTTTGCTGGGTTCCAGTCTGGTCCTGGTGAGGACTCCGACAGGACGTTCCTACAGTCGGACCTCTACATCCATGTCGTCATCTACGACCACAACATCAGGACAGTCTAAGCTTCAGAGGCTGCTGCTGACACATTCATACATATGGCACATATTGGAGAGCAATGGAAGCCTCTAATTTGACTGAGTTGCTTTAGTTGCACCATCATTTACAAACTGTTCCCCTCATATCATGCATGCCATCTGGGCGGAGGTGCCGCAGTGAAAAAAATGGCTTTAAACTGAAGAGGCCCAGAGGAAGAAGCGGATGGACGATTTTGTGACAGCAGTTTTGTTGCAAATAAACTCTGATTCAGTGTGTTACTTCAGATTTTGTCATATTATCCTCGTCTGAAGCGACAAAATCATTTTAAAGTTTTTTGCTCTTATATCCTGTATCCTTCTTTGTGAAGAACAAGACCCAGTTTGGCTCAGTTTGTTTGGCCTTTCCCAAGCAGCAGTCTTAGGGACAGGAACCTGCACTGGGACCCCGGGCTTGTCCCATCGTTTGACCTGGCATGTTTTGGGCTGTTTGTCTAAACAAATTAAAGGCGTAAGAGCTTTGAAAGATGATGGGGGTTGCTTTTATGTCCTCCCCCAGGCTGCGGTAGCTCCAATTGGACTGGAAGAATGGGTAATGGGCTTAAAGCATTCCGCATGTTCCCAGATGCAAGGCACACTTACAGGACATCAAAGTGCTCTATCATTTACATATTATTCATTCACTGTGACATTTTTAATGGAAGACAACTCTGCAAATAACCTACTTTGGAATTATTTAGGAAGTACAGAAGACTTTTAGCAACTTGGTCCCTTTTAATTTCAGGATTAACTTTTTTTTTTAATGTATTTATTGAAACACATGGTAGGAATCATTTGTCCCACAAGTAACATTTTCTATGTCTATAAGATAACAAATTACAGGGTCTTTGTTATTTGTTCATAAATTTCTTGTCTGTAGACTCTGCAGACACACAGTTGGGGTTGGGGGGGCACTTTTTCCATTTAATCGCAAGGAAACATCCTGCTCATGTGCCCTGTGGAGGCATTTTTGTACACTTATAACCATGGAGTGCCTACTTTTATACACATCAACTTTTTAATTTATTCATTTCTTTAGTGCACTTTTCCCCCATTCTTTTATTAACTTCCCAAAACTCTGTTGAATGAAAATGCAGTTACACAATTTTTGGTTTCTTATGATGAATAAAATCACCAATATTCTTTCAGCAACACTGACATTTCTTGGGAAATGTGCTGATTTGCTTTCTGAGAGTTAGATGAGACTCTTCGCTCATGTTTATATGGTAAATATGAAACTACAAGTAGTTACCCTAGCTTAGCATAAAGACTGAAAAGCAGGGAACAGCCAGCCTCCTCAAAGGCAACAACTGTATGAGAACCAAAGTTTTCATCTACCTCTTGGCAAGAAAGCAAAAAGGTGCATTTCCCAACATGTTGACTAACTCCTACAATAACATAGTGGCAGCCATAGTTAACATGCCTTTGTACTCATTTCCTGTGCATCCATTCAGCTGAAATTTATTTCTGAAAGTTACGAGGTTCAAACAAATTAGTTCATTCTGAAACAAACCTCTAATGTCACTGAGCCGCCCTGATACCAGAGCAGCCTTCCACTGGCTGCATCTGTTTGTCTGCCTTGACTGAATTGGACCCTGTTTGCCTCATTGAAACAATATGTGTGGTGACACAGGGATGTGGGTTCTGGTTCTGTAAAAGCAGGAGTTTGGGGAATGGGGGTCTGGTTTTGGGTTTTCTTAGTCAGTAGGTTTCTGGTTGTTGTTTTTTTAAGAAGATGTAGGTTCTGGGCCTGTTTTTGGGGTGATGATAAAACAAACTTTGTCAAAGTCTTAAGGGGTTACCAAAACAATATGATTGACTGGATGGGAAGCGCCTTTTTAATTTTCTTTTGTCCTTTTTTCCAAATGTGTTTTTGTTGTTGTCTGTCTGAAGATACTTTTTTAAATGTCTATTTTGAGCTGTTTGTGTTAAACATGTCTGAAAAAACTGTTTTTCCCTTGCTATTGTCTCAACAAAGCGAACTGAACTAAGCACGTTCAGAGTTGGCAGAAGGATTGTGTTGACAATGTCATTTCCTCTTTGACCTCTTTCTACAAGGCCAGATTTAACCTCAGGGCGAGAGCTGTAACAATCGATGAACTGTCCACCTGCCTGTCTCACTACCTGCCCTACTTTGTTTTTGAATGGGCTGTAACTCGCACTCAAACTGGCCAGGTGGCAAACATTTCACCCTCATCTACAGCTGTTCAAGTTTACGGGCCGCAGCTCATTCATGTGGCACAGTGACGGCGATGGAACGGCCCCGCTCTGCTCAACCTCCCTGGAAGTGGCATCAATCGTTCGGGCGCCAGCCCATCAAAACAGCAGATGTGCAAGTGAAAAACTAATTTAAAATGTTGGTGGGTTGACAAACAAGTATCGCTCATGAAACGCACAGGCTACTTTTTATGTGCTTTACCTCTGTGGAAGACCGAACCCTTTAAAAAAAGACAGGTTGCTGGAACTCACCCAGACAGATCATGTGTCTGTAAATAGTAATGATTTCACAGTAAAGTCTAATTTAAATGGTTATATCCCTCTTGATTTCTTTTATTGGGCTTTTAAGCTGTTGGGGTTTTAACTGAAGCGTGGTTTTATTAGTTTGAGGCCTGACTTGCCACTAATATACACAACATGAGGTAAAGAGGTGGATTCAGACTAAACTGGGCCTTGGATATAGTAAAGGCATTCTGTTTAGCCTTCTCTATGTAACAAGCTCAGTTTCACCTCAATTCGATGTCTCTTCATGTAGTTTTGCATCCTTTTTGACACTGTTGCTTCTTTATGTGTTTGACACTTCATTACCAGCCATATTTGAGCCTTTGATGTATGCCAGCAAAGCAGACAAGTTCTTCTACCCCAGCTAAGAAGAGCTGAGCCAACCCTAATTTGAAGCAAATAAGCATAAGTGTGGTGAAAATTCATACATATAAAAAATTACAGTGTTGAACAAATGAGCATTTTCGGTTGCAGCTTTTGAGGACTGCAGCCATGACATTTTGGCACTAAATTTACACGACTTAGATGAATACATGCTATCAGCATATGGACGAGGACATGGCCTGTAGGAGGTGTAACAGGCACCCACATGTTCATCCACCTATGAGGGCTAGAAACAATGATGCAGTCCAGCTGACGCATTAGACTTGTTTCCATCAAGGTGTTTTTATGCACATTTTGAAATATTGCATTCGAAAAGCTTGCTGGTAATGGCAAAACGGAAAAAAAAAAATGTCAAGCTGTTTCCACTATAAAAAACCCAAAGAAGAAGAAGCTGTTTCCGCTGTCGCCCTCTTCCCGGATATTCCCATAAAGCTCTTCGTCTTCATGATCTTCTTCTCCAGACAGCATGAAACTTGGTCAATACTAGCTGACATGAAAGAACAATTGCAATTTCCCCAAACAAAACAAATTCCTGCAGACCTCTCAAGTTTTCTGTACGGTGGCTAAGGCAACTCGAGGAAACTACAATTTGCATAGCCAAGTTTATTCACTCTAACCCAGTTTATGGAAACTGATTGATTTACTGCCTCTGTTGGATGAAGTAAACCTCAAGGGATGTGCACCTCAAAATGTTAAGCAGGTCTTAAAGGATGGGTTCACATTTTTTTGTGTATTAAAACAATAGTCAGGTGCCCATACAGCACATTGAAAGCTTGCTATCATCATTCCTCCTGTTGGTACTGGTCATTAAGAGATCCATTGCACTATAAGTGATGGGGGACAAAATCCTCAGTCTTTGGTCTGTGAGGCTTCAGCAGTCTGAGTTAGCCAAATCAGGTTCTTCTAAAGTTATTGTCAGGGGCACTTGACTTGTTCGAAAATCCTTTAAAATTCATGGAACACTGAGATTCATGAATATGCATGTACCGATTTACTTTTGTGTTTGATCATTAGACCGACTTTGGTCCAATTTTAGTCCCCTTACATCAATAATGGCACTGGTTAATTTATTTTCTTTTATTGAGTAGCATTTTGGCAGCAGTAATCAAGCAGTTTCCACATGTGTAAACCTCTCCATCATGTGTACCATAACAAATACACATTAGGTCCGAGCAGTTATGATTCCTTACTTCATTTTAAATGTCAGGAATTATATAAAAAGCACGTTTTAACGTGTTTTGTGTCATTTAGCTTTTTTTTTCCTTTAATGTCTGTTTTATGGGCTACATGTCTGAGACAGTGCATTGATTGATTGATTGATTGATTGATTGATTGATTGATTGATTGATTACTGAGTTGATCCAGTCAGGTCCTTGCTGCCTGCTGACTTCACTCTGCTGCTGCTGCTGCTGCTGCTGCTGCTTTGCCATTGTTTACATCCGGTCGCTCTTGCCCATCTCCTCCCAGTTGGAAGGGTTAAACCCATTCAGTTGACTGCAATGAAGGACATGGCATGCTAATATTATTGCCATCAGATGTCCAAGGGCGGGGAAATGCACTAATCATTTCCTCACGAGTGCCCCTGAAAGAGAAGCCCTGTGGCTTGGGGTGGAGGGCGGCTGGATGGGGTGTTTCAACCCCGCCTGGATGGGCTGTTTTGGGGGACGTTGGGGGGTGGCCACAGTACAGCATCCGGACCGGACCGTGATGGTACAGGATGTGTGTGCTTAACTCCATTGAACTAAACTAAATAGGGGAGAGAGCCTTTAATGCCCACAGTAAGCCGCTTCATTCAGCAGCGCGGCCCAGACGCACAGCTCTGCGGAGTAGAAATTACGCACGGAGGGGCTGTTCTCTGGCAGCAGTTTAGATATTGAAATCAGTTCAATAAATCGGCGGAATGTCCTTTAACGATTTTTTTTTAATCCGTCTAAAATCACCTGACAAAATAATAGCCTCCTTCAGTTCTTGATAACATGAGATAATTTATCCCCAGACTGAATGTGCGTAAAAGTATCTTGAACAGGAAACTCTCTCTCTCTCTCTCTCTCTCTCTCTCTCTCTCTCTCTCTCTCTCTCTCTCTCTCCAGTGTGTGTATGTGTGTGCGCGAGGAATACTCAGCTGGTCCCACAAGCCCTATAATACCAAGCACAACATGCTTTACCTTCAATGAAAGCTGAGACGGAGGGACGGTTGACTGCTGGTCCTGAAATCAGCCCAGAGCCCGGATACAAAACCAGGAGCGTCGCTGTTTTAGTAGCTTAGTTCTCCCACATCTGCCCCAGTCCACCTTTTGCTGAGCGCCGGGAATTTTATCATTTAGTGACTGTAGCACGTTTAGACCTGCAATTTGCCAGAAGTAGAGAGGCCACTTGGATAACGCTCTTATTTGTTCCTGCCCACCTTCCTGTCTTGCTGTGACTGGTGTCAAAGGTGATGGTATCATTTTCAAACACAGGGCTCCTCTTCAGGTGATGGTATGTCTTTTAGGAGATAGGGACCACTTTTGGAAACGTGCTAGGTTTTCTATAACTAGGCCTGTTATTTTTTTCTGCTGCTACCTCCGCTTTGGCTCAAGCATGGCTCTCTACTCTCGGGCTGTGGTCGTGCTGCTTTACGGATGGAGTTATCTATGCGTTGGATACTGCGCGATGCTGAAAACAGACAATTTGCCCGAGAGACGAAAGGTGGATTTTACGCATTCGTTGGATACAAAGCACCCCGCGAAAGACGACCAGGATCTGCTTTTACAGGATACAATGACGGAACACATGCAGATGCTTTACGCCAAGTACAACCGAGCTGGATTTCCCTTCAAGGACGGCAACACTGTCCGCAGTTTCAAAGCGCACTGGGGTAGGTGTCCAAAGTTTTACGCATGTTGACGGCACTGAATTCTGCCAGTCTAGAAAGGGCATACATGTGTGTCTTGTGGTTTGACATTTTCTAGAACTAAACTTGAGTCTCCTGCCTCGCTCAGTTGGAATTACTCTACACGTGCGCCGAGCTGTGCGGCCACAGAATGCGCAGTTTAGGGTTTAGTATTTAAAATGCACAAACACAATAGGAATCTGTAGAAAATTAGGTTTTAAGACTAAAAAGAAACAACAAAAACTCTTTAAAATTGGTGCAATGCACATGCTGGCTTACTGAGCTGACACTGAAATACACCTGTTGATCCAGTCATGGAAATGTCATCAACCTGTTACCCCTTCCCTGTGCCAGGAGCAAAGATTCTGCATCAGATCTCTGCATGCAACTCACAATCGTATGCCGGCACAATTGTTTTCACACCTTGAGATTTTCGTGTCAGATAGTCCAGATAGATTTTCCCTCGAGCCAGCATCTGGCAGCTGCCCAGCCTGGCGGCAGAGCTGGAGGCTTCTCACTGCAGTGAGCCTCTGCGTTTAAGGTGCTTTTGTTAGTGTTTTCTCCGACAACTTTTAGAGTAACTTCAATCTTATTGAGCTCAAAATTGCTTACTGGCTACGCCGTGTTATTATCACTTGGATGTGGGCACCATTAACGACGACCAGTTTCCACATTGGGTCAGAGTTTGTTAGATTATACTGCCTCCTATCGTCTGATGGCAGTACGTCAGAGCATGTAAAGGGTGAGTTCACCCAAATTACAAACACATTTTCCCAACCCTTCAGTGGAATCTAGTCATGCAGATAGTTTTGGTTTTGTTTGTCCAGGTTTGGCACCATGTCCTGGTTACTCTGGATCATCTACAGACCACACTGTGGAAGGTTTTCAGTGAAACTATTATCTTTGATGAAATAGTGCCTTTTCAAACTGTTAAGGGTGCTCTGTGGATGATCCAGAGTAATGGGAAAATTCTGGGGAAAGATAGGATTTGTGTTTTTTAAGTGTAATGTTTGAATGCTTTTAGAACCACAAACCAAACACCATTGCATTGTGGTGGAGGAAAAAAAAACTTAAAGACAGAAATGTCATTGCCTAGCCAAATAAAACATTAGATCAGGAGAACGTGCATGTTATCATCATTATTATGTATTTAATGAATACAGGTGTGGGTGGTTTTTGAAATCCTGCACTGTGTTGCATTGTGTAAATAATATTACTCATTGTATACACAGGTACAATAAACAAGAATCAGCTGCAGATTTTCAACCTCACCTCGCTCACCAAGTCAGAAGATGTTCTGTCAGCCACTCTTCATTATTACATCGGAGACCTTCAGAACAGCACCCAGGGCTGCTCCAGGTCCAAAAGCTGTGGCCGCCATGGCCCCCGGAGGCACAGCCACATCCACATGGTTATCTGGAGTTTCGCCTCTGTGGATAACAAGATGAGAACTCTTGGACACTTTCGGATCAATGTGTCCACTCTGTACAGGGACTTCATATCTTGGCAGTGGAAGGACATAACTCGTGTGGTCAACCAGGCCAAAAACCATGACGAGCTGCTTATTGGGATTGATGTGGCTTCACAAGGGCCCCAGCCGTGGAGGAAGCTCCTGTCAGATCGCTCACCCTACATCCTTGTCTACGCCAATGACTCTGCCATTTCAGAACCTGAAAGTGTGGTAGCCACCCTCCAGAGACATCACCCGGTGGGAGGAGAAGGCTCCCTGTCGCACAGCTTCCATAAACTGGGACTGCGTGAGCAAAACAATACTGAGCAAAAACAGCCGCAACCCAGACACAAACGCTCAGTGAATGTTCTGCTCCCCTTGCAAAACAATGAGCTTCCAGGGCCCGAGTATCCATATGAGACGACTGGGTGGGATGAGACGAGTCCATACGAACCTTTTGAAAACAAGCAGGCCCGTCGGCCACGTAAAAAGACACGCAAGAATCAGCGGCACAAGATGCCCCTCCTGCAGTTCGATGAGCAGACGATTAAAAAGGCGCGGAAGAAGCAATGGAATGAGCCCAGGAACTGCGCTCGGAGATACCTGAAAGTGGACTTTGCTGACATCGGTTGGAGCGAATGGATTATATCACCTAAGTCGTTTGATGCCTACTACTGCTCAGGGTCCTGCCAGTTCCCCATGCCAAAGGTGAGACTCGGAGTCTTGTAGTGCACTTCTGCAGTGATTCCCAACCTGAAGGAAAGCACACTTACTGGATTAGTTGACCATTTCAGTCTTCTAAAAAATTTTACAATAAAACAGGAGAAAAAAATTACTCCTAGGTCAAACTGGTTATAACCCACAGACATCTGCAACTTGTGATAAGCGGTTCCAAGTTGACACTGCTTTGCTTTCGGGTTGGGAACCACTACACTAATGAGTTATATTTCCAGCACTTCTTGTAACCAACCATCGTCTTTTCTCTGCTATAGTAGTTTACAAATTTTAAGATAAGTGGTGGTCGTTGCCACTTTTTGAACCACAACAGTATTTCAGTTTTATGCTTGTAGGTTAATTTGGTGTTTTGTCACCAAGTATATTAATGTAAATGCATATAAAAATATATTTTAGATGCTATGATTCAGATATATATTAACTGATGCACACAATATCACCAGAGGTCAACATACAGTACAGAAGACTACACACATCAGTCTGCATATTCAACATTCAAACACTGCTTTTTTCAGGCAGTATGGTATTTATTACATAAACAAAACAGGCTATGTTGAGCTATCAGTACATCTATCCATTAAGCTTTCAGTCCATCGTTTACTGTTGCAGTTACTGTAACTGTAGTATGATCACTTAGATAACATTTACATCAGTCCCTGATCAGTCCCTGAAGCCAATCTGTCTTAGATAATAATACAGGTTCTCCATGCTTTTATGTTGTACAGTATATGTTAGGAATTAAGATCTTTGAAGGTACTGTGAAGCCCTACTGTACTAAATGTACAGTAAAACTGATCAAACTACAGATCATGTAATCTAAACTGTTTTGTAGCAAAAAGTGAAAAATTGTCCTTGCACAACTTCCTGGGATGTAGGTGGTTGACCTTGACATCGAAAATCAATAAAACTTTATAACCATACTCAAGAAGGAAGAAACCCAGGTAATTCATGCCAGCCTTTCTTCAGGTGGAGGCAACCTGACATATGATTTTACACGTTTGAAGGAACATACAAAGAATTGAGAAAACAAAGAAAGTTGCACTTCAACTGACTGAGCCTGGTGACAAGATAACATCACAGGTATTTTAAACATGGCCGGAATGCACAAGGTCCATCCACTTAATTCATTACCTCAGAGTCACCGGCCTTTGTAGTCAGATGTAATTAGTCCCAGAAGTAGGGCCTAGGGCAAAAGCAACCCCCTCCCTGTCCTGCAGGTTTGCTGCTCAGTCAGACGGGCCTGTGATCCTGTGATGTTGCTCCTCCTTTTTGAGGCTAAAGCTTTAGAAGCTGCTAAAGGCCTACGATTAAAAGCTGCTCTGCCTAGTCTATTATGATGTGTGGGAAGAGCCCTGTCACTTATTGGATCCTGTTAGGCATGAAGCGGTTGATCAGGTGTGGGAACTGTGAGGGATAGAGCAAGCATTCAAGCCCTCAGGTTTTGATCTACCTGCAGCTGTTGTTGAATGCTGTGGGTGATAGTCTGTGTGATAGAGAGATGGATGTTGTAGAAAAAAAACCTCCATAAAAGATGCTCTTGGTTGAAGATTTGATATATTGTAATTTTCAGTCTTATTTCCATAGATTTGTCCATCATTTTATTCGTTATGATAACACAGTACTCACAAAACTGAACCAGGAACATGGCCTGTAAACTGTGATGGATGACCATTTTGGTTAATAATTCTACCATTTGTTTTCTTTTTCTCTTCCAAATAAGTCTGGTAAAAGTGTTTTTTTGCTCTATCAGACTTTTTAGTGATGGCACGCATCAACTTGAGTATTACTGAGAGAAATGATGACTAAAACTATGACAACAAGACCTATATTGTTAGAAACCTTCCCTTTAAGTGCATCTAAAAAGAAAGTAAAGCAATCACATTCTTGTACAAAGTGATCAGGAATCCAATCAGAGGCAGATGTTTTGCTTTTAAAGAATCCTTTTCAATCCTTTTTGTTCCTTTGCTTTAGGCTCTGAAGCCCTCTAACCACGCCACCATCCAGAGCATAGTACGGGCAGTGGGCGTCGTCCCGGGCATCCCCGAGCCGTGCTGTGTCCCAGAGAAGATGTCTTCCCTCAGCATCCTCTACTTTGATGAGGACAAGAATGTGGTGCTGAAAGTTTACCCCAACATGACTGTAGATTCTTGCGCCTGTAGATAGTTTTTTTTTTCCTTCAGTGCCTGTTCACATAAAACTCATGTCATCCAGAAAAGCAAAAAAAAAAATCAACACATGCAGCCAGAACAACACTCTCTCCTCTTGTTTCTTTAGTCATACGCTCATTCACTTACAGACACCCATTGAAAGCAACTTACCTTTTGCACTGGAGGAGAGTGCTTCCTGTTGTTGCAGGTGAAGAGGAGACTGGTCTGTTCAGGGCGATGAATGGATCATGTGAGTTATCCACGTGGAAGATAGCTGGGATGGAAAGTTAAATCTCCATGCTCCAATGTCTCCACCGGCACCTCTCTTAATCTTTCACTGTCAAGATACACAAATACCAATGAGGCATAAGAGAGACTAAAACTGAAGGGAAAATCACTTTTCAGGAAAAATGACCTCAGTTTGAACTGATGCCTCTGAGGGGGGCCATTCTCATCTTTCTCTCCTTCATAGCTTGAAGTTGTCTTTGGTCATTACTGCAAAGTCAGACTCGCACTTGCATGGATTTTGTTACTATGTCTATGTTTTTATGTCTGTACTATCACTGTGTTATTCACTATATGAGAAGTTATTGTATAATTATTGGCTTGGCTGCTATAGAGAGATATATTAGATTCCAAAGCCAGAATTATGATGTAGGCGGTACAATAGATAGCCGTACATGTTTGTGTTAGATCACTGCTCCATCGTTGTACAGAACCCACATTTTAAGAGTTTATTTTATGTGGAGGAGTAAGCTACTTTTCATTTGTGGTCTTCATTAACATTTGGAATGAGGAGTTTTTGAGGAGACCCTTTATGCCAGTGCTTCGCCAAGAAAATGTGCGCTTTACCAATAAACTTCAGATTTCATTTTGAAAGATTAAGGGATAAAGCATATCAAAATGACAAACTACTATGTTTAACAAGGGTTATCACAGTGTTTTTACTGCAAGTGTAAAACCACAGGACTCTAAAAGCCACTTGAAGCTTGTGTGGAAACCTCGAAACCTTTGTTGGACGTGATAAGTTCAGAAAGAAATCAAATAAGTCGTTGGACTTGGCAGGCATTGACGATTAGTGCTGGTGGTTTCAACGAGTCTGATATCAAGCTGATCTTATTTGTTGTTGCCATTACATGATGTGTAAGTTGATGTATTGTATTTACAGCATAGAATGACATTTATGAAGAAAAACTATTATAAACTGCCAGAATGCTTCTAGAAATCTGCTTTTATCAACTAAAATATCAAGAAAAAAAGTCAATATCAAGTCAATATACACTGCTGGTCTGGAATCAGTTTTGCTTTACATATCTTTAGGGCTCATTATTTTTGTTCTTTACCAGTTTTCATTGAAAAATACCTGGATGTTCTTAAAGGTTGATACTGGTTTAAAATCATATTTTCTCCTGGATTCTATGTTCTTAAACATCTAAAAGCTGTTGTGTTTCTAGCTCCAAAAAAAAAAACTGCTAACTGTAGTTTACAGTAAATGGGGTCTTCTGGTGACAAGAACAGCTCTTAAAATGCTTCTGCAAATAGAAACTGAAAATGAAAATAAAGAGAAAACAAAAATGAGCTATGCATAATGCATATTAACCATAAGTTGTGCTGTGAGGATTTTAAAACCCAGTTTTCAATCAGATTTTTCATCTGATTTCCAGCAAATTCCCATTATTTCAAAATTTAGAAAAAAAACAACTGATGAGCAATACATGTAATATATTGAAAGATCAGGGAGAGCTGATCTGTTTTCCTGGGTCGCATAAGCCTTTAATGTTACTGTATTTTACATAAATCATGAGCGGTGTGGTATTTGATCACGTGTGCTTTGCGTCAGGTCAACATTGAGCAACAGGCACACCTGGACGAGCAGTTATCATGTTGTAATGCTGCTTTGGTTTGTGCATTATTGTCAGAGTTCATTAAACCGAGTATTTATTCAGAGCAAATAGACTGAAATATAGCAGCAAACCTTTTTCTATAGACTTGTACATTGTTTTTGTATATAGCTCACAATATGTTGATGACATTCTGTTGTCTCTTTGAGAATGAAGTGCCTTTTGAATGGGTGGATTTCTGCTTTTCCAAAAGTTTGATTTGATTCATCGCCTGTTCAGAGGCGCACAGTCATTCAGAGAACTGAGTTCAGGTTGCAATGAAGCTCAAGTCAAAGCAAGCAGCTGAGAAGAGTTTTTTATGGTACAAAATAGTCTTCAGTGAGTGAACATAGTGCATATTCTTTTGATAAGTATGATCGCCAGTGGAATTTATTCTAAAATGTATTTCAAATAATTCACTATTTTGATATTTCAGAGACATTTATTTTGTGTCAATAGTTAAGGGCAGATTTTTTAACTTTATATATTTTGTACTGACACTTTTTCCAGTGTGTGCTTCCTCAGCTTGTGCCAATACAGATTTCAGCAGTTCATGCTGTAGAATGGAGTGGCTTCCTCTGGTTGTGCCAGTATGACTTTGCAGACATGATGACTGCTTACGAGTCGTTTTTGGAGCCTGTGCTTTTGCTGCATTTCAGACTCAACCCATTTCTAAACTTCACTAATGTCTTTTGGAGAGCAAGTATCAAATATATGGTGCAGTATATCAGCAGTTTATCAGAGCTTACTCCACTTCACTGTTCAATCCTATCTTGTAAATGTTATGCTGTAGGTAAAAAAAGAAATGCTTGTACAATAAGCCTCATAAATATATTTGTATATGGAAATGACCTTTAACATGCATCTATTTATTATCTGTATGTTGCATATCTTGTAGAGGTGTGGTCTGGGAAAGGGGGATCAAAGCTCTGACATGTCGATGGTCTTTATATCTGTGATGGACATTTGTCACTACTGATGTGAAATTGTGGTGAACTGTTTAAAGGTCTCCCCCCTCAGAGCTCTGACCATCCTTGCAAAGCATTCAAAGAAATGAATAAACATATGCAAGACTCAGATCTATCAAAGTTTTTTTGGTTTCTAAAACTGAAGGTCCTGAAGGGGAGTGGCACAAAACAGCACACGAACAAAATACTCAAAATCCGCTTCCTTTCTACTCTCCCTTTGTACCAGTGTGCATAAAATACAAGCTCACTACTTTGTCTGTTGGTCTGAAGCTTTTACATAATACCCAAAAAATGAAATATGTACATTATTTTCTGAGCAAGTACAGTATATATTTTGTAGGACTGCAGCAGTAGCTTACTCATAGGTAGATCATACACTATGTGTGCTGTAACAGCCTAAATTGTGTGCATAAAATTACAGGATCTACTGCACTACAAATGTTTTAACCCCAGTGCCTAAATATAGGCTAAGAGACATTTGATATCTTCCAGAGCTAACAATGCTCCGTGAACATGAGCTTTAAATATATTCTGAGGCTTTGAACAGTTTGGTTCCATTTTTGTTTTTGTAAAACTTTATTTTGAGGTACAATTCAGTCATGAATCCGCACAAGTCAAGCAGCAGGCCATTCTGGTGGCAGACATTTCCACTTGTCATTTCGGTAAAGCAAGTGTAATGACACTGATGATGGAAGTTTTATTTAGGAGTCCTGTAAACCAGCATGCTCAATAACAGGGCTGCTCTGGTTGCAGATGTCTCAATTGCAGCCCAAAACCTTGATTTCTTCAGTGGTTCAAATATTACTCACTGCTGGCCGTTTCCCTGGTTGGAGAAACAACCAGCCAATCAGAGCTTTGTAGGTAGACTTAAAACTATGGATGTCATCTTTTTTTTTACAGCAAGCTAGCTAGCTACATTCATGGAAAATAACACAAAAAAAAAAAAAAAAAAAAATGGGGATGACAACCTATGCAGGCTGTTGTAAGTCTACTAGGAGAACTAATGTCTTTAAGTCTTAAACTGGCATCTGTCTTACTTCTTACTTAATTTCTTATCACTCACTTCTGCTTGATTAGGACCAAACATAGCTCAGTGCTAAACGCAAAGTGGCTAATACTCATTTACATGAACATGATGTCAGGATGAAGTGTCAGTTTAGCCTGATTATCAGGCCATATCCAGGCCTGTCAATGGACTAAAGGACATGCAGCCATTATTCATGTTATTTATGAAGTCACAATGTCCACAGTATGAAAGTTCTGCACATTTTGGTCAGAAAGTAAGAGAAATAATTAGAACGGATTATGCCATAAAACAAATTTTTAAATTTTTAAATCAGTCTAAAAATTGTTTAATTCAAAGCAAAATGTCAAAAATTATTTTGAAATATTAACAAACAGCTGTCTCCCGAAATCAGTCGTCATTATCTTAAGGCCACAGCTTGTTCAGGTGCTTTATCACATACAGTACGTACAGCACACACATTCAGTCAGAGTGTATATATATATATATATGGTATTTACAAAAGGTATACATACATAAAGGAACAAGTAGCTTGGATTGTATAAACTGTATTTTTGCTGCTTGTGCTTGTGTTTTACAGTATATACATAGACAGATGGTACACAATTGATTTACTGTAAACCTAAATATGGGAAATACATATCTTTTTTAACTCCTGAAACTCCCCTTATAGTAAATCCTAGAGATTTTCTGCTCAGTTTGGTCTCTTTGCTGGTCCTCCTCACATCATCGGTGCCTCAGACCGAGCAGAACGCCTTCTCTCCTTAAAACACTGAGAACCGCAGAGTTGATTCAGTTTCAAAAAAGGTAAATATTTCTTCAGGTCAGGCACGCTGCCAAAGGGATGTTCACTCGCTGTAACATCAGTGGAGAAGGTCTTCATGTGTGTGTGTGTGTTTAGTTTGGGCAGTGATGGGGGGCTGTGGGGACACTGTTGGCACAAGGAAATCTTGATGTTTGGGATAGTCATACATTGTGCTTAGATGCTGTTGAAGTCGTTAAGCAGATTTTCTTCTCGGGAGCCTGACTTGCTGTGAAGCTGCTCGCCTTTTTTTGCTCTGTCATCTCCACACATATTGCCACCCTACATACCTCCATTCCCCTACAGCCATAAACAAGTGGCACATGTAATCACAAAGACCCTCAGTTGTAAGAAATAAAAACTGCAGCTGCATCACAAATCTCCCTACCAGCCACATCTGGAACCATCAAGAGGGCTCAGAGAAAAGTGTCTGAAAACAATATTTTAGAGGTATTTGTAAAATAATATTATATGGGTGTAGATTGATTAAGGAATGTAAAAACATAATACTGTCACGCAGGACACTGATTCAAGACCTACTCCCTCCACGGTAACATGAAAGGAAGCTTGAGGAGGCCAGCTTAGTTACAACTTGCCTGCAGGTTAATTTGCCAAAGCTGTCATCAATAACTGTCCGAACTTTGAAACCACAGCGAAGATAACAAAGCATCTATTGTCAAATTTTTGCAGTTGTGGTGAAAATGTCGTTGACGCACCACTCTCTCACGCAAGTGATTAAATTGGACAGCGCTGGCCATTCGATTTGTCTTCGCTGTTTTCTTTTGTGCAACACTTGTGAGTGCTAGCTCCTGTCTGCCATACTGTAAACGCTATGTTAGCATTAACACATGACTATTGGAACTGTAGACTGAAGCACACTGAAAAGTTATCTTTGGGGATCTGCAGTGTGCAATGAAAAGTTTTTCAATGAGTTCAAGGTTGTTATTAGGGATGCACTGATCTCAGTTTTTCAGTCCTGATACCGATGCCTGGGCTTTGGCCTCACTGCACGGAGGAGACTGGGATCATTTTTTATGTGTGCAGCAACATCAGGCTTGACTTAAACATCGCTTTCCTAACTTTGTAAAATAAAATGTAACAAATGCATAAATAGATATAAATCTACAGAATTCTCATTTATTAAAATAATGGTGTCTGACACCACATCAGCCCATTGTCATGATACCTGATCCAGCTATTTCAGTCAGCATCGGACCGATATCGGTATCTGTATTGGTGCCCCAACCATCCAGAAAGGGCCAGTAATAAGTAAGGACTGGCTAACTGGCTTCCCACCCATAAACACTGCTGGGTGTGTTCGATATAGGTGTTTATCCACTGCCCCACACTGAGGAGAACCTCAGTAGCTAAGAATTACTGATTTCAGCATTAATGCTAACGTGCCACCACTGCTGTGCTGCTATGAGCACTGCAATGTAGGCCCGTTAATTAGCTAGGGTACCAGCCAGATATATTAACGAAAGGACGGTGATAGTTACATTACAAGCTGTTGAACACCTGTTCAAACTCAAAGGAGCATCCTCCTATGGCAGTTAGCATCTGTGTTGAGACACCAACTGTTGCCCAGACCCCAAGGACCTCCACCATGGCTGCCAGAGGTCATGTAAGGTCACCTGACAACCCACTTTGGCCGTTCAGTTTTGGTCATTGAGGTGTGCAGTGGAAAGAAAGTAATGGAAAGATGGAGCAGTTAAAGTCTCAGAAGTCCATGTCCCAGCCAGACAGCTCATCAGGAGGACTGTCCTCATCTGGAGGGTAGCTGTCAAAATAGCTGTGATCTGTCGGCCCTGTAAGCTGTTGTGGAAGAGAAGAATGAGATATTAATTAATTTCTTAGGGTACCTCCTGAATCCAACGGTAGTGGAAGATCACCTGAATTCAAAATGCCAATTTTCAAGGTCAATTGTTGTGGTTCTCATTCGAGCCATCATGAGAAAGTTTACATTCAGCTTCCAAGAGGCCTCGAAGAGTGCTAGAAATCAGCAATCAGAGGTTCACTGCTATATCTGCTGTCCTTGTTGACACATGCATCACAGACATGAGCAGCAACACAATGGGAATTTTCCTCTTCCTTTCAACACGTGTTTATCTTAAACCTAGTAATATATGGACAATTAAAAACGTTAAGAGTAAAGCTGCCTGCTCCAGGACAATGCAAAATTTAAAACCTCAATGCAATAATTTAATCATGTAGTTTAATGGTTTAAATTCACATACACGTAGTAAAGTGGTGTTTTTCACGGCAGCTTTTATCGTTTCTCCAAGTTATAAAAGTGAAAACTCGATTAGATCCATTTTTCTGCCATTTGCTTTTTATTAGAACTTTCAAAGACTCCTAGTTTTACAACCCCATTTCCAAAAAAGTTGGGACGCTGTATAAAATGTAAATAGATACAGAACGTGATGATTTGCAAAATACTGAATCCCCATATTTAATTGAAAATACACAAAGACAAAATAGCAGATGTCCAAAATGAGAAATTTCATTGGTTAAATAAATGATATCCTTATTTAGAATTTGATGCTCACAGACGATGGTTTTTTGGAGCATTCCTGAGCCCATGCAGTGACGACCACTACAGAACCCTGTGTGTTTTCAATGCAGTGCCTTCTAACGGTCTGAAGATCACAGCCAGTCAGTATTAGTTTTTGGCTTCGTCCCTTGCATACAGACATTTTTTCTGATTCTCTGAATCTTCTAATGACATTATGCACTGTAGACAATAAAATCCCCAAATTCTTTGTAGTTTTACATTGTTCATTTGGCAGCGCAGTGTGTCGCAGAGGGGTGCACCCCCCCCCATCATGTTACTCGCCTATTGCCAATTCATTGTTAGTTGTTCCTCCAGCTGTTTTCTTTTAGCATTTCAACAACTTTTCCAGTCTTTTGTTGCCACTTCCCCAACTTTTTTTTTAAACGTATTGCTGGCATCAATGAGGATATCATTTTCAAAGTCAATGAAATTTCTCCTTTTTGACATTTGATATTTTGTCTTTGTGCTATTTCCAATTAAATATGGAGTTTCAATGTTTTTCAAATTATCACATTCTGTTTCTATTTACGTTTTACACAATGTCCCAACTTTTTTGGAAATGAGGGTTGTACAAGTTTGGATGAATATTTATACGTACTTCTCTTTTCAGTGGAGATGGTAAACTCCTCGCCTTCAGTCCCTCCCAGTTGAAGCCATTAAACCACCTTCAGACACATTATAGAGAGCAGATATAAACACGTCTGTAAGTCAATCTATATCTCTTTCTCTCTGTTAGATAGTCATGAGACTCACAATCACAAGAGACAAATGTTTAAAATCAAAGTTTGGTACCAGTACTTTCCCTGACCCTGGGATGGTGTGACTGATTCTGTTACAAAGAACTTTTATGGAGGCAAGAGTATGAAGCCTGTATTAAGTCTAATAGTGATAAGCCTTTTGAAAATGCTTTGTATCCCACTGCTTTGGACAGTGTGTTCAGTGATCATCTAATTGTGAGGTCATAAACCACTGGCTCACATTCATCATGTTCAATCAGTGCTTATTTGTGCGGCTAATCTTCACGCTGAGATCAGCAGCAGAATGAGTCAGTTCCTTCTTACCTGTGCTTCTTGATATCAGTTATTCCATTTTTGAGGTTGCCCAGTCGCTCTGAGGGATTTCGCCTGTAAAGCAGATCAGGGTGGGAAATTACTGTTTGGCTCAAAGAAACTTGGAGTTTCTTTTTCTTTTTTTATAACTTTAATCTTGAATGTTGTTCTGCCCATGTGATCGTGTACCTGCACAGCTTGCGGATGAGGTCCTCAGGTCTCTTGGTGACCTTCTTGGGGAAGTCCATCTTCTCAATGCCTTTCAAGATGAAAGTATACGTCATCATCTGGTCACTCCCTGAAAACGGAGGACTGCGGAGTGGAGGAAACAAAAAGGGCAGAGACTTAATTCCTTTGAGCTTTGATTTAACGGAGGTCTGCTGGAGTGAAGGTTGTTCAGCAGTACTATACTCAGGTCAGGAAACAAGAATTACTGCAAATCAGCAGTGGAAGACTGAAGTGATAACTAGATGGAGGATGATACTGGAGGCACCGATGACCACATGCACTGACCTGCCAGTAAGGAGCTCAAACACCAGGATGCCCAGAGACCAGAAGTCCACACTGAAGTTGTGTCCTTTGTTGAGGATGATCTCAGGGGCCACATACTCTGGTGTCCCGCAGAAGGTCCAGGTCTTTTGGCCACATCTGATCTTCTTGGCAAAACCAAAGTCAACCTGGGAGAGAGGATCAGTTGACCCGACGGGCTTTCCCAGGAAAATACCTCAAACTTGAAGGAGCCTGTGTTTTTACTGAGTAACACTGAGGTGCTTACTGGCTTTCTTTAGATCTGGTTGTATCTCCTGATAATTACATTCTTGTCTCTCTATAACTTTGGTACAGTTAGTGCACGTTAAAAAAGCTGGTCAATGAAATACATAAAAGCTAAAGAGAGAATTTTTGAGCCCTGAAGCTGCAGAGTCCCTTAATTATCCACCAATTGCACAGTACAAATATATGACTAAGCTTGATCACTTGGATCTACCAGAGACACACTTGTGGAGATCAAACTGTTAACAACACACAACTAACAACATCCTGCCAGCTGTCAGTGCAGTTATTTCATGTTTTCAAGACAGAAAATGTTGGATCGCTGGCGGCATGCTCACCAGTTTGATGTATCCTTCAGTATCCAGCATGAGATTCTCAGGCTTCAGGTCTCTGTAGAGGACGCCCTTGCGATGGAGGTAATCGAAAGCCTCAGTGACACAACCGACACAGAATTTGGCAGTGGCTTCATCAAAACTTCCCCTAAAGAGAAGAAAACCACATTGAAACTTTTTGCTTATAAGCTGTTCATGAGGCAGCAGCAGTGGACTCATTACACAACAGCACCTGAACCCACTTGGAGGCAGCCATTATTCAGTGATTTATGACAGTTGGACCTGAGATTCTTTATTGCAGGATGGGATAAGTTCCCTCATTAGGTGGTAAACTAATAATACACGAGCAAGTTTCCAAAAATATGACGGCATCAGTCAGCGGTTGGTCTCTCCTACCTGTCCCTGAGCAGACTCCAAACCTCTCCACCCAGACAGGCCTCCAGCAGCATGTACACATATTTGTTATCCTTAAATGTGCGATACAGTCTGGAGAAAGAAAAGCACAGATGTGTTTAGCTTCAAATTAAGAGTTTTCATGTAAACAGAACATTGGCTGTGCTGTTTCTCCATTTGTCCTGTTTCTCTTCTATATTTGTGTAATTATTGAGGCTTCAGTTACAACCAGATTTTGCTGGTTGTAAACTATTAAGGGGGCAGGATTTCTTTCTATAATCTCTGCCTGTTTAATTTAATTGCCACGGTAAAATTAGTAGAGAGTATTTACATTTAATAATCACTTGCCTAAACAGTGCACATTAGCTTTCATTAGGTAAACTCCAGCATTACTCAGGCTTAATTCCCTGCTAATAAATATTAAACTACATATGAAAAAGCAGCGGGGAGAGAACTAATGATGTAAAAAGGATCATAAACAGTAAGCAGGGCACTTAAAGAAATGAATGCAGCCAAGTGGTTATTACTACAATGCACTGGAGTGGACTATGATAGACGTACAGACGTTACTGCACAAATTATAGCTTGATTTGTGAACTAATGTGATTTTAATTGATTGACTCTTGTGCTAATGTTGTCTTGTGCTTGTGTTAATAACATCCCAGGAGCACGTACAGGTTCAAGATCACAAAGACAAGGACGTTAACCACCATGTCGCAGTTTTAAAGCCTAGATCATCTTACATCAGTCTTGAAAACAGATGATATTTAAAATGAATAAATACATAGGGTGTATGAAGAGGAGGTCAGCAGGAGGAGCTTTTCACAAGGTGAAGAATGGCTTTAATATGTGACTCTGTTCCACTGTATACGGTGAAATCTGATCATGCCAATGTCGCAAAAGGAAAAGAAAAGCCACTGCTGCGATATTTCATAACAAATAACTACATTTTCCTAGCAGACATCTCAATATCCCCTGCCATTCTACCCCGCTGAGAAGAAGTAATCTGCTCAAGGCCTCAACTGTGATCTCATCAAAAACTAATAAGTGCCGTACTGTTTTCCCAGACTAATGGAGCAGAGCTTCATCATGTAGGATAAAAAGTGGACATGGGTTTTGAGGCTGAGCAGGAGGACTGACTTGACAACGAAAGGCGAGCGAGCCTCAGCAAGGATCTTCCTCTCCGAGTGGATGTGCTCCTCCTGCCTGTTGTCCACGACGTGCTTCTTCTTGATGACCTTTAGAGCGAAGGTGACGTCCTTGTCCTGCACCTTCACCTGCAGATGGACACAGCAGGGTGGGATAAGGACAGACCGTATTCACAACAGACTTTTTCATTTGTCATTTGTAATTAATAACATTTTGCAGGTCTGCTCAGGTTTTGCTAGCTGCAATAATTGGTCCTGTTCATAATGGCAATTAAAATATTTAATATTCAACAACAGTTCATGGATTGAGGTCTCACCAGTTCTACTCGTCCAAAGCCGCCGACCCCGAGCGTAGCGATAACCTCCAGGTGGTCAAAAGGCCTGGACGGAGAGAACACTGACACCATGTCCTTCAGATGGATTATGTCTGCTGATAGCGGCTGACTCTGGTGGCGCGACACCGACTTCCTGGATGGTGGCACAGACAGAGGGGGGGGCTTCATCTCAATCAATGATTGATTATAGATTTCAAACTATGACAAACATGTTATGTTTCTAGTTTCACTCAGTAAAAGCGTGGCTGCGTTCTGCCCCGAGCACACAGCACTGCGCCTACCTGGCGTGTCTCTTCTTGTCATCACGATCAAGTGTTGCCACGTAGCCTTGGAGGTACTTCTGCAGCTCATTGAAGGTGCCCACTGTCTGATCAAATGTCCTAGTGAAACAAAAACCACACGTCAACAGTGCAACCACTGGAATGTTGGCTGAGAGGCTTCATAACCCCAACTCTGATTAAACAGAGAGGTGTCCCACTGAGATAAAGAACGACATTAGAGGCGGAAATCAGAGCAAGAGAGATGGTTTAGCCACCACTGCTGCCAGCAGCTGATAGATACCAAAATATCCCCATTGTGTGTTTCCTGAGGGAGATCATATTGGGGTAATGGGAGGACATACAGGAACTGGCACATGTGCTACTTGATAACCTTCCATTACAGAGGGAACAATATTTTGCCGGTGTTTGCTGTTAATTCCTTGAAACATCAGAAGGCTCACTCTCTGTCGATAACGAGGCACTCCACCCCGTTCTCCTCAGCGATGATATTAGCTGACCGGACGTCGTCACTGGAAGACACATAGAGACGTACATCACACACATAAAAACACACTCTGCAGTGATCGTGATTTTAGGATTAGGAGGGCATTTTGTATTCAGTGTGAGCTAAAGCTGTCAATCAGAGTTCAGCAGATCACATTTGATGAGCTTAAAGGTTATTCCAGCAAAAATGAAATTGCACAGTTTCTCATTTTGCAGATTTTGAAAGGCTGCATACTCTCCAGGGGCTTTTTTCAGCCCTGCTCCTTCCTCTCATTATTTTCAATATGGAAAGCAGGTACTGGATCTCAATAGAAATGACTTGACATGTCTTGGCTGTTAAAACAGTGTTTGTTTCCACCAGAAAATCCAGAGGCATGAGTGAAAGAACAATGTGTTTTTACCTTATGAGTGCTTTTTCTCCAAAGTAGTCTCCCCTCTGCAGCGTGTTGATGATCTGCGGCACCTTGTGGGCCTCGGTGGACTGGGTCACCTTCACCTGCACGACACAGTTATCTGGATCTTTAAAGCGTATTTCACTTCCTCCTCACACTGCCATCCAGTACACTGCTGGAATTTTGTGCAAATATTTTTACGTGCATTATAGAAGTTCAAATTAGAAGAAACTGAAATGATTGACATTGAGTTACAGGAACTGGAGCATGATGCGCTATGAGTAATAAAGTGTTGTTGATGCACTTCATGTCTTGACCTACAGTCAGAATAGACACACTCATTGCGAGAGGATTTGAATCAGCTGGCTCTGTTTGTTCTGCTTTTGCTTCTTCAATCTGCTGCCTATAGACCAGCAGTTTTCTGCAAAAATACCCCGCCAGCCTGGATGTTGTGAAACTTCCTCTTCATTTGTGAGGCTTTAAAAACCAGTGGCCCACCCCGGTCGAGGTCAAACATCCCACTCGCCGGAGAAATGCCGCAATGACATCATAGCCGTAACGGCTGGGGTGTGTTTGAGCTAAGTATTCCGTTTGACCTCAGTGACCTTCACTTCCCCTGTTTTTCCTGGTGGCAGGCGCTCTCAGAGTTTATCCCCTCCCTGGTTAGGGGGTACGAAGGGGCGGGGGGTGGTAGAGCGATTTCCTGTATTAGCCCCCTTCCTCCCAAACAACATGTGTCTCTCTCTGGTTTGGTTAGCTTAGCGCTGAGGAGCTGCTGTCTCACATCGGCTCATAATGGCATTTTGAAAGTCCCCTGTGGACAGCTCTGGCCCCTCTCCATCTCCCCTCGCTGCCCGGTGTCAGGTTGCTGACTTATCAGACAGACGGGCGGGTGAGTCATAGTCCAACACCTCCCAGACTCTCATACAGTTTGACCAACATCTTGTTTTGTTGAAGAATTGGTCAAAACTTGTCTGTCGTTTAAGAAAATCAATGTTTTTGCTTGTAATTTGTCTTTTGGACATTGTTTCTATTGGTCATGATAACCTTGAAGCATGATTTCAGACATGGGGTCAGATATACAACAATGACCATTCCCTATTATACAAGTTTTTAAAAGAAATGGTCCAAAGAACTTGAGTCAATGAATCAGTGAGTTCATTGTTCAAAGTTGCCACCAGAAACTTCTCCATTTGCACATGTACCTGCAGGATGACATGCCTGCTAGACTGACTGTTGCATGCAGTTTTGTTTACATTCAGGTGGAAGCCAAACTGAATGGAAAAGAGGAAGAATTTACAGCAGAAAGAGACGCAGACTTTTGGTAATTCTGTAGTCATTCAACACTCATGCTGACTAATGAGAAAAGCCTTTGTCCGGAGCCTGCAGGAGCAGCATCCTCATCAGTGCGATAGAGACAGCACACGGTATTGTCTAACTGAGGCAGTGGAGGATTTATTTCATTGTTGTAAGGACAGGATTAAGGCTTTCTGGCCCTAATGAGTGCCATTGTTGCAGAGTCTAAAAATGTCTCAGAAATCTCTGCAGTGCAGCCCATGTGTAACATCTTATCATAACCAAGGGAAATAATGACAAAAACTCACTTAAAAAATGAGCTGAATTTTCCTGTAAGTGTTAAATCTTTTGCCTGTAATGTTGTTGACTCTTCACATAGTAACATTTCCTCCCCTACTACATCTATTTTGAATCATTTGACTGTACATTTATTGTTGTTTAGCTCCACAAGCAGCGTGGCTTTAGTGATAGAAATATCGATCTACCACTTTGAGACTGAAATTCCTCAACAATTATCGGACATACTGTCATGAGTTTGTGTGGAAACATTCATGGCTCCTACAGGATGAATCCCAGTGACTTTGCTCATCCGCTGACTTCTAACCTCATGCCACTGTGATGTTCACTGTGATGAAGTGCTGGATGGGTTGCCATGAAATCTGCTGCACACGTAGATGTTCCCCTCAGGATGAACTTTGATCACTTTGGTGATAACTTTCCTCTAGCGCCACCATCAGGTCAGAAATCTATGTGCAATACTTTGGTTTATGACCACACACCTTTTAAATTACTGACATTCCCATCAGCCTTAGTTGCACTTTGTGTTTCAAGCTAATCAGCAAATACGAGCATGTTAGTATGCTAAACATGGAAAACGTTATACCTGCTAAACATCAGCATGTTATTATTGTCACTGTGACACTGTCAGCACACCACTGTTCGTATTTCACTTTTTTTTTTTTTTTGGGTGTTTGCGAAGGCAGTAATATATCTGTTATATTAGACCCTGAATGTCTGGAGACCCAATTTCACTGAGATAACATCAACAGTTATTGACAGTTTTGCCAAAAAAATTAAAGAAATTTCAATCCAAACAAAATATTAGTAAAATGGTAAAATGATCAGTTTTGTGCAACTGTGCTGTGTTTTTCTACTTGAGTTAACAGGAAGAGTTGCAGTTTAGCTTACAAGCTAAATGATTTGTTTGTGTGTGCATGTCTCTCCTGCTTGTTCATGTCACCTTTTACATGTCACCTTTTGTAAGACACGTTACCTTTCCCTGTGCGATGATGTAGAAGGTGCTGCCCTCCTCTCCCTCCCGGATGACGTACTCTCCTTTGTCATAGTATTCCTAGTGGGATGGGGGAGAGTGAGGGTGAGGAGGGTGAGGACAACAGTCAGAGCTGAAGCATTATATTGATTTAATCATCGACCCGGCTGGTCTGATTCCTGGTAGCTGGTCCCCCGCGGGATGAGAGCTGGAGTTCAGCCATCAATGTTCTGTTATTCAGAGCTTCTCAACCTGCTGATTAGGAGGGGATTTGGGGGCTCATGGGAGTAATGAACCATGAAGTATAGGTCAATAGTACGTGCTAATTATGATGCTTTTAATGTCTGTCATGAGGGCCTTTCATGGTCATGGTAATAGGATGAATTTGTCAGTGGTGGATATTTGTGTTCTGACACCATGCTCTCTGTTAACCTTGATTTAAGTGCTCATTAAAATTATTATTACCTCTGTTATCACTTGGTGAATTATTTTTTTAATATCCCCTTAATTTAATTTAAGAAATGTCAAAAAGAGATGACCAGACATTAACGGGGACATGGCTTCAAATTGCTGATGTTGGCTGAGTCTAAAATCCCAAAATATTCAATTTATACTAACATGAAGCTGAGAAAAATTAAGCAAATGCTGAGGAGTGAGCAGCAAACACTTCAAACGATCATGTACTGAAACCATTGAAAGTATAAATTGGAGTGGATTTTTTTAAATACATTCAAAATCATTTTACTGCTCGATTGATCAACTAATCATGTCAGCACTAGTCATGTAAGTGTTAAGGCACAAACAACAAGCCAACACACAAATTACAATTTGTCAGAAAATATCAGTCCATTTACTTTGATTAGTGTTTTTTACATTAACAGCTTCATTCATCAGTAGTATGGTTTCTGTACAGTAGTCTTCCTGCTGCTGGCATTGTCAGGCAAGATGTAGCCTCGATAAACACCTAATACGCAACTGCTAATAGCATTTCACAAGAGCAGCGGGGCTCAGATTACAGGAGTTTCAAATTCTAGACCATTTCAATATCAGGTTGGCTACACGTATGTTAACAATCGACCTGTAATATCATCATCCTGATCGTCTGTGCTGTAATTCCATGTTGGTCTATTCTGTATCTCTTGCATGTCTACCTGTCCTGAGAAAGGGATCCCTCCTCTGTCGCTCTTACTGCAGTTTTCTTTCCTATCAAAGAGGGTTTTTGGGGCTTTTTTCCTTAACTAAATTGAGGGTCTAAGGATGGAGGTTTTGTGACTTGACTGGGCTATATGAATAAAATTGACTTGATTGATTTTGTTTTCATATCGTCATCCATTTTTTTCATAGTGTCATTGGCCTCACCAGTAAGAGTTAAATGGTCACATAGCCTGAGGTCTTAGTATTGTTGCTATGGTTGCTTGCAGATTAATATGCCCCTCGCACTGTTTTAAAACAATGTTTTGACCTTGAGGTGTCTTGATTTGATCATAACGGACATCTGTCAGCTCATCAGAACCAAAGAGTTCCTCTGGCCATGCTGAAAACTCCCAGACTGGGTAGGAAGGTCGGTCATTTACACCCAGACACACTGCAACTGATGCAGAAGTAAGATCACATTACTGAAAAAGTTTCAATGTTTAGTTGAGTTTTACGTGCGTTGTAAAAGTGGATGACACTAATTAAACACTGAGGTACAGTATGTTCTCTCAGTCTGCTCATCTCTCATTCAGAGACAGACTCCTCCTCTTCATGCTGTCAGTCACTCTCTGCCCATAATAAACCTAACACACCGGCCTGACCACAGCACTCAAGCAAGGCTGCTGAATCAGCAAGCTGCCACAGCACCTTCCATTTTAAAGCTTTTAGGCGAAGAAGGGGAAGTGCAAAGAATGAAGGTGACCAGGATGAAATGTTCACCGGGACGGATGCCAGATTCCCGCCGCTGAGACAACGGCAGTAATCCATTTGACTATAGAGGACTTTGGCGAAAAGTGAACAAACAAATCAGAGCAACCACGCGTAAACATTCCCTGGTGTTTACTGTCAAAACTCTTGACACAAGTGGCATTTTCCTTGAACGTCCGAGCTTGTTTACGTCCCGTTTACGCTTCAGGAGAGCCTAGTTTAACACCCGCCCGTGACAGCGGAGACAACATGCCATGGTTTTGTTTATAAAGACTGTCTGAATGATACAGTGGCTGTGCAGGGGATCGACAGCATTTGAATTGTGTCTTGGGTTTGTTATACTCGACTTCCGAGCTTGAATCCTGAACTTGACCCAAACTACCTTTTCAGGAGAGAAAGAGGACATTTTCACTCTAAAGCTTAAAAGCACATCTCGTCATAAGACACTGACCCCCAACAATTACCTACATACAGCCGTCCTGTCTTATCTCTACCATCAGCACGCTCTTAATTGCTTTGCTCATGTCGGTGTCAGAGAAAGTCACTAATGCTCTGCCGTGTGTGCCTGGGTTTGGCTGCAGTTGTCCTATTTTTGGAGACTGTCAATCGACTGTCACAGCACATATTCAACTGCATGTCTCTCTCTGCCTCCATTGACAGAGACACTAAAATAAGAGGGAGGACCAAACCTATTTTTAAGACCACCCCAGTCTTCAGCAGCCCCCAGGTGGACTGGTTGTCCTGTGCAGCTCCTTGAAAGCACCACACTGCCGTCAGAGAGCCATTGAAGTATCAGTCATGACAAGCATGAATGATTTAAAAAAGGGTAAAATATGACAGTTGTTACTTTCAGCCATCCCTTTTTTGCAGAGAAGTGACATTTATGGACACAGAAAGAAGAAACCTTGTAACAAAGTGGTTGTATGAGTGATTATTTAAAATTTAATTACAGAATACTAGAATTTATACATATGTACAACATATAGGCCACATGGTTCATGTCCCATTTGTGTCAAAGCATGTTTTGCACTTGTATGCGCTCAAGATCAGAACATAATGGCAAAGACTTGTTATTAAAGGGATAATTGGACAATAACTTCTGTAACCTGTAACTTTCCGTTCTCTCTTCTGGCTGCTTTTACACTCTGGTTTTTGTACAGATGAAAGGGCTGAAATATAATGTGTTCAGCAGTGAGCTTAAGTAAGTGGATTTTGTTTCTGTTTGACAGAGCGAGGCTAGCTGTTTCCAGTCTCTGTGCTATGCTAAGCTAAGCTAACCGGCTGCTAATGGGCAGATGTGAGAGTGGTATTGATCATGGAACTGTCTGACAGTAAGATAATAAGCATGTTTCCCAACACGCAAACCTTTGCTTTAAAATGACCTACATTTTCCAGACAACAAGCAATTTCTTCTATTCATGTTAATAATAATAATGTTGGAGCTGTTTTCCTGCCAGTTGTGTGCACAAATGCTATTTCTCCCTAAATTTAACCAAATAGCAGTTTCATTTGAATGAACCTAGCTAGACCTTAGCCATACAGCAGAGGTAGCACAGCAGAAACACTCCAATGGTAACAGCATCCACCCTCCAGCACCTCTAAAGCTCTCTAACACCCTACATCCTGTTAAATAAAATCAACAAAGAAACAACAACAAATTTGCTGTTTTATGGGTTGCGGGTCACATGTATGTGCTGGACTACTGAACATTAATTACATTAAACAGATGCAGCGGTAACTGCTCGCTGTCTGAAAGTACATCTGATGTGATTATTCAGCTTCACCATCTGTCACAGTGTCACACTACAACATATAGTATCATATGGAAGCTCTCACAATCTGTGTTTGTCTTAGAGCTCTGTGATATTCTGAGCATCTTCTTCATTTTAGCAAAAAATGCTATTAAAGCAAATAAGATATACAGTATTTAATCCCTCTCTTGAGACAAAAATAATTTTGTAGCTGCGTCATGTTGCCAGATCCAAATTTCAGGCTTAGTGAGGGAGTCACAGAGCTGCACGCTAAGACTGCTACAATTTTAGCTTGTGAACTGAGCTGCCAAGTTCTGACCGCCCGTGTTGTGTGATGACATTTATTATATAAATTATTTCACGTCAGGATCGTGAGTGAATGATGTTTTCACTTTCAGCAGAGCCCCTTCTTTGCCACTGAAGCATTCCCATTCTAATTGCAAAATTCAGATCAGACTGAAAACCTGAAAGAGAATCCTAAAAACAAGGTACTGGGATGGGTGGACCCCCCTCACACACACACACACACACACACACACACACACACACACACACACATAGACATACTATACAAGCAAAAACACACACACCAGAACACACCAAATTCCATTCCCCGACTGTTTGACAAGAAGCTTCAATATTATCTGGCAGATTCTCTATGAACATCTGCACCACTATTAGGTTTCTGCCTAATAGTGGTTCTCCCCCCCCACCCCCTGAGAGGCAACAGAAATGGTGCCCTCAGAAAGGACTGAATAAGGAAATTCTCCCACAGTGGAAAGTAGTGGGACAACCAATGACTGCAAGGAACGTCCTTGAAGTTTTCATTGTGAAAAGACGCTGAGACAGGCTTTTTCTGACCCGAAGCTGACAAGCTCCGCTCCGTTTTCTCCTTCACTGTTGAAATACAATGCTTACGGAGGAGAGCTGGAGTGAGCCTTTCTCCTGCGTGTTTCAACATACACACATATTCACTTTTACACATTTGTATGTTCTCACACCAAAAGGCTGTCACTCGCACATCTTTAAGAAATCACTCGTCCCCCATTTGAATAAACACTTTCTGGGGCCTTGGTCAAATAATTACGGTAACAATATACAGTGCTCGGCGATGACAGGAATAATATCGGCTCTGTTCATCAGCAAGGTAATTTGTGAGGTCTTGCCGACTGGAGGTAGGAAGAATATGCTGACACGCAGTAATGGTATATGGCCAAATGGTAATGATATTTTGACAGCAGCTATCTGCGACGCTGGGACTCCCATGAGCTGCCAGAGGGTTGTGCAATACTGAGGCAATACAATGAACAGTCTAATTGTCCCTCCAGTAGAAATATAGATAGTTTGACAGAATAACTTACCACCTCGAGGCAGTCCACTATTTTGCTTAGCTTGTCTTCTGGTAGATTAGCCAAGAGTGAAACGCTGACAGAGAAGACAAAACGCAGATGATGAACATTGATTTCTGCACGTACATTAGAATACAAATTACTGTGCACACACTGCTAGGGACATTACATGTAGAACCATACTTCCTGTGTCACTGTAATCAAGTAACACACCAGAACAATGCAACTGACAAATGACATGATCTACACTTGATGTCATGTTTCAAAGTTAGGTTTTCAGTGATAGTTCACCCATCAGCAACGATTAACTCTATCTACTTTAGACTGTTTTTCCCAATTTCACATTCATTATTATCTGTCGCTCAAAGCTCAAGCTTTTAGCCTCTTCAGTCTCTTTAAGCTGTTTGGTTTTTGTTCTTAGCCACCAAACTAAGCTCACAGCTTAGACAGGCCCACAGTAGGCTACCTGCCCACTGAAAAGCTAATAAATTAGGCCACCAGTGGTGTATCATGGATCTGCAGCCATGACTTTGTTTTTGAATCTTTCTGCCCCCTAGTGGTCCACGATTGCTTAATGCAGCTTTAAATATTCTGTTGGTATAACTGTCTTTTTGCTATGGTGAGAAAAACCACTACGACTACATCTACTACTGCTGTTCCAAGGGACAAAATTTGTTCATTAAAATTCCAAAATTATCCACACACTTAAAGACAATCTCCTTCATATTGTTATTGTGTCCAACAGAACCCCCAGATCCCAATCACCTGGTCAATTTTCTGTTTATGGTCTATTTAGCTAAGACTCAGGAATTTAACCTTTTCTGTTTCCTTAAATATTTGCTGGTGGCCATTAGATAGTTTGATGTAGATGTTTACTGACCATATTTCAACCACGTCCCCTAAAAAGTGCTTCCTGATTGGCTGATGGGAATCCGCAAATCATTGAGGAACAATGTCATTCTCCACCCTATCTTGGCCATTACTTTCTTATATAGGAAACATTTGTTGGACATTATTGCTGACAAGAATCGTTACAGTAAGGTGAGGCTAGCTTTGTGGCAACAGCTTGGGGCTAACCTTCGGAGGAAGTTGCGGTACTGTTCATGTCGTGTCTCAGCCGTCCTCCTCATGATGTTCTGAAACACCTCCCGGTCCAAAGCCCATGTCCTCACTTTGTTCACCGCTGTAAAAGCAACATCACCTCCATCAGAAACCAGGACATAATCCAGGTTCTGACCTTTCAACAAACTAGTTAACCCGATTAGTAAATATCAAAGGAGCAGCTGTTTCCAATAGCAGAGGAAAACTTGCAGACTGATAATCATGATGGACTAGTGAGTGACAAAAAGGAACATTCTTTTCTCCTCCCTTATCTTTCTTCCCATTTTCTTGTTTAATTAAACCCCTCTATCTCTGCAAAGACATCATGTATTGTTTTGTTGTGTCAGATGGACAAAGGAGGCGAGAAAAACACCATAATCTGTCCTCCATTGGTGGTGGTGAGTCACATCAAATCTACAGAAACTCTGAGACAAGCGTCTGTTGGTGCAAGGTGGAAGAAGCAGTGAAAGTCTGACATGAGCCAGTAGCAAAGAAAGAGTTCCCCTTCATCTGCTTCATCTGTTGCATGTAAAACCCACTGAGAGAGACTTGTCAAACTGTCACGTTTTTTTCACTTCACCATGAATATTGAGGTCAACTCAGTGTCCCTCCCCCAAGGCCACCGGTCAATTACTTGGTAAAATACACAAACCTGAACAAAGAGCACTCACATAGCATATGGTATGTGCTTCCCAAATGCCACAGAGGTGAAAACCGATCAGAATACAAAGCTGTGTATATCATGTAAAGCCTTTGTCAACACACCCATGCAAAAGCTTGTTTACTTCAGTCTAATGACCACTCTGATTCTCCTGCTCACAAGATCAGGTGATTATCAGCTCTGAGAAGTCACTGCGACTCAGACGAAGGTCAGAGAAGTGTCACATTACATTCAGAGGTGCGTTTTTAGGGAAATAAGAAAATACCATGTTAAAGAGTAAGGGGCAAGATGGGAACCTCATTTTCATTGGTCACTGTGGCCGGTAACAGAACAAGGGTAGCTACCATGTTTTCCTGTCAGCCACAGTCACTATTCTGCAGGTGTGGATTATCCTCATGTGAAAATCTAAATAGATTTGCACCAAACCTTGGATTTTACACCTCACCACTGTGCTCAATGTTCAGTCAGTGTCAGCTTTAGATCTTTAGATAGATTTTTTTCAGTGACCTTTCAAAGCATAGAGATGACAGTTGTCCACAACTTAAAGTAATAGTTCATCAGGGAAAAAATAGCTTGCCTGGCTTTGTCCAGAGCTCAAAATCAAAGAACCTCTGAAGCTCACCAACAAGTCACTGCTCCCAGTTTCTGTCTGATGTTGGGGTTCTCGGCTGTCTGCCAGTCCCTTCTTTAGTATTAGGGGACATAATTGACAGAGATCTTTGTCTTGTTTTTTACATTTCCCCAGCACTTTTCTCCTATCTGGAAAGACTTTGTGACATAATTCTTCACTGCGCATTGCCTGCGTGCTCTGTGTCTGCAGCGTGAACAGTCCAGACTGCTGATTATGTGTGGAAATCCTAACTTCATGAAGTGTTGAATTGGGACATCATTAGACTGCATGTGGATGGACAGTCTGAGGAGGGAGGGGCAACAGCAAAGCAGGGTAATGGGACACAGCATCAGACTTCTGTTACGTGACATTTGATCGTGTCTACCACAAGGTCAGAGTGTCAGTCCCTGCAGCGGTCAGTGTGTCCATCCTCAGCCATCACAATCACACCGACTGACTGCTCAGTCACGTTCAGGCAGACTGAAGAATCACTTCAGTCTGATGCAGCAAATGCAAAGGTACAATCTGATCAGGAGAAGTTGGGTTCTGAGGAACCTTGTCTGCATAAATGTAAAAGCCTTTACCTCGCACTGATGCAGTCCGTGTGCAGTTGTACAGAATGGCTAATTCTCCAAACGTGGTCCACACCGTTATAGATGTGAGCAGTTTGTTGTGTTGAAACACATCCAGCTTCCCATCTGTAAGTATGAAACAAGGACAATCAATAGTTTTTTTAAACCCACATTTAGGACACGGATGAAAAGACACAGGAGACAGACAATGTGCTACAGGCACAATCGAATGACATTTAAGTTTCATTCAATTCAATTAACACAGGACAAGGGGTTAGGTTACTCATCAGGCTCCTTTGGCTCAAACATCACAACATTCTTCTTGTGCTTTTCATGATTTCACCACCTGGTAGATGTGGATAGAGCCTGAAGAAATCCCCGCAAACAAGCAGGTATATGCTACCTGTGACAGAGACTCAGTAGAAGTACTTTAAGCACATGAAGCGCCCTTCATTTCCTGCATTTCCTGTGACTTACAACATTAATTCTGGGATGTATCACAAATAATAAGAATAATAACTCCTCTTGGGTCCAGCCCAGCTAAAACTTATGCTACTGGCTTAAAAAAAGAGAAGAATATCTTCTCTAAATTGCTAAAATCATTTATATATGACAAGGAAACAACAAAATATCCCCTCATCCTTTCCTCCTTGCTACCATCTGTACCTGCTGCTGGAGCAACATTAGACATAACATTTATTTTTAGGCTCTCGGTCCATCAGTGACCCTGAAATAAAATCATGTGCTGCACAAATTACAACTCAAATTAAAGACTTCATTAATGAGATTACAATCACTGGCTCCTGATGTCTGTGTGACTATTTCAAGGGCTTTCATTGGAGAATAATCATTAATCATAAGCAGTTTTAATACCTTCGTAATTATTCCAATCACAAAGGCAAAATCTGTGTTGGATTCAGATTCCGTCAGTGCAGTCAAGATTCTGTTTTATTGTTTGTCTTAAAGATTCATCATTCTGCATTCATTCAATATGTCAATGTTTGGTCACATTTGGACACACCTGACTGTGTGTGATTGGTTACATTGACTTTACTGGAGAGATGCCATCACTGTGCCGACCTATTACATTTTCCTCTCCAGTGAGAAATCATTGTAACACCAGACAGCAGAACAAATACTCAGACATTTTGTCTGTGAATGGCTAATTTCACCACCAACCACGCTGGCTGATGACCAACCATTGTGCCATGTGGTCATCCAAGAAACTTTGTTGCCTGGTTGCTCTGAAAGAGTTGTCAGTGACATTTGGGACCTATCGGTTACTACAGATGGAAAAAGTTAGCTGTGGGGCCCCTGTATCAACCAAAAAAACTACAAACCAACCACTGAATTAATTCATTCAAGTAAACAAAGAAGTAAACGGGTAAACAAATAGATGAAAAACAATATGTAAGTA
Organism: Chaetodon trifasciatus; assembly: GCA_037975065.1. Lineage (NCBI taxonomy): Eukaryota > Metazoa > Chordata > Actinopteri > Chaetodontiformes > Chaetodontidae > Chaetodon > Chaetodon trifasciatus. Next base: position 17,397,643 of record JBBMOE010000004.1, read on the forward strand.
TTCAAAAAATAAACACAGGCTGGGGTTATGGTACGCTTCACTTCCATGTCCTTCCTAACACAGTGTGTCTGAGTGACTGTCTGAGTACAAAATTAACTTTTTCACTCTCCTGCCAAGAGCTGATAAACCAGAGGAATTAATACTGTATACACCTGCCAATAATGCTGTTCACAGGCCAGAATAATCACAGTCTACGTTCTTCAACCAACAACATTAGGTTAGTTAACCTTTCAAACTGGTACGAATGTTTGCAAAAGTTTAGATGCCATTAATCTGTGTAGGGAGCCAATCAAAAGCATGCTTGATGCAGAGCGGCTCTTTCCCTGTGATTTGATTGGCTCCTGGTCAGGGAGGCTGTGCAGGAGCCGGTGAGGGCAGAGGTTGAGAAGATACAGAAAGACCAAAACAGTGATTAAGCATCTTAAAAAGCTGCTTGCCAGAGGGGCAGGTGGCTCAGCTTTTCCTGCCAAACGTTTTTCTGTTCATTTCAGACCCTCTGACCCTGCAGTCAGCACAATTTAACTCCATAATTGGTCACTTAAAAAGCAGTCAAATGTAAGATAATACATAGCTCGGGATGGATACACATGGACACAAAACAGAAAATAAAATTAGGAAAGTAATTGCTGTCTGTAATGCTCCACATCTGGCTTGTCATTTACATTTTCATCCACAGCATTACTACTGTAATATTTTCCCTGACCAGACATTTTGAATAAAGCCATTGGTGATTCATCACAGGTCAAATGATGAGATCATGAGATTTGGTTAGTAAATTTTCCAAAACCACATTGAATAAATTCATACTTTGACTGATTGAAATAAAATGCGAATGTATGTGTTTCCATCCACTGCTGTTATGTATTCATCCAGATAAGCAGTAGGTGGTGCTGATGCCGATAATACAGATCTGATGTTTTCATCTCTGAAGTGGACATTTACACACATGATGCATTTTGGTCATGGGTCACATCTCCTTGCTTTTCTCGTGCATTAGTTTTGTGTAAAAGGTTCTCAAATGTATGAAAATTACTATATAATTTATGCAACACAGCAGTAATGTCTGAAGCCTACAAGTCTGCTACTGTCCATGTCATCTTTCTTAAAGGTCCAGTGTGTAAGATTTAGTGGCCTCTAGTGGTAAGGTTGCAGATTGCAATCAAGTGAACACCCCTCGCCTCACCCTCTCCTACAGTGGCTGTAAAAAACACAAAAGGTGCACTCCAGAGGCAGTGTTTGGTTAGTCCGTTCTGGGCTGCTGTCGAAACATGGTGGACTCTGTGGAAGAAGACCTGCTCATTCTCAGGTAACAAAAACAATTCTTATTTTCCGGTGATTATACACTAATGAAAACATAACTGTGCTTTGAAGTTGTTATGGCTGATACAGGCTGTGGGTGTGTCATGTGACATGTTGATCGTTTGTTGTTGTAACAGCCAAATGGTGCATCGCTTTAAATGTTGCTGATGCAAGAAACTGTGGGGCGGCATTGTCCCCTTTCCGGCCTCATGTGACCTATGCTACAGAGAGAAGAACGAAGTGGACGCAAGAAGTCATTTCTTAATTAATTTCCTGACCAAGAAGACGATGATCAAACAGGACTGAGCCTACCTGCCAGGACGAACAGATGGTTCCCAGGCTCTCCCTGCTTGATGACGTACTCTCCCTGCTGGTAGGTGCGCTCATACATACACTCCACCATGTCTTTGATCTGCTGCAGCTCCAGCCTCTTCAGGTACTGGTTCTTGTTCAGGGCATCTGTGAGCAGCTTCTTCACACTGTTCACACACACATAACAGAAGAAGGCTTTGAAATGTGACGTCTGCTGTGAAAATAAGTGGTGATCTTGAACACTGTTGTTTGTGTTAGCTCTTGAATGGTTACACTGGATGACTTACACGCTGTCGGTCACTTAACTTTGCATTTTTGTCATTACATTTTTCGTTTTTAGGGAGAAACAGAAGAAAAGAAAGAAAAATCATTTTAGAGTTTAAAACTGAGTGCATTAGATCGAGTGCTGCACTTTGAGTTTTCTTTATACTCCACTACATTTAACTTCAAATGTAGTTACTCACTACTTTTGCAGGTTCAGATTTTGCATTCAATAAAAAAACTAAATACTGATATCAACTTCAAACATTTTGATAATCAAATAATAATGTTTAAACAAACAAAAAAAAAGTACCCGTTTCTTGCCTATTTTCTTGGTCTTGCATGTTTAGTGAATTGAAGATCTTTGGGTTTTGTGCTGCTGGTCAGCCACAAAAAACAATTCAAATACACCAACCCTACTCTGGAATATTAGGATGGACATTTTTCACTATTTTCTAATATTTTCAACCATTGACTCGTCAGTTAATCAAGAAAATAACCAAAAGATTAATTTACAGTAAAAAGCAATTGTTTGTTGCTGCACTCATTCTTTGCTTTCTTTCAGTCTGTTCTTCCATCCTCCCTCTGTTCCTTTTTCCCCTCTTTGTGTCAGTCTCTGTTTTCTACTTTTCTCTCTTCTTTGTATCTTGGTTTTTGTTTCTTTCTTTCCTTCTTCATTCATCCATTTCTGATTTAATTTTGTTTTCCTGTCCATCTTTGTCTTTCTTTCCTTCTTTACATTTTCCTTTCCTTGCTTCCTTTCTTAGTTTTTGCTGCTTTGCTTCCTCCTTCCCTTTTTATCTATTTCTTCCCTTCTTTTCATCCTTCACTCCTGATTTTCCCTCCCTTCCTTCTATCCCCCATGTCCTTCTTCAACTGATCTAAAAACATCAAAATCACCAAAACTAGAGATGTGTGTTTTTCACACAACAGCAAAACAGCCTTTTTCACCACGAATACTTCAACTTTGTACTTTTGATAGTAGTAGGTTTTACTTACAGTACTTGTTTATGTTTACTGAGTTAAAACTGATTTAAAAGGTATGTTTCCATTGCAGTTTTCATACTTGTTCAGCGAAGGATCATTTTAAGTACTTCTCCCACCGCTGACTGCAGCTATGTGGTGAGTTCCTGAGCCCACTGAGCCACCAGGACGCCCACATCCACATTACTCACTTTTAGTCTGCGTGAAAAATATTTTGTATCCTGCGAAAAGATGACTATTTGCAGCCACTGGGCTCCTTCCGACAATGAATCAAGTGAAACAGCGAAAACATAAAATCATCATGAGCTGTCAAACTTCACCGTCGTGCATTTTAACAGCTGCAGCGAGAAGAAGACATCGCCTCCTTTGGGGAGTTGTAAACCGCAAAGGTTAAGAGTCACGGCTGGATGCAAACTATAGATCATGAGACCTAGTCGCTGCTCAGAGAGGCGAGCGGCGCAGGTGGTGGGTGGTCTGTTTATCCACCTTATCGTGTGCAATAAATTATCACTTTGGGCTTCATAAAATGAGAGCAGATGACATCCAGCCCTTTATTTTTCAACCCACATCCCTTCCTCCCACCTAGATGTGTCATTACTTTGCTGGGTCTGCACTGTGCTACAGTGTCATTCACAGAGGATGAGGATTCTGTTCCAGAGGGCCAGTCTGCATGAGGGTACCAGCCTGCCTCATTTACATTGGTTTTGGTTATATAATGCACACTGAGCTTATTAGCAGCATATGTTTGAAACATGAGGATCAGGTTGAGAGACTGAGACTCTGCATGCTCACATGTATTCACTGCAGTGCACTGTATTCATGTTGTACAATATGAAGAACACTTACTGTGACAAAAGGCAATTTGGTTTTCATGTTGGAAAATCTAACACGACTGACTCACTGGGGTCACACATTTGGATATGACTGTTAGCAGTTTTTGATGTTTTTACAATGCATTGCAATTTTTGGTATTCTGGAAATGATTAAGAAATGACATTAAATAATATTAGTTATAAATGTACACATATACCAATCATTAGTCAACACATTGATACATTTGGCTGCATTATAAGAGCCAGAAGTGGGACTAAATCAGGAGGCGTTTCAGACCTGGCTCTTATTGCTGAGCTGAGCCAAGCTGATCTTGCTCACTAAGAAGAGCTGGAATTCCCATCACCAGCTCCTTTTTCTTAATGAGTGAAAAGCAGAATTGAGTGAATAGTTTGATATTTTGGGAAATAAGCTTATTTACTTTGGCAGAATCAATACCACTCTTCTGTCTGTTAGTTAACTATGAAGCCACAGCCAGCAGATGGTTAGCTTAGCTTAGCTCAAAGGCTGAAAACAGGGGGAAGCAGCTAGCCTGGCTCTGTCCAAAGGTAACAAAATCCATCTCCCAGCCCCTCTAAAGCTCACTAATTAACACATTTTAACTCGTTTATTTTATCCATATAAAAACCACAGTGTGAAAGTGACAGTTCACTATTTTAACTCTAACTTTTCACCTTCTAATAAACTCTTCTTTATCAGCATTGTATCTGTGGTTCTTTCTGACTACATTAATTAGACAGGTGACTTAACATCACCATACGTACTAGCTACACAAAACAACCTTACAGTCATCTATTTTTTAAACAATTTGCTAAGAAACACACTCTTTACTGTTAATAGAAAAAAAAATTCTAAGAAAAGTATAACTGAAGCCAGTGTTTGGGCTGTATGTTGAACTGGAGAGCAGCTGAGTGGCATCTTCAGCAGTATTACCAGTGATCAGAAGATCAGAGATCAATCCTGTCTCAGTGGCGACCTCTCTGATCCTGCTCACAGCCATTGGGCCGCTTTCATATGCAAGCTTAATATTTAACATGTTACTTCTTGAGAGGCAGAGAGCTCTGATGGACTGAAATGTTTGCTTCATTGAGCCTCTTTTGTCAGTCTAAATGATCCTTGGTGTCCTTGTTTGAGGCTTGAAGCCTTAAAGTCCCCACGAGGCAGCATTTTGAGATCAGCCTACTTCCTTAATTTGACATATTTCCTGTCAGGGTGGGGCATACTGTTAGTATAAATCAGTGGAATAACAGTTGTTTCTCATGGAAGGGGTGGAGCTTTTTTTAAGTAATACCATTGTGTGCATTTTGCCATTAATTGTAAACAAGGCTATAATAGCCAAAACTGAAAAAAACATTTATTGTTTCATGAGAGTATCAAACCAACACTACATGGCCAAAAGTATATGGACGCCCAAGGAATACACCAATGTTCGAAATAGACTCATCCTACACACACAGTTGATTATATAACACGTGTTTTCTGTGTCTTTATCAGTCCTGACTTTAAGTCACTGACCAGCAGCTGAGTAATCTGGACCTGAATAGTGTTGGTCTTTACGACATCTTTTTTGCACATCACCACACTGAAATCTGCTGTTGCTTGTGTTTCGGCTCTCCTCCACTGGGCCAAGATGGACTGAGCCTGAGGGTATCGTGAACCTTTTAACTGCCTTCTGTCTGGCCTTATTTTCATCCTCTTTTTGTGTCTTTGAACCTCCCTGAAAACAAACCTCTCACCTTGCATCCTTCGGTACCCGGGCCTTCTCGAAGGAGAACTTTGGCAGGCCGCTGGAGTCGTAGGTCCTGGATGTGGGTTCAGCTGACACACCGGCTTTGGCCCCCTTCCTTCTATTGAGAGTTTCCTTGATGCGAACGCTGAGGTTGGGGCTGCTCTTACCACTGGTTTTGATGGAGGGCGGCCTCGATGGCAGACCTGCCGAGGCTCCGCTCTGGTTCCTCATCACATCCTGCAGCTTGTTGAGCTGGATGCACTTGTTCTGCAGCTCCTCGCTCAGCTCAGCCAGAGCTCGTGTCTGTTTGGCCAGCTGCTCCTGGAGACCTTTGATCTGCTGCTCCTTGGCACAAAGCTCCTCATCCCTCCTCTTGCCCTCTCGCTCCAGCTCGTCCACTCGGGCCCTCAGGGAGTCCAGGGATGAGTTTTTGAACCTGCCACCGTTATCTTTGTGGGCTCGGCTGTTGGAAGCTGCAGCAGCAGAGCCGTCTGTGTGTTTGTAACGCTTTGATTTCATCGAACCGTTCCCCATCTTATCACCTGAGGATAGGAAGGAAAGTCAATATTTGCTGACGTGACTGAAACATTATAAGTGAGCTTTTCCGACAGGACAGTGACATTTAGCACAGGAAGGTCTGTTTGAGGAAGCTGGGAGTGAGGTTTCAGACAAAAGCGCTGACGCTGTGAGGAGAGAAAACCGGAGAAAGATGGAAAGAGAGAGAAGAGAGAGCAAATCAGTATATAATGGTCAATGAGTGTGTCCTCTCCATTTATTATTCAGAAGGCAGGAAGTATTACATTACATCAACAGTCACTCCCTATCTGCCAGCAGTGAAGGAAATGCTGCTCAGGAAGCTTTTGAAGAAAACGTGTCAAAATAAAAACAACTTCAACAATAGCATTTCACTCTGAAGTGAACTTTTCAGCCATGTTTCTCTGCACGTAGTAAGGGTGCATATGGGAGAAAATGTCAGAGAACAATCCTGCTTTTGTCGTTCTGGACTGTCGCCCACTCACACACACAGTCCACTTCATTCATGACATTCCTGCTGGATACAGTGAGCGGATGCCAGATCAGACTGTTCTGACATTATTCTAAAAACTAAATGACTGCCATCATCTATAAACCTTTTTTACAGACATTACTGCAGAACTTATTTTTTCCTTTGTTTTAAAGCCTCAACTCCACACACTGACTGGTTTATACCAGAGTGCCACTAACAGATTTACTGTCATTCAGCCGAGGACGGTTCATACTCGAATATGGCCCAAATCTTTTTATTACGTGAAGGTAATTCAAAACGAATTCAGTTTAAATTCACTTATTAAAAGGACTCCTAAGAGGACCGTGCACCTGCTCCCCACGATGCCTCGTCATTCCTCCCCACAGAGTGATAAATGACTTCAGTTCAGGGTGAATCTCGCGCTCACCTGATTAGTTTCCAGAGCCTTCAAACGAGCCTGCACGACGATTTAAAAGAAGAAATAACGTGTTTGCACATTCGAGCATCCGTAGAGAAACCGTCCATCCAGCAGGCGGTCAGTATCCTCTCCTCCCTCGGTCTGCCTCTCGCGCTTTCTTTCCTCCCCGGCGGTGCGCGTTCCTGCTCGCGCGCGGCAGCCGCTCTGACTGACAGGTGAGGTGTGAGCAGGGTAGAGCCCTTTATTCAGATTTGTAGAAGAATTAAGCAGTTGTCTATTAACTCAGGTTTCGTTGTAATAATGAAGCTTAACTTTTTTTTTTTTTTTGTTAATCTTTATCATCCAGGAAAAGTAGACATGTGATTTAGAATGTCATGAATAGCAAACACAATCATCCTAAATACAACCTAAATATCACTTTTAAAGAACCCAAAATCTGTCTAAAATTATAGAAATAATTCCAACCAATCCCAAACACAATTGGCATGTTAGAACATGCATACAGTGAGACATTGACTTAAAAAGAGCAGATAAGGCATAAGGGAAGATGGGGGTGATAGGGTGCAGAAACTCATGTTTGGATGTGATGCGAATGGGGTTTCTGAGGAGAGGAGATGGGCATTTGTTTGCATGTTTACTGTACGTGTGCGCATGAGGCTGAAGCATTTCTGCAGCAGTGATGTGACCTCACAGAGAAAGGCAAAATGTAGTTATTTGAGATGTAACTGCAGCGGTTCAAGGCAGAAAGAGCAGCATACATAAAAACTCTTCCACTGTTAGTAAAAATGAGGCCTGGTAACAAAAAGCATAGTGGTTCACACATTCAAACATGTAGGTTGTTGTAGAGAAGAAGTGGTATCTGAGATGGCATCAACAGCCCCACTTAGCAATGACTCACGCCTCAGGCCCATAGTTTAACTAACAGTTTGTCAAAAGAAGCATCTAAATAGAAATATAAATAAATGGTTAAACAAATAAAAAGAAACACCTTCTTCCTCGTATAGAGGAAAAGTTAAGTTGATAAGAAATGAAACACAACCTTGTTCAAGTCAATACACTCATACTGACTAAGGTTAATGTTTAGACATCACTGTGTAACAAACATGACTGAGTCAGTTCACTCACTTAATGGCTTTTCTGTACCTCTGCCACTATCACCCTCTGTTTTAGCCTTATCCTGTCATTACCAGCTGCAACAGCACTGCCGGGATTGTTTTCACCTCGTCAGTCTGTGTGTGTGTCATCATGGCAAAATGTGGTCTTGGCGACACCTATTATAGCGGGAACGACCACAGAGGCGGTTTTGACTGCTTTGTTAGTATGTCTGTCTGAGGACAGATTTTGTCAACACAACAGTGCAAGATACAGTCACCAAACATCACAGGAGTGTAATTGAGGTCAAAATGAAGGCTGAATTCAAAGTTGGGTGAGATCTGAGCATTTTTGGAAAGGTAGGCCACTTTGGCCGGTTCCCACAACTGTTAAAGGGCTGTTTGAGGGTTAAGGGTTGGTTTATTTGAGACAGAAGATGTGAAAAATCTCAAACATAATACACAAAAAGGGCAGGGCAGCAAATAAGTACCAGTGCATGGAGATTTGTATCATGTGTGCACTGTGAATGAGTCCAATGAAGTGTGTAAAAACAGAGGCCAAAGTCAGGCAGGCAAGCATTCATTTCCAGGGGGGTCAAACTGTAGAATGTGCTGTATGCTTAGGTTGCTTTATTTCCAGCTGTGAGAGCTGCAGAGCAGTGAGAGGGAGCGTAAACAGTAGTGTTGTGGGCCAGAAAACAATGTAGTCATTGCTAAAATGAAGTTATTCATCAGAGCTGCTGCAAAGAAATCAAAGAGATGGTACAAGATGGTTAAAACTGCAAGTGCAAAGCTCAGTATGTCTTTGAACTGATCATGTTCCTCTCGTGTGGTAATGTTATGCATTTTACGTTCTTTTTTTTTTTTTTTTTTGGACAAGCTAAAGTAGATACCCAGGAAGCTGCAAGCTTTCACATTCAGAAATGATTAATTGGTTTTCCCAGTGTGTTTGTCTGTGACGCCGACAGAAGCAGGGTGGGCTGCAGCACATTTTATTGACAGGCACAGAACAATAATGGCAGGTGGCCAGAGCTGATTCATCTGCAGCACTCAGACCAGAGCAGAAATCTAAAACATAGAATCCAGGTCAGTGAATCCCAACTTGGGAGACCAGCAAGTGACGGACATATGTTAAATGACCCAACATGTTTACACTAAAGACGTTTAGCTGACTTTATAATTCATGCCTATTCAGGACTTCAGTGACTTGCTTAAGGGCACTCTGGCAGAATGCATGTTTTGGCTGTTCAGTGGCTCAGTTTTTAACCTTGCCACCCCACAGCCAGAAAGTCGGGGTTTAAACCTGCGAATCAGCTTTTTGCAGTTTGCATGTTGTCCTTGTTTTTTACGTGTGTTTCCTCTTTTTATTTACCATGTTTACACTCCTACAGGACCGTTTAGATGATAGAACATTACAACTTATGGTTATTTTAGTTCAAGATAACATCTAGACCCAAAATCAGTCAAATCTGTCCTGATCTAAGGTGAGATTTTGATGAGAAGGACAGCAGGTCAATAGTTTTCCTCCAGCTGCTGCAGGATAACATGTCACCAGATACTTGACAGCATACAGTGATATGTTGTAGCTGCAGTTTTTATATTCGGTCAAAGTCATTATAAAATCTGACTTTTTAAGTTTAGTGCAGTGATTCATAATATCAGTATCTGTTGTTCATATTTTCATATTCATATTTTTATATTCCTTGTTTATTTTGTCTATATTGCTTGTTTGATATTTAATGTCTTTTTACTGAGGCCCTCTATTTTTGCTATCCTCTTTGTTGCTGTAATACCTGAAATTTCCCCAGTGTGGGACTAATAAAGGTATATCTTATCTTGTCTTATAAGCTTTTGGGCTACTGACCTCTTGAAGCAAAACAATGTCTTCTTGTGACCCATTAAAATAAAAAACTGTTCAGTAATTTGAGCAGCATGTTAGAACATATGAATCATGGCTCTGATAGAATTTTATTTTATTTTTTTGCACTTGTAAGAACTATTCATCTCACTTTATCATTGCCGCCTCAAATCTCTGTGCGTTGCTGTCAGTTGCACTGACTTGATTTGGTCACTTGGTGGAGCCAAATATGTATTTTTGTTTTCTGCCACTAAGCAGTAAATTCACCTCAAACACGGGCAGAAAACGTGATCACACACACTCCTCAGATGTTGATCAGAAAGTGTTTGTGTTGTCTTGCCCAGCATTTTATAATGTCCCTCCATATATTCCTGATTTACATTAAAGAAAGTTCTGTGAAGGTTTTCAAGACAAACTTAATCATTTTGGGTTTTTTTCCCCCCTTTCAAATATTCTTTTATCTAATTATTTATTTCCTCTGTTGTAAGGAGACTTCGTGTACCTTCAGTATGTTGGGTATGTTTGTTTACCTTCCAGGTCTCTGACTCATACTGAACTATGCCTGCAAGTCACTTTGAGTAACATTATCATTTACACTATTTAAGATTTCAGTCCACACCAGCTCCAGATTTTCAGTGCCCCTTACAGACTGTTAACTCCCACCTCAGCTGCTTTTTGTTGAGCTTTGTTTCTTTTCATACAGTCTCCAAAGAGTGCTCAATGCAGTGCTGCACCCTGTACAGAGGATCACAACTTTTCACCATGTCAGACGTTCAAGAAGCTGTGCTGGTTGGACTTGCAAATAATAGCGGATCCAGAAACACCTGCTAAATGGTAATTATGTTGTTTTTATGAGTAATGTTGATTGAAAACAAAAATATGCATCACTTCTTGTGTGATGTGGTTGTGGTTCTACTAATTAGAGCCAGTCATATCCAGAATAACAGATGCTTCTAAATTAATAAATGAATTTACTATGAAAAAGTCATCATATAAAGCTTTAACTTCCCATGACCTGGCGTCCACATATGTGGACATCACATTTTGGGTTGTCTAGACCTGGTATTGTGGTGTAGACAACAATTTTGCTCTACAAGGGCTTGGTGTCCACATACGAGGACATTGAGAGAATTAAACATTAAAAGAAATTAAAAATGCATGCCATGCAAGAGTTGGGGTCTTAGGAGATTAAAGGTGCACTTCTTCATTTTGTAGTAGCAGCCATTAATCAATCACAGCTTTCTGAGCTGCATTCAGTGTCAGTCCACTGTGTAAGTTTACCCTGGATAAATAGATAAATATAAATAGATAAATATTTATTTGTGTACTCTGAGAATCGTAAAAGTATTTCATATTTCAATATTTTGTGTAGTTTGTGCTTGTGATAACAATAATCTGAAATATATTTAAGATTCATATTTAGAAACTAAAGTGCATTCAACTGAATTATCAGCATGTACAAGTACATCATGTACATCACATTTATGATGAAAGTTATTTACTCCTTGGTGTGATATTCAGAGCTTTCTTACACATACTCTTCCCACAGGTCAAGAATAAACCTCCGAGTCGCCACTCGTGATTTTTCAGCATTATTTTATTAACTCTCTTTTAAACACTAATAATTCATTTATAAACGGTTCCTCTATTCCATTTTAACAGTCCAAATACAAATGAATGAACACAGGGAGGGAAAAAAGAAACACAGTATGTACACAATAAACCACAACAGCACTCAGTGTTGAGGGAGGAGCAGTCAAGGCAAAGCACACATCAGTCAAAATATTCAACGTCATACTCTGAGCTCATACCTTGAAAAATAAGTGTCTCATACAAACTCGTATTTAAAAAAATAACAGTAATAACAGCCAATATCTGAGGACTACTTAAGCATGTTATGTACCTAGTACAAAATTAAATAACAATAAAATAATAGTAAATATTGGCATGAGGACATAATGTGACTACACAAACAGATTTATAAATAAAAACAAATATGGAGGAAACTGTATTTTTTTAATATATGAAAAATAAAAACATATAAAGGATATTATTCAGCATGTGTAGAAACAGAAATACTCGGTTCACATTATTCAACCACACAAAATTCATTCACTGTTCTAACTGAACCACCAGGGGGCAGCACAACCACACTCATTTTCTATATGAGAGCAGGAACAAAAGGGGAAAGCATGAATACTAAGTAGCCCACAGCCTGGCTTAGCTTAGCAGCAGAGGGCTATTTTAACACTGATTATCAGGAACAACAGGAAACACACCATCGTCACACCTTCCATTTAAGGTCACTGCTAAAGGCCTCAGGATGCTTCAAATGAAGTGCTCATCACAGCATCCTCTGGCACCTTCAGCCGCACTTCCTCCATCACAAAGATGTGTTTGGAGGGGGGGTTCAGATGCTGGTCAACCATGCGAGAAACATTTTGGTTGAAGCTTACCAGTGCCTTAATTCCTTTGAAGCATACTGAGGCTTTGAGTGTGTCAAAGATACACGACCAGGAAGTGTTGCTTCCCACTGAAGAAAATCACAAAAGTCTATATAACACAAACAAAAAAAAAAACAACATCATGTTACATCGTCCTTAAACTGCAGCCAGCGCATGTTTTCAAAAAAAAGCTCAAGAAACATGAAGTCACGCACTCAGGTATCGAACATAAGGAAGGAGACGAAACAAAACTACAAATTATGGCTAGCTTAACGACAGTGTTGTAGGAAAGGTTCTCCGTACAAAGAATGCTGGCTTATGGAACCAGCGAGAGTAGTTTCTGTTGAGTTAGCCAACCAGCAGCTAACTTTGTAGCTTCAGTGGAAAAGAAATTGTAGTGGGGGGGGGGGGGGGGGGGCACAAACAACCCCAACGACTCCATTAGCGCTCACAGAGGGTTTATCAGGGCGAAATGCTTCAGACGAGAAAAAGCAGCTTGGCTTTTACATTGAGGGTTTGTAGCATTTCTTTTTTTTTTTTTACTTTTTTAAAAGACTACAAAGTCATACAAAACAGAAAAAACAGCTGTTCTGAAATATACAGCACAAAGAGCAAGAGGGTAAGGAAAAGCAGAGCTTAATAGAAATCCGAAGCTGCGGGGAACACAAAAGATCCTCGCCAGCCAAAGTAGAGATTGTCGCTTCCCTTCCAACACGGGATACTTTGTTCGGACAGCAGTGCGTCTAGGGGACACGGCTCGCTTGTCGGGTTTCTCATCATTCTGGTTCTTTCAGTTCAGAAGTTTAGACCCTGCTTAGCAGAGTGGATCTGTGGAGACAGAAACATCACAAGATAAGCCTGAGACTAACACAGCGCACACCTTCAGCACGGCTACACAAGCCTCTGAATGTGTCGTTTTTAGCAAAGAAATTTGATTTTCGCTTTGTTTTAAGAGTTCTCACACTGAAAGACTTGGTACACTGTAAAAAATGTTATGAGTGTTATGAGTGTTATGTTTTAAGCCTGATTTAAACTACAGCTCAAAAAAGTTCTGAATTTTTTAATGTGTATCTGCACTGATGCATGAGAAAATCTCTATAAAAAGTTGAGGAAATGTAAAATTTCAAGGCAACTCGGTTCGCTTGTTCTTAGATTTTTGAGCAAAACTCTGAAAGATTTTCCCAACAAAAAATCTTTGGATAGATTATTTACTTAAACTTGGCTGCTGCAAAAACTCACTTAGCTTTACAGTAACTTAAGGTTAAAAATAGCAGCTCAAGAACTAACAAACCTAGTTTACAATACACTCACTCTTTTTACAGTACATGATCATCAGCACATTTAATGGGGATTTATTTGCTGACCAATAAAAGCTCCTAATATGTTGTCTGTAGTTTTGTTTAAAACTGTTGTTGAGCTGGTTTGAAACTCAAATTGAGTACATTTCCTTCAGAATTTTGAGTTTTCTTAAGTTCTTTTTCTATAGCGTATCCAAACATACGTAATGTTGTAAATCTTATATCAAAACACTTTTCCCCCCTGCAGTATTACATGAACAGATTTCTGTCAAATTCTGTGCAAATTTGACAGACATAAAGTGTGATTTCAAAAAGCAGAACCTGAGTCGCAGCAACAGTTTGTATTCGGTGGATTTCTGGGGTTGATGTGTGTGTAGAGGAACGGTCTGCAGAGCCGAGCAGCACGATCTGCTGACGCGGCTCGGCTAGAATAAAGTGACAGATCGTGTCGCAGCGGAGGCAAAGCTCAGGGGAATGCGGAGAGGGTTGGCAGACGATCAGGAAACGTGACCACACACACACACAAACACACACACACACACACACACACACACACAGCAGAGTGGATTCACCCTGCTGGGTTTAACCCCACGCTTACTGGGCTCTGGCTCCAAACCTGCTCTCACCTCTGACCCCTGCCAGCAGATCTGATTCATGCGTCTACTTGTGGGAGGCTGGTGTGTGTGTGGGGTCAGTTTGTAGCAACCTGCAGCATGACTGTCGGATGAATCACGAGTTCACTGTCCAGAAATACCGGCTTCATTTCTTACGTGTATATCTCATGTATTTCCACATTCTAGTTTCCTTGTCTTTTCTTTCCTTTTGAGATTTATGTCAGTGTTTCTGAAGAAGTTCAGAAAATTTGATGATTTGAAGAATCAAATGTGCTGTACCTACAGTGATGTTTTTTAGGACAGTCTGCATCTTCTCTATGTGCCTGTCTCCCCACACAACTCCTCACATACTTGCTGTTCACACAGCTTTAATGCATATTTAATAATCTTTCATTCCCTTCAATTAAAAACCTTTAATGAAGCGATGTACCAGACAGACCTCATGATTGCTGGATGACCCGTTCTGTCACTGCAGGAAAAACAAATGTCCCTAACTCAGTTTGTGTCAATTAAACTTGAGCGTGTGATGCTGAAGCAAGAGGAAATATCCCTCTGTCAGCTCTCTGGGGCTTTCTTTAAGCAGTTAGAGCCCACCGAACAAAGACTATTTCCTCTCATCCGTCTTCTCACATACACACACACATCCAGAGTGCTGTGTGATAAGAGGGCACGGGGCATGTGTGTGTGTGTGTGTGTGTGTGTGTGTGTAAGGATGTAATTGTGTGAAAATGACTGATGTCCTTTGTGAGCATCTATGCAAGCGATTGTGTGACAAAGAAGAATGATGAGCACCTGTGTGTGTGTGAGCGTGTGTGTGTGTTTGTTTAATGCATTTATTGAATAGCGTGCAGGTCAGCGTCAGCCTGTGACCTACATCCCTCTGGGCCTGCCTGGTCAGCGGGGAGGCAGGAGGGGACGTGGGGTGACAGGCGTGATTGAAAGATTCTAAACCCCTGAGCGTGTGTGCGTGTGTGTGTTTGTGTGTGTCAAGAGGGAGAGGGGGGGTCATACACACCTCAGAGACTTCCATCTGTCCTTCTCCATGTTGTTCTCAGGACCTTCGCTCTCGTATGATGCCAGATACAGCGCTGCGATGAGAAAGTCAGAGAAACATCAGCAACTTTTCTCAAATGATTTTTTGAAAACATCACATCACCCCGAAGACATGAGCTTAGTTAAAACTGCTCTGATGTTTGTTTTAGCTCCTGTTGAATTTACTTCAGCACTCTTAAAAGTTGCTGCATTTCTCTTTCTGCAGTCTGTTACTCAACTCTTCCCCAGGTCGTTATTTTTGCTTCGTTCGGTTCGGCTGTTGCACTTTTTCAAATCTAAAATGAAAACGCTTTCTTGCACGTTCATATGTTTAACCCCTGTTCAAATCAACCTGCTGCCCCACACACACTCTGATTCTCTGTTTGCTTGCAACTGACTGACAGGAGGATGTTCACTGCCACCGCTGGATGATGGTGTTGGTTGCACAAGAGCTGATTGGTCAGTTGGGTCGGTGCACTTCAGTGACAGGAGGATTTCACAGACCTCCCTGTCTCTGCCTGATAAGATGGTGATAAGAGCCGGAGCCAGTGGCACGCGACTTTGATGTGGATTAAAGGGGAGCTATCAGCGCTGCTCGAGTATGGCAGGTGATAGCAAGGTGTGTGTGGATTTGAGGCTTAGTGGGAAAAGAAAGTCATTCTGTTGTCTGTGGTCGGCTGTATTTTATCAAGACCATGAAGCAGCACAGAACATCCCTGTGTTTTCTGCTGCTGTCATAATTTTGTTTGCAGCAACATGATTCATTCTTTCAATCAAGTTAATGATGTTTTATTTGATGATGAGTCTGTTTTGTTCCCATTGGAAATGGTAACGCATGATTCAGGTTACTGCAAATGATGCAGTTGATGAAGTTGAA
This sequence comes from Chaetodon trifasciatus, assembly GCA_037975065.1. Classification (NCBI taxonomy): domain Eukaryota; kingdom Metazoa; phylum Chordata; class Actinopteri; order Chaetodontiformes; family Chaetodontidae; genus Chaetodon; species Chaetodon trifasciatus. The sequence goes on from JBBMOE010000004.1 coordinate 17,413,697, forward strand.
AAATTATATAACATATTTTGTTGGAAATTAGCTTTAGAACTGCTGGTGGACATATTTTTTTCATGGAAACGGTTTCCCTCTTGCTTCCGCTATTTATGATAAGATCATCTAATTTAAGCACTAGTGTTAGCGTGATATTTAGAATACTGAACATCAATCTGAACATCTAATCCTCAGCCAAAAAGTGAATAAGTGTATTTTACAAAACATGAAACCACATTCTAGCTGTAATTTCGCGGGACAGTCTTGTGTAACGTACCATCTTCAGTGAAGGCTGGGGCAGTCAGCAGGTACTGCAGGATCTTGCGATCCTTCTCGAACGGACACTCCACTTTCTTCCAGGTCATGAACTCACTCACTTGTTTGGCGAGCTCCCAGAATTTCTGGATTGAAACCACAGACAGTACAGGTTAATATTCAGAGGGACTCAGCATGTTTACAGGTCTGTTAATGTATGCATTTGTGACATGGCTATTACACATTTACTCCATGCTCCAAATATTACTGTCACACTGCCTTTGGAGCAAGACATATAACCTTGTAGGGCTCCACTGAAGCTGCCCAGTAACATATTACACAACTCTTTGCAGTGATGTGTTTAAATGTACTGTAGAAATGTCATAACAGGGCTGGACAGAAAAGGCAATCAGCACAGTTTCCCAGGATAGAACTGATGCTTTAAATAGGGTCTGATTCAGTGTAGCTGTGACCAAAGAACAGTGGAAATACTTATGAGCCTCTGGTCACTGGTCAGTTTTTTTTGTTTCCATGGAAACACAACTGAGCTTGACACACTTGAAGTCCAACTTCTTCATTTTCTAACACACTTTAGGGAAGTGGAAATAATAAACACCAAATCTGTCGCCGTGTGTAGTAAACAGTGACGTAGTCTCACATGGAGAGGAAACTCCCTCTGGGGAATTCAAAACTCGGTTTACCTCAAAGTTGATGTGCCCGTTCTGCAGCCTGTTGGCACATCCTTCGTTGAGGAAGTAGATGTCTTTTATGAGCAGGCTGAAGAAAGGGATGACAATCTGCAAGACAACAGACAGACAAAGGGATTTCATTTCACTGAGAAGATGTGCGGGGGGGGTTTCCACATGACCCCCAGGTGTGTGCTCTTTCTAAACATCGATTCAAAGGAAAAGAACACAATGGACAAAGAGGATCTCTTCTAAATGTTCTTTTCCTGGGAAAAACAGACCCTCGTCTGTTCTGATCAAACACATTTCCATCAAAAGAAACCCACTCACTTTCCATTCTTACAGGCCTGTAGCAGCATGTATAAACACAGCCTTTAAAAATTACCCAGGATAAATTTCTCCGACCAAAAATGGAGAAGTGAGACTAGCGTAGAGTTTCCACAGAAGAATTCCCCTTTAAAGTCCCATAAATAATTCATCGCCACCCTCATACAATGATTCAGGTCACTGCGTGTCTGGGCACTAACATAGATGTTAACAGAGAGCGAGGCGGGAAGAAGCACCAGACTACATTCAAATAACGGTACATTTCACACCGGTTGGATTTTTCTCTCTTCTCTGCCACAGAATCAACCATCAGGAAATCACACTGGCGGGCTGGTTAAACCTGGCATTTTCCACTTGCTATGGCTGATAAACACCACTTTTGTTTGTGTGTGTCCAGAGATCTGACACAGTGACCTACTGTATGAAAAAAACCTCTTTCCAGACAGCACCAACACATCCCCACCCAAGATTATCAAACATTCATGACGTGAAGCTTTTAAAGGATGAAATACCAGGGGGAAAGCAGCAGACTGAGCAATGTACTAACTGCTCATTTTTTTGTTGTGTTCTGTATTTTTCAGCCTTAGTCATTCTGAGTGTTGCACTTGAATGAACCGCACACACCCTTTCCTCGTTTTGCCAAGCCAGTGAATCCACCTAATGTGTTCTTCTTTAACTCTGCTCTTGGCTGAACTGCATTGCTCGTGAGAGAACACCTCCGTACGATCCTTCGACATAATCTGGGTGCAGCTGATAACTAGTTAAGCCGATGCCAGTGAAGTCAGAAAGTCTGCACACAGTGTACTCTGAGGGGTCTATGGAGGCAGGATGTTTACAAGGACCTGCATGTATGTACGATCTGAAGACTGCTTATGAACGCGCACACGTCTGTGCACACATGTTCTGCTTTTAGAGGAAAAGTGCCCAACAGGAGCAGAGAGGAAGTCGTTTTCACAGCTGGACACATCTGGGATGTAGAGGGTCTGGAGCCAGAGGGGCGCCAGGTCTGGACTTGTGGCAAAAATTAGATCTGCTGAAGAGGATGTGTCTATTTAAAGCTGCCCTCATCATCAAAAGCTGTCTGAAACAGCTGATCAAAGTGGGATTGGTGTTATTGGGGTGGGTGGTTATGGGTTGTAATCAGTTCAATTTTTGAATGAATGCACTGTTGAGATTTTTCTTTCTTTGATTAACATTTTTCTTGTTGCAGTCTGTTCTATTTAATCTTACTCTACTTAAATGATTAACTGATAAGCAACATTTTTAACTGCTAATTTATTTCTCAAGCGCAGGCACAGAAACACCACTGGTTCCAAAAGTAAGGATTTCTGCTTTTCTCCATTCTATATCACCAAGGACTTCATCTGGGGCTCCGGTGACCTTGTGATGAGCGATTTTCAATATTTTCTAACAAACGGTGAATCTAAAAAATAACCAAGATTAAGATGAAATTAATGAAGAATTCCTAATATTTTGATTTATTACTTCCTTTTCCTGGTTTTATTCTTGATGATCATAATCTTTATAACTTGTTCTCATTATTTTTTAATTCTCCCTCAAGTTTGCAGTACTTTGATTAAACCGAGCAACAGAGGCATGTCACGCAGTGTAACATTTATCTTGGTAGAATATCTTTGTGAGCTGTTGCTTCACAACCAAACATGTGACACAGCAGCTCTGTCTGAGATCAGCTGTTTGGTATTTTGTTAGTAACTGTTGGATCACTTCGATCTCTTTGCCCTCATGGGAAAGAACAGACAAACTATAGCGAAACAGGATCGAAAGGAAGCACGTATGTTGGCTCTGTTGGCCCTCTGACAGAGTCAACGGCCCCGTGGATGCCTCGAGTAGCCCATAAACAACCCCTCCCCATAACAAGAGGCCACAAGGGCGAGAACATACCAGACTTCTTGGGAACTTTCCGTTTCATGACCCCGGCCTCTTGTCCGGGTATGTTTGCATTTCTGAGCTCCAAAAAAACATCCCTCACAAACCTCCTGGAGCCAGATACATACTGACGGTACATTGTGTCTCCATGGAACAACACACATTATTCAACATGCTGATGTCCGAGGAGAGGCTAACCACTAACGCCTGGCAGCCCACGAGCTCTGTGACGGTTCAGATTCAGTCAGGGCGGGCAACTCCAGGAGCAGCAGAGAACACTATGTGATCTGGCAGGCGACGGTGTTTTCTTTTCCTCCCTCGTTGAGGAGAACGTGTTTGACGAGGAGGAAACCAAGACCCTTCTCATATCTTGACCCACTTTTAACTCAACCTCTGCGTCCCCTCTGGGCTACGCTGTTATGCAACCTCTGTGCCTCGTCCAAGGCGCTGCACTCGTGTTTACAGCTGCTGATGCTGTAAACACGATGGGAAGGCAGCTTGCAGACAATAACAAGGCGCAACGAGCGACAGCGCTGCGCTTTTTCTTTCTGCTTTGTCTTCCTTTCCCTCACGCTCAATGCTGCAGCCTGTTGAAGGCAGCGTGATAACCATCTCAGCTGCTTTACGTAACTGTAATCAGCTCGAAGGGTCTCTGCTGCAGGGTGACTCAGCAACACTTTGTTCAGTGGTCAGAGTGCTTTCCCTGAAACTGAGCTGTCAAGCGGTCTTTAGCAACTCACCAAACCCGCCGATTATTCACTGCAAGTGGCTCTGGATGTTAGTTTCAGCCATATGTACGGAACAAAGAGCAAAGTCTGCAGTGCAGATGTTCAAACTTTATTTAAATGGTGGCTACTGGATGTGTAAGTACTCCATTAGCAGCCACTGACTTGATGAGACTCAGACTTTATGTGATACTTGATGTCCCAGTGGTGGTGGTCTTGGAATTTCAAGCTTTATTGAACAAGCTGCACTTTAAATGTCAGCATGTTAATTTAATTTGCTCTCCTCAGTTCTGCCCAGCACAGTTCATTCAGGCAGGAGCTGAACTACATGTGAACAACGTGAGAAAGTTCTACTGAGGATTCAGAAAGCATCATCTTCTATAAACACATACTAGCAGACGTGGTCTTACAGCTCAATCACATCAGCATTGTGTCGAACAGTGTGTGCTGCTGTGCTGAGACCTCACCTTCTCTCTGCTGCTGTTGGCAGTGATTGATCTCTGTGTGGCTCCTCTCAGTGCTGTTCTGTAGTTGTAGAAATTGCTGGAGGGATCCATCTGGTGCTACGGAGAGAAAGAAACACAGTGTCAGTTTGGGCAGAAGATAACCTCGGATCAAAACTCCACAAACAAGCACAGCTGAAAGAGGACAACAGGCTGCATTTTCATACAGTTGGTAGCGCCTGATCAGCCACTCTATTTTGCTGGCAGACAAAAATAAATAACTGTGACTGTCATTTGCTTAGTTTTAAAGGTTTAAAGGTTTCTGATCAGAAATGCCAAATATTTGCTGGTTTCAGTGTCTACATCCTCACTACTTCCTCAACCCCGTGGGTTTAGTAACTAGAACCGTCGGTGTTGTGAAATAAGCCTGCAAGTCATGTGATGGGGGAATCAGCTGATAGATCGGGCTGAAACCTGAAACAAACCGAGGAGCATGTGCACTTCACACAGCCATCACAGCAAATTATGACTCTGGTAAATAAAGTTTGGGATTCACCTCAAAAAAGGCTCACGGGGAAAAAACAGGAGGTAAAAAGGAAATCATCGAGAGCAAAGAGGTGAGGAGGTGTGTGACTGACAGAGAGAACGACAAAGAGGAGCACAAAGATGGAGATGAACTCCGGTGAGACTTGAAGGGAACCTAAAGAACGGAGTCTTTGAAAGCTTTCACATCCCACAGAGGGTCCCAGCCTGACTCGTCTCCACCTCAGATCTCCTCGTTCAAAGGGCCGACTGAAGGCCTGTTGAGCTCAGAGAGAGCCTTCCCTGCGGTATCTGGGCTTTCCTCAGGTACCACAGGGAGGGGAGGGGGCTGTGTCTGATTTGTATCCAGCAGCATCTGGAGCTTCCTGCTGGCCTTCATCCCTGTGGATTCATCACTTCAACATGTTAGGTGTTAGATCTGCTTGTTTGTTGCCATCTCTGATGTCTTACTCTGGACTTGGCTTGAGGAACAGGTGTCTTCAGATTACTGTTACTCTGTTTTCTTCACTTGTTCCCTTTTTTAACTTTCAACCACTGTATCATTGTCTTTGCATGTTCAATTATGCTGGCCTAAGCAGGGGAAAAGCATTGATTCTAATGGTGTTTATCCATCTGTGTGAGTCTCTGCTCTCCCACTCAGATCCATGCTGGCCAGAGCTTTCAGCACGACTGTGTTTATCCGTCTTTGTCATTACACTTGACCCAACAATTCACTAACCAAAGAAGCTCCCCACACACCCACAGCATGGTCTGTCATCAGTGTCAAACACAACAAAACCACAGGGCTGTTAATATGTGTGGGCCCACAAGTGAAGCTGGATGGCTAAAGCTGAGGAGAAGGCAACGCAGGAAACTGCAGATTCTAAGTGACAAAGGTGTGAATTTCCTTAACAGAGGGAATATATCCAAAACCCTGCGTCCATGTTTGTTGCCTTTCACAAATGTTTGTGACTCCAGACTTCAATCTTTTGAGGCAAACTTACTTCCAAGATGTCGAACTTGGCCGTTTTGACTTTACTCCAGGTCTTCTTGAGCCGAGACACGGGACTCATGTTCATCCCAGCTGCAAGACGGACACAAAAAACAAGGACAGAAGACAATGAGAGAGATAGCTCGACGTCCAAGAAAACACCCAAACGTGATCGCATTAACACATGGCATTTTCCCATTCAGCCAGACAGACCCACCCTCCCAAACACACACACACACACACACACACACACACACACACACCCTTCCTCCCATGACAGTCATCCTTTAACACCCCCTCCACCTCCCCTCTGCTTTCTTTCTACTGTTGTCTCTTCTGATGCAGTGAAGAAAAAGGCCCCAGGAACAATGGAGTTAACACACGCCTCGTTTCCCCTCCCAGAGCTCTGCTTCCCATATGGTAATCCTCTGTGTGTATGTTTGTGTGTGTGTGTGTGTGTGTGTGTGTGTGTGTGTGTGTGTGTGTGTGTGTTTGTGTGCGTCTGGTGCAGGTTCAGGCATCCAGGGTCACCGTCAGAGCAGCACGATGACACAAAACCACCCTCGAGTAAACAAAGAAGTCCACAGACAGAAACCCAAACCTTTAAACCGACTAAACCTCGTTTTCTTCCTGAACTCACTTCACTTCCCAGGAGACAGTTTGAGCTTAATGTGACACTTCAGCGCTGTGGGGCCAAAATGAAGGAAAGTCCGAGAACAGCGGCATGTGACAGTGTGCGTCCGAGCGTGTCTCGCATAGGAAACGGCTCCATATACTCACAAAGACAGCACTATGTGTGAGGACAGGTGTTTATGAGGACATACATATATCGTCAATGTCTTCTCCTTTTCAGCACTGACACAATGTCGCGGGAACAAGAGACACTGACAGAGTGTGTGGTTTTCATCTTTAAAGGGTCAGTTCGCCCAAATTAAACACAGAAAAACAATCACTTTTAGTACTTTTACTTGTTTGTGGACATGCAAACACTTGTTTTTATTTATTTTGAGATATGTGCCAATACTAGAGGCTTTATTGATCCGAGACATGGTAACATCACAGCAGGTCCAAATTATGTTCAGTCTAATTTAGATTGAGTTGCAAATATGTCCAATGCCTGGATTCCCCTTGGCTTCGCATTATCTCTTACATTATCTAAATATTATCTATTATCATGTCACAGTAGGATTTCTGGGGCCAGTTTTACCGAATTTGTACCTTGAATACATGCAAGTTAGAAATAACAGCACAAGATCACTCCCCCTCACCCACTTTGACAAATGTCACTAATCTCTCGCTGCAGGCCTCTCACACGCTGATGCAAATTTGTGTTGAACTGATGAGAGACAATAATTTGTGACGCTGCCACCATTTGCAGTCTGTGTGCAAGCAATGCTTGCAAGCTGCTTTTGTGACACGTGTCTGAATTGAGTTATTATCTTTTCTATTCTCCGATCAGCTCTGGCTGTCTTTGGATCTGACTTCAGATAGGCATCTTAAAACCAGAAACCTGAAACCAACTGCCTGGTTAGATACAGAGAAAGGTGAAAAGCAAAATTTGCTTTTTATAATTTAGGTGGACTAACTCCTTAATTACATCACAAACCCAGTGTCTAACCTTGGTGGATCCCTGGAGACGAGGCTGGTGGAGAAGGGATTTGCCTGTGGCGTTCTCTCTCAGGGGAGAAAGACAGAGAACAGCTGGCACTCCTCTATCCTCTCACTCAGCTCAGCTCTGCTCTACCCCCTCATCATCCCCTCCTCCCTCATGTGCTCACACTCTCTCTGGTCAGTGCTGACCATCTGCCTGGATGGTTTGCTCTGCGTCCTCTTCCAGCTGCCCCCCACTCTGTGCTCTGGACAAACAGACCCCCCCATGCCTGTGAGGATGACCAGATGCCCTCTCCTTTAAACACTGGGGCATCTCTAGGATCTCCGCAGCCCATCGGCTGTCTGAGGTGCTTCAGGGCTCTAATTGTGGCTTAATTATCTCTCTGTAACCAGAGCAATTTTGCAGAGACTAATGTAATCTTTATCAAGAACATATTTACACACATTCACACCTGGAAGCTGCTCAGCACAACCACAGTCTAATCTGCTGCCCACTGAGCAGCTCCACTGGAGCTGTTTGGGGTTAAGTGGCAAAGAGGCAAGAATTTCGTTTTTAGTTTTTCTGGATTGAACCAGCAACCTTCCAGCCATAAGTCTCCTTCTCTATGCTCCACAGCACCACTGCAGCTGCCTATCGCTGGAAGTGTGGAAGTGGATCGGGCTCTGCACACGCACACACAAGTTTATCAGGGTAAATGTTTGACAAAACAGAATCCAAATGCTCTCAGTCACATCATCTCTCAAATTCAAATTTTATACCTAAAATAAGGTTTTAGTTTCAGCTGGTCAAAATCAGAAAGCAATTTCTGCAATATAAAATGCTCTTACAGTTCAGGTAGTGTCCGGCGTGCAGAGTGTATACCGGGTCTTTGACACAGCCAGCTGTTTCATTTGATAACTGCATCCTATAACCCCATTTTTGATAACAAGCAGCAAGCTTAAGAGAACAGGTTAAGAAAATAGGTACGTAGCTACGTTTAAGACACTTTACTACAAAATAACTTTCAGGTGCACCTGTTTGGAAGATTTAAGGAATTAGTGTTTCCATAGTACCCATGATACTCTGCAGCCACTGTGTGAGTCTGTTTCTCTGTTTCCGCAAATACAGGCAGTCAAATGTCAATGCCAGAAAGAGGAAAACTTGTTTGTGTGTGTGTGTGTGTGTGTGTGTGTGTGTGTGTGTGTGTGTGTGTGTGTGTGTGTGTGTGTGTTTCCCTCCTCTGATCGAGATAATTATCTCCATGAACTGCTGCTCCGTTCCCTGTGCTGCCGAGTCCCACTGATATCATTAGTCTGAAGGAAATTACTCAAGTTGGAAATGAACTGGGACAAAGTCATGAGAGGTTACTGCTGCAGGGGGACATTACATGGCTGCACGAAATTCTCACTGAACAACAAATTGTTCATTTACTGCACTGATCCGATTTACCGATGACCGAAAGGAAAAGCTTTGTGCAGGAACGCAGATCGGAGGGAACAAGTGTAGCGAAGAAGACTTAATCATTTGAGTTCATTAGAGACTTTTTTGACATCTTTTTTTCCCCAAAAAACTAAGTTCTGCAAAGAATCCCTTCAAACGTCATCTCAGAGGGAAGGAAAAAGTACTCACATATGATGGCCATGAGGGAGTTGAAGTTGCCAATATTGAAGCATTCGCGCGCCACGTCAATGAAGAACTCGATGACTCGAGCTCGGTGCTTCTTTTTCACAGGCTGTTAACAAAAATGGACGTTTGACATCATTAGAAAAAATAGCACTGCCCTCAGGAGTAACTATCTGGTAAACATGTTTGTTTCAGGCAGTTTGTTGAATAGTATGATGCAGAGAGGGCTGAAGTTTGCTTGTGCTTTATGGGACATTTGGAGTTTTACTTGTAAAACGTGACTCGTTTTTGTTTATTTGGGTGATCCTGGAGATCACAGAGCAGAGACTGTAACGTGACTGAGCCACATTTTATTGACCAACACATGACTAAACACAGAACTGGTCTCTGTTGCTTTAAATACCAGTGTGGTGCTGAAACAACTAGTTGATAAATCAATATAAGTCATTAGTTAAGGAAAGATGGCAAACAGTCATTGTTTCTCCAAAGAGAAGATTTGCAGCATTTTTCCGTTTAATATCATGTAAATTGAATCTTGAAAATGCTTTGCTAAGGCAAAATGTGCAATTTGAATACATCACCATGGTGATGTTATTTTTTTCACTCTTTTCATGTAACTGGTAGCAAAGCTGAATTTGCCTCCTGCAGTCCAACAGCAGTAGGATTCAAGGGCTGAAATGACCATTTGATTGCCAGTTAATCAACAACATTTTTGCTAATCAATTAATCATTCAAGTCACTTAGCTGGAAGTGCCAAAGATTTATAGCTTAAAGCTTCTCAAATCTGAGAATTTGCTGTTTTTCTCTGTTTTTAAATTAAATTTTAATGCATTTCTTTGATGAAAACAGTAAAGCCCCATCTTCTTTTTGTCCTCCTGCAGAGCACTGAGGGTTCTTATTGAGGGTGAAGTCAGCTTCGCATTCATTACTCACCATGCAGATTTCTGTAGCCACCAGATAACTGAGTCTGTTGAACCATTCAACATAAGCTTCCAGGTTGCTGGCCTTCTTGTGATCACTGAAGCAACTCTGCAACAACAACAGACTTTCAATTAGCATTTACACTAATTGCAAAACAAAAAATAATGCTGAACTGGGGAAAAAAGGCTGATATTTGCCTTTTTTCCCTTCCCTCAGTCAATGCATCATTGAGCATAAAAAATAAACTCTTGGCTAAGTGGACCTGTGAATCACGCTCAACTTCACTCTGCCTCCATAAGCACAATACTGGCCAATGTTATTCACATTATGCATGCTGCTCCTTTGTGTGGATTCCTCTTCATCTAATTCCACACATTCCTTTGGCCTTACGCCACTCACCCCCGTGTAGTATTTCCCGCCAGTGGACATGCTGCATTTTAACATGCAAAAGCACACACACGCACGTGCGCGCGCGCGCGCACACACACACAGAGTTATTCTCGTCTTTTCAAAGTGGCTCGTTGGGGGTACAAGGCAGGCTAGCCTGAGGCACAAAGGCAGCCTTAACCCCCCTATCACCTCGCTTCCAAAAAGGGGCTGTTGCCTAGCAGCCGAACGCCAGACAAGAGAATCCATCACCAGACACACCGACACACACACACACACACACACACCGACACACACCGACACACACCGACACACACACACACACACACACACACACACACACACACACACACACACTCAAAAAACTCACACACCCCTTCCCAAAACAAACCCTTGGCAGCAGTGGTTGCTAGGAGATGGGGTGCATGCATGCCCGTCCCATGCCGACACCGGGGTGATTTGAGGGAATTGTCAGTGAGGTGTGTCTGAGTGTGTGTTTCTGAATGAGTATGTGTGTGTGTATGTGTGTCTGTGCACAAGGGGTGGATATTTGGTCTGCTGCTACAGTCTAGAAATCACCTGCCCTCACTTTGACCTGTGCAACGGCCAGTCTCTGTGTTGTGTAAACTTAACATCCGTCTGGGAGAGAAACTAGGCCGTCTCACCTCTAACCCACACCAGACGAAGACAAATAATGTCTGCACACAGGATTTCTGCCCCAAAAAAAAGATTGCATAATGCATATGCTTCTCTTATCTGGAGATTTATTCTTATAAAGGAATGCAGACGTCACCTTATCGTTGTCCAGAGGGTCTTTCTGGACGAAGGCCTGGACGAATTCTTCAGGTCCGATGTAACTCAGTCTCTCCTGAGAAGGAAGCATAAGGAAAAATGAACTCCCTGCATCCGACTGTGTTGATGAATGCTCTGCATCACCTTCAAAATCACCACTTGCATTTGAGGAATCATTAAAGGTTCTTCTGGTTGTGGCCACAACGGGATTAGAGACAAAGCATAGCCATACTTTTTCTGGTGTGACCAGTAGCCCCCAGCGCCTAATGTTAGCAAACTTCAGATAGATGTTTAAAAGACATCACTGACTCATATTTCTGACTCTATGGTTCTTCTTCACTTGTGCTGCTACTACATTTTAGCATTTACCATTATCCTTCAGTTGTCACTCGTGGCCACAGCGGCTGCAGTTTTAAGCAATTCAAGAGTTAATGAGGGCTGATGGTACTTAATGGATCCTTTCTATGGCAGAACACTATGATGTGACAGGAGCATTTCCATTAAAACGCTGAAAAACTTTTAAGAGAATATTCCATCAGCTACCTTTATGCAAATATATTCAAGAGGATGTGACTAGATTACATCATTAATCAAGCACCAGTAACTCTGATACATCATGGGATTTCATGCCTTCCTCACACCAGAGATGCCATGTGTGTTTTTTTTTAATGAAAGATTGTTTCGTCTGATCCATATGGTGTTTTTATCAGCTGGGATTTTATGTTACAGCTACGTACACTGTATTTTATTGCCTTTCTGGTGAAGCATTGTTGCATTGCAGCAGAACATGAGTACTCAGTTTTTTAATGCACAAAGTGAAAATGAGTATAGAAAACATCACCTAATGGACCTTGGAAGAAACCTTCGATCATCTGCTAGGTTTTCAGATTGACTAATTGTATTTTCAATGGCAAACTAACATGTAATGAATATAAAGCTGTGGTCAAACACCGCTGTTTAAAATCAATGGTGCAGTAGGTCGGACGTGGGAGGAGCTGTGACGTTCGGTTCACCGCGACCACCACACTGATTTCTAATCCATCATATGTGTCAGCTCTCGCCTCTCTCACCCATTCTCCTCTCCAGCATCGATTTGGTCTTACATATCATGCCGATATGGGCGTGAGTTACTGGCAGGATTTCTCATTGTTCTTTGGAATATAACATTTACATCTTAATTTGGTTTGACGTGTCACAGCAAATGATTGATGGGAGGTAATGATTTAAACTAATTTTTACTATGAGACGGATGAAAATTAGGCCTCTGAGCCAAATCTGACTCAATAACAGGTTTTCTGTAGATCAAAATTGACCTCAACTAACAATAAAAATAAGAGACCTAAATAAAAATGAACAAAAAAAGTCCTACAACATCTGGGTTGTTCTCACCAGCTCTATGTGTGTGAGCTGTTGGGCGACAGTAAACGGGTCGTTGCAGATGGACAGCATGTCTCTCTGGATGGCTGCCTGGGGCTTTGCCTTCAGAGCCGTCAGTCGCTCAGCCGCCGTGGAGTTGATCTTGACCAGCGCCTCCTCATACTGGCTGAGCACTGTCAACCTCCTGATCAGGCCCTGGCTCATCTGGCCAACTGCCTTCCTGTAAACCTGATGGATGGACAGGGGACGAACAGAGCAAGGAAAGGGGAAAAGTGGAGAGAAGTGAAAATCAGTAAGTTATGAGCTTAAAAAAGAGTTTTATTTTATTCTGAAGTCACTCTGGAATCCAACATATTCTTCAATGAACACCCTCAGAAAGGATTGATGATCATTCGACAAAGTTCCAGCATATGACAAACTCATTTGAGGAACCCAAGATAACGCCCAACTCTTTACCATGAGCTAATGCTTTGTTGTACAGTTGTCCAGCTTAGTACAGGTTTGGTCACTGGGAGAATGACAAACACTATAACTGAGATAACAACAAGAGAGCAGAGTGTGATATCCAGTAGTATGCGTGCAGCCACTTTGTTTAGCTCAGCTGTAGGCATTTTAGGTTAAACCCTAACCACTCCTCTGTGGCAAAGTGATAACAACCTCAATGGAATTTACAACACACATGTTGACTACATGTCAGCAGAACTGATGCCAGCTCTCAGCCCAAACCACACAACAACCCTCAAACTGTGATGCCCGCAGTATTTATTTTGCAGAAAAGCATCCTTTCGGTCATGCACTGGGAGGGTCACTCACAATGTTATGCAAGCCTCTTCCTGCCAGGCTCATTAAGGCCTCTCAAGTTCGACAGGGCAGAAGAGGGAGACTCTTGGCTCGCTGGCCTCAGAGGTCAAGAGGTCGGCCCATTTTGAAACCTCCCCTGGACTCATAACAGGCCACAGTTAGATAATCGTTCCCTGACTGACACAGTTTAGCACAGAAGTTGCATAAGAGGAAAGGAAGGACATATGTTTGATTTTGTGTATGTGGAGGAGACGATCTGTCACTTTATGAACTTCGAGAATCTTGTTTGTGGCCTCTTTCCATACCACTGGTGTGAGCTGCCCAAAAAAATCTGGGGTGATGAGGCCCCTTTTCTCACGACCGCATCTCTCCCTGAGCTTTCTGCCAATTCAGCCTTGAGAATCTAGGTTCTACAAACAAGTCTCCAGTTCAACAGGGTGGGAAGAAACACAGCTAGCCCTATAATGAATGTGGAGGCCCGGTGCCGAGACAGAAATCAAGTGTGAGGAGTCGTTGTGGCGCTCAGGCACTTCGGAAAAATGAGCCGACTCTCATCACTTCGCAGGAAACAGTCAGGGCGGGACCTTTTCTGAAATTCATTTCCCAGGGCGTGACTAATGGATCTGTCTGTTGGTGATGGGGCTGTGATAGGTGTGATGGCACATGAACAGACACATTCACATGTCAGCCAATCAGCTGCAGCTCTGTGGATAATGCAGTTTTGGCAAGGGGTGATTGTACGAGCAAAGGACTGAGAGAAGAAAAATAGTAGTGGGTGTCTAGATGGACTGGAGATCAGAGAGTCCTTCTGTACATCATTAAACAAGAAAAACATTCACTGGTTACAGTTTCTTAATTTTGAGGATTTGCTGCTTTTCTCCATTTCATATCACTGTAAATGGAACATCACAGCAAGCTATCTGAAGGCACCACACTGGTCTCTCAGACTGCATGAAGGACCTTTTTTGCTATTAAGGGATTAATCCATTAAACATGGAGAGATTAAAAGATATCAAAAATAATCATCAGGACATTGCTGCACGACATGTAACACCATCATTTGGACATTGCAATACAGTATCAGTGTAAACACTGTACACACTAAGCTAATGCTTGACCACAGTCCTGCACAGTTGGACAACAGTGAGACACGCCACCAGTGGAAATCGCTCCAGTTGCCACTTCAAAGCCAGCCATCTGCCGTAGCTTCTGTAACCACTACGAACAGAGGACGGGCCAGGGTCGGATAAATATAGTCACAGATCTTGGAGACAACAGCCTGCCTGACATTTCCAAGCAGAGCGAGTCACATTTGCTCATCAGAACTATTGGCGTCTCGAATGAGGTGGCCTAGCAGGGGCACACTCTTCCCTATGCTATCGACCCTGGCAGTGATCCTGAGGTGGCAGACGGCTGCTCAGTGCAAGTCACCACGACTGAGCGCGTGGTTGATTCATGCCATCGTATTACTAGAGGTCCTGCTTTTCTTGGCTGAGTGGTGTTACTTCCTGTGGAGCACCACCTGACTCACACAAAACGCCTGACTGTTTTTAGCAGGTTAGCCAAGCAGCACTAATGAACAGGTAGTAAAAGGTGCATCACGTGGGATTATTTTATCTACAAACACATCCACATTGCCAAGGCACGATGGGGCAGAAATATCTCCTGACCACACAACTATGGTGCACCAGCATTTACTACAAGTCCAGGTCTATCCAGGTCTCGAATCAGACCAGACAAGTCAAGTATTTGTAAGCAATTTGCAAGTCAACTTCAAGTCTTTCAGGTTACTGAATGCTGACTATTTACAGTCAAGATGAACTTCCCAGAGAAAATTAAAACATAAAGCGCAGTGGCAACTATCATGAAATGGCACAGTGCATGGAGCACTTGGATTAAGAACAGTAATGTTTGTCCAAAGGTCTGCCTTATATCAAGTGTAGCAAGCATCCAAACTCGACAAACTGTAAAATGTGGGACCTGTCGAATCAACCCAACTTATCATAATAAAGCAAAAATAAAGTAAAAACTGCACATTTTGAGGGAAGGCAAGAACTCGGTACCACCAAATGAGGTCAGATCAAGATCATAGTGCTTGTTTTCTTCTCAGCTGCTGCTTCCCTATATATCCAACCACATCCATAATGACAGTCTTACTACAGAGATCAAGGTCCTGGAATGTTCTGAGTGTGGTCTGGACACGACTTTGACCAGATGTTCGGGACATCTATTCTGGACTCAAACCCTTTCCCAGAGCGCTGTGGTCGACGCTCTGAAGAAGAACCAGCATCTCACTCTGTACTCAAGACCTGCTTATGGGTCGACGTTTGTGTTTTGTTTTCAAAACATGATTCGAAGGATCTGTGGCAAACATGACTGCAAAGTAGTTCTGATCAAACGTCTGCCATTGTCACCGGCCTGCTCTCTTAAACAGCTGGACTTCTTCTAAGAGATGCCCTGTGGCGTTTGCACTACCCAAGGAAGCACAGAATCACATTTTATTATCACAGGTTATCATCTATGGAGATATGAATAAACAATATCCCAACTTTACTTCCTCAATGATGCCTTGTGGCAACTTGTAAACCCGAGCACCAAAGCTTCCTGAGATACATTCGACAAAGCATTCTTTGTCACGCTGTGCTAATCATGAGAGCACGTGACCGTGGCTTACATGATACCATTGCACATCTGCAGGATATTGGTAAAGGTTGCTTTGCCAACACAGTACATTCATCCAGGGTTCATAGCCTTCATCTATTCACTGAAAGAGCTTGTTTTCTGTTAATGCATATCTCTGTTAATACAGGGTCAATCAAAGGCAACAGCATGTTCAGTTTGGTTTACATGAATTATTAAGGACTGTCAGTGATTCTAAGGAAAACGCGTGGCATTTTTGAGAAGCCATCATTCACTAACCTTATTAACTCCCAACTCCCAACTCCAAGCTATTGGACAGGTTGTTTCTTTTTTTAAAGACATATTTAGAAGAGAATTCGAAAGCAAATGTTAAAATCATTACACAATCTGCCTGTTAGGACATCTTTCTGGATCAACTTTCACCCACCTTGAGTAATATAGGTGTGAGCAATGACGAATGGTAAGCAACTCTTTGGGTATTTTTACTTTCAATTTCACCTCCAAACAAGAGGGTTAGGTAATAAACAAATGGGAGGGAGAGTAAAAACGAAACCTAAATAAAGGAGTGGAGAAACTCATATACATATATATATATATATATATAT
>JBBMOE010000004.1:17430641-17535660 GCA_037975065.1 Chaetodon trifasciatus
TATATATATATATATATATATATATAAAAACATGTTGTAAAAAAAATTAAGGTCAGGCAAGTTTTGATAACATACAAATGCCTGTGGATTCAATTACTCGGCCACACTTAAAAATTGAGGCACGTTTATCTTATTTTGTTAAATGTACTGAGCATGATATCACCTCAAGGGAAAGTACCAGGGAATCTTGTGCTAAATGGCTTTCTGTTGCCTCGAGGCCAGAATTGATTTCAACCGTCAAAAATATCTTTGGAGTAGTCGTGTTAGTGCCAACAACAGCCAATCTACTTTGAAATCAATAGATGTTTGTGCGACGATCAAGAGATTGAAAGAGTGTCTATTACCGCTGAACAGTTGAGAGGTGTTTTATATCTCCGGGTTGCACATGGAGAGCAGATATCGGGAGCTGGAAATGTGTCATGTAAGAAAGATATTGATCTCTAGATTAAATCAGGATCAAGACTTGTGCTTGTACTATTGATGAGTCATGTGAAACCTGCATGGTGAAGGAGAGAGGTCTTCCATCAGGACAGATGGATGTTTGTGTCCTCCATCACTGTGTGGTCCTAACAAGCCCCTGCCACCTTGTCGTTAACATCAACCCCCCAAAATACACACACACTGCTAACTCCAAAGCACAGCACACCCAAAGCCATGTGAGCCCACAGAACATGCACTGAAAGAGGCCTGATTCATGACGACAAACTCAATTACTTGTCCAGACCGAAGAAAACTGAAGTGGGGACGTAAATGCTGTTGACACAGAGGGAAAAAACCATGTGATATGCAGCCATTCTAAACCAACTGATGAAAAGTGTGAAAACTCCCCAAAAACCACTGCACTGAAATCAGCCCCACAGATAGTGGTTTGGAGGGTAGGCTTTTCTTTCTCTTATTTTAACATGGTAGTATTCTTTGAGATTAAATCCTCTTTTTAAGACAGCCTGGCCAAAAAGGCAGAATAAAACATTTTGGTGCAGAGTTAGAGGAGAGGACTGACTCCACTGCATTTAGTGTGTTTAGTGTGTTAAGTGTGTGTTACGTACAGAGCTAAAGCCAGGAGGTGATGAGCTTACCTGAGCACAGAGACAAGAAACAGCGATCAACAGTTGGCCTGGCATTCGCCAAGAAACACAGAACTCCTCCAATTACAAAATATCACTTCAACATTTCTGTGCACGCACAGATTAAACAGACAGGATATAACATGTTCATCAGTGAGCTTTAGAGGTGCTGGTAGGGGGATTTTTGAACTTGTCTCCCCCAGCTTCCAGTCGTTATGCTAAGTCTACCAGCTCCAGCTCCATAAGAGTGACGTCGATCCTCTCATTTAACTCTCAGCCATGAAACAAATACGCTGATCTGGTTTTTAAAGTCATCTTTTTAATGTTACATTGACTTCTGCTATTTCCACGAGAGGAAATGCTAACATGAGTCATCACTTGTCAAAACAACTTTTTTCTTCATCAAAATGTCTACCAGTGCAGGGTCCGCATGTATAACAAAGATAACAGAGGGCACGGGACAAAAACAGTTCTACCCTGCTAAAAAAACTTTGATCCAAACAGCAGTGGAGGCTACCGACGCGCTAAGCCAGTGACATTCAGCTCTGCAGCGATGGAACAATTCAAATGCTGCCTAGGAAGGAGCGCAGCAGAGATGACAAAAAAGCCACCTAGCCCATGAACAATGGCGCTTTTCTCTCAACTCAGCCAGCCTCAAAACCTGCTTTGTTGCCAGAGATACCCCTTCCACCTCCCTCCACTGCTATCAGCAAAAATCTGCCAGTGCCTGTAGCTCTGCTGCATGTGCGGTCTACAAAACAGGCCTCCACTGCTTGTGATAACACCTGAACTAAACATATTATCTAATCAGCAGACCAGCCTTTGTTCCTGAACTCATTTAGAATGACTGGCTTTTTTGTTGCACTCGTATGATGAGTGACCTGAAGAGACCGAACAGCAAGGACTGACCTCGTCTCCACTGGCCAGCCGGTGGGTCAGCTCCTTCAGGCTCCGCATCATCCTCTCATCCCTGAAGTCATACGGGAAGGTCTCCGTCCACTCTGTCAGCAGCTGGAGGATCTTGGGAGCAATCTTCCTGACTCTCATCTGAAAATGCAGAATAAACACATAAGTAAGCTAAGAGCCCACAATATTCCACTGATTCCTAAAACTTTATGAAGAGAAACTAGAAATTTGATAAAGCCAAGAAGGAACACATACTTTGTCAGCTTGGGGATCGCTGAGTCGCTGTTGTTCCATACACAGGTGACACACCTTCGACATGAGTTCGTATGGGTGGATGAAGAGGCGAGAGCTGAGCAGGAAGGTGAAGATGTACGTCCTCTGTGGACAGAAAAGAAATCATGATGACAAATTGATCATTTAAGTTTGAGGATGGGCTTTAAAACTCACTCAGGGGAATAATACCTAAACAAGAAAATATAGAAATAACAATGTAGGCTGAAACTTTTAATCCCTGATGCACAGACAGAAAGAGAGAGGCAAGAAAGACAGAAAGACAAGAGAGAAACAGAAAATGAAAGTGACTTTGGCACCTAACAGGGTCTCAGAGCCCCAGAGCGTCTCAGACAGACAAGAAAGAAGGCTTTACCTCCTGCCTTTGATGAAACTGCAAAGGAGAAGGGATAATATCACCTGGGATAATAAAAAAAAGGGGAAATGCAAAAGAACCAACACTCACGTCTGGATAATAGTCCACAGTTGGGACCAAGTGGTGAATGAGGGCCTCCAAGGACCCGGACACCAGGTTGTTGTCATGATAAAAGAGGCCGGGGTAGCCCTCCTCCTTGGTCTGGTACAGGTTCTTGTTGTAGCTGCTGGTGTTCAGCTGCCCTGTGAACGGTGGCGTCTGAGGCATGTTGTCCTGCAAAGACAGGGAGGACAAACACAGGAACAGTCAGTCAGAACTCTTTGCTTCTTCTCCAATAGATATTTCACCACAGACGCTGATGCAGGATGGTCAAACAAATCCAAAATAGCTCTGAGACACAAACACAGACGGCGAAGGTTTTGTTTGGGAAATGGTTTGGACGTGGTCAACACCCTTCCTCCTCTGCTGTCCATTTTAAACTTTCTGGTTTTGGGTTTAGTTTTTTTTTTCTTTCTAATGTACAAATGGCTGAGTGAAAAAGCTGAAAAGCAAACTGTGGTTGAGACACAGAAAAGAGGAGAAAAGAGGAGGTTCATGAGTCATCTGCTTTACAATGAAAAGCACTAGAATAGGCAGCTCATAGACCCCACTGAGCATCAGAGGGAATTGAACCTTTCACCCTGGCAGCATTAGTGCCTTGCTCAACAGAACAATGGCCAAGTTAGGGCAGGCTAATAGTGTGCATCATCTCATAGGCAGCAATTGTGGAAAATAACCAAATTCTAAGAAAACAAAACCGATGAATGTTTCAGATTTCACAGTTAGTACTTTCCCATAAAGCTTCAGAAGGACCATTCATTCAGTCATTGAAAAGGACCTCTGACTCACAAAGAGCTGGTGTTTTATAAAGCTCATAAAGAAAGTTCTGTGTACGTGTTTAAACACGCAGACACCAAAATCTAAGTACAACAAAAAACGTGTCATGAGGGATTGTGGGCTGAAATGCAGCCCCACAGGACTCGGAAAGCACACTGTTTGATCACGTTGCCTGTTTACTTCCACCGCCGTCGTGTGTTTGTGCACAACACAAAGCCAGTGTGTGTGAAATCATGATGCAGGGTACAATATGATAAGTGGAGGAACATGTGTGCAGTCCTGTGCTAGGGCACCAGCACCATGTTAACACTGATCAAAACATGTCAAACTGCTCCTGCAGAGTTTTAGTTTGAGGAAAAATACAGTAAAAATACAATTAAAAAAATACAGTGTTTTGTAGATAAATGTGTTGATGTTTCTAAAAGTGAGGTAGTGATAAAAGTAATGTTTGATGAGCAGTGAAGCTCTGGTATCCCATTAGATGAACATAAAACCAGGTCTTAAATCAAGCACCTGTAACTTTTGCTATTCAGTTATAGAATAATGCTTAAACTTAGAGTAAAAGAGGTGCAAAGTCAGAAAACTGACTCTGTCAATGTTCGACATTAACTTCCAACCAGCAAAACTACTGAGTGTATTCCACTGAGCCAAGGTGCATTTTACAACTTGTCAATTCAACTTTTCATCTGCAAGAGAAGGAATTTGTTATTTCTGCTTTCAAAAGTGACATAGTCTGACTTTAACCCTAAAACAGCCCTTTAAAGAACTGAAGCCCATCATAGCATCCTCACTCTCAGGTCTAAAACTCTGGTCCTCACTAAGATAGAGCACCAAGCTCACACACGTTCCTCTGCCAGCCTCCTGACCTCTGAACCTGGCACTTAGGCTCAGTCCCATGCCAGGCAGACTTATGGTTAGAGAAGCACAAAGGGCCTTTTCACACTGGGGGTTTGGCGCAGGGTGCAACATCCCCGCCCCCGCACACTGTCACAACCCTCCACACCCCCACCCTCCTTGACAATATGCTGCCCCGTGGCTGCCTGCCGAGCCAGGAAGCCTTTAAGGCTGATGCCCTGCAATGCTGCCAGGGACGGATACAGGGGATGCCAGGAGGTATAAACTGCACCTGCCCACACACTGGCACATATAGTTCAAATAAATTTAGGGTTTCATTGTCCTGTGATGTAATTTTGGTTTGTAGAGTATGCTTACATAAGACAAAAAGAAAACCATAGGGAAAAACATCTGCTGATCAGACCAGAGGGAGCATTAACAGATATTATTTAATAGCATTTAATGGTCTAAGAGACACAGTTGTATTTGCTTTTGCAGGAACACGCAGCTTGAGAAACAAACCCTGTTTATTCATAAGTTCACTTAAAGCCTCGACCCACACAAGGCTAACCAAGCATCATGCATCCACCCTTCCACTCTCACACGCCTGCCGCTCCATAATGCACGCGTGCACACACAGACCATCGCTATTATTCAGCCAGACAGCCGTGGCCATTTCCATGAGAAAAGCGAGTGCGAGGAGTCAGAGCACAGCGGCCCGAGCATCTGCTGCACCATGTGGCTTCCCCACAGAGAGGGAGAGACAGGGAGATCATGAGAGTGGTGGAGGGAGAGAGGAGGGAAATCCTGATAGCAGTCAACTGCTTTGCAATATTTGTTTACTCCACTGAGGGTTTTTACTGAACTTAAGTGTTCTTTTCTTAGCAGCACTGCACCATAGACTCATTTAGCTACAGTCTCTTACATATAAGTACAACCACAGACATCTAGTGTCCACAAAGCAGCTCTAAAAACACCACTGGGGTTAAGACGAAGAGCACATCAACAGCAGCAGGTGATCGAGGACTGAGAACATGTCCCATTCACTGTTCCCAGCTGGGACCCAAACTACCAAGTCCCTGGTCCCACGCTTCTCACCATGAAGGGAGAGCTTGTTTTGGTTGGATGTAGAGCCCAAACAATTACTCATTCAACATAAAATCAATCAACAACAATTTTAATTCTTCGTTGTTTTAAGCTATTTATCTGGGCAGATATTGAGCTTATTAAGAAGATCGGGTATCTGCTAGATGCACCCAATCTACTTTAAATATAGTTACCTTGTCAATGTTATTCTAAAAATGTTGTACTTTGACGTGATGGCATTGTTTTCATTCATGTAGTCATTGCAGGCTGCTCACAAAAATCCCTCGCCTCATGTTACCTTACATAAGCTTTGGCCTATTCTAAATATAGGAAAAGGGAGAACAGTGGTATCATTGGTAATCTTTATTGGCTGAAGACCTGAGTTGAAGTACTGGAATCTGTATTGGTGTCTGGTTGCTGCCTTGTTAGATGCAAAGTTCAACAGTTTTTGAAATCCACACAGACACAGATCATCACATGCAGCTCAGATCACAGAGCATGAGGTGAAAGGGTTTATAAAATCTAACACTGCAGCGAGTTCTATTGAATCTTCAGTATTGTGACATCACTCTACTCTGTGATGTATCTGAAAAGGTGAACAATCTGGATTAATCTCATGCTGCCAGGGGCAGGTGGGCTTCTTTGAAGATAAAAGATGAGTCTCCAATACCAAAAAAAAAAACCCTTAGATAGAAGACACCATGAGATCAGATGTTGCACTTTGTGCTCTAATCTCTCTGTCTCTTATATCAGAGCAGCATGTTTGCCAACCAGCACGTGCAGGTCAGTGCTAACAGCTTCCAAGCTCATCTTAACACATATTTATACTGAATGGTGTTTTATTGATGTTCTTGCATGACATGGTTTATTTTAAGGCTTTTTAAAACATCATTTTTTTCACATGCACTTACATTTCAAAACTCAGTGTATAGATTTTGCCAAAGAGACAAAACAAAGGCACAAAAATAAAGTTTTACTCACGGACAAAGAGTAGGGTCACTTTTGGCAACAGCAGACACCTCGTTCTCAGGCAAAAAAAAATGCTAATTAGCTTGGTGTTGTCCAGCAAGAGGATACCACCACCACCACCACCACCTCCATCCCTATCCCTGCACTGAAGCCAAGAGTGTCTATTCTCATCTGCTCAGCTCCACACATGCCAGCTGCAGCCTTCACCACAATCCTGAAAACAAAGTGTGGGATGCTTACAAGCAGCGACAACTGAGACACACTGATTTACATTTGCTTTCCAGGTGTCTGTGTGGTAGTAGTAGTTGTGGTGAAAGGCTTGGGGGTCGAGGGGGACACATGTCAAGTCCCCAGTCCTGACAAAAACAAACTCTTAGCACGTTGCTGTTGGTTTAGCGTGGCCACTGGCTGGGTGGCAGCTGAAGGTAAACAAACAAAATGCCACAGCTCGCCTCCCCACTTAAGGGGGGGTTTGTTTAGGTTGGATGGATGGTTTTAATTATAGCCTTGCTGGTTTTGTGTGTGTGTGTCTGTGTGTGTGTGTGTGTGTGTGTGTGTGTGTGTGTGTGTGTAGCCATCTGCCTCAATGTGTAAAAAGAGGTCTGGTTTGGACTTTAATCAGATTTAAACACAGTAGATATTCAAATTTCTGTCTGTTTCTGCGTACTTATGAGTTTAAAGATCTTATTGTACTCAGCTAAAAAACATCAAGCTGTAAACTGTTGCTTTTGGGTGGAAACTTCAGTGCATTTCTAGGAACTCAGGACATGTTTTAGCAATATCAAAATCAATTTGATGCAAAAGGTCAGAATGTTCTTAGTCACTGCTTTTAAACAAAGATCCTCTTTAAATATTCAAACTCAAACCTATTTTTAGGCTCACACAGACACTGTTCCCTCTTTTTTATTGACTAAAGACTCAACCACTGATTATCTCATGGCAGTAAGTCTCTTGTAGGTTGCCTGGCTCAAGAGCTCACTTGGTGATGTCCCATGGTGGTCTGGAGGGGCTGTTCCCCCCTCCTGCCTTGTTTTTACACTTGGAAGCAGCACTCACGCAACTTGGAAACAAAACCAAAAGGGATTAACGTTACACTGATCATGTGCTGTAGCATTTGGAGGTAACGGGTTGGGTTGAGGAGAAGGAAAAAGGGGGATTTTTAGTTTCAGGCCATGATTCACTGAAAGGTTATAGAAATGTCAAAATATTTCCCATTTTCGCCCTGTGGGGAAATTTTGAAACAGAAGGGCAGCAGCTTAAAAAGTACCAAAACTCCTCAGGCAAATGTCACATTAGGAGTAAACCTGGTCATTTAGGTGAAATTACCTTCAGGCTGCGGAGCTATCGATGTTTTCAGGTAATTCTGTCTCTAAACGTGTGGGTGGGGCTGCTCCCCTGGAGGGAGAATGATAAAAACTAGTCTCTCACTTGCTTAAAATACAAGCTATCAAAGAGCCAGCGGAGGCCCTTCCCACCCTGCCCGCACTCTTTACGACTGCTCGTGATGAGCGCCCATCAGCAGTTCAGAGGCAGTAAAGAAAAAAGCCTGAACACACAGAAAACCATTCCCATGGTCCACAGGACATACACAAGCAGCCAGGCACTCACGTTTAGATCTTCCTGCCACCACCGAGGTGCACACAAGTCAAAGTAGTAAAGCTCTAAGATTTGTGACGTAATAAAACATCCTCTGCAGCCTAAACAGCAATGGCTTGAGAAGAGGTGTCCAAAGAAATGAAAGCTGAAGAGAAAAAGTGGAACAGGGTTTTGTTTTCGCTTTATTGGGGCTGAGGACGGAGGCTGTAGCAGTGGGGGAATGCTGTGAGACACTTTGAGAGACCAGCAGTAAATCAACATGCCCCCCCCCCCCCCCCCACACACACACACACACACACACACTGCGTAAACACGGAAAGGCATGAGGAATCCCACTCATCCATGGCTTGAGGAAATGAGAGTGAGAGATAGCCGAGTGGCTGCACAAGAGGGCGAAGAGGCCACAGTGGAATAGTGGAAGTAGTCTAAATAAAGACGGCTGGTTGGTAGGGTTGTTTGAAGCTGGTGTGTGGTCAGAGGTACTGAGTAACATTACACCTGCCTTAGAGGGTGGCAATCAAAAGATGAGATTCTTAGAGATGCAATTTAGAGACGCTTACGGGGGAATAAAGGAAAGAAGCAGATGTGATGGGGTTAACAACTTCGCTCCGTTTTAAACTACTCAGCTGATTCATCATTTCTGGGTGTTGCAGTCCAAATTTTCCAATTTTACCTTTAGCTGCCAGCATGGTGCAATAAAATGCACCCTTCTACTAGCCCAACTGGCATTTACACATGCGGTAGTGGCAATTAGAGATCGCTTTAGCACCTAGTTTACATGATCTTCACAAAATGCTGCAGACTGAACTAAAAAGACAAATGCTATTTGGACACTTCCCATCACACCTTATGATGACTCAAAACAGAAGACCTTTCTTCAGTGCAATACACCATCCAGCAGCAGGAGGTTAGTATATAAAATGCAGCAACGTGCGGCTCATCTACCCTTCCCGACTACATCCACACCAGTAATGAGTGCTGTCCTACGACAGGCTCGGGGTAATGTTTGCAGCTGTTGCACTGAGTGGTAAAAATCACAGCTTTCATATAAGATTCTGTCACCTGGCATCATCAGTACTTGACAGCCACACGAATCCCCCCCTGCAGACTCTAAAACATCCTGCACAGAGGGAAGCTGCAGCAGAAACAACACCTCTGTGGACTCAACTTCTGACACCTCGCCTGAATCTTTAAGAAACCGCAGGCTGAGAAGCAGAGGTCGGTATTTACTGGAAACAGCAAACAGACATATTTCGACGTGTCTTGAGGTGGGGCACAACAAACTTGGGGTAGTGAGGGTTCATTCAAGCTGTGTCTGGACTGGGAAAGTCTTGACATCAAAGAGTTCTCTGTAAGTGCTGATTTGACAATTTGCAGGTCAGGAGATGTCTGGGGATCAATGCTGAACTTTTTGAACATCAGTGTTATATAATCATTGACTCACCACATTTTTAAAGACTGCATTTCAACTTGTGGTCAGCACCTGCCACACAGTCACTGAAACACCATCGAAACAACAGTTGCACATAAACTCGATGACAGAAATCCCAAAGTTTCAACCAAAATTAGCTCAGAAAGCGCTCTGCAAAGTGGAAACCCAGGCATCTGCACTTGCATTATAACTGGGTGACCTGCTAATATAGATCATGTCATATGATATAAATCACCAAATCACCCTATAAAAAGACTTTGTGGTGGGATTATTATGTCAATTTTAGCCCAGTTTTAATGCTTTCATCCCAACCCTCTGCCTTCTACACACATTTCATCTTAAATACAACCCTGCTTGCACCAAATATCAAGCTCTGTGCCTTCAAAGACCCAAATATCTCAATTTGTCTCCATTTCTACAAACAAAGACCGCAACAACCGCTACTACACAAGGCCAGAGTACAGTAGCAATCATGTAATCCACAGCAACAATAACTCATTCAAGTGCTTCCACAGGAGGCTCCCTCACATTGTCAGCGGCCCAGAGTCGTGCCAAATCACCAATAAACGGATTTAACCTGTCAGCACATTAAGGAAAACCCGATGCATGCATGTAATACAGAGCAGCGGCACGGAAAGCCACGGAGAACAGAGCAGAGTTATTCAGGAGAGATGTGGGATTAACTTCACTGATCCCTCTCTGTCTTGCAGGGGAGGAGAGACGGGGAGGGGAATCCTCTTAGCCAGAAGGTAGTCGGGGTTAAAAATAGTCCGCCATTGACACTGAATTCAAAAATCCCATTATTGGGGTAGGTTTTAGGGGTCACTAAGGTGGAAATGACAAGATGGACACGGCTACTCAGCACAGCCAGCCGATTTGGGCATCATTACCCTTGTTTGTTTTGACTCTTCAGGTTAAAGAGGCGCGCTGCCAGGACTCACACGGCAGCAAAGGTTCAATTTAAACACCAGAAACTCAAACTGAAATCGGAATATTTGCAGCCAAGTAAGGAAAAGACTCACAGAGCATTCAGTCAGTGGTCAGTTCATTTACAAACCCTGCCGATCCTCTTTGGCTGGAATTAAAAGTGCGCTCTCTCCACCACCTGCGCGTATTTCGAACAATCGCCGGGTGTCCGAGGCGCACAGACAACATGCAAAGAAATCCTCCAACAATTTCTATTCCCACAACTCATCCTCATGGCTCACCTCAATAAGAAGTAATCCAGGTGCGAACTCCTCTCGTATCCTTTCCCAAAATAAGCGAAACAGCCTTTCAGCAGCCGAGACTTTCTGCTTTTACATATGAATAAAGCGCGGCGGAGAAACCCGGCAGCACCTCCCCACTCCGGCCGGTCACTGTGGCATTATTCAGCTGTAAATGGCAGAAAGTAAAACGTGTATTCTGAGTTTAAGAGCAGCAGGAGAAGCCTGTCTGTTCAGAGACGATGAATCCGCATGAATGAATGACAGCTCCGGCCGTGTCGCTCCTCCGTTGCCACCTCAGCTGTGTGCGCTCCGGAGCAGCGAGCAGCCTCACGACTTTGTTGTGAGGGAGAGGCAGCAGCCAATCAGAGGGCAGAACTAAGCCCCACCACACCCCCCTCTTCTCCACTTTTCAATTTCATTTCTCTTTCTCATCTATCCTCTCTGTTTCTCTCAAACTCTGACGTGTTTTCCATTGGTAGCTTTCTCTTCCTTCCTCTTACATGTTTCAATTCTCCGTCCAGTTTGCTTTAATTAGCCGACAGGAATATCAGACGAAGTGTTGCCAGAGCATCTCAATTTAAAAGGAAGATTTAAAATAGAGCATGAAAAGCAAACTGACAACTTTTAAGATTAGTTTCTGTATGTGTGTGTGCGTGTGTGGGGGGGGGGCTGTATAGGCTTCTTCAGTCTCTCCGGGTGGAGTGAGTGTTGTCTCATTATACTTTCATCTTTTGTTATATTTGCATTTTCTTGGCTTCTGTCTAATCTTTTGTGTCCATTTCAACATAAAGCACATTGAGTTTAATTCTAATAAAATGTACAAGTTGTACAAAAATGCATTGCCTAGAAATTATAAAAAGATGAGACTACAGCCATGCTAACAGCTGTCAGGTTGTACTTAAGCACAGTGGCACGCGCTAAGTGCTAATGTCAGCATGTTAGCATGAGTGCAGCTACAATGCCCATGCTAGTGCAAGTGTAATGTTTACCACGTTCACCACTTTAGGTTAGTGTGTTAACATGCTAACACTGGCCAATTAGGACCAAAACCAAAGCAGGCTACAGCTGAGGCTGAGGGGAGCGGCATTATGTCAAAGTCAGCAGGATTCATCCAATGGGAACCATGAATGTCTGTTCCAACTTTCATGTCTATCCATCAGTCTGGACCAAAGTGGTGGACCAACAGACCCACCCACAGGGCCTAGAGTGCCACCACGTGCATGGCTAAAATCTTTTATTCAGTTAAAACATGTGACAATAATAATACCTACAATAATCCAATCAATCAAGACTACCAGGATATGTGTCCTTTCCTATGTATTTAGTGTTGTAAGGTATAATTGTGACCAACCAACAAGAGGAAAACTGGCTGCAATCTGACACTCACCCAGAAATATTTTCAATTTATTCTACCTTTCTCTCTCCACCTCCCTATCTTGCCCCCTGCCCATTTTCCCCCTCCTTTCTCCTCTCTTCATCTCCATCCC
This sequence comes from Chaetodon trifasciatus, assembly GCA_037975065.1. Classification (NCBI taxonomy): domain Eukaryota; kingdom Metazoa; phylum Chordata; class Actinopteri; order Chaetodontiformes; family Chaetodontidae; genus Chaetodon; species Chaetodon trifasciatus. The sequence goes on from JBBMOE010000004.1 coordinate 17,442,746, forward strand.
TCCCCCCACTCTTTCTCTCTTTTGTATGTCTGCACGTCTGATTCTCAGCTCAGGTCATAGAAATTGAAGCTTCACCACCACCGAAAGACACAAATGAGAATTGTATAATTGATATCAGTGAAAAAGCTGTCGTATAAAAAGAAAATTGGACGTCTCAGTCTCTTTCTCTACGTCTTGTTTAGTTCTTCAAACCAACACTGATGTTCATTGTTCATCAAAAGAATTCAAGGCGACAACTGCTTATAAGTGGGCAACACATATAAAGGAAGCTGCATTTTGCAGGAACACGTTGGCTCACATCATATGAAAGTTCAGAATGGGACTCAATCATTCACAAAAATGTGCACAGATTAAATGATATGAACATGCAAATCACAACTGAATTTAAATGTCAGCTGTATTAAATCCTTTCATGCAGTGTTCTATCAGCAGAGCTACAGAGGACCAAGGTGTGATTATTAGTTCAGTCCCTTTTATTTATTTAACTTATAGCAAAAAATGCAGGTCAGTGGAGAACGAATTCTCGTCTACAAAGACACCCTGGAAAGAGGAGAAACTGGAATTAAAAAGCAAAAAATACAATAAGTTTTCTTTTGCTGTTTCAAACCTGCAGAAAATAGCACTTTCAAACACAAAAGGCCATTTTTAATTTGTCTACAACTGTTCTGCTTTTCTTTTAACAAGACTATAGAACATTTTCCTCTTAAGACAAATTTCATCGTAGTTCACTTCCTCTACTTCCTTTCTGTGTGGAGTTTGCATGTTGTCCCTGTGTTCACCCGGGGTTTCCTCCTTAAATAACCCCCACTAAAAACATGCAAGATCACCACCTGACCAATGGTGACGAAAGAAACCGGCTCCCCGGGCGCCGCTGTCGGCTGGCAGCCCACCGCTCCTGGTCTGCCGCAGAGGAAGGACGGACCAAGGATGGGTTAAAAGGCAGAGAAAATAATTTCACAGAAGCATGGCATGTATGCATGTAGTGTGCAATTAACTATGTGTGTGATAAATAAAGTACATTTCTTCTTCTTCTTCTTTCTTCTCCAAACAGCAAAGAAATGTTCTTATGCAAAGACGACATACTGGATGTTTGTTCAGCCGTGGGATCCTTTGTGCTTGACTGACATTCTCCATGTTTCCGAGCAGAGTAATAAGCCACGGTAAAATAACAGCAAATCATCCCAAATCTCATCAACATCCAGAGGTATTACGTAATCTGGTATTAACGCAGATTTACGTATATTCACTAATCCAGCTTTTCTCTCGCTTAAACGACTGCAGAGTTTGACCACAAAGATCAGGATTGCAGTCATTATGTTGGAAAAGATGGGACACAAACGCAATATATGTCATCCAACACAATGCACGATGATCAGGTCTGCACCAGGATGAATTTCAAGGGGAAATATAGCTGACCAAGATACAGCACAAATGCATTTTTAAAGGGTGAGCAAGGCCTTGAAACAGACATCTTAGTTATTTTCAATTTGGGTCTTTGTCTTCAAGGAAGGATGTGGTTGCCCTCACTGTTGGATCAGTTTTCTGAACAATTTACTGGAATGACCGACCCTGAACGCTACAGAGGAGCAGGGTTCAATTCACTGAGCACCAGCATGAAAGCCAACCAGATGAAGAAGAGCAAGAGCAAAAAAAGGCCTATGTTTTCATGTGTTCATCTAAAGTATGTGTTCACTCTGAAGATGAAAACAGCTGAAAAATATGGAGTTTCAATTTTAGTAAGAGCTCAATAATTCCAGCTTGTCACTGTAGTTTTTAGCAAACAATACTCAAGCAGGAGGAAATATTACATTTGTTGGGGACTATTTCCAGTGGCTGATTAATACACATTTGGTGCTCTAGTGTTTGGGGCAGCAGAGCAGTGTAGATTGTGTGTGTTCATTGTAATGAAGGAACATTAGCAAAGGTGTGGCTCACTGCGGCTCTGTGGCACAGAGGGATAAGATTTATCAGGCTCTGGATTGACTGATGATACGTGTTAGTGGGGTCAGTTCAGTGTTGGTTTTGGTCTTTTCATCTGATTTGTTGACAGTAAGAAAATACAGTATCACCAGCCGTATCCTTAAAGTATTCCCGTGTCTGGTTTCAAACACGTCTGTATAACAGAGTAGCAGTCTGTTCAGTATTGATTACAGTCTGGTTTCAGCATTTCTAAAGGTGAAGGAAGTGGGGCTTTTCCAATTCAGCTCGTTCACAGTCTGTCCCTTCAGGGCAGCCTGTGTTGAATTGCTGAGTGAAAGATTTCCAGTTTGTCTATTCAGGTAACAATCAGCATGGGGCAGCAACAGCCTGGAGGCTTAATAAGTAAGATCTGCATAAGTGTGAGTGTAAAACAGGGCGTTGCAGGAAGAGAAAAAGAGATATTGTTGTGCAGCTAATCTGATAAAGCTTATAACAGTATGGGTTACAGCACTATGTCCACGGCTTCATTAGCATGCCGTGTGACTGAAGACATCTGATGTTTACTCTGATGGAGAAAGAGCCTGACTGGCGTATCAGAACTGTGGTAAAGGTCTGTTATGCAAGCGAGACATCCAGGCAGATGTCCTGGATTTGAAATGTTCCTGCAGGGAAATAAATAAACACCGACTTTATGTTTGTGCTACATTCCCCATATAGCTTCAACACAGACCAGTGAAGATAGGCATCAGGAATTCACAGTAAGTTGTTGTGACCCATTTGTGCAAGCCCTGCAGCAGCCAGGTCAGAGTGTCGTGCTCATGAACACTTGGACAAACATCCTGAGTGATGATAAACACTTCTGTGAAGGAACTAAACTCTTCTGGTTGAAGAGCAGATTCTGTAATCACATTTGTACTGATGATAAAGCAAGAACTACGGTTCACAGTCAAGATATTTACAGTGTATGTGGTGTCACAACTGTCTCCCTGCTATCAGTAGTACTTCTTCATGTGACTGGAATACACACTCCTAACATGGCATAATGGCAGTAATATTTTCCATCAGTTCAACAAGGCTACCCTGCTGACAAACAGATTCCAGTGGAAAACAGGAACTGGGTTGAAAATATCTGTTTTTTAATATATATATAAAAGTGCATGAAACAATTCAATAACATTTGTTGCAGTTACCTGACACCTGACAAATCCCCTCACACATGTCCACTTGGAATTTCCTCCTCTTAGCTCTCTGAGTGTGACTGACCACCGGCTCTCAGTCAACAACCATACAATACTCACAAACTCTTGGATTTTGAGAGTCTTTATCTGCATTTGGTTGAATTCAAAGTTCACTCCATATCACTGAGGCCTAAACCAAGCCGCCCTGAATGTGACCGTTTGCATTATCAGTGCCATTATTTGGTTCCACCTGAGCTTGAATACATTCCACACTTTGGATTAACCATTGGAAAAATTTTTGGTGTGAGTGCATTCTAATCCCTGCCTTTGTTCATGGTGTGATTTGTACAAGTCGGTGTCTCTGCTACAGTCTGGTTGCCTCTACATTTACACCCATGTTCTCTGGCTAGACTGGTGAGGAGCTCCAGGACTCTAATCTCGTGCTCCATGCGAGTTTTCTCCCTCCTCTCCTCTCTCTCAGCCGTCTCCCTCTGCCGGCGCTCCTCCCTCTGCAGCCACTGGGCCAGGAGCTCCTGATGCCAGCGGGCCTGCTCCTGCCGCTGATTCTCCAGCTGCACCAGCAGGCCCCGAGTCTCCGACACCAGCCGCTGGAAGCACTCCGACAGGTGCTTGAGGGCGGGCTCCAGGCAGGTGGACTCAGAGTGGTGGTGGCCAGAAGTGGGGAGGGTGTTGGGACTTGGATCTGGGAGTGTAGGGAGTGGAGAGGTTGTGGATCGGGTAAGAGGGGGAGGAGAAGTGGCAGGTGGAGGTGGTATTACATGTGGGGAAGGAGTGCTCATGCTGTTTTCCACAAGTGTACCTGTGACACAGGATATAAAACAGTCCAGGTATGAGATTATTACTCATAAGACATTTTTTGGAGCTGAAATGATCAGTCAGTCCATGGACTAGTTGAATGATTTTGGACAAACACAGTGACTGTAAAAAGTCAAAATGGGCCTTAAGGTGCCCAAGGTGGAATAGAGTGAAGGGCTGATAAACCAGAGTCAAGTCAGGACCTTTGAAATTGTATGCACGGAAAAAACAGCCGCACTTCCAAAATGACAGTTAGTTTATCGTCCTATCTGACACCAAATATACAAAAACTGAGAGACTGCACAAGTGATCAAAATGCTAAAAAATATTGATGTACAGTTAAAAACTCACATGCTTTTTATTCTGCCTCTGGTGTTGCCGGAGACCATAAGGAAGTAAACCTTCACAGCCATGTGGCAGGTGAAAATGTGTCAACATGTATATAATCACAGCACATACCATTTTCTCGATGGATGCTGTCTCTCGCATGCTGTGGGAATCCTGAACTGCTGAACTCAAACTCATCTGTTGAATCTTCTCTGTCTTCCAACTTGACCTCAGAGTCCAGCTGCCAAGACTGACGGCCTCCTATCTCCTCTAAAGAGCTCAAACGTTGTCTTTCTGTCGTCCCTGGAGAACCAAAATGGTGTCCGCTAATCTCTGAGTTAGGATGTAAATCTGGCAGGACACTTCCTGTCCTGTCAATGGAGTCAAGGTGGCGCTCCACCATCCCTCCTGGAGAAACAAAATAGGAACCTCCCTCCCCTCCAGCTGACCTCCGGCCCAACACAGCATCCATGTCTGCAAAGTACTTAAAAGTGCAAGGCTGCGAGCTGTCGACGCTCCTCTGCAGTTTGGCTCTCACATAGTTGGCCTTCAGAGTTTTGACCCGAAGCCGACACTGGTGTGGACTCCGACAGAAACCCATTTCACTCATGCGGGCCGAGAGGTGCTTGAAGACATGGCGGTTGCGAAGGTTTTCGGCCAGACTCTTCTGGACGCGCTCGTCGCTCCAGGCACACAGCAGCACCTGAGTCTCCTCCACTGTCCAGTTAACTGAGCGCTCAGCTTCTCGTTTTCCTGTACACACAGAAACACAGCTGAATACAGCACTTCACAGCTGATGCGGGTGGCACAGGGTTAAGGTTTGTTTACACTTTCATGACAAGCATTTATTGGATACATACTACACCACTGAACACTGATTCGATTGTGCAAAGGATCTCTCTTTGTACAAAGCAAAAGAAGAGGGAATGTAATGAAATGTGCATTATGTTAGGTTATAGGAAAATAACATCAATTAAAAAGTTATGTTGATACACTGACTCCAAATTCTAGACCCACTGATCTCACCATTAAGAAATGAAAAAAATAGTTTCAGACCAGAAGCAAATAATCTGCAACATCTGTGCAGTTAGAGACTGATACACAGATAAATAAACCTGCTTAAGTCCTTAGGAGCTTAGTTTTAGGAGTAAGATGTCTACCACACATCTAACTATGCAGTAAAATAAAGTCTAACTACTTACAAACTTATCAACAGACTTCGATATCGGTAACATGACTCAGTCGTGGACACTGCTACTAATCCGGCATGTTTTGTTCAGATATGTAAAGTCATGTCCATGTGTAGCAGAGACAACAACCTCAGATTACTCACGCTTCCTAATCAGCCTGACATGAGACAGTTAGCTGTCACTGCTTGTCACAAATCAACTAACAGGTGAAAAGTTTAGGATTAGCGAGCAAGCTAGCTTGACAGCACTGTCACCGACATTCAAAAGGTTCAGGGTACTATTGCGCAAGCAGGACAGTTAGCGACGAATTTTTCAACAGTTTAGCAAGTGAATGAAACCAAGCTACTGAGCAATTTCTGCTCTGTAACAAACGCAGCTCAGGTTAGCGGCTAACAGTTAGCTGATCTAGCTATAGCACTGTTTGTTTTATCCCAAGGCTGTGCTGCCCGTTAAACCTCCAAAAAAACATGTCGGCTGCTTAAAGGATTCTTACTTTTGGTCGTTGAAACAGAGTTGGTCGAGTTGATCATAGGAGGATTCATTTTGACGGGCTGCTGGAAATGTAAACAATCCTCACACACACCGACACTCCTCTCTTCCGGGTGACGTCGAGTTCAGCGCGTGACGTGATGCGCCGGCTGAAGCGTACAGCATAAAGTAATACAGAAAATGCAAATAATGCCAGATAACAATTACAACGAAAGACTGCAAATTCTGCACTATTTTGTGTCTCTACAAACCCTGCTAGAAGTGTTTTGCAAACACAAATAGTGATGTAAGCAAAATCTTCCCCATAAAATATATTCACATGTTAAATTATACATTATCCTAATCTGCAGTGTTCCCGATTACCCTATATTTTATCTGTACAGACCCTATTATTTTCTATGTCTCCTCTGGGATCATTAACGTTGTATAAGATTGTATCTAAGAAGGACACTCAGTTTAACATCAGTTATTCATTCCTTTTTAATATTCAGCATATTCATATATTATTCATATATAATGCTGTGCATTGAACAATATTTATTTAAACAAGAACACCATGAGTTTTTAGCAATATTGTCAATAACCCTTGACACAGCTGTGGTATGAGTGTTTTATGTGAGGTTTCCTGCATATCCACTTAGTCATCTCTCCAACAGCACATAACATACTGAGTATCAGCATAATGCAGTACATATACTACCTCTAAATTCATGATGGAGGATAATGCAAAATGAAAATTTACTGATACTGTCAGATATTAAAGAATGAAACATAAATCAGTTTGTTTGGGCAGTTTATGTTCATCTACAGATAAGGAATTATTCAAAAGTATTAAGAGTCATAACCCAAATATATGTACAATGAGCCCTGTTTAAACCCAATGCTCTTTTGCAGTTATATCCAGATTGTACTTGGGTCTCGCTGAAACAGACCGTAATTAACACATGGCATCAGAATGACTTTCTTTCGAAATGCTATTTTCCAGAAAACTGAAAAAATGAACATTACACCATGTGAAGAAAAGACAAACTGTGAAGTAAAATAGTCCCTGACAATCACAGAACGTGCACACCTGAACAGTTACACCTGTATTTATAGTTGTCTGCAAAAGATCGTATCACCCAAGATGCATTTTATCTGTTAAGCGTGAACACGTCCCCAGAGACCGTAAATTCATCCCAACTTTGAATAACAAGAGGGAAGCATTCAGAGGAAACAGCTCCTGAAGAGGCAGTGAGGTGCTAATGGGTTGTCCTGTGCATTCGCTGGATGTCTGTTGAGAGCATTAAGATCTGTGGCGTTCCTGCTTCTATTTCACTGTTTCACCTCCTCAGTCTTTCATCCACAAACACAGCAATTAGCAGGGGGGGTGTTGCTAATGCATTCAGTCTGCTCTCCTGCAGTTACATTTGCATTTCGAGCTTTCAGCCATTGTTCTGTTATACAGTGACTTGGAATAAGTTTAACAGTAATCTTAAAAGAGAATACTGACGTCATTTAGCGTTTAAGTCCATTTTCCTCTGTCTGCATCTCCATGCTATGTTGCACTACAGGCCATATGTAGTCTAACAGTTTGTTTTAAAGAGAACTAGTTTTGGATAATGCTCTTATTTGTTCTTTTTGCTGAGAATTAGCTGGGAAAATCATCTCTCTGTGTTTACAACATCAATATCTATGGCTGAGCTTAGCACTAACTTGCCACAAAGACTGGACGCAGGGGTAAACCCTTCGTCAAGCTTTCTCAGAGGTGATGTTCATTTCTACTTTATGTTTCTGTACTTTTGTAACTCTAAATAAAATCCAGCTGACTCTCAAATACACAGATGGAGTCATCTGTGTATTTGAGAGTCAGCTGGACTTACCACCTAACAAAATAATGACATGTCAATAAGACAGTTTCAGAGAGGGTGGAGGTGTATTTTTTAACTTTTGACGAAGGAAAGCCATTTCAGTTTAAAAATATTTTCATCCAAATCTCAGTTAGGTTCAGTTAAATGACAGTAGGCACATTTTTAATACTACATATCTACATTATTCTGAATTATGTCTGAATTATTCCTGAGACATTTGGACTTTGCGGAGTGTCAAATCTTGCCTAGGTGCCAGCCTAGATAACAAGATAGAGATGAAACTGTTTTTGACGGTGACATGTTAAATTTCTTCCGAGAATCAGATGAAAGATTCACTCTATTCAGCACCAGAAACTGAGAACAAAACAGAAACTCTGACCAGTTCAATGTTCCAGAATGATCTCACGGTGAGGAAATAAGAGTTGTGAAGTAAACGCAATGGGGACTTTTGTAAGAAAGTTCACTTCACCAACAGATCATTCCACCTCAGGAACTTTCCAGAGAGCTTTGAAGAGGAACTTTCAACCACAGGAACCAAGTTCTAGCTTTGGCTCCAGGGACACAATTCCAGCTCTCAGAGAGTCTTTGCTGCTGGGGTGGGACTTCGCAATGGCCTGGCACTATCAGGGTGGAGTTAATAACACTGGATGTTGCACTGTGTGTCACTGGTATCAGGTATTAGAACAGGTGAACAGAATTCTTTCATTGTTAATGACATTTAAATCACCTCCAACCAACAAACTTCCCATCTACAAACAGAGTGAGATGGAAAGAGAGGGGAAGTGAAAAAGGGAGCAACAAAGACAAAGGAAACTGCTGAAAGGTTGACCACGGTTACGAACTAAACCACAAAAATAACCAGCATCATTTGGGGACTTTTCTTGAGCTGCTTTCAGTCTGTCTTTCTATCTCTGCATGTATCATTTCCAGTAAATTACAAAGAAAATACAGTGACTATATTGTTGTCTTGTATTGAAAAATTGCCGTTCAAACAAAGCTTTGTAATCCATTCTTTTTTCATAGCTCTTCAGTTGTAGTGGAAACACCAATATGAATACACTGCAGGGACTTCCAGGTTCTTAATAAGTTTTTGAGTTCTTGACTACAGTCCCTGAAGCTCCTGAGATCTTGGGACTATTTGTGGTCAGAAAGGCCCAATAATGGGATAAATGTCAGTCTGGTAAAATAAATTCTGATCAATTGTTGAGGACATTTTGGACAGGCCTGGAAAATGTCTCATTTTCTAAGTTTCAATCTTGGAAATAGCTATAGGCCCTGGACCTGCAGGCTGACATAAAGGTTGTTCTTCACAGCAGAACGCACAGCACTGACTGCTTGGGAGCACACACACACACACACTAACACATACAAATGATGAGGCCGCAACAGCATCGGTAATTACAGAGGAAGAGGGGAGCCGAGACAGTCGACTGGACATTCATCTCATTACTTGTGCATGCCTCCAGGCTTGTTCCCCACTGGCCTGCTGAGGAACATCACACACTCTTCTCTCACACACAAAAAAAAGGCTGGCAAATTCTTTCCAAAACACAGAGGACACACACCTGTACAGCCAGGGTCAAGAGTTTGATGCATCTTTCCTAATTATTTCACTAACAACAGTAACTGGCTTATTACTATTCATGAATAATCGTTCAGAGACAGTGGGCATGCCGTACAGCCTGCCTGGGTATTACATGTAGGATTTTTGCATATTTTTACAATCTACAAATTAGCTAACCCCTTAGCAACCTACAAAGTGTGAGCAGGAAAAGAATAAAGCGAGGATTCCTGGTGGACACATTATTTTTTTAGGAAGAATTTGGTGCTACAAGGTTCAAACCTCCGAAAGAGCCCGTATACCCAAAAGAAAGAGCGAGGAAGGGCTTTTAATATATGACTGCCATAAATAAATAACTGCAATGCCTGCACAATCTCCTCTTTTGGATTGACTTCTGTTGCACCCTCGAAGGGGAGAGACAGGCTGTAGATTTTCTCCCAGTGTGATTTGTAGTGCAGAAAACCAGGTCAGTGAGCACACAGCGAGGTAAGATGAGGTACAGACGGCTCACACACTGGAGATGGTTACATCAGCTGAGGCTGGAGGAGAACTGAGGTATCCCACTGTGGAAGCTCAGGGTCCCTGCCTGCATGCTGCTCTTTGGCATGGCTCCATTTCCCCCCCTTTCATGTCTCCTGACAACCAGCACCAGCCGTGTTGTTTAGATCAGTGGTTCGCAAACTTTCACACCAGACACAAACAAAGACTCAATATGGGAGCAGTGCAGCAATTTGCGGAATGTGTGCTTTTTTCCTGGAGCTTGTGGACCCCCTAAGAATCAGAGTGATGTCAACTGAGACAACAATCAGTCTTGTTGCAAGCACTCCTGCAGACTGACTAACTCTGCAGTAAACAATGAGAATATTAATATCTCAAGTATTTATTACCAATATCCACATTCCACAAGCCAAATCATCAAGCAGCCATTTGAAATAAAAAGACACGCTTGGTGCACAGTGTGCCTTGTAAATTCAGTTGCTGTCTGAAAATAGAACCATGTCCTATATTTTCATGTTTCAGTGCAGTGATGTGACTAGCCAATCATGGCGCCTGTTGAAAAAAATATGTTGCTTCGGAAGTTCGAGTGAAACTAAGTATCTGTTGAGATCTTTAAATTTGGAGTCGGTGGTGTCTTTGAGCAACTGATGTCTGTCTACACACTGGTTAAGGTGGACAAATATGAAAACATGTTTATGCATGAAATCAGCCACCACCTACACCAGTGTTTTTAAAGGTACTTTTTTGAAAGAGAATCAGCACCTCATTTGGTCACAAAAACATAAGCTAGCATTTCTTACATGCAGTGCTATTTTTGGCCTGAAGGCTCACTTTTATTAATCTTACAACCCACATATGCCTCATTATCACGGCCCTTCTGGTGACCAATTTGAAGGTTAATTTCCAACCCTGCTGAGACAAAAATTCAGTCAATGTTGACGGCTATACAGTATGTGTGTCCCAGTTGCAGATATTTTCTACCCAAGAAAAGGAATCTCATGTCTTTGGGTGGTAATCATAAGATCATCATCGCGTATTGATATTACAGCAACCCATGCAGAAAATGTTCCGCCTTTAGCTGTGATTTGCAGCTGCAAAGCATATGCCTCTGCACCAGGGTGGGATGCTGAACCACAGAATTTCAAAACACACATGGAAGAACCACGGCAGGTCATTTATCAGTCATAAAAGTGGGCTTCAGAGCTGTTGTGATGTGGAGTTGCGAGCCCCTCTGTTCTCAAAGCTTTACTCCAGTCTCTCAAATGAATTACAGAACGCTTGGTCTCTTGCCCGGACGCCCTCTAATTTGCTTGCATTTTTATAGTAGCCACCAATTTGCAGAGGCCACTTTGACCAACAGTGAACTTAAGGCAGAGCATCTGCGCTTCAAAACATTTCATACAAGCACCAGATGCCTATATGAAAAAAACATCACGTTCACTGTAATATATTCAACAACACAGATCAATTTGAGATGAAGTGCAAGAAACCATCTGGGGAGGTGTGTGGCAAAGGCTCGGCTTTGGGAGAAACACAATGTGATCACAGATTTCTTCAGAACTGCAGTGTGGAGATCCACTTCGATCACTGCCCACCTCCCATATGCCTTATTTGAGTCACACTCATCTGCAAATCTGTGTAACTCTTTGGGCATTTCCACCTTGAATTCACTCTTCCTTTGTTTGCATGGGCAGCAGCATCTAACAGGAACTGAGGAGCTAAAAATGGAACTGGAATGGAAGACTTAAAAGACTCCAAAAATACCCCACATTGTTGCACATATTTCCGTTTGTCACATTCCACAGTTTTTTTTTTTTTCTTACCAAAAAAGGTAGGAAACTCTTACGCAAAGGAACACTGCAATCGTTGATATAAATGGTAAATGTCAGGCAGTGCTCTGAGAAACTGCCCACTGTCTGTCCACAAGTCTGAGAGTGAGAGCTACTGGTTACATCACAGGGTCAGTCAGCGTGACACAGTGCCGTGTAGACGGGGCAGACTAAACGACTGAACATGTAAACAGCTGAATGAATGATTCCCTTGTCGTGCGTCCACGCTGTTGACTTGCCATGGTGGTCCACAGAACACAGAAAGAACATCCACTGTGGTTAATGATATTTGAAGTGTCCTGAATCAAGAACACTGTGACCTGCAATTCACAATGTACCCTCAGTCACTGACCGTAAGACTAAGTTAAGATGAGTAGGCTGTCTCAGATAGCTATATCAATATCTAGATGAAAAAACACAAAGATTTAAGGTTAAAAACTGGGCTCTGCAGATAGAACAAAGCAGTGGTAGACAGTAACTAAGAACTTTGGCTATTGAAGCAAAACATCTGAATACTTACACCACTGGAAAAGGTTTTTAAACATCTATATGTAGGTAGGGACTGCTTCACATTGATTGGGGTTATCTGTAAAATGTAGGGTTGGTGGTTCAGTCCCTGACTCCATCTGTCCACATGTTGAAATTTTTTTGAGCAAGACACTGAACCCCAACATAGTTACGTTTATATTACAGTTGGTGTCAGACTCCAGTGACCAAGCAGATGTGGAAAGTATGATTAGGCTACTTTGGATAAACACTGAATGAACCTTTTGACCTGTGGATCACCAAATGAGTGCTTCTAAGGAGCCAGTCCAGATTTCTATTGTGTGAAATTCAAACTCCTTGAATTCAGTGTTTTAGATTCCCACATCAGACACTATCACCTTGTAACAACACCCCCCCCCAACCCGGTTTTGGATCCATGAGATTGTGAGGAATGCGTCCCTCCTAAATCACCAAGGCGACCCCCTATGGTGCCCGAGGAATGCCTGGCGTTTCACTGCTCAGACTGTTTTCACAGTGCAAACAAGTCTCCACATTTCTTCTGGTAAACTGATCTTGACCACACACAAGGAGCCCCTCTCTTCCCCACCTCCTTGTGCAACCACCTCTCCCACATCCAAGCCCTCACTACTGTCAATCAATGCCTAATAATCCAAGCACAGCTGATCGAAACCACGTGGTGGAACTGCTGCTTCCAATTGAACCAAGAATGTGCTTATATAACTTTAAAATCTGGGCCATTTCCATGGCTGTGGGAGTGGTATCCCTATGACTTTGAAAGTTTGAGAAGCAGACAGTCGTACGGATCAAAGATCGAGAAATGAGAGCAAAAGTTAACTGAAAGCATGAAGTAACATCAAGCATTAAATAACACCAGAGCACAGTTCTCAACTTTTGCAATGTGCAATCTCTTGAAAACCCTGAAAACATTAACTGAACGATAAACAGTTCTTAGAGTGATATCTGTCTTCCTCGTTGAGGCAGTTAACGTATTTATCCAAATATTTAAAAATCAGATAGCATATTGGTATGTTTAAATTCAAATGTTAAATCATCTGAAAACCCCATCTGAATACTCTTGTGGCCTCCTGGGAGGTCTGAACCCCTGGACTAAGAACCACTGACCTTTCTGTGACCCAACTTCAGTGCTGAAAAGAGAAATGAACAAAAATGGACTCTGTTTGGATATGTTACCTAACACTGTAGGTGAGCTGAAAGATGGGATGAGGAGGAAATGACAATAATATTCTGAATGGAGGGATTCTGAGGGATGAATTAATTTCTTGGCTGAGATGAGATGTGTGTTTGAGTCTTCTGTGAGAATAGAGTAGTTGTTGGGAGTGATTCAATGATGCCAAAAGTGACCCAAAAGTCTTCCAGAGGTGTTATAGGAAGAGCAGAATGTCATTTTTGTTGCATGTCTGATTGATTATGGAGCTCAAAAATTCATGTTCCAATCATACAGTTGCATCAGACTGTATCTCTAAAATAAAGGGACAAAGCCTTGATCACTGTTAAGTTACCTTTAAATATGAGTTTGCAGCCTCAAACAGGTCATACTGTGAAAATTTCACCAAAGCCACAGGAGTTTGGTGGTTTGGTAGTAATGAGCCAAAACTAGTGTTCAAATGAGGCTTTATCTCTCTGGATCACTAGCTTAAAACTGATTAGTCTCCCCATGCTTCTCCATTTTTCAAACACTGCTATCTTAGACCAGATGAAAGAAGATGTGGGGAAGACAAATCTATCTGTAACTGTCAGGGTGTTTCATTAAATTATGCTCATAACAAACGTGACTTCTAGTTGCTCTCAATTATTCCCCTCTGTCTCCCAATTTCTTTCTCTGCGGCTCTGTCTGAGCTCACTGTAACATGCTAACGTTAGCATATGCAAATGCAACATGCTATTTTTAGCATGTGCAGAATGTTAATGTAGTATGCTAACATTAGCATGTGTCAGAATGCTAACCCCCCCCCCGGCCAAAATCTCACTCTAAACTCAGTTCAAACTTGAGAGCCCTGTACTGTGTATGAGTGGATATTCTGCATGTACATCAATGTTTTATATATTCCTCAAAATGAGACCCACTTCCTTATGTCTACATTTAAATCCTCCAAATATTGTCTTATATTTTCTGTGTCCTTATGCAGCAGTTTTGTGTATTCATGGTTAATGAGACCTATGGGAGCAAACTATTTTCACTCTAGTAGTCTGCAGAGAGACGTAGAGGCTGAGTGATTTAAAAATGAGGGAGAGAGGCACAGTCTGTGAACCAAACCTGTTTCCAAGCTTGCCTGTCTGCGTTTCTCCAGCTGTCCTCACCGCCGTCTGGACTCACAAACTGTCCCGCTAAACTGTCATAAACAATGTCTATCCCACCGAGACACACTCATTTGTACAGATCAGCCTCAGACTGTGTTTCTGGAGGAGGTCTGAGACTAGTATTTCACTTGTTTGAGTTTGAATGGCGTTATACTGAACTTACTCTTAACTGAAGCGTAAACAGTTTTAGTTCAGTCTCAAACATGCTCAGTGTGAATTATCTGTGAGTTCATCAGGAATGGGGAAATCAATGTGATCCAGACAGATACAATTTTAAAGAATGTCACCAATGAGTAGCAGAGAGGTTCAGTCAACCCCAGACAAGTGTTCAAACTTGTAAAACTTTAAAATTGAAAACCCCAAAATTTCCAAAGGGACAACACATGTACACTTTTTCACATGATAAATTCACATATAAGCACACGCAGAGTCTGTGCATGTTGAATTTTGTCATTTTCACATGTGGTTCGTTTATAAGGGAAGAAGCATTTGTAGTTTCCTGCAGTAAAACACCTCCTGACTCTTCTCATCTGTACAGGAATAAGAAACATTCAGCCCAGTTCCTGATTGCTCTGCCAACAACAAATGACTGCCAGACTCATTTTTTCACCTGCCGTCAGCAGTGTTAGAGGAAGCAGGTGCAGTGGCATTAAGAGGAGCGGTGAAGACCCAGCAGCACCGCCAAACAATAATATCATTAACTGCATAGAAACACAGAGGAGCTCGGCTGGAGGAACAGGGGTGCTGGTCTGGGAACGCTTGTAATTAGCATGAGCAGCTGGGAGGCTGAGGCGTGTGTATGTGTGTGTGTGTGTGTTGTCTCCTTTTATGTCAATTCAACTCATTTGAGTTGAATTTAATGACAGCTTTATTGGTTTGACACAGTGATAGAATACAGTGTGGGAACAGAGGGTGTTAAATGAATTACTCAGTGCAGAATAAAGTAAATCATTTTTATTTTAGATAGAGTTCTGTTTTGATACCTGCTCAATTTTTTTAAAACTGCAGTTTCAGTTTCAATGACCTTTGAATGACCAAAGAACCTTTGCAGCCAGAACTACAGAAAAATAAGACAAAGTGGGCACAGAAATTACAATTTTAACATCATTGTATATTTTACCACTCTAGTATTTTTCTAGCACAGCACAGATCGAAAGGGTTTTACTCTAAGATTAAATTTATTTACTTATTAAAAGTTTCATTTTATAATGAACAACAGATTTAAAGATGCTGCCAACAAAAGAACAGATTGTCAGAAACTTCAGTCTTGTAAAATCAGCTTCTATCTAATCTAGGCAATAGTTCAAATGACACATATCTGTCTCCCTCTCTGCCTTTGTCTTACTCCATCTGTGTGTGGGGGAAGTGACTTGAGGAAACCAGGGAAACAATGAGCCACCGCCAAGACAAACTGCCCCACCCGACTCGACCCCTCCACTTCCTCACTATCATCCTCCCTTCACAAGGACAGCAGGGTGAGAGAGGATGCCCCACCCTGGAGTAATGAGGACCCAGCACAGTGGGTTTACATGCACAAAAGAATTGGCAGATCCAAGACATGTTTATATGTACTGCAATAACCTGACCAATGGGAAATCTGTGTTGACAAGCAGCTGATCAGTAATTAGATTTCTCAGGTGACAAATGGCTAGTTTATAAAAGGCTTGATATTTTAAGCCACTTAACCAGTCCGCCAGCTCTGGCTGGCCAGATTTGTTTTGTAATGGTTCGGGCATTTGGAACTAGATCAGAGTACTTCGGTCAATTCGTATCATAGTCTTGCATGAGTCTGGTAACCAGGTGTGCTGGATTTAGGCTGTTGCTGGGCCAAGCAATTTTGGCTACATAGGAAATGTTACAATACTCATTTTTCTCGGGCTTCCAGGATTACAAGCAATTTGCCATTAGCAGAGTCAGGCCAATCCCAGCACACTGTGTGTTCTGGCACTGGAGTTAGCTCACTGGAGACATGAGCCAACTCTGGCTGGCCTGTATATTGCTGCCAGATGTGGGTAGATTTTGTGGTTGAGTACTGATAATCAGCCATTAGTTAGCAGTGCTTGGGCTGATTCAGGTACGTCATTCACAGTGGGTCAGGGGTCATTGGGGCATTAATGTGAGGTAATCTGCTACGATTTCGTCCAAGCCATTTTGGCTTGCCCCAGAGTCAGAGTCACACTGGCCTAACAGCAGTCTTGTTGCTCTACAGTGATCATAGAAGAACGAAGTGGTGAGAAAGCAAAACACGAAGAAAGAGAGGGTGGAAAACTGGAGGAACTGTTAAGTGTGAGAGAAGGTGATGCATTTGGAAGAGGGTGACAAGAGTAACTTCTTGAAAAATGTGTTTTTGGAAAATGACAGATGATGAGAGTGCTTCTGTTCCATTACCCAGACCTTCAGTCAGTGTTGACTGAAGGTCAGTCTAAGCATTAGAAGAATGGCTTTTCCAATTTTCTTGTTAAATGAATCTGAAGTCATCCAGTTTATCAGGGAGACAGTTCTTGAAGGCTGCATTTTTCTCTGAGATGGAATGAATGGCATGAGGGCTCCATCATGAAGCTGGCCCTGTGCTCTGACCTCTCAATGAAAAGACCAGCTTTCTGAACACTGAAACTAACCTCAAAATGTATGCTGACAATGCATTTCATTTTGTTGTCCCTACAGTACTGCATTACAATACCTGCCTCTAGTAACTAAAGCATGATGTGATGGTTATTTCTAGGCCCTCAAAGCACTTGGTCAAGCTTAGGTAAAGAACATGGTCTTGCTTTAATATCTGAAATGTCAACAGTGACCTGAAGCATGAGACAGGATGAGTTAACTTTATTAACATTTAACTGAAAATCCTATTTATTTTGGCACCTGTGAGATCGATTTAAGCATTCCTTTCCAAAGTTGGGGGCCTGTCTCTTACCATCTTTACAGAAGTGCAACACTAAATCTTTGGAGCACCCCTTGAAAAATAGTGTAATCATGGTCAGATGTTCAATTACTCCCAAGCTGTCAAGGCGGAATCAGTGTACAGCTCTATTTCTTACATGAGGAGGTTGACACTTCATTTATTGCTGGCCAGCTGTGGTTGAAGGGTTTGCATTCTTTGCATGTACATATTTTTATGGGAAGGAATGGGGAAAAAGTGAGAAAGACAACACCCTTCCCTTGCACTGTATCTACTGATAAATGTCATGATGTAAACTGCACATCATGTCTCGAGTCATCAGAAGTGTCCCTGGCGGAGCCTCCCTTCTCTTTGAATCACTAATCTGGTGACGCACAGAAGGAGATGATGGGTAAACACTGAGAACCAGGGATTCTCAGCATGGTCACGTCTCCAGTTTGTGTGTTTGCCAGTGTGTGTGTATGTGCAGCCTAGCACGCAAGTAATGGCATCACAGCTAATGAGTCTCAGGCCCAGCGGGTTGCAATTCCAACACACACTGCAACAAACACACAAACTCCCATACGTGAATTCTCTCTCCCTCACACACTTCATCACCCGCTGACACTCACTGGTGGATCTGGGGGGGAGCTCATGGTTGAGGCTCTTCAGTAAAGTGCCACAATGAGACTCGAGGATGCCACTGTCAGCTACAGCTGCAGAGGAACACTACTGTCCGAAAAACAAGTGCCCACTAATGTGCCTGAGTCCGTGCTGGCCGGATGCACACTCTAAACACCTCCTTTCATCCCACCATCCAGCCTGAAGAGATGGAACCACCCACACACAGAAAATGGAAGACTGGACAAGATGTCCAAGATTACATAATTTGGAGTCTTTATGTAACAGCAAGGGTAGGCCAGTCAGTTGGAACAGGCCTTTTTAGGGCTCTTTTCTCTCTCCTACTGTCTTGCTATGTCCTTTTATGAGAGGATGGATGAACGGATGGATGGATGGACGGATGGATAGATGGGTGGTGTGCCACTGGCAATGCCCCAGAGCAGTACCTCTGTGACAAAGAATGGCACAGATGGCGACCCAGGGCTGGCCAGCGTTCAGGGCACCAAATGGCATGCCACAACAGGTCCAGATGGACTCAGGCTCTCAGTTTTATTTTTCCCTGTGAATAGATGGTGGATAAACAGTGAGAAAGACAGAAGAGTAAAGAAGTAATGAGAAAAACAGTGAGGCAGAAAAGCAGAGAGACAACAGCCTGCTTACAATGTGAGAAAAGCAAAAAAAAAAAAAAGATCTGGAGGAAAAGTGGAGTCTAAAAAAGCAAACAGAGTAAACAAATTGACCAAGCTAACTTTCCATCTGTCCACAAGTCCCAAAGAAGTCCACCAGCTGCACCTTTAAATGTCCACCAACCTCTTAACTTCAGAGTAGAATCACAAACATGATGCCTAATAGAGAATTATCTGACTCCAGTGAATCCAGTCAAAGGAAATATGACAGCCTGTCTGTAAAACGAGAGGATCTTCAGTTAATGGGCTGAAGTAACTGTAAGCAACTGAGTCATCATGTTAGATTTTTTACTTTCTTTATGTGTTTCCTTTAAATGTCCTCTTTCCCCCTAAACTAATGTTAGAATTGTGTTTTCGACCTCTTCTCACCCAAATGTTCATTTAGACACAACTAATCTGCATGAGCAAATATGTTTCATAAGAAACATGATGCCATCTGGGTTAGAGGTCTTCACAGATGGCAACTGTTTCCAAAATTTTAGACTCATAACCTTATGTGAAATGGTAGACAACCTGCCCAAATCTGACATTTATATATTCATATTAAAAAAGACCAAATCCAAAAGGGATCTGAAGACAGTCAGACCCAGTCCAGATAGACATGAGAATAAATTCATTAGATCTGATAAACAGACCTAAACAGAAAGAGAGCACCAATACTCAACACAGCATGTTAAACGAAAATTCCAGCATTTTTCAAACTTATTCTCACTGTGGCCATTTTTTAATATAGGTCACGATAACATTGCACTCCTAACACTAACAGCTAACAGCTAACCTAGGAGGTGAATGTTCTCTCATGTCATGAGGCGGTCAGTAAATATTAAAGATCTCTATATGTGTGAAAAACAAATATAATTATTTTGCAGTCAGAGAGGAAATTGTTCTGGCAAATTAACTTCAGCTTCCAGAAACATTAGTGTCACTCTGTCTTCAACTCTCATTTCCATTTCACCCAGATAAGACCTCTGATAGCTGCTCGCAGTTCAAGCCAGCGGCGTTCACAGAGCGTGGGAGGGAAAATTACTCCTTTGAGAAAATGAAAGCAAGTCCATATCGTGCTTATTATGAAATATAATTGTCCCAAGGTTGTGAGTGATTGAGTGTTGTTTCACAGATCACCCTTCAAGGCAGCGTCCGGGGGATAGACACTTCATTCGGACAATGCTCAGAAACCATTTTCTCCTGCAGGAAATTACTCCAGAGAAATCCACATTTCTGACAAGAAGTCATATACGAGTCTGGTGTCCTTAACATTACACCCCACAGGAAAAACTTAAATATCTCACAGCCCTGAACTTAACCTGGGATGACCTTTGAGCATACATGTCAAAGTCAAACCTGAGTATATTATGGTTTTCAGCAGCAATTCCAAACGATAACAGCGTGCAGCAGAAAATATTGACTCATTTTTCATCAGAATACCTCTGAGGGGAAAGACTGTGAGGGACATCTGTCCGGTGTTGACATTTGGCTTTGCGCCACATTTGAAAAATAGCTCTGCAGTTAAAAGGTTACTTCGCTCCATTCATTTGAGGAGGTGAAGCCACTGCTCCCAAATGACCATTCACAAATGACTTCACATTCCCTGTGAGGAAACACACAGAGCAGCTCATCCTATTCTTAGATAAGCCATTCCCTTGCAATTAGCATCTATCACTGCAGACTCTCCATAGTAATCTCTGACATATAATTACAAATGTCTATTGTGAGGGCAGCAAACGGTGACACGCTGGATGACACTGTGACGCTTCACCAAGAAAAGCTGAAGAAAACCCAACATGAGTGGAAAAATATCCACAACCACAATGTGACCAAAGCATGGTCATCGTACGTCTGTGTTTGAACTGAAATGCAATCATGTTGGAAATTAGTTTCTCTCACTGAGGTCAGTGTCATTGCCTATTGAAGATTACGGATAGCTGGGTTTCTTTGTCAGACACTGATCAGCTCACTGTCCAAATGTTTAAAATGACATGTTCATGTTTTCCTGACTGTCCTCATTAAAATAGCAAAGGCAGAAGTATCACCTGACATGATAATTGCCTAAAAGTGGATCCTGCTTTATGGCCTGATCTCATGGCGCCATTTTGAAAAAGGTTTCCTTTGTTAAAATCTAGTTTCAAGTCTTCAATTTTTTCAGCTGATCTTATGCACACATTAAGAACATCATTCAATCTGTGTTTTAAATGGCCACGCACACAGCAAACCTGAGGCCATGTCCAGCAGAGAAATTATGTACAAAATTCACAGAGACAAGGAGGACCTGGGTGTGAATAGGAGTCCAGAAGCCCTATGGCACCCTGTCAGGTTTACTGGGTGTACGAAGTGTAGCACAGACCAGAGTCAGCATCCTTTCTACGACCAACAAGCAACACATAGTCTGTTGGCCATGGAGTCAGCAGTGTCTCTCTAACATTAACTGATTTGTTTTTCTTGTCCTTTGTTGCATAAACTTAACCAGCGAGGTGGCAGATCAGGAGCACCCTCGGAGGGAGTCATTTTCAAATATTAGCGGCCTTACAATGACTGCATTGTTTACTAAGAGCTGATCCTGCTTTCATCAGGTGTGAATCCTGGAACTGCTCTATGGAGAAGGAAAGAGTTTTTGGGAGATTTTGGCCACCACCTTCTGATCCAAAATGCATGTTACCGCTACAAAGAAAAGGCAAAATCATCAATCAATAAAAACATATATTAACTGCAATAACCGCAATTAACTGCAATTAACTGCAATGTCACCCTCTTCCAAATAAAAATATATATTGTTTTTATGCAGCTACTCCAGATTTGGACATCTAGGAGGTATCACTCTTACTTCCATGAGCTGGATTCTGGAGAGGCTCGAACATGTTCAGAAAATAGACCATGTGGAGTAAACTATGAATTATTAAACTGCAGCAGTATTCCTTGCAGATGAGGCATAACTAGGGCACATTCCAGCACTGAGACTGGGGGCTGCTGGGGGTTTTAAGGTGGAACGTGTAGTCTGTCTCAGCAGAACACACTGTACTGCAACATAATGTACCCAACTGCACTGTAATGTGCTGCCTCCTCTTCCTCTGCATGCTGTTTTAACCCAGTTCAGGTGTGTGTGTGTGTGTGTGTGTGTGTGTGTGTGCCTGCGCATAAACCCACATGAACTTTAGGTCTTCCCAGCTCACGTGGGTCAGTGATGTTACGTGTTGTCTTCTTGGTCTCTTACAGAGTGAAAAGGAAGCCTCGCCTGCATAACACCAACAACAATAATGTTCCACATTCACATATATTACATGTACATTCACATTCTCACACAGGTTTTTGACGCAGGTGCTTTTAAATGCCCAACAAGACAATTTACAAGATATGAAGTGCCCAATGTTTTCCTCGGAAACAAATAATTAAAATATAAATGAACCACTAAAAGATTGAGGCCATGTTCGTGATATTAACACTGCATGAGAAAATTGATATATTACTGGTCTTCTAAGATTGGATTTCATCTTCTCACCTGCAACAATGTTGAAAAGAACCACTGTCCTGGAACCAGACTCAAGAAAGGAGCTGAAATATAAGATCTCATCAACATATTTGATTTAATCAGTAATGGCAACATGTGAATGAGGATGCAGAAGCTTTATTTGATGGAAGAATTTGGTGCTTTAGAGTCCTATAAATAGCAGCCAATAGAAGGATTAACCTAGGGGCCTTGACACTGGTGGTGCTGGGGTGGTGGAGGGGTGAAGCTGGGAAGTGGTAGACTTCAGTGAGAGGAGAGAGATGAAACATGTAAAGTACTTGAAATATTCTTCAGCTATGATGATCATTGGATGTGAGAGAAGCTCACAAACAAATCCCAGTGAAATCAATGGAAAAGAACTGAGAGATGGAGCTTCAGTGATATGAAAAACAGAATAATAACGGATCCTGATTGAACTCCTAAATCAGACTGCTGAAAAAACACTTTCAGGTAAATAGCTGGACAGTTAGAGCATCATGTCAATAAATAGGACAGGTGAGTTCAGCAAAGCCCTGTTGAAGCCTGCAGGAGCATCAAGTGTTTGACAGACAGCAGCTCTAAGAACAGATGTGCTGTTTAAGATAGAACTGATATGATTTACTGCTCAATGCGGTGACATGACACACAATGTTTGAACACGCATATGAAGACTAAATCCCACACACAGAAAAAACAGCTTAAAATCAACACACCTGCAAATACCATCATCCACCCAGTAATTGTGCTTTGTGCAAAACAACTACATGCTTTGTTTGTTCTTCTATTTTGTCCTCTTTGTAGGGAAGATTTTGTTCACGCCAAAATGCACGCTGAAATTTGCCCGTTTAGTTCTTTCCTCGCTTACAACAAAAACACACACACCTCGTTGAACATGGCAGCACACTGCACACTGGCACACACCCAACATACGGCAAAAGCTCCATAAAAGTTCCACTTTAAAACCAGGCTCACCACAGATGTACCGTTGTTTTCAACCAACAAAAGACTCTGTGGGAGGCAACTGCAAGCTGTGACAAGCAGTTTAAAAAACCAACACGAATGCAAAAGCACAAAGGATGAGTTAAAAGCAATTTACATCATTTTCAAGGCTGCTGGAGGAGGGCAAATTCTGAACTGTCATCAGGCACATTTTCTTTACTTATGGGTGCAGAGAATAGGAGGTACACATATTGCTTTACTATATACTGTACATGTATATACATGTGTATACGCATGCATATGTGTGTGTGTGTGTGTGTGTGTGTGTGTGTGTGTGTGTGTGTGTGTAGTTTTACTTGTAGATCTTTTTCAGACACATTTCCTTCTAAACTTAACTAAATGAACTTTCATCAGGGCACAATGCATCGACAAATCCAAGTGCAATCGTGACATAAGACAGAATGTTAAAGGGGTCGCTGGGAATATGAGGAGATGTTCTCTGCAGTAGGTTAATCCCTGAAGTTATATAATCGTCAGCTGGAGCACAAAGAAAGATCGGAGAGGATGATCCTTGTGGATTACTCCCCACCCAAAGGCCACAATCTGCCTCTCCACATAAGGATGTGTGTGTGCTTGACAAGGTTTTACTGTAAATAAATGAACCTAAATCACAAAGGGGGAGCGCAGCAAAGAAAACCATCCCATCCTCTGAAACTTAGAGGGTGACCCCATTAGTCCGAGTGAGCTTCCAGGCTCACATCCCAGGAAGCCCAGTCAATACTTGTGCCTTTGTGGGGAAAGTTTGTCTGAGGTTTTGTCAAATAAAACAAACTTCTCATGAAAGGGAGCAAAGAGAGGGTGCGTTACAGTCTGAGAGGGACTGACGTGCCCATCAATTAAGTTGTTGTTCTTGCTGGCTGTTTTAATCTGCTCTGTGCTGCAGACGGCAGTGCTGCTCAGACATGATGATACATCGCCGTCACAAGAACCTCGGGCTTCCCATTCATTATCAAGTCTCCATATGATGCTGCTTGGTTTGGCAATAAACCTCCATGATCATTTTCTCTCATGTATGAGTGGATTCTTTCATCTTGGACTCATAGGTCAGTGGTTAGACATTATATAAAATGTGTCACGCTGGATATGCTGAGACAAAGTCTTTATATTGCAGAGACTCTTTCCCTAAAGGGTTTTATGAAATAAACAAATCATGTTCTTATGAGAAGTGAGCAAAAGTAAATGCAACAAAAGCTGAATTCTGTTCTAGAAAAGTGTAAAATCATTTCCTCATCGCCAAACGTTTCTTGAACAAATGAAAATGGGTTTCATGAGGTGTGCTATTAACAACAGAAGAAGATGAGATGACTGATCTAAGAATTATGCTGAAAAAAAGAATATATATATATCATCCTCTACTGTCTGCAGTCTTAGATGACTAAATTCAACCTCACTGGTCAATGGTTGACTGGCAGTACAAAGAGACTTTTTTTCCAATATTTTTTGTTTAGAAAAAAGATCTAATAAAACTGCAGTTTCTTTTTATTTCATTCTCATTCCTCCAACATGATGGCATATGCCACTCAAACCCACTGGATACCAATCTGCAGAGATGTAGTGACAGGCCTGTAATTGACGATCTGTATTGTAGATTCTTCTATATTTGTCATATTTTTTTTCTCTCTGTTCATCTTCTCAGCATTTCTTCTTCGCACACCAGGGAATCACATCCCGACAATCCCCCCTGTAGAAAGCCAGGGGATACTCCTGCTTCTCTGCAGGGAGAATAATTAACCTCATCTTCCTCTGTCTCCTCCATACCCTCTGTCATGCCTGTGGCAATGTGTGCAAATGAGCTGCTTTCTACCTTATATGACTGGGATCCTCTGCTAGAAAGCTTATCCATGCCTCGCCTGCATAACAAAGAGTTCAGCTTTTGTTCTATGAGGGAGTCAAATGCCAACAAGCCCAAGTTTTTCAGCCTCCTCAATGTCATCCTCAAAGAAAACCAATAAATCTTAGAAGTAATCAGACAGTGAAAGTAGCCAAGAAGTTAGAGGAGCCAGGGCTGGCAGTTCAAATGCTGACTGAGAAGATCTTGTATACATACAGAACAAAAAATATATTTTTAGTCATTCTTTGAGAAATGTTTGCATATTTAGAAGTCCACTATATATGTTTTTAAATTGAGATCAAACAATGCAACTTTATTCATTTTGATGAGGTTTTCTTCTCAATTTTGTCCTGAGCAGCTAGACTTCAGCTCTTTTGTCAGATTTAAAGAAAGAGGGTCAAGGTGTTTGAGAAGACAGAAAGCCACAGCTGTAATTGGACTGCGTGCACACAAGCATGCTGCATTCATCTAAAAGTCTACTCATAAAAATCCTTTCATTTCATGTCAAGATGAAATTAAATTTGTGGCTCTGTTTGGGCAGACAACCTAAGTCAGATCACAGGAACTGTCTCAAGGCAGTGGTTGTTTTCCTTTTCAACCACTCATTTATCTGCAAATGCAAGTACATCCATCTTTCTCTGTGGAGCTTTAGCAACCAGCTTGCCTTGCTCCATTAACAAATGATTCAATTTAACAGAGCTGAGCTCATGAATCTAAATGTCTCCTAAAAGATCATTTATGATTTCTTACGACTCATAGACTCTAACTCATTCAGCCAACATTTAACACAATCTGGTATTAATTTTAGCTCCATGTAAAGTGAATAAATGTCATGTTTCCCTGATAATGCTTGTCTGCCTCAACGATGCAGTTTACACATTTTGTAGCTGCTGATTTATTAAATCGGCATTTGGAGTGAAACATGCTGCAGGATTTAGCAGATGACCTCAGTACTAGAGAAAAAGTCTGATTTGTCATGTAATAAACACAATTTTTTCCTATAAGTCATCGCACAGTGCGGTGACAGAGGGGCCTTTCACAGGCAGATAAATTTGGTTTGTGTGGATGTCAAGCGCGAAACACTGAAATGGATGTGAACAAGATTCTGAATGGAAAGTTTAGTTTCATAGTGTTACCAGATGGGTCGACTGACAAGACCAAAGTTATCTGTGTGTATTGTCGGTGTGAACTGAGTGATCACTGTAGTACATCCAGTTTTAAATACCACTTGATGGCCGAACACACGGCTAATGCGAATTCTCCGCTGCCTTCTTGTCAAAACCAGGCGACAGTGGATGGCTTTCCACAGAGAGATATAGATGCTATTATGTTCAAAGGAAACTTAAGAAAGGAAAGTTTAAGCCATAGTTTAACTGCACTATAGGCTGAGTCCTAGTTTACAATGATGTGCACTTTGTAACTTTATCTTGTATCACCCTGTTTTGATCCCTTAGAAAGGGTTGTTGAAGGGGCTTTTTTGTAGCCAAGTATTTATTTTTTTGTCATCTGTTTATTGACAGTGTGAAATTGTGAGATTTTGCTTCAAATGTGAACGACTGCTCAAAGTGAGAATGTTAGTGTGAAATAAAACACTACATGTTGTTGTTTTCAATAAAAAACATTTGCACAAAGCAAGCCTATCCACTTTTCCATGTTGATAAGAGTATTAAAATGATAATTCAAGGGACATTTATAATAGATAAAAATGTGCAATTAATTTGCGATTAATCGCGAGTTGACTATGACATTCATTAGATTAATCGCGATTAAATATTTTAATTGATTGACAGCACTACTCTATACTCATAGAAGCTGGAGTTCCAGTATGTAACAAATGTTCTATTTTGTAAAGACTTCAGAGTGCGGTGAAGGTCTGTGAGAAGGATGCAGTCAGTTTGACAGGCAGGGGACAAGCGAACAGCACCAGAGTGGCTGAACTTCTTCATGTTAACTTCTGTTCTTCACTGCTGACTGATACGCTGAAGATAATATGAGAGCAGAGCTCAGGTTCTAATGTCGTTGTATTCTTTACAAGGACCTGAGAGAGGTGGTACTGTGGCAGGAAAAAAAATCTTCATACTGCACAAAAGCGCAGGGATCAACGCAATAGTCATAGCACTTAGAGGGCGAAGCCTCTATGAAATAGAACCTTGATTTATCAAGACAAGTCTGCAACTATTGATCAATCATTCTCAGGCATTTTGAAGGAAACAGTCCAAACATTGCCTTGTCTCAGCATCTCAGTTGTGAGGTTTTGCTGCTCATGACAGTGAACTGAATATCTTGGGTTTTCGATTGTTTGAACAAAACATTTGAAGCCAAAGGCTTCAAGAAATAATTATATGGTATATTTCACTTCTTTCTGATTTTTTATATACCAAACAATCAATTAATTGTTAGCTATAGCTCTAAAGGAAAAACAAAGCAAACAATTTCAACACATCATCACCAGAGGAGCTGCTCCCGCCCATTCCTAATCACTCACAGATTCTGCTTGGGAGCCAGCTGATCCTTGTTGTTATCACCTTTTGCAGCTCCATAACTGTATTCTTCATGTTATTTGTATCATAAAATGATGTATCCTGGCATTCCATTACACTTGGATATGACAGAGTGAATTTGTGCTTCAGTGGCACATTTCTCCATAGGCTGCTCAGTGTTACAGGACTGAACACCTCCTGTTTGAAAGTGAAGCAGGCTGTTGCTGAGATGAGCAAACATGCTCAGTCAACATCACCTGGATAAAAGATGAAATAGGTGTGTTTGACTTTGTACAGAGGACCATATATACACACACACACACACACACACACACACACACACACACACACACATATATATATATAATTTTGTCCATGCATTTCAGTATTTTCAGCTGCAAGTCAGAAAACCTCTGCAGGCAGACAGAATGAGGTTATGGTGTATTTTCTCACCATTTGGATCAGATTTGGATCATATACAGCAGCAGATCTCCTGGCACATATTATTCAAGATACTGTAAGATCTTGAAAAAACAGTCTCTGACCAAGAAGACTGATGCTGCACTGCCTTTGCACACCCTACAATAGGTTAAACTAATTTGCATCTGCCCCAAACCATTGCTGACTCCAATTAGTTTGCATATTTTAAATTGTAAAGCAACTCAGGTTCAATTAAAGCAGGTTTGGCTTTGATAAAGTTTCCCTTTGAGTCAGTTTCTTTTGTATCAGAAGTTAAGCATGTTAATTTAGCTAAAAGGCCATCTAGAAAAAGTGTTGCAGGATCTATATTTCTACCCTCAATCCTAATCCAGACTGAATCTTACGTATACTAAACATCACACAGAGTGCAGGCTGATCCTCGGGCAGGGCAGCAGCTGTGGTCAGCCCTTCAAAAGCAGCATCGTGGAATGATTGTGCTTAAACCCGACAGCAGGAGGTTCAAATGTGGCCTTTGCAGATCAAACGGCTACTGTCGCCTCTGGGCATTGAAGACCAGGCACACTGAACCATGGCATTTTGAGCACACAGAGTAAGGCATGAATATGTAGCTGTGAGTTTGTAATAAAGAAGTACTCGACTTCTAAAGCTGGAAAAATAAAACGGGATGAGGGTTGCAGAAGGGGCAGTGGTAGCCTAAAGTTAGAGAGGCGGACTGGTGACTAGAAGGTCGGACCTGCCAGGAAAATCTAAGCGGGGAGAGAAAATTACGAAATTGTCTTCCCTCCCTCAGCACTGCTGTTAAGTTGCCCTTGAGCAAGGTACAAAATCCTCTACTGGCCTACTGCAGCTTTGGTAATTGTACTCAGCAGTTTCCAGCTGTGAGTGCAGCAGGAAATGTTTAATATGAGGATGGATTTTGAAGAAAAAGCAAATATGCTCATGCAACTTTCTGTGGCCAAGAATAATTTTAAAGTCATGACAATTCCATTAAAGTAAAGATCTGTTTTGTTACTCTTTATCACTGATGGATAAAACACAACACAGATAGGACCTAAAGTCAGTTTCTGAAAGTTTCCAATTGTTTTGCTATGATTTTCCTGTTAGAAATCGTGTTGTTGCATGTTGCAGTTTGCTCACATCCACTGGATCTTCAGTAAGAATCGCCAGTTGATTGTTTGGCATCGTTTTTGTGGTACAGTCCACAAATTATCCTCCCATGTGACTTCTACTGGTCTGCTTGACTCAGCTTGCCCCTGCCCTCTCATAATACTTTAATTCCACATGCAGTTTTGAATAAAGACAAGTTAAGCTGGTTGGTTTTAACTCTGGTTGGTGGGGTGTCAATGAAAAGCCCCAACTCACAGAGAATACACAGACATTTGTTCACAAATCCAGTTACTCATAAATACTGACCTTTAATCAATGACCTTTTCTTGTTCCTCTCATTGCATAACTGCGCCACTACCAGGAATAATCTTCTGACATCTTCATCCTGAAGATCCTGAGTCAAACACTATCTGAAGAAGGGAGGAGCAGGGTTCTGACTGTCTAAGGAGGAAGTGCCCTAGGCTGTCGGTCAACCATGGCTGGCATCAAAGGCCCATTACATAACAAATGTCTTGAACTTGCACAGCATGACCCACAATTGTTTATGTAACCCTTTTTCCAGTCCAGAGTTGTGAAGCAGGACTTTACATCTAGGTGACATGTTTGCATTTCAGAGGGGTCACTGCAGGATGGATGGTTATATCAGTCTCACTGTTTAGTTTCACAGCGAGGAGTGCACAGTGCACAGCTCAGCAGTCTAATGTCGTACAGTTATGTTCTTCAAAACACTTCTCTGACATCTTGGATTTGCTGTCTAGCTTGTCTTGGTGTTGGCCCACAGTGGACTTCAACTTTCCCCACTTGTTGCAGCTAGAGTATAATTTTGGTGTCTTTACCTTCAACAAACCTTCTAAAAACGTATTTTCTGGCTTTGAGGGCTGGAACAGTTCAAATAACAAATGCATCCAAAGACCTTGTGCTCTGTTTGGTTTCATTCCAAACCAAAACTTCTTCTCACTCACAAAATCTCTTGTTTTGTTCTATGACCTATCTGACAAGTTATTTTATGTAATGTCTAGATCTTCTTTCAGGAAATCTACAGGACATTGCTGTTCTTTAGGGACTGAATGCGCTGAATAGAATATATTCAGTCCAGTGGGAAACTAAATGAAACACATACCCGTGTTAAAATATTCTGAATTTAAGGTGCATTTACTCGCTTTTTGTCAAGGTTTCAGTGGCATCCCAACGCCTCCTTCAGCAAATGGAACTTGGTTGGGTATCATCAAGAGACATAAGTACAGAACATCACATGATGTAAACCCTGTTACAGGGGTTGTGATCTCTGTGAGAGGTGACTATTAAGCCCTGGAAAGTAAGATAATAAGTGAACCTTGAGTTCAGAACATTTCATCAGAGATTCAGTATGTTCTCAAGGTGCAGGATCACATTTGAATGTAACTCCAAAGCTCTTATCAGTGCTAACAACTGAGTTAAGTACTGTGGCCCATTCTTTATATAATATATTTACTTGTTTTAATGTAGTTATCCAATCCTATTTGATTTCATGCATCCTTGTTGTAAAATAAATCTAGATATAATATAGATAAAATAATAGATATTCTGCAGAGCAACACCACATGGACAATGCCAGAAGCACTACAATTGATTACACAATATCTCTGACTGGGAGTGCTGACTTCAGTCTCTTTGTGCTCAAATACATAACATGATAATACACATAGGAACATTACAGCAAGAAAACATCAAAGTAATATTAAAAAAAACACAGAATGTCAAAAATTTAAAGGCTGAATGCAAGTCTTTGCAGCACAAGATATGACAAAGAAAGAGCTGCGGACACAGAGTAAGAAAACAGTACCTGCTGCAAACTGTTAATAAAAACACTCAGGCCCAAGTGCCACAGATATTTTGGTATCGGAAGGCAGGTTTTGCTTTATTCATGAATGTATTATTCATTCAGTGGGATCAAAGCGCAGTCTGACAATGGTGGTGTCTGCGCAGGGCTTAGAGGCTGTCAGTCAGGACTGAAGGCTGGAAGGTCACCCATTTAAATCCCTGACCAACTCAAACTAGGGAGGGGAGGGAGAGGGAATCATTCTCACTGTCATTAACTATTGCTGTGCTGGTGCCTCAAGGCATTTCAACAACTCTTCCTCCACTAGACAACTGTGAAGTCAGTAAGTATTCATAGCACAGTGTGGCTGTGCCATAGACTGCATAAAACACTGACTCCATGACATCAGCCACAGGTTTCTAAAGAGCCTTTGTGAAGCATCTCCAGTTGTCGCCATCTTGACGGTACCTGATTCCACCAAACTCCCTGCTAGTCCAAAAATGGGCAAAGAGGTGGAGCACAGGTGGAGCTGAGGCAACTGAATGAAGCCTGGTTTCACAAACCTGGTAGCTAGCCATCACCCAGAGCAGCTGTGCCTATAATTATGCAAAACTTTAAGCCTTAACATAATTCAAATGAGTGAATTCTATAAAAATTCACCCCCATAAAGTTCATGAATTGGGGAAATTAGCTATAAGGACCAAAAACATTTTGTGTGCTTTAAAGTTGGCCAATTTAAAATGGGGGGTCTATGGGGATTGACTCACTTTTGGAGACAGCCAAAGTGGCCATTTGAGGAACTGCAGTTTTTGGCATTTCAACATTGGCGTCATTTGTCAGCCCCAGAGGGTGGAGTTGAAATGATTGGCTGCTACTGCCAAAAGCTTTTACAACTTAGTAATGAATAAACATAGCAGTCTTCCTTTTTTATTTAATGAATGCTGACTATTCGGAAGTAAGAACTGGTCCCTGGTAACTCTTTCATCCTGTGCTCCAGTGACAGCAACCAAGAAAAAATACCCCGTCAGGGAGGGGGAGGGGCTCTGTCATTTGCTTTAACTGCTCTGACCAGATTGGTTACTCAGCTGAAATCTTGGTTTAAAACCAAAAAATTACCCCAAGTGATGAGTGAACAGTAAAAGATTCAAGGCTTAACTACAAAACATTCAGAATTTAAATGTAGATGTTAAATTTAAAAGTGGGAGTAAAATGGGAGAAGTGACTTTGGGTGCAGCTGGTTCCACAAGTAAATGTCCCGTTCCTTTTTCCTACTGACAGTGTTTGGTGACTCACAGTCAGAGCTTTTCTTCAGCTTTGATCAGCCGGTTAAATCATCAGTTTAAATGATTCACAACTGTTACGTAACTTAACTCATTCTGGATAAATTCTGGATCAGCTTTGATCAAATTCAGCAGCTATGGCACTGTGTTTCGATCTCAACTGCAATGATAAAGGATTCAATGCAAGACATGATTTCTCAGAAACAAAGCTGAAACAATTCAAACTGGTGACCTTGACATACAGGGTCGTGACATTAACCAGGAGAGTCCCATGTTTCTGTTAGTAACATTCAGGTTAAATTCAAATATTAAATGGTAATACTGAATGAGGACATTTAACCTTGAGGATAGGAGCAGCTGTCTATGACTGATGGTACTGGCTTTGTCTACTGTTAGGGTGAACTGGGTTATGGTATGACTGCTCTTAATCTAACCAGTTCAAACTAATCCAACAACAAAACAGCAGATACAGAAATCATACTTTTGTAATTTCTATGACTCCACACCAATCTAAACCTTTCTTGTTTCTTTGCATGCAGCTCATGTTATAACCAGTGAAATGTCACTTTTCTCATTTAAAATGTGTGATAATGGTTGACATTATTGATGACCTGACCAAAAAAAACCACTGCTGATTGGATGTTTGTCTTGTTTCTGTCTGATTATTCTGTAATGTCTCACCTTTCTGGATGGACCCAGGTGTTTATGCTTCTCCCCACCACCTAATTGGTCAATTATCATTAGTGTGTGGTGGGTTGCAGACACAGACACGCACAAATACAAACCCCTCCATTATTCATTCTGCTGTAGAGGCAGACAGTGCACTTTTCTTACCACAGTCCACCTCAGGGAGTTATTAGAGGTTTGGGAAATGACTGAATCCCCTCCTGCTCTATCTGTGTTTTTGTCCCTGTCTCTATGTCTCCCACACACTAATATATAAGTATACTAAAATCCATTAGGAATAAAGAGGAGTGTGGGTCAAGACAAGGAAATTTCCTGACTCTATTCCAGTGAATAACCTTTCTTAGTTCTGCTTCAGTGAACTGTTGTTTATGAAATTATTGAGGACGTTCAGGCAGATGAGGGTCAGGACTGTTGTTGTCATTCTCCTAAATGAGTCCAAGACTTAGATGAACCTCAAAGCAGTTTCTGCTGTTTACTCAAGAAGATAAGTTTATATCTAACTGTAAGGACAGACATCCTTGCAACAAAAATCTAATCCAAAGTTTTTCACTGGCTAAATATGTCTGGCGATATTCTGTGTCCTCATTGAATGGAATTTCAAAGACACTCAACTTTTCTTGCGTCCTTTAGTCCTCGAAAAGACACCACTGGCTCCTCGTTTCCTTTGTAAAGTCACTGAGCATTAACATAAAGATGAAACTACTGGATATCTGACGTGTGTGTTTCTGTTATGTGTGTGCTGCAGAAGATTTCTTTCATTTCTATTATTTCATACTCATTTGATACAACACAAAACATGATACTAAAGCAATGATTTCTGCCTGTTTGGTGTTCAATTTAAAAAAAAAAATGAAACTACAGAGGCAAAGCAGACAACTCAGTCCCTCACGGGGCCCTCAAGGATGCTTGTGTAATCCTGAGGCCAAAGTTCCACATATAAGCTTCAGGCATGTAAGCTTCAGCTGCTGCCAAAATGCTCTGCTTGGTGATGGTCAGATAACAGAAGGATTTTGTAACATCATGTCTGAAATAGTGACAGCGACAATATTCTTTCCTTCCAATACTAACAGACTTGTTAGAGCAGAATATGTCGAACAAACTCATTTCCATGTTTGTATTTGTATGCTGTGCAGCACTTGAAGGTATATATGAGGAGGAGAAAGGATCTGGTGCCAGGCACTTTTTTGCTCATTACCTCTTAGTTGCTCTGTTGCCTGTTAAACCTTACAGGAAAAGTCCAGAATCACTCCCTGTTACTATATAGTGAACTATATTTACTGTGCACCATTTATGTGATTATCCATTAGAATATGCCCTCAAAAATCCACACACCTCAGGCAGGGAGTTCCACAGCTGCAGGGCTCTAACAGAAAATGCCTGGTGTCCTTTCCTAACAAGGTTAAAAAATGTCATGTAAGACTACAATGATTCATAAATGTCTGTGAGTGAACGAGGGAGTGATTTCAGAGCCTCCATTCGTTCATTTACTAATCACGCACTGTCCATGACAACAAACAAAGCAGTCTTAGTTTGTTAGCCAGTTGACCACTAAATATTATTTGCATGCTAACTTTAAATCAAACTTTTAGTGAGATCTTCTCAGCCTCTGAAATCTGTGATCAGTAAGTCATTTTTCCCAGTTTAGTAAAGAAAGTGTTGTCAGTTGAGTCAGACACTGTATTCAAATCCTTCCTCTGATTCCACTACTGAGCCCCTTTTTCATGACAAACAGATGAGGATAATTGAATTTCAATACAAGATGAAAAAGAAATGGACTGCCAATAAAAAAGATGCGTATCATCAGCGGACATCTCTCCACCCAAAATAAGATCAATTATTCCAAACAACTGCTCTTCCCAGGTGACACAAATCCTGCGTGGATGTGGCTAAAAACACATTTCATGTGGTAATATCATTCTCTGAACTCCAGTGCCAAATTTTTATGATAACCAGGGAGCCTATTAGTGATTTTTATTCAACTTGCATTAACATATT
The DNA here is from genome assembly GCA_037975065.1 of Chaetodon trifasciatus. NCBI lineage: Eukaryota > Metazoa > Chordata > Actinopteri > Chaetodontiformes > Chaetodontidae > Chaetodon > Chaetodon trifasciatus. The sequence goes on from JBBMOE010000004.1 coordinate 17,477,511, forward strand.
AGGTCCTGATTTATATTTTGCAGCTGCGGCTCATGTGTCTTTTAAAAATGTCTTTGATGAACAATTTGCTTGATCAACCCCGTTCGATCATGAAACTCACATGGGAGTCATGTAAAAGTTCACAAGTTCATCTTTAATGTGTTTTCACAGGTCTGACTTTGCTTCATCTCTGTGGCTTCCACTGTTTTAACTCTCAGCCAAAACATTAAGCTCCTTTGAGCGATCGCAGTGAGAAGAAATACACAAGTTCCTGCCTGGTGTTAAGCCACAGGACTGTTGGACGGAGAGCTGTCTTTTATGTTGCTGAAGATGTGTGGTTTCCCTTCAAAGCCGCAAATAAATACCATTTTCTTGCTCTGAAATATTTAAAAAAAATAGCAGAGTTCAGCTGGAGGTCATACGAATATTGATGAGTTGGATGGCAAAAACATCTGGATCACCATGAACGAGTATCAGTGACTACAAAAAAAATATGTGCACTAAGAGCGAACATACAGATACAAACAACCTTCACACAACTGTCTAAATAAATTATATACATGGTCCATTACAAATAAATCGAAAAAATAAATACAGTTCTGGAGGAAATACTAAATCCTCCCATTCCTCTGTGTTTTCTTCCTATGATAATGGTCACAACTTGTTTTTCAGAGGCCAAGAATGACTCAAATACAACCTGCCGGCTCTTTGGTTAAGGTTTGCTTTAGTTTAGGCAACTAAAACTGCTTAGCTGAGGTTAGCAGGTTAAAGAAAAAAGACAGGATCAATGTGCCATGCGCCATGTACATGGGAATTAGCTTAGCTTAGCATAAAAATTGGAGCCTGGAAGATCCACCAGGTAAAAATGAACAACATCAGCAGACCCCTGGGTCCCTACAGGTTAGCCCGGCAGTTGAATGAGTGTGAGCTGGAAAAGGAGGCTCTTAAAAAGCAGGAGGAGGTGCTGAAGGCCATAACACCTTTCAGGAGGAGATGGTGAAGCAGCTTTCCACCAAACTGGAGAGACCGATGATCCTAATAGAGTCCTTCCAGAGATGAGAGGAGAGCTTGTTAAATTAGCTCCTTCAAGAGGAAAGCAGCAGACAATATGGAAACACTTCCAAGAAAGAAAGGTCCTTTTCCAGAGAGTTGGATGACCTGAAAGAAACACTGCTCAAAGAAGAGCAGAAGGACAAGACCGTGGAGCAGGAGGAGATCCAAGACTGAGGAAAAGCTCGAGAAGAAGAAACAGAAACAGAAACAGAAACATAACAGCAAACAGTTCATTTCCAAAGTCCAGGGTTTGGGCAGACACAGGCTCATATTTCCAAAAAAGTTATAATCCTTGAGTTTTTCATGAAATGAAACCTAATTTCTACTAATTGTTAGAAAGACATTCAGTCGATTTACAGTAGTTTTCACTGTTGTTGTTGGAGTCCGCCATTCTCACACTGGATTCAAGTTACATATACAGGTGCTGGGGATTCACAAGACGATGCAGCACTGTTTGTAATTTCATCTCATTGATAGAATCATCACTGTTCATAGACAGCTCTTATACAGCTGTGGCAAATGGTACGTTACTACTAATATAAACAAAACATTTCTTGCTGCTCATGATGCGTTCATTTGCAAAACACTGTGGCTGTTATTGTGAAGCAGCCCCAGGAAGTGAAATGTATGCCATCAAGCAGAGTGTAAATGAGTCTGGAAAGGCATCTGCAAAACGAGACATGGTCGTATTAATCAGCGGATCATTTTGATTTGTACAACAGAAAGTTGAAACAGCCACAACAGAAGCGCCACAGTGATCTGAGGACTAGCACACCTCTGACACTCTTTCAAGGTAAACTTCTACTTTTAATTTGTTGAATAGCACCTAACGATAAATATCATTATTTTTTAACCCTGCTGTAAAAGGCCCCTTTTCTTTATATCTGGGTTAAAGTTTGTGTCTTGCTCCTTAACAAATGGAAAACTAACTCTGCAGCACCTCCTTCTCATTAACACTCACAGGTTTGCAGATTTGGTTCACAAAAGATGTCGCACCCACTGCCTGTAAAAGGCCTTGTCAATCAAAACAGTGTGAAAAAGCAAGTCAACCCGCAGTGACATAATGGATGAACACAAACAATAAACCTGCTAATTACCAAGTCATTAATTATCTGGCAGCTTTACAAGGCGGCTCTTTGGATCAAAAAAAATTATTCTCATTACGCCTCTGCAAACTACGCTGCACTTGACCTTTTGAAATCAATGAAAGTAGCCTGGTTGGCATTTTGCAGGGCTGCCACAAAAAAAAAAAAAAAAACTGTTTACACCTCTGGGAGTTGTGAGAAGAACAATTTGGCAGCTGTGAAATCATTATACCGACCAGGATAAACGCTTCAGATAATACATGCACATACAGTATATCTAGTGTAGAGGATCCATTTTCAGGTGGCTGAAAAAATGTCAATGTCAAAATAAATTGGTGCAGTCAGCGGCATAACTTCATGAAAATATAATGACAGCATTACCATTTCCGCCTAAACACAATAACAATGACGTCTGCAGGGGTAACCTTTAAAACGACTGGAACATAACATTTGTTTTGTATATTTGGTCAGGTTTGGTCTTCAAAAACGACTTGTTTAAAACAGATTAATGTTTTAGTTGAGCCAACATCCGTGCCAGCTGTGCCAGAAAGCGCATGCATGTTTATACAGCCTTATCCTACAGTGTGCAATTTAACAAATGACTTAACAAATGTAATCTCACTTAACTGAATAAAAAGCTTTTGCTTGCCACAGGCCAGGATTTACCATGAATAAAACATGAGCCAGTCCCTCCGCCCCCTTAATATTAAGAGAGAAAATGCCCTCCTTTAAGGCCAGCATTATGATCTGTGTCTCCTTGCAGTACAAAGACAAACTGCTTACTATTTGATCTGAAATCCCATTTGTTTAATAGCTGATGTTTGTATAGTGCAGCCTAGAGCACCATCAATGCATAAATTTACAACACAGAGGCTTTTTGTACGGACATGATAAGAGGAGCTGTTTTCCTCCTGTTCACTGCAGGATTCAGCATGATTTTCACTGCTTTTGACACTAAAGGACAATCTGGATGCACTGAAAGAAAGACATTCTGACTGCAAACCAGTAAAATCTACAAGAAAATGATTTTTTGCATATACACACATGAACTGCTAAGTTTATGTTCCTTTAATATTAAATATAATTTGTCACCACAATAAGACTGAAAAGGTCTTAAAGTTAACAGCATTTTATGGTTGGTCTCATTGGTTCAAGGCACTGTTTCAAAGATGCTTTTAGCTCAAATACAGCATTTAGTGTCTTAGTCCTATTATTGTGTACATATCCTTTTTTTTTTTTGATTTGTTTGTTTTTACTGCAGCTTTAGCATCACTTTCCAACTTGTTTTTGTTTCATTTGAATTTTTTTTGTGTGAGAGCATAATACAGCCACTACACACAAGATGTTTTTTTCTTATAATAATCTATATATGAGATTATTCTTATTATAATATCTTATTATGTTTTACAGAGAAAAGACACCTTGTTTATTACTGAAATACTGAAATAAGGCTTTAAAGAGATGTTTATTCTTTAAATAGGATCTGTTAAATTTGTGTAATGATGAGAAACTTCAGTGAATAAGATCAAATGATACATTGTTATAACATGAAAAGTTATATTATGGGAGATAGAATAAAATTAAGATATAATGTGAAAAGGATCTGGTTAAAAGAGGTTACAACAAAACATGTTATAATAAGAAACTGTTACATTTCTCCAGGTTCTTTGTGTAATTCTTTCCCTGTTATTATCACTTGTGCTAGGCCTTTAGTACAAAAAAACTACAGCAAATACATCAAACAAACAGGTACGTGTAAAGCCACAAAACGGTTTACTGTTATTTCCTTCTTTTGCACACATTCATCACATTATTAATTCATCAAATGCAGCCAGGATTCAGATGAAACAGACATACTTAATGGAACTCCTTTGATTGCATGTCCATTCAAATGAAAGAACGAGGAGGTGAAGCCCACCATTTCCTCCCATGAAGGCCAATATGAGAGCTTACGGATCACTGCCTGAACTCATTACCCTCACTGCTCAACAAGACAACTGTGACTTCTCATAATTAGTGTCTGATGCTGGCATCAATTTCAGTTATTAGAAACAAACACAAGTCTGGTATTGCAGCGCATTGCGTACGTCCATGGTGCAAACACAATGCAGACAGATAATTGTTTATTTGCTCTGGGAGAGCAGGATGTAAGTAGTAAGTAGTGGTTTGATCAGTGGCTGACAGCGGACATATGGACACAGAGCTACGGATGCTAGTGCATGAAAATCATCATTACTCATTGTTATTTTATTCGTCTACAGTATTTGTTGGTGAAAAACAACTATACCATGAGCCTTATGCTACTGACTGACACTGGAGTTCAACCCTCTATTGGAGCATTAAATCTATGTATTTCAATAACCACATCACATAATCTATTGTCAGTCACATCGGCTGATGTTATGACTTCATGTGGGAACACCAACATCATCTACACTTCATTTGTGTAAAACATGCCAAATCCGTGGCATCTCAGTTAGCAGGGAGCCTGCTGCAGGCCCACTCGGAGATCTAGTACAGAAAGCAATTTGTTTTTCAAAGAGTCATGCACCAAAAGGTGTCCAGCCCACATGGACTCATCAGACACTACAAACATAACAAACAGCAGCAATAACATAATGAGAGGGCAAGTACAAAGACAGTACACCTCCATACACGTCAAACAATCGAACACATAGGTGACACTTCGTGTTCTCCTCTGCAATTGAGTGGAGAGGTTTCCAACACTAAAGGCAATCTGGGCACAGACAGACCTCTCAAAACATTTGGATCTCTTAAAAATATGCTGCTGTTGCTGCTGCTCATGTGTACAAATGTGTAAAGAATGGTTGGTCCACTGTCCAGCATGAATACTGTATACATCTACTATGCTGTAACCATGAAATCCTACCAGATATTTCTCAAGTTTGGCCTGAAAACAAAGGTTACATAAGCTTTTTTGAGTGACCATTCATAATGAACTGCCTGTATTCACTCATATTCATCGAGACAACCTGCATACAGCCTCCAAATTCAAGCTTTAATGAGATAACCCCCCTTATTGGGGTTAATCAGCTTAAACTGTTCACTGCAGTCCTGTATGGCGTTCCCTCCCCTGACAGGTCGGAAAGTCACTAAGCCAATTTCATTTCCTCTTGGATTACTGGATTTGGAGAGGGGGAGGGGAGGCAGAGGGGTGCAAAACTGAGCATTAGCCAACGCAGTAACATGAACCCTCTGTCACACACAATCTCGGGCGTGGGGGGGGGGGGTTATTTTGTCAAACTGTTTGGATCATTCCACAGGTAAGCAGGTTCATTGGTAACAGATGATAGTATCATGATCGGGTATGAAGGGGGCATCCTGGAAAGGCTCAGTCGTTCACAAACAAGGATGGAGAGTGAGGTTCATCACTTTGTGAACACGTGATTGGATAAAGTATGTTACTACATGGACTCAGGAATATTCTTTTAACCTTTAAACATTCTAAATCAAGTGCTGTCAGATGACCCAGATGAAGGCCACAAGCTGAAACATGTTGGTTACATTATATGGATGTTGTCAGTATCACAAGGGCTGCTTGAGCACTGACGGCTCAATAAAAGAGAGAACCGTAAATAAGTTTGTCCAATCATATTGAAGGCAGCATCTAGAGCCATAACACTGCATAGTTAGAAGATGTGATGGTGTAATTGAAGGGTTGTCTAAGCTGGATGCATATCCAACTGTAGATCACCTTGTTTCTGCCAACCAACCCACTCTAACAACATTTTTCTCCACCTAAAATATACAGTGGTGGAAAAAAGTTTTCGGACACCCTTAAAATTTTACACAATCTCAAATATTATCATGAAATATTTGTGGAAAAATCTTTTTTGTGTTTCAAAAGGTGTGGCCAGCATTAGACAGACACAAACAAATACAAATGATATTTTTTTGTTTATTGCTTACAAGAAAAACTAACAAAACTAAATTCTTGTCAGTTTCAATATGTCAGTTCTCAACATTGTTGGTATCAAAGTCAACAAATAACAGAATGTGTTCAAAACTGAACAAAAAATAAATAAAACATCACATCATCAAATTAATATTTAGTAGTCTTGCCATTAGCACGCAGTCGAGCTCTAATCCTGTTCCCCACGAGCCTTTCACACTGTTGAGGGGTAATCTTGTCCCATTCTTCTTGAATTACTGCTTTTAATTCTTCTAAATTATTTGGTTTATGCTTTGAAACAGACCTTTTGATAATCCACCACAGATTTTCAATGGGGCTCATGTCCGGGGATTGATTGCACTCCTGGATACTGTGCTCCTGCAGCCAAGTTCTACTGGCCCTGGATGTGTGGCAAGGGGCATTATCTTGTTGAAACATCCAGTTTTGACCTCGACGGAGCAGTGCACGTGCAGAAGGAAGCATGTGGGTTTCGAGAATGGCACAATACTTGGCTGAGTTCAATGTGCCATCACAGACAGTGAGATGACCAACACCAGCAGCACTCATGCATCCCCAAACCATGATACTGCCTCCACCATTCTTGACAGTAGGTACTGTACATGCTGGAGATAATGTTTCGCCTGGCCTTCTGCGTATCCTCACATTAGCAGGAGGAAGATAAAGCTGGAAACTGGACTCATCTGACCACAGAATCTTCTTCCAGTTCCTGGCTGTCCACTTCTTGTGTGTGTCTCTCATTGATCAGGGGCTTCTTGACAGCCTTGTAGGACCTTAAGCCATAATCTAAAAGTCGGCCACGTACAGTGCGGGTGGAACACTGGACACCAGTTTGGTTTGACCACTGCTGCTGAAGCTCCTGTGATGTCATTCGCCGGTTTTCCCTGCACATGCGGATCAGGATGCGGTCATTTCTTGCTGAAGAAACCCTTGGACGCCAAGATCTTTGTTTGTCTTCCAAGCTGTTGGTTTGTCTGTATTTCTGCAGAGTGTATGCAACTGCTGAAGGACTGCATCTGCACTTCCTGGCTATCTGGCGGCAGCTGTACCCTTCCTGGCTGAGAATCTGTATCTTCAGGCGTGATTCCTGCGTTAGGTTCCTTGTTTTAGCCATTTTTGTCTCTGAAGAACTTTCAGATGTGCTGGCTTGATATAGACATGAAGCACGGCAACAAAAATTGTGTCTTTTAATAAAAAGCACAACCTTCATTAGTGGATCACTGGTACCAAAATGACCCAATACTCAAATTTTTTTTTGTATTTTTATGGAACCAATCAATTTTTAGTTTTTAATGGCTTTTTTTAGGATCTGTTTAGTATTTTGGCTGTGACTGTACTACAAGAAATTGCACTTGAACACCTAAAAGTGATTCTTATTGCAATATTTCACAAATGCATGGGGTGTCCGAAAACTTTTTTCCACTGTATATATTTGGGTGCACCTTCACCGACACAGTGTGCCATCTGCAGCCATTTGGCTGAAGATAAAGCTCTAAAGGTCATGAGTCAGAGGCCGACTTGGTCTTTGTTTTCAGACCAGGAAGTTAAGAGGAAGGAACTGATGTAGAGGTGTCAAGGACAAAACATCCACCTCGAGCTTTTCATCAAAGGAGCCGAGTCGTCAAGTCACGACACAAATATTCCCAGAGGAAGATCACTCGCTCATCTTTAGGCAGCAGGTTGGTGGCAAATGTTTGTGGGGGATTGAGGTTTTTCTGTCTTTTTTCCCGGTTTAGATGTGAAGCACACAACATGCACAAGACACAACTTCATTTTTGAAGTAAAGTTCTTTGGTGTTGAAATGTTGTGTCCCTGCTTTGCTGGAAACCTGTGGGGAGACAGACAGCAAAGGAGAAACATGGACTAATTTGAGGGACAAATAACAAAAATGTATATCAAAAGTTGGACGTTTTCGTGGGTGGATTGGAGATTCTCAAAATAACAGAAGTGATGTTCATGTTTGCGGTTTATGAAATACACTGACACATTTTGGCACATATTTAAATATGTCCTCATTGACTAAAAGCTAATAAGTGCCATCAGCGAGCTGGAATAAATCATCGGTGGGACCGAAACTCTCTTTTGAATGAGACGGACTCACATACAGCTGGACAAACTGGCATTTCAAGGAAGACCTGACACTATTTTGGCATCAGTAGGCTATCATTGCCTTTATAGAGTAAACAGTCAGCACTTCTAGTAGAGATGAACGTGTGTGCATGTGAGGTTGTGTCTATGAAAAGTAGGACAGACGCTTCCTTCCCTCAGTTCAAAGCACAGGCATGTGGAGGATAATACAGCATGTCACTGAATACCAGGTATTAAATGAACGCAGCAGGAACACACACTCACGCACACTTTTACAAATGAGTACAAGCTGGGCCTAAGGCCAATGTTCAGGCCATGACTAACAATCACAAGACCAGCAGGCCCTGCTTGCAAGGAGCTAACCATTCAGCATAAACACATCCAAACACATCCACCCGATATTTCCACTGCTCGCCAGCCAGCTAATTTCATCCTTGTGGCTCAGGGTTCATTAATGTGTGTATGTCTGTGTGAAGACACGAGTAGCCTCCCATGGCAAGGTTACATAACATCTGAAGGCATGTGTGTGTGTGTGTTTATGTGTGAGTGTGTGACACTGTCCAGTCTGATGCAGACAGAAGGTTACCAGAGATCATACGCACACACACAAGGCTCAGCAGCAGGTGGTTGTGCAACCGGTTTGGGGTTGGACTTGACTTGATGGCAGATTGTCAGGAAACAGAAGCACACAGCACAAGAGGAAAAATGTTTTTGAAGATAAAGTTTTGATGTAAGCAAAGATCGGATTAAATCACAACCGTAGTATGGAGAAGGCAACAGAACTGTTCTCTAAAAAAGGCAATGACATCATCAGCGGTTTCAGCAAACGCCCCAAAACGACACGCGACAAAGCCCTCCAGAGGCTGTAATATTTAGGACTCTTCTCCAGCTGTGGCAAAGGAGAAATTGAGGTGATGTTGTTTTGGAGCCTCAAAGTCCAGACGGGGACGAGGTCAACATCGGACTTTAACACAGGAGACCGCTGTTCATTTCCTGTTTACAACCGACATTGATTTCTGTAAGCCATGACCACAGTCAATCCCCAACTTTAACCAAATGGCTATTATTGTAACCATTGATGACAAAGGTCTGGTAACCTTCATGAAGTCATCATTTTAACCGAAACCACGATGTTTACCTAAATCTAACCATATTGTTTTTGTGGCTAAACCTAACCAAAGCTTAACCACTGTGTTTTCACATCATGCAACAGATTTGTTAACAGTTTTGGAGGCAAAGGCATGAGATCACAAAGTGTCTTTCTAGAGGGCAGTCACAAACAATGTATTGTTTTCATAACAGGATTGCTACTAAGACAGGCTATGATGTATATGTGTATGTATGCAGGCAAGGCAACTTTTATTTGTATTTGTATAGGAAAGCATATTTCACACATGGGGTCATTTAAGGTGCTACATGCAGACAGCTGAGATGCTCATAAGCCACAAGTAAAACTGCCAAGCATAACGCATTTGTAACATGTTTAACATACAGCTTTGCCTTGTGAAGTTTAGCTACTTGGATCTCCTTTTAATTCTTTTGCGTTGCATTGTGGCCACGCAGCTTGTCAATAATGACCAGATCAGTGAAAAAAAAAATGTTGGATCTAATCTTGCAGTCAGCTTGCATTGTCTTGCTGTCAGCTGTCCGGTTGGTGCATCAGAGTCTAATCAGGAAACATTGGAATATGTACGGCTTTTCTTTTTAATAATGACTTCATTGACAATGGGCGATGCTGTGTCTACTCAATACACTGTGGAGCAACTCTGGGGAATCCAAGCAAACCACATGACATCACACTGCATTTACGAACATTTGCCATTAATATAATGAATTCAACAGAGCCATGTGGAGTCGTGTTGCTAACACAGCCTGGGTGAGGAGTTCAATTCTCACTGGGCCCACCCCACATCAAAATGTCAGAACTCGTGGTACTGTATGGCGCTTTGGAATAATCTGTCCTCCAAATGGCCCTTGTCACATGTGGGATCTAACAGGATTACATGCTCGATGTGACTAAAATGTCAGTGACGTGTCAAAAATGATTTATAGACAGCTGCCTTCCTACATGCAGCTCGTCAGTTTTGCAGACCAAAATATGAGGATCACACAAGTAGGTTAGTAAGTAAGTAAGTAAGTAGGTAAAGTTGTGAGTAGTCCTCACAATATTACAAACCACAATGCTGTGTATTAGAAAAAGTGTGAAAATTCGTGTGTTATATCTACATTTAAAGCTATGTTAACTAAACGTATATATTCACAGTGGATAAAAAAAAGAAGTGTAATATGAAATGTGCGACTCATAGTGACAAACCCACGGAGGATGATGACCAATGCTTTCAGCTCATTGTTTTGGTTTTAACACCCACAAAGTGGAGCATTCAGTAGATATCGGGGGACTTATTGACTATAACAGAGCTAAAAGGAGAAATGAATGCTCACTCTGTGTCAGCTGCATGTCCAACCAGGCCACTGTTTGCTAAGAAATTAGCCACATCTTGGTGATAATAGGCCAATGCTGCTTCATATTGTTGATAACAATAATCACAAAGATAATCAAAAGAAAAACTGCCAAAGCGAGTCTGAGCTGCTGCTGTTTTTTAATGCAGTAATATGAAATGAATGGACACAAATAGGTGTCTGGAATTCGGGTAAAACTTGGAAACACATGAATGATCATTTAAGCCAGTTTAATTAAGCAGAGTATTCTTAAATCTACAGTACAGACCAAAAGCTTGGACACACCTTCTCATTCAATGCGTTTTCTTTATTCTCATGACTATTTACATTGTAAATTCTCACTGAAGGCATCAAAACTATGAATGAACACGTGGAGGTATGTACTTAACAAAAAAAGGTGAAATAACTGAAAACATGTTTTATATTCTAGTTTCTTCAAAATAGCCACCCTTTGCTCTGATTACTGCTTTGCACACTCTTGGCATTCTCTCGATGAGCTTCAAGAGGTAGTCACCTGAAATGGTTTTCACTTCACAGGTGTGCCTTATCAGGGTTAATTAGTGGAATTTCTTGCTTTATCAATGGGGTTGGGACCATCAGTTGTGTTGTGCAGAAGTCAGGTTAATACACAGCCGACAGCCGTATTGGACAACTGTTAAAATTCATATTATGGCAAGAACCAATCAGCTAACTAAAGAAAAACGAGTGACCGTCATTACTTTAAGAAATGAAGGTCAGTCAGTCCGGAAAATTGCAAAAACTTTAAATGTGTCCCCAAGTGGAGTCGCAAAAAGCGAAGTAATCAGAGCAAAGGGTGGCTATTTTGAAGAAACTAGAATATAAAACATGTTTTCAGTTATTTCACCTTTTTTTGTTAAGTACATAACTCCACATGTGTTCATTCATAGTTTTGATGCCTTCAGTGAGAATCTACAATGTAAATAGTCATGAAAATAAAGAAAACGCATTGAATGAGAAGGTGTGTCCAAACTTTTGGCCTGTACTGTACGTCAAATGAAATGAAGAGACTTTTCAGTTTGACTGGATTCAGTTCAGTTACGCTCCTTCACTGAGTTGTTTATATGAGCTCATGATATTCAGCCATAAAGTCACCCAATTACTGGTCCATTAGGCTGGATGCAAACACAAGGCATGTTTGTATGTTGTGACCATGACTTCTTGGTTGATGCAGTTCGAGGTCCAGTATCTCAGTGAGCGATCTTGTCTGACTCCTGCTGCCAACTTTGTTATGCATACACAAATGGACGAGGAGGAAAAATGCAGCACTCTGGTTTTGGCCCACATCCATGTTCCCAGCAGTGGGTTGCTGATGTTGGAGGAAGATCAGGCCTCTGAAGGAACATACTTGGCTTGGCTTGTGATTTCTTAGAGAAAAACTTTTATATAACTAGTGCCCTTATATCAGGCTTATGCAACCACCCTAGATGTTAGAGTTACACACACATCATTCATGTGCCACGTACTTACTTTATCATACCATTTTCAGAATGGTTTGGATTTATATAATGGATGTTCTGGGTTTGTGACATTGGCAAAGGGTGTAAAGACCAAATGTTAAAGTGAACTATAGCTGTGTTTCTACCTAACTGTTGAGCAAATTTGAGGCAAATTGAAATGTTGCAAAAAGGAAAGAGAAAACAAACACAAAATGTAAAATTTGGCACATTTCCATCAACTGGTCAGGAGAGAATAAACCAGCCTACATAAAGTGTAATGTCAGCAGAGGTTGGTGTTATCGGGTTTGTTACACATGGTCGTTTCCATCGGCCTTTTCTAATACTAAATACAAAATACTTCAAAATGTGCATAAAAATACACTGATGGAAAGACGGCTTACTTTGGCAGCAGGGTGGCTTCACAATCAGACCAACAATCCTGTGATTGAAAGGTCCCAAATTCCATTCTCTTTAACAGAGATTGTGTGTAGATAAACAGACATTTACTACAGCGCCCTTGAGCAAAACATTGAATCCTACGTGGCTAATTTCAGGTACGAGAATCAACTAAATAGCTGAATTTCAGTGAAAACAATCACAATAAACAGTCATTTCTATTAGTGCTGAAACAATAGCAACTTGGCAAATAATTCACTTTCTTTGTTAGGGTGAGATGAGAAGATTGGCACCACTTAAATGTCTGCATGTTTAGTATTGCTAATCTCCAGGAGACATGATTAGCTTAACTTAGCATATAGATTGGAAGCAGGGCCAAACAGCAAGGCACACACACTTCCTGGTCATGTGTCTCTAAAGCTCACAAATGAACAAGTTATTGAAGTTTCTCATTTGATGAATCTGTACAGAAACAGAAATATTTAAAGGACAATTTGTGATTTTAGAGGAAATTAGAGTGTGTAATTATTTCTTGACAAACAACAGTTTATCCATTTGTCCAGAACTTCTGTGCAGCATCTCTGCTGGTTGCCTAGCAGCCTCAAGCTGATGATAAGACAGTGAAACTCCCTGCATTCAGCTTTTGTTATAAAGGTAATAAAGTTCCAGCACGTAACTGTCTAAAACCACAAATTGTAATTTTTCCATGTCTATTTGTGTTGAGATCCGTGAGCTTTAGAGGTTGAGATACTCTGAACTTCGCCAGGCTAGCAGTTTCCGCACGTTTCTAGTCTTTATGCTAAGCTAGGCTAATGGCCTCCAAGTTCTGGCTTCATACTTTATGCACAGATACAAGAGTGGTAAAAATCTTCTCATCCAGCTCCCAGAAAATAAATGTTGAGCGAATGTGAGGCATATGCCAGAAGTCCTCTTTTGACCAGTCTCTCGGACAAATCGTTTGGTCGGACTGTAAACACAGCTCCTAACTGGTTTAATAGGAGACACACTGCTACGACAACCCCACCTTCATTAAAATTCACAGTATTTGTTTCCTCAGCCGGCATCCTGCCTGTTAATGGTCAAAGGCTCCCAATCCAGTCTAAGTTTTCTGATGCTGTTTTATTCTGTTGACAAATGACAGCAACAGATAATCTGCCATTAAATTACACCAGCATCAAGTTAATGGCAGTAAAGTCAAAGACGTATTTGTAGCAGGCTCCATATGAGATGTTTTCATCAAGTCTCAACTCAATATGCAGAAAACCTCAGAGGAAATCTTAACAGTAAGGCTTTTTTCCTTTCTGTTCCACTTTACAAAATGTAGAAAAAGTGTTCATCCTAGTTACGCTTCTCAGCTCATTGACAGAGGTTCATGACCAGTCAGATGTTGGATTTATCCACTATACAAAGATGAGTACAATGTCCATAAGGATGAAAAAATCAATTAGGATTTAGACACAATTCTGGGTTTATTATTAGATTAATCCCACAAAGCCTTCTGGTGCATGAGCGTTAAGCCGTTTGTGGTGATATCATGGCGGCTGTCTTCTCTCAGTGCCTGTCCCGCTGAGAGTGCTATTCTTCGGTATGCATAATGTTAGCATAATCCCTGGCCAGCATCTGACCCCGATTCCGCCTGTGTCTTTACACTTTTAACCCAAAATTCAGAGGAAATTTCAGCCAGAGAGGAAGCGAAAACCTTGCCTAACCTCACAGCTCTTCAGGAAAAGGGAAGTGAACCCTGTGTGGATTATCTGTAAGACTTAAACCAGCTAAAGCCTGGCATTATCTGATGTGGTGGTTCTCAGGAGTTTTAGCGCACGAACCCTTAAAAGACAGATTTGTGACCCTCAATGGGTGCACATATCAGAGTGGCATAATGAGTGATGGGCGGGGGGGGGTCGCCACCCTGATACAATTGCTGGACCCCCTCACAGGCCTGTTGTGGAACTCAATATGTGAATTGTACCCGTATTAGTCTATGCACTTCTGATCACTTGTGATGTTGATTGTAAAATAATAAGAAGAAACCAAAGTAGATTAAAATGTGATTCCTTAACTCTCATACTGACATTTTGTATAATAAAATTCCTGATATTCAGTTATGGCTTTTGGCTTTGATGTGTCATCCCAAACTTTTCAGGGGCCGCATATGTCCGCCCCTATGAAAAATGTCTGGGGGTGCCACTGTGTGTTAACGCACTTTCTACTGAAAAGCAATTACCAGACTCATGTATTGATTTAACCTAAGTCTTCATCTGTTCAACTTGTATCAAATTTGTATCCCCACATTAACAATCCAGACCTAAATGGAGACTTGGGTGCCAGACTTTGTTCGTCCAAGCAGCTGAAAAACTTGGACACGTTTCATCAGATGCCACCAAGCATCCAGTCTGGCTTTGGACCAGGTTGGGCTCATCACGCTCGCAAAGGATTTAAACAGTCTTTCATGATCAGGCTCTCCAATACATATTGTACCTGTGAATCAACACTGAGCCGCCCACCCACCTGCTGCAGTCCATTACTTAGACCAGACCGCTAAAAGGCAGAGACACATAGGCAGAGCGGGGAGATCCTGCTTAATGGTCATGGGACCCAGGAGTGCTTTGGAGACAGAGCACAAAGGGACGCTTTTATTGTTTTCTGATAAATTGGAAATGGACGAATCCATAAATCTGCCAGATTCATTTGGTGCCGCAGGGCTAAGTAATTAAATAAGTCACGTGCCAGCTGGCACAGACTCACCACAGACTCTCCTCCTCCGATAGATCTAGCCAGGCAAACAACCGGGCAGCTTAATAATTTCCTTTGTTGCTGGTTAATTGGCTTTCTGTGGCGTCTGCCATTGGCATTTGCATTACACAGCAACAGAGACACCAAGAAAGTCTTTGTGTTCCACCAAAACATGGTATCAGCAACAAAGAGGCAAGATTTTGGCCATCTGTCATGCAGGGAAATGCCTGAATTGCGGAAAAGACATTATTTTAAAAATGTATTAATATGAGCAAAAACTCAGATTCCACCACATTTAAAGGGTAAATTCAGCTCTGAAAACAATAAAACACTACTGCACTCATACATACAGACATGCACACACAGACACACGCACACACACTGACTAATACAGACATCTGTTGCTGCTTTGGGAATTTTTATCCTCAGGAATTTTAGGTTAATTAAAATTCTCATTACGTGCTGGTTTTCAATTAAAACCCACTTTAACCCTTACACCCTCAAAACCCAAATGTCCTGACTTTGTGAGCAGCATCGTTCAGTTAGGAAAAGTTCTCACTGAGGTGACTCACCAGTCTGTTGTCAAACAGGGCTCTCTCATTGGTCAACGTCCCAAAAATTGTTGGCTGAAGAGGGAAAAGAAGAGAAGATTCAGTTACTTTCATGTAAAGCCCAAAACAGGGTGAGAAACAATGAATCACTGGTACTGATCAGCAATCATTTCAACCTCTCACATGTCAAAGGTGCTGGGTTCATTTTGAGCAATGAGGCAGGTACATCACAGTTGTTGAACAAACATGCTTTCTTTTTCTCCAAACAGTCTCCAAATCAATTAACAGCTAGCTTCATGCTCTCATACAACAATCAGGTTTCTGAAAGGACTTCTTGAAGTTTCTGCTTACATCCTAGGAAATCCCCCAAAATGCCCGTCAGAGAAGTGATTAGGAATTGTGGTTGAGGAGGAAATACAGCAAGTCCAAGTGCCTTTAAATTACATAAACTACATACAAACAAAAAACATACAAAATAACAAGATGTGCCTTCATATGAGTGACTATGGACTTTAATAGACGATCTGTAGTATGTTTTTATGTCGACATCTTCGCAGGCTTTTTGGGGTCGAGAAACTTTTAATTTAAGCAGCGAGGTGGAGGCTGGGTGGAGCCGAGGCAGAGCAAGAAAGCGCAACCATCCTAAATGACTGTGATAGCCTTGGTCAGTCAAGTAGTCCAAGACGTTGACTGACAGGCGTCTACCCTCGAAACACTATTTCTGCATTTCAGCTTAAGTTGCATCGCTTTTTCTATTAGCTGGTGTCAGTAGAGAGCCACGTGTTGTAAACATGGTCGGCATTTTTGAACTCCTAAACCATCCAGAGTTTTAAAAACCACCACCTAGTGATCAGTGGTAATGCCCTCTGTCCTGTTTAATTCCTGAACTTGGCCTTTTGCTGTAGCTCAGGACACAAACGTCTATGATTGACATGTGGGAACACTATCTGACCTGTCTTTGTTGTGAATGGACCTCTTCAACACTACAAAGCCACATTACTGGCCCTGTACTGAACAACAACTCCCGTCTCAGCCAAGTCTGTTGGACACAACTGATCCAACAAGGTAAAACAAATAAATCTTTTGGCATGAAGCAGCGACCGAGCGGAAACCTGCTGAGCTGTGGGCATTGTAGCAAAGTGACGGCACAGGGGAAAATAATGACGCTAATAAAAAATCGAAATTTATTACAGCGGGACAGGTGCCTTTGCTGAGAGTAATGGCAGTTATCCGCATTTAATGTGGGCCTAACCCTACGTAGGCAGCACATACAGGCTAATTAAAGTTGAAGTTTGAAATGCAGAAAGAGCCGACGGAGCAGAAATAAGTGCTTCCCTTTGCAAGTGAGATGATGAGCCGACACTGAACAAAGAGGCATACACCAGCCAGATCTCAGGGTGTTCCTCCACACGGTTATGTAGTCTCTACGCGCAGGGAAATAACTGGATTAAAAGAAACATGGCAGGCTCTCCGAACCAAGCATATAATTACCAGTGTTTGTCCCGGCATTCAGAGGCAAGGAGATGAAACAATAAACAAATATTTCCTTTCTGTTTGCACAGAGGAATTATGGAGAGCAAACAGAAGTGATTTCACAGACTCATGATTCAGCTCTCTTGCGATTAGCATCCACAACTCCTGTTTTACAAATTAATCACAGAGAAAACTGCAGCCAGAGAAATGAAAAGGTACATTCTTGTGTTATTCTTGTTATTCTGTATTTACCATGTGCACTTTTTGTACTCCATAAAAGCACAAACTCCACATCTCACTGAGTAGGAATAAAAAGTCGAAACTCAAAACTTTCAAATCTCTTCTCTCCTTTCCAGCAGAGTGAAAAATAACTGAAAATGACCCTGCAGCGCCCACTTCCATGTACTGCTGTCAGGGTGGGCATTCACTCAACTTTAATCTCCTCAAGTTGAGCACTGGCAGGGATTTATGGGTAAAAGCCTACAGCTGCATGCTGTTGCATAACTCAGCCCTATTAGCCAACCTGTTTCTCTGTGACACAGAAACAGGAAATCAATGGGAAAGGCCACTTTGATGCTGCCATGCTGGATGTTGTATTTATTCCCCTTTTAGTAGCCGTAACATGTGAGTGTGTGTTCCATTCAGTGTAGGTATGTGCATACTTTTACGCATTTGTTTGAGGTCAATCACGCAGAAGGAGAAACTTTGAAGATATATTTCAGAGTCAAACATATGATGCTGAGATAAAAAGGGAAATGATCTCGTCTCAGGAAATGCCATAATAACGTATAGAGGAAATCCTCTTAAGCCACATTAGCAAAGAGGGATTCAACTGATTAAATCCTGGAGGCAACGAGCCGTTTGCATTATCTAGCCAGAGGATCAAGAGATCAACTCATATTTTACAAATTACAGCCTCCTTTTACTGTACAACACAGCCATTATACAGAGCTGTGGCAGACTGGCAGGAATAATTCCCCAAACCAAAAATCACATAATGACTGATAGAATTTACAAGCCGCTTGGATAATACCAGCAAAACTGGTCAATTTTTGCTCTTGATCAGATGCTCTTCCACGTCAGGAGTGGGCATTTTGTCTCAGTGTGACCAATGTAATCTTGGACCTTTTTGACCCTCTGCTGTGCCAGCATACTAGCTGTTCCCTAATATCATTTATCCTTATTAGTTATTAATACAGGCTCAGGCTGAGTTCTATGAATGCTTTATGGGGTAGTGCAGAGACTGACATGAAAGAATAGACTGTGGTGAAGGTCATCAGTTCAGTGTGCTTTTTAGGAATTATGAGGGCAAAGCAGTGAGGCCTGCGGCAAGAAAAGTCACAAGATTGTTATTTTAGACTGCAGCTACTGGCAGGGCGTCCATGAACAGCCTGAATATGAAGTAATCCTACTGGAGGGCTAAATCCATTAACACGGTTATAGAGAGAAGTGTAAAGTTTCTGTAACACCTACACTGTCTGTCTTCACAACATCACATCACATCACATCAGTCTTTGCACCACTGCAGTGTTTTGTCTGACAAGCCCTTAAATCAATAAATGTGTTACTCTAACTGGACTACCTGGATCGTACGTCACTGTCACACCTTCAACCACTGCTACCCAACCTGGGGGTCCTGACCCCCACAAGGGGTCACCAAAGGTTTTTAAAAAATATACAGTAGATCTATATCTCAGCAGTTCATTCATTTCTGTGAGGGAAACTAAACGAAACTGTCAATATAATTTTTTCAAAGATATAAAGGTAAAAACAATGTCACAGGTTAAGGCCACAGTGAAGACCTGAACACAAGCTACATTCACAAAGCTTTCACTCTTTACTAAACAGCCTTGTTATCAGAAAAGTATGCAGTTAAAACAACCAAAGAGCTTACAGAACAATCACCAACCATCAGAAGAATATCAGAAGAAAACACCAAACTTGCCAAAAAAAGAATCTACTTCAGAATGTGTGATTGTTAAGAAACACTAAATACAGTCATAGAATTGTTTAAAATGTTCCTAAAAACATCATGAAATGCATCTCTGATGCATATTCACCAGGAATAATCTGCTCAAAATTCATCATTTTACACAAACTTCCTGCAGCTAATGAGTTCACTATCTGGGTTAATTGTACAGTTATTTGTACTGTTATTGTTATGGACTGAATATAATATGAAATATCCACTTAGGCAGGGTTCGTCAGTTTATTAAGTGACAGCAAAGGGGTCCTTTAAGAAAAAATGATGGGAACCACTACCAAAAACAAAACACCTCCACCAGCACAGCTCCTTTGCTGCAGCCTGACTTCCCTGTATCACTGCAGCAAGGTGAGAAGAACTCACCACTGCAGGTCAGCAAAGACAAGATTTCACAGGGTGTTAAGGTACTCTTTGAAAAGTGTTTCCATTTGCAGCTACTGCAACACAGTGAAGTAGTTTATTTCTCAGCAAGTGGTGACAGAAGTGGAGACAATTACAATCAGTCATTTGCAGGTGCTTTTATCCAAAGCGACGTACATATGAATTCACACACTGATGGCGCAACATCAGGGGCAGTTCAGAGGTTCAGTATCTTGCCCAAGGATGGTTCAGCATGTGGACTGCCAAGGCTGGGTATCGAACAACCGACCTCCTGATTGGCAGACAGCCACTCTACCTCTTGAGCTACAGCCGCTGAAGTTTGTCCTGAACTTCATTTCCAAAACAAATTGAAGTACTGAAAGAATCATTTAACCTGTTGGTGTCTGGCTTTGTGAGACTCTGACAGGGGATTCAGGTAAGCTCCAATGCTAATGCTAACCTGCAAGAGCTAGCTGCTTACATTAGCTTGCACAACTCACAAATTCCAATCAAAATTGTTAATAAGACAGCCATGGCTTGGTAAATGTACTACGAGTTGACAGCGAACCAATAACATAGCTGACATGATACTAATGATGACTGATGATTAGTAAGGATGAAACAGTCTACTGCGTCTGTGTTGACTGAATTCTGAATTATGTTGAGACAAAACATCAAAAATGCTGTCAAACGAAATCAGAGGTCGCTGCCAAATGACTACTTGTGATATGTCCAAAAAATAAACATACACCTCCTCTGCACTGATGGGTGAAACGGACTGTGAGCTTAAAGGATGCAAACATCACAAGCCTGTGGGTCATTTGGAAGAGCAAAGTATCTGTTTTCCCTGGTCATTTCAACTCCGATGTTACTGCTGTCAGCAGCTGACAAAGTGACAGAGACAGAATGACACGAGGAAGGAAGCAATAAACAAGCACACATCTAGTAAACAGCACAAGCTTGAACAGGAACCCTTTAGATCACCACCGTGCCACTCAGCACTTTCCTCCTTCCCAGTCATAAGATAATTGCTTTGGGGACTCAGACCACAAAGCAGTGCTACTATCTGTGACCTCTGACCTGCGGCAGCTTAGAACCACAAAGCTGCTGATAGAAGATGACCACTTGGAGACCGCTGATCTATGACATCTGACAAAAACTGGCTTATTATCTTGATGATAGGGACTGGCCTGAACTCAAGGTGACCCAGTAAAGTTGGATTTCCATGTTTACAACCAAACGGAGACCCATGACCTTTGACCCAACTCACCTCTCCTCTTCATCCTAAATGATTAGTGCTGCAAAGTCAAGTTCTGCTTTTTCTGATTTCTCCATTAAACCTGCATACTCACCCTGTCGTGACAACACACTGAACTTCAGTCAAAATGCTGCTGAAACAATGGTTGCATAAAGTAGCTTAAATTTCAACATAATTCAGCTCATGGGTCCACTAACCTGCAAACAACCAAAACCATTGTTTCTCTGGCTAATGCTCAATTAGCTACGCCACGGCTATATTGTATGAAAGTTGTTAATTCTGATGCACATTATCTAATAGCAGTCAAGTGATTGAACCTGAGCTGCACTATGATCAGCTGCTCCTACAGCTTTACCACACATAAAAAAGCTGCCGTGTTCAGACAGGTGTAAGAATGTCTGAACGCCAAGCAGTTCAGTACAGATTTAGACAAGTATCAGGAGGACCTTTCACTACAAAGGAACTTCAACTTACATAACAACCGCCATCTGAAAAAGAAACGGGCAGCCTGTGCCAGCACAGATTAAGTCAAGAGTACACACTGGGGAAAAAAATCACCACCTTAAAATGCCCAAACACAATTTCCTTTGCTTGACAATGTTCGGACTGAAATTTTTTGCTGTGCAAGAAAACCTGAGATGTTCAATAACTCACCTTATCTGTACAAAATGTTGACCGTGAGCCTTGAGAGGGTGTCATGTGACATTGTTATAAAACCTGGACAAAGTTTATGTAATTTCTGGACAGCTGCCCCTGCCCCAGTTTGAAAAGACTTGCGGAGCATGTGACTCAGTCCATCATTCACCATGAACCAGGTCACGAATGAATCAGGCCACACTGCTGCTGAGTGATCATGTATTTATAGCCAGTTGTGTTATTTTGATATTGGTCAGAGATTAACTACTGAAAGTTTCAAAAGCCATGCAGACTGGTTCTCCAAGGCCTTATTCTGATTATCACAAAGGCTTAGAAACTATGTATGCAAGTCTGCACTGCAGCGAATTTAAATCGAAAGATTTACTAGACACAATTTAATCAAAATGCAACACAAAATCCATCATGTCTTACTAACCAATCAAAAAACAAAAGATATTCTCCTTATATTTTCAAAAGTATATTATTGAAATGCTGAGTTCATGTCAGCAGTGATTCCATTTTTCCTGCTATTATTTCTCTCTCTGAAGATGAAAAATGATAATCCACTTTAGTGTCAAACAACATGCTTAAGCCAGTTCAGATGAAACAGAAGAGATGTTTGATTTATGTGCAGCAATCATTTCAAATTAAACCAATGGAAGAAATAAGCTTGACTTGCATAGAACAAAACTCTGCTGCAAGACCAGAAGAGGACGCAACAGCTTAAAACAGTCGCCAAAATACAGCATGCTGCTGCCCCGTGCAAAACACAAACTTCTCAGGCTACGTGTCTTCATGTTTAAATCGCAGTCTAAAGAACAGAAGTGTCCCTGGTCCCTCTGCGTCGACTTAAATGCCCTCAACAGGCTCAGCCTGAAACAACTTGCAGCAGACCGAGGATCAGCTCTTTCAGAGGAAACAATCCCAACTGAAAGTGTTTGCCTTGTGCTATAAAATGAAAACAAAGCTGACTACATAATGTTTAAATTGGAAAATAATCTTGTGGGCTTTGATGCAGAGATGGCATGCATACTGTAGGTCTGGGAGGAAATTAAAATGGAATTAGGCCTCTGCAGAAAGCCTTGTAGGAAGCAGATTTGTCGATCACCCAGTGGAGTTACTTACTGGCCAGTCCATGCCCTGAATTAAAACAGCAGGATAAGATAAAACTACAGAAAGCAATGGTAAAAAAGATGTGTCTGAAGATTTCATTTGGTCGTATCATGAACGTTTCACCTTTAGCTGCATACGTTCGTGCATGACCTCTGGTTGGTGTGCAGCATGACCACCACTGTCAGTCGCATGTGGCACTTTACTTTCAGTTGCTAACTCCGCTTTCTGTGTATCTGTGTGTACACGTAAAATGGAGAGTTTGGGAAACGATGATTCATCACCTCAATCCACACATGCCCACTGTTGCCTTTTGTAATGATTGTACGTCTGAAACAAGCAGTGGCAGACTGCTGGTCTGCAGTTTGTTTACACTGCTGGGCTGTGAGCCAGACAGATGTTAAATAAGTAAAGGTGAAGAAATACTGCAGGTGCCAAATAACTCTAAATAAACAATTAGCTCCTTTTTTGTATTTTTAAGTTACTACTGCCAAAGGAAAACAAACTTACTACAAATGCTCAAAATGTTACAACCACAATACAACCACAACCGAAAAGACACTACAAGTATTCATTGAACAACAAAGTGCTGCACAGAAACATCACCAACAATCAAGAATGAAGTTGAGTGCAAGTGACACACACGCCATATCACCAGGATTTGTTCAACAGAGCTATAACAGAAGGTTAGGATAGGCTACACATGGAGGCAAGGCCTAAGTAGGTGTTCAGACTGAAAACTGCCCTGCGCTAAAAAAAAAGAAAAAACACTGCATTGGAGGTGCTGTTGCAGTCTGAAGGCTTTTTAGAGGGCAAAACATTGAACAGGAGTTTTTAAAACTACTCATTCTAGTCATTTATCGCTAGATAAACAGTAGAAATAAATCTGCTTTTGCCATACCCTGTTGTGTCTGCAAGCATGTTGTGTCGATGCACTTAGCTCATTCAAATGAATGGCAGTGGTTGAAACGCGATCTAACTTGTATGATGTGGTACACGCAGGTGGGAGAGGAAACGATAACAGCAGCTGTACACACTACATGCATAACTCGCAGACTAACAACAGCATTCCACAAGTTGAGAAGTATGCAGCTTTTTATCTATTTTATGTGTAGTTTCATAACTCTATCAATGTCCTTGCAAGCACTGCAGCCAAACAGCACCAGCATATCAACAAGAATAGAAATAATCAAATACTTCCACCAGTCCAGCATGGCAGGTGAAACCCCCTGTGTGAAGAGACCCTGAGTGAGAGACTTTAAAGACAGGCAGACAGTTATGCTGCAAGTCCCACAAATAATGAAAAGATACAATAAATCTAGAAACTAGCAGATGTGTGCAGAGCTAGCTCCTGTGGAAGCAAACAGTGACAACCGAAGTAAGCGTTGACAATAACAGCACATATACCTGTGACTGTTTCTGATAAACACCACAGCCTGAACCAGAGGGGGTGTCTTGTGATATCGACCCAGGACACGTGTGAAAAATGATCTTTCTCTGCAGACTAGAAGTCTGTGGGTTTCGGACCGGTTTGCCCTCCGCTGGTTTGTGTTTATCGCCCGGACAACTTCCAAACAGCCGTGGAGCCATCAGTCGTCAGAGCTGAACAGAAGCAGGTCTGTATCCACCGTCACAGAAAGGTTAAGTCCTAATTTTTATATAACAGCTAAAGCTATTATTATTTTTTCTTTTTTTCTGTTTTTGGATCACAAACATGCATTTCTCACTTGTGACCCACTAACACACAAACTGCTGAGAGACCATGTGAGACCGTTTTGTTGTTCCTTCTTTCCAGGCAGTTCTGTCTGGCAGTCTGTTATAAGCATGTGTAAAGGCTACAGGCATAACATAAGTGATATAACGAGTGAATCTTATGATTTTAGGCCCTCATTCCACAATGCACACAGTCAACCAAGGCCTTTGCTTGATCTTTTACAGGATATATGGTGATCTACATTTCTTTAAGTTCCAATTATCTACTTTTACTGGACCATTTCTTTACTTTCTATTCATCCATTTAATCTTGTGTATGCAGTTAATCTCCATATAGAGACTTGATGTAATTTGCCTCTGTACTTTACCGACATTCTATCTGCATTCATTACTTCCCTCTTCGTGAGCCTGAGGCCTTTCAGTGAAGTACTACAGGTTTCTCTGCATCATGTCCACAGCTCATATTTGTCTCTTTTGAAGTTCATATTTCTTTCAATTTAAATTTCAGTGTTTGGCTTATGAACTAAAGCTAAGACCTACAGTATAACATATCCTACATATAAATGCAAATTCAGACATTAAAGCTATGCAAAGTCAGTTTCATGCATGCAGCAGGGTAAAGCCATCTTCTTTGATCTGTGCCTCCAAACAGCCTTTGACAACTGTTATGGCAGGCCAGTCTGACCAATTTCTGCAAGATGTTTAGTTTAAATATTAAAAATATACTTTAAACAACTTTAGTTTGCATGGCACGTAAAATCTGTGTAAAAATCAGTTTAAACTGATTCAATCCTCTTAAAAATGCAAGCAATTCTGGGTGTAATCAGTAAAACCTGAACATGATGAGCTGTGCATTGCTGCCTTGAGGACAGTTGTTTTAGTTTGAGATTAGTTTTAGATTAATAATTAATTATATGCAACTATGCTGACAGCAGCATTGTCATTTCTGTAGAGATTGTTGTGAGGCCAGGCTGCATCTATTGAAAATGTTTACTTGACACAGGAAAACCTGCATTAAAGAATGATCTCCTGCCTCTTTGAGCCAGAACCCTCCTGGGGTTTCAGCAGACCAGAAGTCCAGCACTGACCTCATGCCTCTCAAATGATCAACGCAGGGTGTCCTTCCTCTGCTTTGATCCTGGATGAGGTAACTGCAAGCGAACACCTCCAAACCCTCAATGCCCAGCGACCTCACAGGACCGCTCGGTGAAACACAAACCACCAGACTACAGACTCATTCAGGTTTGGTTAATACTCATTAGACTGACAAAGGGAATTAGGGGGAGAGTGTGAGATGAAAGATGTGTTTGGCTGCATTCTCAGACAGCCTGTGATCAGCTGGGAGACTCAGAGAGCAGAACAAGGGGGAATTAACCCATTACTGTGCTGAAATGGCCGGATTATTATTTATAGGTTGTACGGTATCACATGACTAATCTTGCTTGGTTAATTGGCTCCACGCTGAGATGTACAGATGGATTAGAAATGGTTTGCAAGTACAACAACGATCACTTTGTACTCATGAAGGTTTTCTGAATTTTGTTACATGATACGAAAGTTTCAAAGGATGACCTTGAATAAGAGAGGGTGAGAAGAGAAAGAAAGAGGGAGAGCGGGGGCAGTCAGACAGACAGAAGATCAAAGCAGTGACCCCTCTTTTTCAGGCCTTAGAAGGGAGAGTGTGAGTGTGAGTGTGTGTGTGTGTGTGTGTGTGTGTGTGTGTGTGTGTGTGTGTGTGTGTGTATCATCTTCAAAGATGTGCAGCAGTTGCCCACCGTTCCTGCTAACCTTATGAGAATGCGCTTTCCATCACTTTTAGGGACATTACATAGACTTACATTCATTTTCTGGAGACTTACCCTAACTCTAACCCTAACCTAAACCTAACCTTCCCCAAACATCACTTCAAGTCTTCAACCTAAAATTGAATGACTGACATGATGGGGACCTGCATTTTGCCCCCATAAGGAAGGCGAGTCTCCCCAGTGGGTCTCGGCTAAGATTGCTCATAAATAATAACTTGGTTCTCTTGTGCTTTGTCACATCAGACAAGACAAATAACGATGTGTAAGGCAGCATTGCACCTAAATCTGACTACACAGCGCTGGCTGTATGTGAACCCTCCTTAACACTGCAGCAACAAAGACATCCAGTCTGCCTGATGACAGTTATCATGTGATGTTTTGAGCCAAGTTATCAGCACGCAGTGTTTTGTGTGCAGTGAGCCAACTGTTTTGTACAGTCAGCTGTGTATGTGTGTGTGAACATCGTGTTCCTTCAGCGTGGAGGACACAGAGATACACAACACGAACAATAAGTCATGTATGGTTTCAAGTGTTTACCTACCCGCTGTTTGGAGGAGGGCCTCAGAGCGAGATGGGGTTGAGTCCGACACTGCAGGGGGGGAGGGGAGACAAAACTATTACAGAGTGTCATCAGAAAGATTTATTATTTCACATTACTGAAAAGCAATATCACTCTCACTGTAGGCTCGCATTCTGTGCTGCTGTGATATAACTACCATGGCTGACTGTGATCAGCTGAGATACATGTCAAGTTAACAATGCACTCTGAAACATACGCATCTGTGTAACAGCCATTCTCAAACATACTGTACATTAACAGAACTGCAGCCATCCATGAGGCTGTGAAGTTCAAAACACACGCCATGCTTCATTATATAATGCTCATCATCTGACACAGCACGAGGCCAGAGGTAGCAGTGAAGGTGCAGTGGATGGGATGTGCAGTGAGGGGACCAAACGAGACAAAGCTTCTGCTGCTTTCATCTCCAGATTGTAAGCCTCCTTTGGCAATAAAAAGCTATGGACGTGGTGCCAGAATGACTTAATATGTTACATTTATAAATAAGACGTTATGTCTTTAAAAAAAATTAACCTTCATTATTTTGGTAGAATTTAAAACCCTGATTCGGTACTTCAATATTTAAACTAGAAAATAACTCATATCTTATACCTTAAGAACATTTCACTGCATAAAAATAGAAGTGAACAGAGGGATAATCTAGACTGCTCTTTGGTTTTCTGTTTCTTTATTTATTGACTGAATGTCAGGGGATAAATATTGTTGTTAAGCTGCTCAATATGAATATATTTGAAAAATCCTCTGAATGTAGAGATTTTTTTGACACCAGTATTTAGTGACAGTGATTTTATAGGTTCTGCCTGATCCCTGTCTCTTTGTTTTTAATTGTTTGGTTTGTGTAAAGCACTTTGTAACACTGGCTTTGAACAGTGCCACACAAAGGAACGCTATCATTATTTTTCAGTGAACACTGGTGACACTGCAGCTTCACACAATGTGAGACTGGCTTCAGCTTTCACCCATGTTGGCTGCTGCCTGGAGGTTCCCAATAATAATGAGGCCAGACCCTCATTATCCCTCTAACGGAGGGAAAGATTTTGATTTTATGAAAATAAAATAATACCTGAGAAGAGGAAAGACTTTTCTAACAACAATAGATAATTGAGCTTGATTCCTTCTCGGTTGCCTTCACTCTTGCCTTTAAGTTGTTTTGCTGCATTACCTTCACCTAAATGCTGCAAATGCAAAATGTAAATGGCTGCATTTAGATGAATGGAGCCATTAGTGTTATTTAAAGATGAACATGTTGAGAGTTTTTCAGAGGACACGACAGAACAACAATTCCTAATGAGTCTTTAAAAGGCTCAACGTGAAGCTCCCAGAGGAGTTATTTACAGAGAGAAGTCTCTGCAGAATGATAATGAATTCCCATATGGGGACAACACACACACACACACACACACACACACACACACACACACACACACACACTGTGAACACTGATAAAGACACTATTTGATGTACAAATTCTAAGATTTTTACATGCAGCACACACACACACACACACACACACACACACATTTGTACGCCTATACTTGCGAAGACCCTCACTGACATAATGCATTCCCCAGGCCCAGACCCCAACCATCACCACTAAATTCCTAATCCCAATCCTAACTCTGACCTCACTCTAAACCTAAACCTAAACCTAACCTACAACCGAGTCTTAACCCTCAAACCTCAGCAGACCCCACTTTCTAAAAGTGGGGTCTGCTGAGGTCTACAACTCAAACTGGTCATCACAAAGCTAGATGTACATGTACACAATTGTGCACACACACACACACACACACACACACACACACACACACACACACACACACAATACACACACCACCAAGAGCAACAAAGATGTTATTTGATGTAGATTCTTACTACACACAGAGAATTACACACACACACACATACATACACACACACACACACACACTCGAACTCAAACATTAGAGGATTTGATGTAAAGATTTTTTCTCACCCACAGCACACACACATAACCATAAACACACACACACACACACACACACACACACACACACACACACACACACACACACACACACACACACACACACACACACACCTTCTACCCAAACAAAGATATCATTTGATCCAGAAAGAAAGAAAGCAGGAAGCAGCAGTAAACCTTCAGGAGGAAGCAGGCTTTTATTTTACAAGCTGCACCATCTGGAGATTTTTGGGGGTATGATGGGAGATTGGGGTGAGGGAGGGTGTGTGTGTGTGTTGGGCGGAGGAGTGGGGTAAAGGTGACACTTGAGCAGGTGGTCATACTTTCCCCACATTTCTGCTGTGCACTGATGTAGCACGTTTCAGCTGACAGGTCGATGGCTGGGTGGAGGTGATTGATGGAAACTGGGGCAAAAAATCTATTTACCTCTGATACAAAGAGCCTGCTATCTTTTCTACTGGCTTTCTCTAACTCTGAGGTTTTCTCAGGAGTGCTCTCTTTGATGAAAAGCTGAAACATGATCCTGGAGTTTTCAAGGATAAACTGGTTTCGACATCTGCACTGGATAGAAAAAATCCAAAGAGCTTGTTATTGTCATAAATATATTGAAATGATCAGTCCATAAACATTCAGAAACTACAGCTCCCATGAGGCTCATGGAAGCTGAAGTGTCATCAAAGTCTCTCTTTTTTAACAAGTCTTATTCAACAAATAATGAACGCCACATCATGGTGCAGAGGTTACACTGATATATTTAATTGCTTCTTCAGTGAAGGATGTAATCATTAATGAAAATAATGAAATACTGACATCCATGAGTAATCAAACACTACCTTCATTTGTTTGATGCATCTCTCCTTTGCATGTGAGCAAGTAAAACTACAACCATTAAATAACTGTTGAAAAAAAGGTGAAATGGATGACACGTTTAACACTGACTGACCAGAGGGGAGAGTACTGTATGTGGCTGGCAGCATGCTTATTATCACCCTTTTTAATCCTTATGATGAATTCATTCTTTATGTGAAATCATGCAAAATGCACGTTATGTCAAACACACACATCTTCTTAATTCTCTCAAAATCAAAAGAGCAAACACATCATCCATAACTTAGAATTCTGCCTGAGTGCCCACAATCTCTATTCCACACCTTTATTTTACTGACATCACTTAATGCCAACGAGCAAATCAGTCAGACAGAGATATAACGTCTACAGTCAGGAGCTACAGATATGATACGGCTCATGAGAGAGGATCAGATTGTTCTGTGATCGAAACAAAAGGAAAATGTTTCATCCCTGGTTTTCACAGCCTCACACTTCTTTCTTTTTGTTTTACTCTGGCAGACAATTGCTGTGCCCTTTAGAGGAATATTACACTGCGAAGAGGAGAGCGTCACATGGTTATGACTGAATGTATCTTTGATTGGAAGAGAGAGATGAGGTGGTGAGATGGCAGGGCCAGGAAAATGAGAACGGCGGATGAGACGGAGAGAGAATCACCACGTGTCTTTCCCGTCTGATCACAAGCACAGCAGGACATTTTGCTTCTGACATTTTCGTTTCAGGCATCTCATCCATCTTTTGGGTTTTTGTCATCTGTCGGCGGCAGTTGGTTTTGGACGATTCGCGTCAAATGAGAAGGAAAATAGCCTGTAAAGTCTGATCAGTGTGTGCCCTGATGCACACAAGAAGACAAAAACAAAAGCAACTGAGGGACAAATAAAAGAGGGTGGAAGTCTTTGCTCATGATATTACAAAAGACACTTTGTTGCTTGGTTACTCCTCAACAGTGAGTGGCAGATAGTGTTGAAAACATCCAGTTTTGACAGTCAGGCGGTATCTCAAACAGCAAAGAGTTGTGCCTCCGCAAAAAAAAAAAAATTCATTTTACCTCTATTTGTCTTCAGGTTAAGTTTGAAGTAGTCATCTACAAGCTAAACGGAGCAATATTGCTTCATATACTGACCCTGTTTCTCATTAGGTATGAGTTTAGGATGCTCCTGTCTGCCTTGGTTTCTGTTTTGTTTGTTGGTGTCCTGATGTGGCCTTTCTCCAGAAAAAGGGAAAGCCCAAACTTTTATATACACTATAGATGAGACAGAGTCTGGGTCTTGCCTTTAGATCAACTTTGGTGAACTCTAACATCCGTGCCGTGAGCTTTGACGAAGCTATCATAGCTCATTAGCTGTGTGTTATTCAGCCCTCCTCTGTGGGAGCGTAACTGGCTCTGCTAAAGAGGATTTTAGTCATAGTCACAAAGTCACAGAATCACCAAAACAAATGCATGTCTTCCTGTTGGGAGTGTGAATGTGCACTGCAGTTTTCTGCCGTCTGTGGCAGTCGGGTCAGGAGAAAGACCCATTACAAAAGTGAGGCGTGGAGGGAAGGTCACAGCATCACTGAAATCAATTGGTTTCTTTCTCTTGGGAGCATGAACATGTACTTAGGTTTTTGTTACTGGTCACAGACAAACAACTAACAGATAGAGAAAAGAACACACCGTATCTTTCTTGTTTGTTTTCTCTCTCTTCTCACTCAAACAACAACAAGACTTTCGGAAGGACACTTTCGTTTTGGGTATTTTTATGTTATGTTCATGGCTCCTTTGTCTCGTGGGTATTTATATTGGTGCAGCAGTTGATTATAATGGATGAAGTGTTATATCAATGATTTTTCAGATTGATGGATTTAACCTTGAATGTTGAACCTTGCTTGGCAGGTCAAACAGGATCAGTTTCCCCACTGTGAATATTATGGTTTCTCAAGTGGCTCATAGTTTACCTATATGATAGGACTATAAACCAGTGCATGGAGGAAGATAATTACATGCATGTAAAGAAAAAAGACCATCAGATTGTCTCAGTTTGTTTTTACAATTGTGAATATTGTTACATATATTTTCTGTTTGGTTCCATCAAATTTAACTAACAGAAAACAAATAAATTTAACCCACTTCAGCAGTTTGTCTGGGAACCTACAGCAGACAGGAAGTTTATGTCCGTCATCTTGAATCAACCAATATCAACTAGCCACAGTGGGCAGTGACCCTGGTGATCCCTCACTGCTGACCCGCTCACCCCTGCAGGTGAGCCAGTTCAGTGGGTCACACACTCCTCAGGAAATGTGCTTGCCTGCTGTGGAAGGTCAGATGTAGCGATGTGTGTGTATAAAGGTCACATGGGACCTCAGTGCATCAGCCGTCGTGTATTAATGAGGTATGAAGCGTCAGTGGGTCACAGCGGTCCTGTGGGAGGATGGCAGGTCAAGGTCAACTCAGTGACCTCTTAACAGTGTTGACTAACAGCATTAATGTCAGTGCTGATGCGGTCTGCTCACATGACTTTATTGGTAAGTGTTGTTGTGGGTGTGAATTGATACAGATGAAGCCACTGCTGAGATCATGTTTACTGGAACAAGACTAATGGGCTTCTTTAATACAGAGCAAGTTCAGACTCATGCACAATTTACTTATTCCAGAGAGCTTTCCTTCATGTGGAAGACATTGTTTTCTCTGAATTTACAGACAATCTGGAGTCACGAAGATTCACTCTGACTATTTTGTTTTTTTCTTTGTAAATCTTGCATAACATGCTGGAATATCTTTCATACATGATGTAGCTTGCTGTGTGTGACCCATTTCTCTTCTTTCCTCTACTCAAATCAGGTTTGACAGATACGTGACCTGTTCTCCAGCACAAACGGGATAACTGTGCTATAAACTGCTTCCTCTACAAGTTCTTCGCAGAGCTGTCCAGTAATTGAAACCCTCGACTGTTGACAAGAAAGACACGTTTGGGCGAGGTTGCACTGTTTGGCCAGTGCTTGTTAGGGCAAATATACATCAGAAAATCAACTGTAGGCTTAACTCCTGCATGTCCACAGATATGAGTGTCATGATCTGTTACAGCTGGTTGCAGTCTGTGTGCCGGGCCACAAGAACATGGGAGTTTTTCTTGTTTTGTGCATCACTCCTCTCAGCCTTGCCTCTCACTCTGCACAACATTTGTTGTGAGAAAACATCCTGATTGTCTGCACTGGAACCCAAGATACTATTAACATGCACATACTGAGAAGAGCCCCCCTCTGATATTGCCTGCATGCAGAAATGTATGTGTGCATATGTATGCAGCAGTTGTATGAGCAAATGGCTGTGAGTGTACTGTATGAGTGTGTGTGAGTGCCAATGAGCCTATGTGTATGAGGCACTGTTGTGTGCATATGAATGGCACGGGGTGTCCTCTTCCTGAATGCAGAGCGCATCCACAATGTCTCATTGCTATTCATGTGAATGAGTCTCCTTGAATCAAACAGCAGCCAAAAGCATATTTGCACAGAGTTAAAATGCATGTTCTGCTGGAAGACAAATCTACCAGAATTTCCTCCTGAATGAAATCTGTCTTGCTCCATAAAGTCGCCGAATGTTTAAAGTGTAACTATTGGACGATCAAGTGAGATGGTCCCCCTTCTTTACATCGTATTTCTAGCATACAGCACATCATCTGTCTGGCTTTTACATTCCACCAACATTATTTCTCTCTCTTTTGAACTTGAGCCACAGAACTCATTAAAAACATCAAAGCAAACTCAAAGCACAAATCTCCACCAACTCTGAGAAAGATTCTCAAAGTTGCTTCAAGTTACTGTAAGTCGATTTATTGATTCTGCAAACTCACCCCAATGAGTTGGAGTCGAGTCTTTTACAATAACATTAAGACAAGAAACTGGAGGATTTTATGGAAATATGAAAAGGTCCTGCTGACAGTAACGGCCTCATGGGTGGACATGATCACCAATTTACATACATTTTCTTCTTTGATGTTGTTCCGCATTTTTTGAAGTTTTCGGTGCATTTCTGTAGCAGCTACTGCTGCTAATGCTAACGAGCCAGTGCCTTTCGGTTTATAATAAGAAAAGCACAAAATCTCAGACACATCCTTTTCTGTGTGTTTAGAACAGCTAATGTAAAAGTTTTGGTGATCTGGATAGAAAAAGGTATTATTCTGTCAGATTATTAACAGAGATAGAAAATGTACATGAAAATGTCTGATTACTGCTATTTTGGCAGATGATTGAATGATTGTTATAACCACCAGGATGCTAAACCTTAATGAAATTCTTCCCTTAATCCTTAAACCAAGTCTAAATCCCTTGAAGAGAGGACCAGAAAAATGTCCTCACTTTGCAAAACCCTCCCTCTTGACGTCTAAAACTCAGAGTCCTCACTAAGATAAAATAAGATAACGTCATTGATCCCATACCGGGGAAATTACACTGACAATAAGACAGCACAGTATCACACACAGCGACTGGAGTGTCCCTGATTGATTACATGATGAAGTTTGTGTGACCTTCCCTTGCAGGACGGTCAAATAAATGAAACATACATGTTGTTGAGCAAGGCACTGGACCTTCAGCGACCCAGTGACCAGCAGCAGTGACAGACTGATTATACAGTAACTGACAGCTGCTGACGCCCCAAACTGCCGTGTGAAACTCCTCATCGCTCCGTTCCCTGCAGAGTCCAGCAAGTCCAGTGTTTCCTTGCTCTGCCCTTCCCTTCCTTTCCTCGTCTCCTTATCCACTCCCATGTCATGTTCACACTTATATAACAGGGCTGTTTCTGCGCATGTTCTACCAGGAAAGCAGACTACTGATTTAGATTTTTGACAGAATCACATATTCACTTATCAATTACAGCATGCGTTCTGAACCAGCACTATAACTGGGGATTAATATTTGAGACCTTTCTGCACCTTCAAGAAAAACACATCCAAAACAGAATTCTAACATCAGAGCAACATCTTACAGGCTGTTATTTTCACTCCACAGCTGTGTGATTCTGCGACAGCTTTAGGCTGCTACGATGTTCTTATTTCATCCTAAATCTTGACAAAGTAAAACATGCAATACCCGCTGCTGATGCTGCAACTTCAACTTGAGAGATATTTTTACCATCGGTAGCATAATGATTCACAGCCTGTCCTTTTACGCAGGGCTGCTCTTTTCCTGTTTTCTTTACAGGATCAATAATAAGGTAATGCAATAGCAGTTTCAGTGAGTCAGAGGAGAAATCACAGTCCATCACTCTCTGGACCTCATGCACTCATGAGTTTGACAGTGAGCTGCACTTAGTTACATGTTGCACATCGCCCCCTTGTGGTAAAACTACCAGAGTGTAAATACACGGATGAAGACAAGTTACATTACAGAATCATGGAGAAGAGAGCATCCAGAGAAAGCTGCTTTTCAGTTTTATGATACAGTACACTTCAAGATCTCCTGCTATAGAAAATAACAGACTGTAGAGGAAGAAGCCACATCTCTATGTATGGACACCACGCTGTACATTATAATTTACATAAGATTACAATCAAAAACAGTGATGTTTTTAACAATGAAAATACTCTATCATAATTAATAGTTTTTTTTGTTTTTGTTTTTTGTTTTTTTTTACAACTGGGCCGGGCCACAGTATGTTACCTGTGTGTGTCTGAGGCGAAGTTTACAGGTTGTTACCATCTTTCCAAGTTTCTCCAGCCAGATGATGAATCCTGTCTGAAGTTCTGGTTGGTTGGTGTGACAGCTTGAGAGACCTGCTAATGATGGCTATCATATCCTAAAATATACTTCTTTTTAAGCTTTTAAGAGCCCCTTAATACAACAATGATTTTCAAAATTGTTTCCAATATTGCCAGTGAAAGACGTCAAGTGAATCTTTGAAAGCCTAGTTTTGGAGAAGAGTTACTTCTTCTCAGGTTTTATTGACTGTGCAGTTTTCTCATAGCTGGTATCTAGCAGCTATTAGTGAAACTGTATCGCAGGGACTTCCGGATGGGCTTCACCATTCAGCCGTGGTGGTTGATAATTGATTATAAATGGCTGTGGATAATGGGAAAGCTGGTGCTCTTGTGTTTGGCACATCGAGACGAAGCACAGCTGTTGGTCATGAAGGGAAAGGAGGCTCTGATAACAGTCTTCACTCCTCTGCCAGGAAGGAAGAAACCTCCCTGATTAGCAGTTCATTTTGACTGACACCTCGCTAAAGGGGCTGTCCGCTGAATAACTCTCCTCTGCAACCGGCTCAGACCAGACGCTTTGGTCCTGATTACCCAGACTCACATACAAGGAGACCACAGGTCCACCTAGACACACACAAACACACACACACACGTTAGGTTTTCATCACTGTTGGGGACATTACATAGACTTGCATTCATTTCCTGGAGACTTACCCAAACCATAACCACAACCACTACTACTTGTCTAATTTTAACCCAAATCTTCACCCTAAAATTTCCATTGATAATAATAATTTATTATTCTATTTGATACATTATTAATCCATCAAACACATCTGACAAACCAAATTTTAGCAGCTAAGTCANGTTTTTACTCTGCAACACCTGAAAATGAAACAAACTCAACTTGTGATCCCTGAAGTGATGTGCATGGGCTGAATGATGAAGTATTTCACGATGTCCAGTTTAAGGCTCTGATGTGTGATTTGGGGCTAAATAAACTGCACTTGACTTGTACAGTATTATTATTATGCCTCTGGATGCTATGATCAGGTGACTTTGTGCCATAACATCTATTGAGGTGCTGCAGGAAAATAGCCCTCTCTGCCACATATACAGTAATGATCATTAATCTGCACTGATAAATAGAGCTTTGATCACACTGTACGGCCACCTCACAGTCATTAGTGTGTTAGTCAAAAGAGGTATGCTTAACAAGCATTGATGTAAAGACTCCCTGTGTCCTTCAGACATTGAGAGGGGGAATATTGAAGATTTTTATTTGACGAAGAAACACTGAAGGTCAGATAATCTCATCCAAACTACAAAAACCTGACAGGTACTCACAGCTGTACTTTCCTCTGCCTTTCTCCTGAACACGCACACACTCTTACTTCCCCTGCATCTATGTTTTATAGACAGCGACATTCAAAAGGAGGCAAAGATCAAACCGAACCCAAATGAGTGTGACATTTCCACAAATGTGATATTATGACACAGTAAAAGGTTCTAATAAAGCAGTACAGAAAATGGATGTCTGAGAGATATTTAGCTTCTCTCCTCCTCCATCTGCACCACTCACTATTTCCTTGCCTCATCATTACATTTCCTCTCTATTTCAGCAGTTGTCATCCCAAACAGTTCATTTAGCATTTCTAATATCAACTCAACTGTTACATCATCTCTCCTAAAGTTTGCTTCAAATTTCAACATAGTCTTAAGATGAAAGTAGCACAAATGAAAAGCATGCTGCTGCAGCAAGCGATCACAAATGATAGTAATTTCTAAATCTCTGTCACATTCAGAGGTTACTGTCTCTGTGTTTCTGTAATTAAATCAGGGTTAGGTTAAGGTTTTCTCTCCTGAACTTGTCGTCAGCAGCTGGGAATTTGTTGAAGTTGAAGGTGAACCACTGCAAAGAGAAATATTCTAGCTGCACAGTTAAAATGTGAAAAGTTTAAATCCGAAACCACTCGAGTGATGAGGAAGCATCAATTCAAAGGCAGTTACTGTTATCTGAGTGGAAGATGTTCTGCGTCTCTGCCTCATTCAGTGATTTCAGTGGTTGTCATAGCGATGGAAGCTTTTAATTTTTTTTATTTACCTTGGCTCTCTTTATTCTTTGGCTTTCACTTCTTGCAAAAGACCTTCCTTTTCTCTCCTTCCTCCTCCTCCTCCTCTCACACAGAAACAAAAAAATGACTTGCAATGAAACAAAGAAAACCTCGAATGATGCACATAACAATGTTTTGAGTGTTTGTGCCTTCTTTTTTCTCAAATACACTTGATGTAAAATGGTGGTTGACACTCATCTGAATGCTGGCACAGATAACACATGCACGCACGCACACACACACACACACACACACACACACACACACACACAGTCACTGTATAAACCACAGATGTATGGTCACATCTCTTTATGAAAACCCACACTGTGCACACACTCACACTGACACATTTGTTCGTGATCAGTAGTGACTGGGTTGGGAATTATCATTTGAAGGTCCATTGTGTAGAATTCAGTGGCCTCTAGTGGTAATGCTGCAGATTGCAACCAGGAAAAACATATCCATCCATACACACAGTAAAAGCTATTTTACAAGCTGCATAATTCCTACATTACAGTTTCAATCGCTCACACAAGTTTCAATGTGCTGAAACTGAGTGACACTAAGATCAATACAGTATCATTTTTGCTTAAAAAAGAAGGTGGAAAAGAACCCTTATGTACAGCAGCTCCTCACAAGCACAATATACAACTTCAAAGGACCACAGTGTACTGCACAATAGTTCCTCTGTCACTGCAATTTAACATTAGGGTCCCATCTTAGATGCTGTAACATGTAGTGATTTTCGTGTTTAAATCATATAAAAGATTGAGCATAAAGTGTATCCTACTCAGCATCCAAAGTCATGACAGTATTGGTACTGCAGAAGTAAACCAATATACAGTATCATGAAAAGTATACCATCTCTCAACTTAGCAGACCATTCAGGGTGAAAAAGAGAGACAAATTCGAGCACTGAATGCAGTGTTCAGCTGAAGTGGTGTACTGGGCTTCTGACATACCAAGGCAAACCCTGGTGGGTCCCTGCATCGGTAGACAAGTGGACGGTCCAGTCTGTCTCTTTACCGGCCCTCTCTATGTCATTCAGGAAGCATGTGTGTTCCAGGACTGGGCTCAATCAATCAAACAACTAAGCCAGCACCCAACCCCCAGTGCTGAATTTGTTCCCCAGTACACCTGTTCAGCAGGCATGCAGAATACAAAAACCTTTCACTGCTCTTCTAAAAAAAAATTCTCCACCATCACACCAACAATGCTGGACTCACAATTGAATTTGAAAAAAAAAAGGGATGAAAATCAGTAGCACAAACAACAATATCTTCTTTTTATTTCCACACATTCTTCATCTTTGTCAAAATCTGGTACCTACAACTGGACTAGCAACACTCTGATCGAATATTCAGATGTGTTATGCTAATAGCAGCATTTGGTACCTTGTCACAGAGACACTGACTCAACTTGAGCCTGCAGTTTGTGGTGTTGCTGGACTCTTCCATGCATTGTGTGTAAATTCGTAGGAAAAACTATTATAATATCATAGAATCACTCTGATGACACTACAGCAGTCTTTGTATAGTTAATTCTCACAAGAAGCAGGTTGATAATACTACATCACCAACATAGCACAGAACCAGAGAACATGGGAAGCATGAAAGATGTTACTGCATTAGCATGCAGTAGCATGAGAGCTGATGCACCAAAGGATTCTTTTTACTCTAACATGTGTCACACTTGGCCTTGAAGTACAAACTGTAGCTGCAGTGAGATATTTCTGGCTTCACAGACACATTTGTGTTGGCTCTGAACCCACAGCACACTATTGTCTAGCAAAGCTGCAATGTTCATCATTTTCCCAGATATATATTGTGTCTGTGTGTTCTTTCAAGTGTGTGATTGTGGATATATAGCTTTTTTTTTTTCAAATGAAAGATCAATTGAACTGTTTTCTGCTGCAAAAACAGCGTTCATTGCAGATCATACTGAGCAAGATCAGCTCTGAATATGCGTCATGAAAAGTGAAGAATGGGAAGAAAACAAATGACATAAATTACAGTGTTTGCAATCTTTACATGATATTTCAAATCATCAAATTTTCACTTATTTCCTACATTCATTTATTCTTAATAAAGACCATCAAGTACTTTTTTAATCCATTAAACTATAGCAATGTGAAAGACTGTGTGTCGTAGAGTGCAAGCAGCTGAAAACAATTAACAAGACTTTGGGCAAAAAGGTTTTTTCTGTTGTGTCCAATTCATATTCCAACCCCTGTCCCCCATTTTTTACCCATAACTACTTGATTCATATTCAATGACATGCTCTCGGAGCCTTGATTTGTCACAAATAATTACAAAAACATATTTATTGGCATAAACATCATAAACAAATTAATCTCAACAGATGAAGCATTAGAATTTAATAACAGAGAACAGGATGCCCTGTTGCACTGAGCATCCGCGTGTTTTGAATTCATTAACTAACAAAAACACACACACACACACACACACACACACACACACACACACACACACACACACACACACACACACAGAAAAGATGTCCTCTCTGGACCCAGACAGACAGTTATGCAACACATCATCCCCAATATGATTATATTTGACAGTTCAGTGATGCCGGATATGTCAGAGAAGTGCAAGTGTTTTTTTTATGTGTGTAAGTATGTGTATGTATGTCTGTGCATGTGATTGTGTGCATACAGTGTGCTTGTGTATGCTTTACAGAGACAGGTATTTCTTGAAGTAACTTTTTGTGGTTTTTACCACAAAAAGTGTTTTGGTTTTCTTTTGTGCGTGTGTGTATATATGTCTGAGATTTTGTACTGAACAGCTTTTCCATGGCAACACACTGTGCACACAATAGGCCTTCATGCGTGCATTTTTCTCAAACTTTCCTCCCTTGAAAACCACTGCTTTGGATTTCTCTGAAATTTGCGCAGGCATCTTTTCAAATGCACAGACAGGCCTTGAGAGTACAGTGATGTTAATCTTTTTCTTTGCCCTTTGAAAACCACATACCGCTTGAAAAATGAGCTCCCCGCCTTGAATAAAGCTTCGCTTAAAGGCTGCAGAGAAGAAAGAGAGAGAGGAGAGAGAGGAGGCCTGGCAGCAGTAACAGACAGTACGTGAGCGAATGACAAGTTCGCAGCTGAGAGGGAAACAAGTTGAAAGAAGAAATGTGGCAAAGTGCACGGATGAAAGCAAGCACAAGACAAAGAAACGCAGAGGAAGAGAGATGCAGGGCAAAGTTGGTGGGCACAAAATGAATTGAAGAAGACCGAGTTTGATGAAACAAAAGCTTCCATTTTAGACAGCGGGATGCTGCATGCATTAAAGGAAAAGCTTCCACTTCAGCGTTGTCATGAGAGTATGTAATGTAAATGTAAATGTATCAGGAGTGATGGTACTGATCCAAAAATGATAAAGTGGACAGAAAAATGCAAATATACTTTGTTGCTTATGTTTGTTTTTTGTTGTTGTTGTTTTTTTGTTTTTTTTTTACCTTAACTGATTGTTTTCCCTGGTTTCTCCTTTGGAGACTTAAAAAAAGTGTCTCCCAGAGGCGGTTACCACAGTTTAATTACAGTCTAGCAGTAAAACAGCAGAGTCAGCCATTTTAACAACTGTCTGCTGGAACAAGTGCTAACCTTAGTTAATGTCAGCCATCAGAGCTCATGTTAGGTCCTATGTGTCTGGATTTTGCTGCATGTCTATTCATGCAGTTACATTATTCATGCTTGGAGCAGCCTAAAAGCACAACGAAAGACTTACAGTAATTATTTTCCACATTTGATATATCAAACAAAAACAAACAATGCTGTGCACCTGCAGCTATGAGTTCACCTGGAATTGGCAAACTGTAATTAAGTCTGTTTCTCTGTGCTGGTGTTTTTCACATAGAATCTAAGGTTACCTATGATAGCTGACATTAGCTAACATTAGCTATGATAGCTGACAATAGCTAATGTTAGCTCTGCTAGCTGACATTAACTAACATTAGCTATGGTAGCTGACATTAGCTAATTTTAGCTCTGATAGCTGACATCAACTAACATTAGCTATGATATCTGACATTAGCTAACATCAGCTCTGACAGCTGATGCTAGCTAACGCTAGCTCTGATAGCTGACATTAGCTATCGTTAGCAAGATAGCTGATTAGCTAACAGTGCTTATCAATTAAAAGTTAACTTTAATCCACATCTCATGTGTTTATAAGGAAATATTATGAAGAATAGCTCACATACTAATCAGTGAATATCAATGCTGCCACAATTACAAACAGAAAAGGTTGTGGGGTTTCTTTTCTTTTTCTTTTTTGTCTCAAAGAAAACTCAGATCAGTTGCTTCTACTGCTGTCTTCCTGATGCACTGCCCGCTGCCTAATGTGCATCCATTCAACAGATTCATGTTTTTAAGGTGGAATTGGAAATAAGGCTTTATGGAACTGTGAATCTAATCTTTGTCCCAAAGCTGAACAGAGCAGGTCATCATTTCATTTTCCCAGAAGTTACGATGATGATCCTCTCTGACACATTTCTGAGATGATTTTAATACATGACTCACACACAGTGTGTGTTAGGCAGATTGAGATGATGCCTGATGGATTAACAATCCAGTGGTGGTGGTGGTGGTGGATTATGGCTGCTGTGGGTGTACAGTTTGTGATGAGAATAAATCTAAAAGGTTTTTTCATTTAGAGCTGGTGTTACGCAATGCCTGTCAGGTCCCATTTTAAACAATGACAAAATCACAGACGCAAAGATGAATTGTATTGCCTTTTCAGAATATTTTCATCAATGGGGTCAGACATAAATGTCACATTATTACACAACATCAACAACACATCAAATCTGTTTATTGTCTGTATCCCATCATGCTCATTCATACTTCTTACCTCGTTCTTTGGTAAGAACAATCTGTGACTGTGACCTTTACATTCATTAAATAAATGATGAGATAAAAACCTTTCCTGATGTGACAGAGAGGTGTTGACCAAGGAATTCAAAAAAATATGAAAAATGTCAAACGCATCGTGAAGCATTTCACACACAGCACACCTTCTCTGTCAGCTATTCAAACCTAAGCAGAGATGCTGAAAAAAGTTTATTTATCTTTCTTTATCTTTCTTCTTATTCAAGTAGTTCTCAGTGTTGCTAATACTTAAACTGAGTATAGACAGTTTTAAAGTGCAGCTGTTAACCCACAGCACAGATCCACTGCTGTATAGTGTTGCTTTGTTGAACTTATGAGCAGTTTCCGTGCACATGGGATTCCCACGCCACACTGTACTGTGAGTAATCCTGGTCAGAGGCTGTGTGATGTGGGTTTTGATACAACGGTGCAGTAGGAGCCCTACGATTTACTGAAACTACAAACCAATCCTCCCTCTGCAATGATAAAAACTGCCCTTCTGATAAAAAATATTCCACATTCAGCTTGCAGTCAGTTACTAATCTTGAAAAACAAGGCTGAATTTCTTTTGGCTGCATCCATCCAACTATGAAGCAATTCCCAAGCTAGTTAAAGAAAAGCCCCATAATGTTGAGTAGCAGAAATTCTCCCTCACCCTCAAGGTGAAAACACCACAGTTGCAGATGCCGCTCTTCTTTCTGAACATGTAAAATACATTGTTGTGTGGAGCATTTCATACATTCATAAAGGTTACAGCACCATCAAGGTTTTATGCAGGGCTGCAACCAAGGCTTATTTCTTTTGTCACCTGAACTGCTGACTGTTTCTTTCATCAGTTTAGTCAATAAAGCAACAACAATTGAGGACCGATTTCATCAAATCACTTTACTGATTTGATCACTCAATCACTTCATTCAGATCAGTTCAAAGATCACACTCACTGTGTGATCCCTATAAACAGATGTCTGCATGTGAATGCAGAATCTGTGTGCAAAGGACAAGATTTCAGTATCTGAAGGGTCTGGTTTTTAGTCCAAGTTTGAGCAGGCTTTGGTTGTGTGCGGGTAAACTGTCTGTGGAGAGCAAAGGAGGCGGAACACATTAGCCAAGATGGCATCTTGGAAACTAGTGGCTATCATCTGACAATGATGTCGCTTTTTTTTACAGCTTTTTTAAAATGTATATGTTTTAATATGTAGATATTTGTCTGAGATTAGTCAAAATAACATTTTTGTGTCTCAAGTAGCTTATCAGACTGTAAACAATGACGAGGACATCCTGGCCTGGATATCTGTTATCCAGCTATCTGCTGGCTTCACCGCACATTGCCAGTTGCCCCCAGAGGATAAATCACTGTCATACGGTAGCCGGTGGGGTCCAAGATTGCTGACTATGTAACTGTCATACCATCGTTTAAGGACATTTCAGTGCACTACAACAGCAGGTGAGTACATTTGTTGATTAAGATTGGCTCATACGTGTCCTAAACACCTCTTTTCTCAATTTTTGCTCACTATCATCTTAAAGGTCCATTGTGTAGGATTTAGTGGCATCCAGCAGTGAGATCGCAGGGTGCAACCAGCTGAACACCTCTCGCCTCACCCTCTCCTACCAAAGGCATTCTCTAAAGCCAATGTGTGACTTGTCCATTCTGGGCTACTGTAGAGACATGGCGGTGCAAAATAAGTTTATAAAACACAGCGATTGTGATTTTCAGCTGATTATACACTCATGAAAACATAAGATTCCATTTCTGCCAATAGATCAGCCGAAATCCTCCACACTGGACCTGAAAATTAATTTCCTTTCAATTCGCTTATCTATTCACTGACCTTTCAACACTGTTATAGTAGTGCAGGAATCCTACAGAGCACCATTTGAAAGGGACAAAAAGTTGTGTCAGAAAATATCTTCTAATAAAAGCCAGTTATTATTTCACAGCAGATTTATCCATCAGTTCATGTTCAGGTCAGGCACATACACGGAAGTACAGGTGCAGTGTGTGTGTGTGTGTGTGTGTGTGTGTGTGTGTGTGTGTGTGTGTGTGTGTGTGTGTGTAACAGTGTGTGGCACACTGACCCAAATAGGAGCAGCATTTGAGTCTCAGCCATTTCTTACGACACCACGCTGCTCATCCTAAAAATCCTAAAATGTGTTGTAGCAGGACACTGCAAAAATCATGACCAAAATCCAACAACGCAGCGACAGGATAAGAAGAACACCGACAAGTAAGACAAGGTCATTACAAACTCATTATGAGCGCCAGAGATGAACCATAAGCTGATATTTTAGGAATATTACAGTGATTTTGCGTGAGCGTAAAGACGCAAATAATGCGCATTAATCCGCAGCCTGCAGCACGCTGGATAAGCATCTTGTCACAGTATGAAACGGCAGAGCTCTGTAGCAGCAGCATTTTAAAACCTGAACCCGCAGGGATCACTGTTAATTAAGTGCTTTACAGCACAGCAACTGTCAATCATATTGATGAACAAAGCCTCAGCCTCGGTTGCCATAGAGAATTCATAGGGTGAACAGACAGCCTGTACCTTTTTATCCATGAAGGCAAACTCAGGGTTACTATTAGATTTGGGCACCAGATCAGAAATCCATACACTCTAACGCTGCATTGTCTATGAAGTGTATTTTAGGCATCCTTACCTCGAACAAAGGTGGAGTGCCCTTGTCTGGAAGAGTGCATCCCAGTAGTTCAGCCAGAAACTTTGCCATATAGAGGTGAGAAGTGTGCTCCTGAAATGTTCCTGAAATGTGCGGG
Source organism: Chaetodon trifasciatus (assembly GCA_037975065.1). Classification (NCBI taxonomy): domain Eukaryota; kingdom Metazoa; phylum Chordata; class Actinopteri; order Chaetodontiformes; family Chaetodontidae; genus Chaetodon; species Chaetodon trifasciatus. The sequence continues at coordinate 17,522,431 of JBBMOE010000004.1, forward strand.
GTGAGGAGAAGAAGAGCTGAATCAACAGGAGAGTCCTCTTTCTGTCAGCCGCGTTAACTTCTTTGTGGCGTTCAAGGACCCCGCGCGCATCCCTCCTTTCTTCTCGCCCAGCTGCGCGAACAAACCGCGGAGAGGAGGCGGAGAAGTGCCGCTGGACAGCTGGACAGCAAAACACGCAGGGCAGCCGCTGGATGTGGGGCTTAGCCTTCAGCTGTCGCCTCCTAAAAACCCTGTATCTGTGACTTCCCTCAGCAGCGGCGAGGACACACGCAGGTGGGGCCCGGGAGAGGGGGAGTGGGCGGTCCAACGAGCTGTTACTACCAACACACACACACACACACACACACTTGAACCCACGAGCGAAGGTGAATTTCTCTTATATTACCTAACTCTCATCTGATTATTCATTCTTTGCTGATGTTCTGCTTGGTACGCATTAACAGTTTTATTATTTATTCTTTCACTCACTGTTGAACTTATCTCATTACAGTGAATTTGCTGAATTTAATCAATGTGACATGATCACAGTGTACTATTTAAACTTCTTCTGTCTGATGTGTTCTGAAAGTTTTTAAAATCTTTTTAAAGAATGTTTTGTGTCACATTTTTTGTTTTGTCACATTGTGATGCACCAATAAAAAATCCGAATTGGTAAAACTGCATTGATTTCAATGAGACACTGGTGGAGCAGGCAGACATGAATAAACCTACAGCTGATTAAAGGAGTGTCAGTGCTTACATTATACAAAATGAATCCTAACATGTGCAGTAGCATGCAATATCCTCTGGGCAGGGCTTCACAGCAGGTCAATGAGCTTACCACGCAATCAAGAAGAGTTACTTTGAAAACTAAAAAAATAGCCAGTGTAGCAAACAGCTGTGGGACTACTTAGATTGAGAGAAGCAAAACTATTAAAACCTTGTAGGTGTTTGTAAGAAGCATGACAAAATATCTTCTTGAAGAAAAAACTCAATGCAAGTTCTCAAAAAGAGTGAAAACTGTAAGAAAAGAAACAGGTGAACACACTAAATCTCTATACAAACACTCGACTTTACCACCATAAGTGACCCAATACTTCATCTTTACAAGTTCTTGATATCTTTTTTGTGTGAAGAAATGTTTTTACAGTGTTGCACATATGTTGTACTGCAGACTTTTCATGTTGTCACCAAACCTTCTCTCTCTGCTTGCCTTCTTCCACACAGACGGCCACCGGATATTTCAAGGGAGCTCACTAAGAAAGGGCCTCAAAGTGGAAGCCTTCACGGGGAGGATGGCTTTGGTTTTGCAACATTGAAACACACCATCAAGGTCAACAACAACCTCACCAGGCAAGAGAGGAAACTGCCATCCTCAAGTGCTTGTCTGAATCTGACACTTGCAACATTGAGAGGTGGAATGACTTTTTGTTTGATTAAGGTCGCATCTGCCATAACTTCAAACTCCTGGATCAAAGCCTGGGTGCTTACATGGTCGGCAGAAATAACCAAGGTCTTCCTGTTATTCATCAACTGGCCACAGTCCTGTCCCACCTGATGTCCATGGGAATTGTACATATGGAGAAGAAAGCTGAAAATGTTATAGTTGTAGACCACCAGCAGCAGCCATTGAAAGTCAAGCTGAATGGTTTTGGCCTGGTGTGTCCAGTGTCGGCTGTTCAGCCTTGCGTCTGTGTGCAGACCACCTGGTTCAGGACACCAGAAGTAATGCTACATGTTCCTTTTAATGAGGCCATTTATATGTGGTCTCATTTATATGTGGTAGCCCCTCTACCCCAGGAACATGGACTATGTTGTGCTGAGCTTCATCACAGAAAATCAGGGCCAGCCAGCAGACTATGTGCTAGACTGTGAGATGGTTACCCACTACAGCCCTTTAAGACACCAGAGGAGTTCACAGATGAGACGGGGTTCCACACTATGGAAGCACGATACATCAGACTCAGGTGTCTTGATAAACTTGAGCAGCTGACAGTGATGGACAAAGGACACCAGAGTCATTAGCACCTGTTGGTGTGCCAGGTTAAAAGGATGCTGCTGTCGGACCATGACCAGCTTATCAAAGTCCTGTAAAAGTCCAGAAGGTGGACGTCCAGCCTGAGACCAATGCTGGGAAGGACGACTGGTTAAGGTGAAGACACCTTCCAGCACTAATTGCTCCAATAAGCAGCCGTCAACATCAACAATTTGATCAGTTCACCAGCTTTGTTTTAATTCCTCCTTTATCATTTAATTATTTTTTTACCAAGTGAAAAGATATTCTGTTCAGCAGTGAGTCATAAAGCTGTCTGTAAAGAATAGTCCCATGCAGGTGCTGTATTTGATTTTAAAGAAACAATAAGATGCTCTTTTCATGCTCATTCCTCTTGTGAATGCTCCTCGGCTTTCATGCTTTTTTTCTGTCTGCAGATGAGGGACCTGAAGGCAGCCCAGTCCCTGACACTTCCCTCCACACGTCTGCATTGTGGTTTTTATTGATTTATTCAAGAGCCATACTGTATTCTGTCATATCATTGTGGTGTTTTCTGTGTTTTTTTTGTAAATACATCTATTATTTCCTTGTGCCGGACCTTCATCGTCACATGGTTAATGTTAAGAAACTGTCGTAATTTGTTTAGGTTTTAGGCACCAAACTACTTGGTTAAATTTAGAAAAAGTCAAGTCGATAATATCTAACAAAATAATGATAATGAATACAAGGTAAGACTTCTTGTACGGCAAATGTCTCAACATATTTCTGTGCTTGTACGTCATGTACTTGCTTGCAGCATAATCATTTGATGATGTTTGCCACAGCTTACCTTGACAAATATCTTACCTTTACTTTCCAAGATGTCTCTGTTTAAATGACATGTTCAACATTGTCTGGGTGTCTACATACTTTTGGCCACAACATCACAAAGTCTATGCAGTATTTTATCAACATGAGCAAATAAGTCAAACTATAAAAGAATCCCAAAAAAAAATTCATTTTAATTTTATGCCTCTCATCTATCAACGGAGGGTATTTTTTAAGACATCTTTCTATTTAAAATTACATCACAGGCTGACTTCACTGCAATTTCCCACTGGGATTAATAAAGTACTCTGTCTGGCTATCTATCACTTAGAATGCTAAAATCAGTCTATCCTGCATGCACAATGAGCAAATTAAACTGTCACCAGAGGTTTGGGGGCTGAGTTGTATTTACTGAATATTCATGTGCTCACAGGACACCTGGCTGGATTCCGAATCAGGATCAGGAGCTGTTGCTGTGAGCATTAGTGGGTTGTTAATATTCTCTTTCCATGTTTGCATCTTATTAGATTGCTGTTTTTCATAAGCTGACTGTTTTAGTTGTTTTGGTCATATTCATCAAAAAGCTCATGATTCATTCACAGCTTTTGTTTTTGTCTCGGGGCCAGGACGCCTCAGGAGGTGAGAAATGATTTTGGGGTTCATCAAATGCAAAAACATCCATTTTGGAATTAATATTTACAGCCTCTGTGATTATTGCAAGAATTAATCTAAAAGCCTGTAAATCATTTGGCTCAAATTGTCACATTTAGGCATTCAGCAAGTGGTTAGAAGCACTACCGTATGTCAGGAGGTTGCAAAGTGAAAATGTTCAGAGCAAATGACAAACAGTGAATCTTACCTTTATGGTAGAGAACACTGCGGAGTGTATGAATGAACAAGATTGAAAGAGCAACAAAAAGCAATGTTGACAACTTGTTATGCTCATTTCTTATTGCTCTTCCTCAGGGTCACTGGCTGAAGAAGAGTTTTAACCTAAAAATACATTGCTCAGTATATTATTGCCATTTTATGTTCATTAGTTGCAACTAAAGTGCTTTTTTGAACAGTAACATCCAACAAATAAAGTTAGAAGCTTTAATTCTAGTCATTTCAAACAATTTCTTTCCTCATCAGGTGCAAGATTGTATTTTATTTGACTTGTCATTTTTCCGTTTTTGGACACTTGACACTTGAGGTTGACAGAAGGGCTTGGGAACAGGGACAGCGTGCAACCAGAGTCCCTGCTCAGTGAAATTAAAGCAGGGAACATCACCCACTTTCTCACTGTTTTATGTATTCTATCATCTATATTTTGGAGTAAAAGCTCTAGAAAGACCTAACAAATGTAACAAATTCCGGGAGCATTTGTAACAGGGCTGTTTAATTGGATTATATCCACCTCATAATGCAAAGGTCACCCAGGGTATACACTGTATCAGTCGAATGTAATCATATGAGGAGTAAGTCTCCAACAGTTTCAGTTGATTTCACTTTTTTTTAGAATGAATATAGATCCTATTTGACCTCTTCTGACCTCATTTTTCAATTTACACCTGATCTGTCAGCATGTAACACTAGTCTGAAGTGCAGCAGGCATCTGTTCATAAGCTGCTCATGCTCCCCAGGTATGCTCTTATTCTGTCAAACCTCTTTACTCCCTCTACTCCCCCTCCCCCCACCCTTCTCTCTCTCTGTCTCTCTCATATCTGTCAAAGATTTTCAGTTTGTCTCCTCAGCGACGAGGGATTCATATGCGTTTCTTGTCAGAGAGAGAGAGGTCAAAGTTCAGGCTGCATGATGTTGTCAAACTGAATATATGGAAGTGAATAAAATGCTGGCACCTCTCTTCTCTTCTTGCGCCACAAAGGACAGTGAATGTAAGTGTTTTGACAAGGACTGAGGGGCTAGATGAGGGATCATGAAGTCTGAGGAGGGAACATGTGAGGGAGAGGAAGAAAGGCAGACAGGTGTTTGTTCTTTAACAACTCTTGTGAAATGAACACCATGTGGATTGTGTCGTCAACAAATTATGTGAGCATTCTGCTCCATGAACAGCAGCTGGATTATGTGGCAATATCAACAATTAAATGACGTAGCAAATACACAAATTAGATAGCCATAATGCAGACTTTAAATGGTGTTTTGTGATATGCCAGCAACAGTACATTTCTATCAAGGACATTTATTTTGCAGTCACTCTTCTTCCTACACAAAGCTCCACACAAACTACAAGCTCGTATATGTAACAACCAAATACACATTCTATGATTGAAAAGGAGCAGGGAGAAGAAATATCTTATATTACTTGATCCCTTGCCAGAATCAGTCACATAAATGGTACTTTAAACAACAACAACATGGCTCAGTTGTGCGTGTAAACTCCAGCAGGCATCCCCAGCTCTTTTAATTCTGAGAGGACACAATTTGACAGTGTTTCAACCATGTGAACACGTTTTCAACTATTCAGTGAGGGTGAAGCTAATGCTGAAAGGAGCTGCTGCTGATATTGACCTCTCATGGGAAGGGACAGTGTTGTATCTGCTTCTCTTGTGTTTTTGTTAAAGAAATTCTGAGTTCCCAGTAATATTCAAAAACATTATTACCTGTAAAGCAAACCCAGATAATCAGACTCCATCAAACTCTGATTTGCACAGACTGATATTTTCTTTTGAGGAATACAGTATGTGTCATTCAGTCCTCGATCACTGTTTGTATCTGCTTTTATCCTAAAGGCATCATCTGTTAGAACTTCTTTATGTACAGCTGACCTCAAACCACACTTTCTGTATTGTAAAACATCTCTTCAGTGCACACAGCTGTAGAGTACTGTGCTGTTCAGGAACGCCCTGATCCCATTCAGACAGTGACACATTCACACCTGGAAGCCGCTCAGTTCAACCTCAGTTTGATCTGCCGGTCACTGAGCAGCTCCACTGGAGCAGCTGGGATTAAGGGCCTTGCTCAAGGGCACCTCAGTGGTGGTCATTAAGGAGGGGCAGGTGCCACCACCCAGATTCATCTCGCCAGTCTCAAGGATTGAACCGCCAACCCTCCAGTCATACTTGTATTTCTTGTGATGGTCCTCTGTAGGTGTACTGAGGTCTGCTCTCCTTGCTCCACATCTGTCAGGGTCTTAACTTGTCAAAATATCCCTGCATCAGTGTCACCAAGACAAACTGCAGGACAACCAGCATAACCACTTTAAGTTAAATTGACTGTGAACGTTTGTCTCACTTCATGCTTGTTTTCTGTACCCCCTCTGCACTGTTTTACTGTTTCCGTCTCCATAACCCTGCTGTAATTGGTGGACCTGTAATGGCTTCCATCTATCACATCTATCTAGAGGGAATTTCTTCCACCAATTAAATGACTGTGGACACTGAGCCAAATGACTCCAACAGAAATTTCAGCATAGATTATTACCCACTCACTGCATGCAGGGAGACAGGTTCACTCTATCCTAATTTAATTCGTGCAACATACTGTATAAACCTTTACAGTACTGGAGACAGAACAGAGGACAGTTGTACTCAGGGACCGAATATTCAGGATCTTTCTACAAAGACAGCAAACGACCTGGAAACACTCTGTTCACTTCAGTTCATTCAATGAGGAAAAATCAAGAGATGAATCCAAAAAGCATGACTTTTTTAAAAAGCAGTAAACCATCCATGCGAGTCGGACAATCAAGGTCTCGCCCATACACCTGTCCGACTCACTCGCAGGTAAGAATTAGCTGCCAATCATCACATGACACTCCCTTCAAGCCAGTTATCAGACAAATGGGAAAAAAAAAGAGTTGTCTAAAAAACAATCTAAATGGTCCTCGCTACTTCCTGGCTCTGGCTAATAATCAGCATGCTAGGCCAAGCAGTTTGCTACATGCTAACTTGAACTCACTTCATGTATTTATGTTTGCATTAGTGTGACACAAATGACTTTGATGTGACGACCCGCTGTTCCACCTGCTGCCCTGATTGTACCACATTACATTACACAAACATCCACATACAAACCTCCCACACCCTTAAACCTAATTAGTCAATTTTGAGATGAGTAAACCATATTCATCATGTAACCTCTAACTCGAAAATGCCAAACTGACAGCATGCATTTCCCATTTAAAAAAATGTTGACTAAAAAAAACCCCACATAATTAATGTAGCAATCAGCCTGTGCAAGCCAAGCTTCTCATTGACACCCCGCTGTTGTACTAGATTTTAATAATGCTGTTTAATGACATGCTCCATGTTAGCTGGCAAACGCAGCTCCATATGTTGTTACAGCTGTGAGGAGCAGGGAATCTACATGATCTACACAACTTCAGAGCATGGCCTCCTGCTGGGATAGAGGGATTTACACGTGTGTGTGTGTGTGTGTGTGTGTGTGTGTGTGTGTGTGCGTGCGTGTGTGCGTGCGTGCGTGGATGCGTGCGTGCGGGCGCGCGCGTGTGTGTGTGTGTGGGGGGGCTGGCCTTCCAGTGAATTCTCTTTGATGGTTTTCCCTCCATTACTTGCTGATGTATGCTTCTGTGCTGAGGTAAAAATACTGATTCATCTCACAAAATTCCACGTGGTACCCAGTCTTTATTTTCTTTTATCCATCTTTGGTGCTCTCATAAGCAGTTAAGATCAAGAAGCTTGCTACTACAAACGTGAGCATTGAGCACAATAAGCAACAGTGCACACGTTCAAAATGAGGGTTTGATTCCTCTATTAGTAATGCTGCTGTTCATAGCAGCTTACTATGAAATCAGAGGTTTGTACAAGACATGAGCACAACACATTATTATTTCAGCTACCAGAAACAAAGACCAGGCTGCTGCAATTTGTAAACATTAATGATAAAAACCTGCTTGAATACCTGTATGATTTGTGAAAATCATGTTGCTATTGCAACATAAAATACTATTTGGATATATAAAGCACATTAGCTCTTCTAAATAAGATGTTTAATGTTGCATGATGTTACCATGATGATATTCTTAAAGCATGTTAGCATGCTTATTGAAGTATTCAGCTCCAATCAAAGCAGAATCGAGGAAAGGAAGGAAACCTGACGTTGGCAGACTACATCTTGGTGCATACTGTCTCACTGAAAAGAGGACAGTTTTATGAATTTTATTTGATGGTGCAAAACAATAGCTTCCTCCATTTTGGACACAACTCTCCATCTGCTCAAGGGTCAGTCCACTCTACATGCAAATGGTCAGCAGCTTAAATTTGTTTCAGACTTCTTTACATGAAAGAACCACATGAATTCACTTTGCTTACATGAGTAAATCCACTGGAGGCAGCGATTCCATTGTGAATTGATTTTGATCTGAAATTTGTCCAACAATTTTAATTTGTAGGGACTGGTGCTCATTACAACCTCAAAGGACCGCTAGCACTCATATTTGTATTCTTGTTTAAATATAATGAGATAAAATGTGGATTTGAATGCTGCTTTGTTTACACTCCTCAGGGGGAAATAACCAGGCTATTTCAGAATCAGATTTGGTCTGTTAACATAAATGATGAGATAATTTTCCTACAAGAAGTCACTTTAATGCCAGACTGAGGAGCTGGATCTTTCACTGGCGAGTAGCCTGCTCAGCCAAACAGCTGGGGGTATATGTATGAGATGTGTTTTATTATGCACATGTGAGTTAATTACATTCTGTGAAATGTCTTGATATCGCACTGCCTGGGGTTTTATAGGCCTGCAGTGCCCACACTGGGCAAATAAGAATAAAGACCCGCTCATCTTCACTAGAACCTGATGTGACCGCACAGATAAACACATAAAGCAGACTGGGGCTCTCATTTATCCCACATTATCTACAGTGTACAAACCTAATGTAGAGCAGGTGATCCACTGATCACAGGGTTGTCGGTTCAGTCCCCTACTCCTCCTGTCCACATGTCGAAGTGTCTTCTGACAAGACACGGAACCCCAAATTGCTTCTGATGGTTGACCAATGATAGCCTGCTGCCATTGTTGTCGCTATATAAATGCAGCCATTTCCCATTTATGTATATTTATGATATTTTCAACATCTTTAAACTGTCAAAGAAAGGACCTGAATTCAGTGTTGCTATTACTACATTGACAGTGGCATAAGTTCAGTCATGTTTCTGGCTAGCCAACAAATGTAAGCCTAATATGCATTCTCACTCCCTCTCATTCTCTTTTTGTCTTTTTTTTAACAACTGCCTGCTGCTGCAGCTGAAAACAGTGTTGCTGAGAATGCTGAACCAAAACAGTAACATTGCAGGGCCATGGCACCAAAATATTGAGCTGAAAGCGTTCAGCAGAGCTCTGGGAAGTGCAGACTCAGGTGATCATTTCGGTCAGTTCAGTAAGAGGACATTGCAAATCACTTTGCTGAGTCAACTGCACTTCAGCACGTACATCAGTGTTCTGCCCTGATTCTGACTTCTGTTCAGTGGCACACTCTGCCTGTTGCTGCTTAAAACAGTAGCTGGGTTTCCATTCAAACATATTGCATATTATTAGGAGTTAGCTTGAAGATTTTATGTTAAAGATTAGTAATAAACACCTGTGGGGGGTTCATCACAATGAGCACTTGAACACTTGTTCATGAAGTGTTGAATCTAAATTAATGAAGCTTTAACAAATACAGAAAGTCTAAATAATTTGACTGCAGATACTAATGACGACCCTGTTTCTACAAAGCCGCTAAAGTATAAAATAGTATCGTATAACTGAGATGAATTGTGCTTGTAGCTATAAAAATGAGGTCTAGGTTGTAAAACAATTAATTTCTACTTTAATAGTCCAGCACAGGTCTAACACACACTAACCAAAACATACATGCGGTCACATGCACACACTCTGACACTCTGCTTTTGCTCTCTCACACATACCTCCCTCTGCTCACTGCAGCAGCTGCCTAATGTTGCATCAAAGACCCAGCCGTTCACAGTGAAGCCTGTGATGGAGAGTTTTTTTTGTCTTTTTATCACCCTCTCTGAGTCTGATGGCTCTCCATGGCCAAGTGTCGGGCTGCCACTCCAACCTCAAACCACATAAAGTATTAGACAGCTACTGAGAGGGTGAGAGGAAGACAGTACAAGAAAATAAAAGAGAGGAAATAGAGAGAAGAAACCGGCTGCATCCTCTCTGTGTACTGCAGTACAACGGGGGGGGTGAGACTTATTCTCGGATTTGCCAGAGGGATGCAGGTTTAACCATTAGCAAATGAGCCCTAATTCACCAAGGCAGCAAAGAACACGCTTGCTTTAGTTTTTAAGTTCTTGACTCAGTGCCAGCGCTGCTCAGGAAGCTCCATCTCTCTGAGGCTGAGTTCACCAGAGCTGAGCAGTTGTTTTTTGTTTGTTTACTTCAGGTTTCACAGTAAGTCATGGTTGACTCATATTACCTGGTGGTAACAAAGCTCATAAGAAATAAGACTGTGGTTGGTGTTTATCTATCAAAGTGACTGCTTGCTAAAAACATGAAGAAAATGCATGTCCTGTAGCACCGTATGATGGTAGAATGCTTGCCATCATCATTAGCACAGTAAGGTGGTTGTTGAATGATCATGAATTTTTTTATGAATTTGAATTATTATGAATTCACATTAGTTTCTGGGTTTCAGTATCGTGCCCCAGGATGCTTCAGCATGTGGACTGCTGAGGCCAGGATCGAACCACTGACCTCCTAACTGGCAAACAGCCGCTCTACCTCCTGAGCCACAGCCACCCCTAGTATGGACCAAGTTCAAGTAACTCAAGCATAATTTTGTTGGATGCTTCTTGCCTAGTAAGTGTCAACATCTTTCAAACTCCACACCCCCAAGCTAGAAAAACCCTAACATATCCCTCAGTCTTGTGAGCAGTGGCTAGAAGTGTCTATAGCACAACTGCTGCTAACCTGGCAGTATGTGTGCAGGAACATCAAAAGTTACCTGAGCACTGTGTAAGAGTGCAGCAGGAGTAGGAACACAGCATCCATATATTCATGAAAGCCGAAGCACATCACCTAACCACTCAGAACAGCTGAAAACCATGTAAGTAGAAAAGGTCTCTGATGTGTTTTGAAATTGGGGTTTCTAACAAGTTTACAAAACACATTCAGTGCTTCGATGATTTAACATTAAATTCAACCATGAAAAACATGAACACTAAACTGCTGTTACTTTTTTTTCCTGCAACTTACTCTTTGGTAACTCACTTATGAGGGGGAAAAGGCAGCGTGCTGGAAGCTCCTCACTATTCATGATGCAGTCAAGACAGAGGGCAGGTAAAATATAGAGATCCCTGTAAAATCTCTATTGGAAACTTTGGTCAAATTATACAGAACAGATTTTTTCTTAAAGAGAAAATGATAAACTTTCTTGACTAGCTTAAATGATAAATAAATGGCTTTTGATTTAGTTTGCTGGCTGACTGTAGCTCCAGTCTGATTCAATTCATGAATGGCATTTAGACATACAATGGCTAGAAAACTTGAAACAATGGCAATTCAGTCAGTGGCCAGAAATCCCTGCAATACCATCACAGGTTTCATCATTCCAACAGACACACAGCCAAAAACAAAAGCCAGGACAGCAGTTTTCATTTTAGTTCATTTTTAAGTCCAAAAAGGTGCTAGTGAGGGCTGGAAAAAAGGAGAGACTTCTCCTGTGAAGGCTGAAGCTTCGAAAAGGGTTTATACCCCAGGCATTAATGCTGCTCAAAAATGTATGAAATTGTCAGAGTCAAATTCAGAGTGCTGAAGGGAAGTCACGCTTGTGATATTGTCTTATTTGATTTGCATTGTTTGTCATGTACAACGTGACATCTTTTGATATCTGTGTGTGACAAAAGAGGAAGAAAAGAGGGAGGCTGATCAAGACCTCAGATGTCGTGTTGTGGGAGGTGAAATCATTCCCAACATCAGACAGACAGCTGAGCTGACAAACACTGCAGCGCATGCACACACACACACACACACAATTTCCCTTTCCATGGTATTTTCATCGAGGGGAGCTCCAGTCTTGATTAAAAAATTCTGATGCTTGCATGTTGGTCCCCCTGTAAGTGAGATACAGGCAATTTTTCGGGTAATGATGTGAATTTTGATTCATTGCATGCATCCACTGAAACCAGATGGATCCCACTCTCCATCCTATTCCCCACCGGCCTGATGAGTGACAGGCATGCTCCCTCACACACACACACACACACACACGCACGCACGCACGCACGCACGCACGCACGCACGCACGCACGCACGCACGCACGCACGCACGCACGCACATGCACATACACCCCAAAATATGTCAGACCAAATGTTATCAAATTTTGCTGGATGCAAGAGAACTATTATTAGAGAGCTTACACACAGGCATGCATGTGCACACACACACACAAGGTTTTTCCACCAACACACACATCTGATGCGAGATTGCGGCTCTCAGCTATCTCATGTCAAAAAGGAATTCTCAGGGGAAATGAAAATGTCAGATAAAGATGTCGTCACTGAATTCCCCCTTTTAGATTTTCTTCATGTTTTATCTCTTGAGTCTTCAGTCAACACAAATGAGTGAACTGTGGCACAAACTCCAAATGTTCTTCAGCCAATAAGTCAACACATTATATTTGTGTTTCCGATGGCTGCAGAATGTACAGGGCAAAATATATATAGAGAAAATGAAAATAAACATACATATGAATAGAGTTGTAAATAAATATGGAAAATTATGAAAAAATTAAATTGAATTCAATAAGTGAGAGTAAACCTGTGCACAAAAAACTGTGTGCTTGTCATCATTCAAAATGTCCTAAAATCACCAAAGCATGACTGTGTGCATACAACACAGTACATTACATTACAGCCATATGTACCGTAAACAAACCAATTTGAGGTAAAGTGAAATGACTTTTGAACCAGGCTTTATGCAGGAGAACTGAACTGAACATGCTGACATGGGCTTTAAACCCAAATTATTCAGATGAAACAAAGCCATGTTTTTCTTCCTGCATTTGAAAAAGAACAATGAAATAAGACACAGATTGGAAATACAGCTCCTGCCAATTAACAAACGTCTGGCTTGGAGGCAACGTTATGACTTGTTGCTGCTCCTTCAGCCGACATGATCAATACGTCATTTTGCTGGCTTTAGCATTGTGGGTACTCTGATATCTAGATTTACTCTCTTGAATCACCATATTTCATGAATATGCCACGTTATTATGCTGTGGAAAATCAAATTTGCATTCAATTTCTTGCCTGGTTTCTTTCTCTCAGTCTTTCTGTCATTTTTTTTTTTTTTTCAGATTGTAATTGAGAAAGTGTAGAGAAGCAATTAGAGGACATGGCAGATAATTATTCCTTATTTAAGCTATCCAACAATCAACACTATAATTGAGGAGGTAACCACTTATTTTATTTACAAGTAGAGAAATATCACCAATCTGTCTTTCTTTCCTTTCCTTTCTTTTCTTTTCTTTCTTTCTTTC
>JBBMOE010000004.1:17536058-17609194 GCA_037975065.1 Chaetodon trifasciatus
ACACACACACACACACACACACACACACACACACACACACACACACACAGAAACCCAAAGGTGGATGGATGAGGGAGCAAGAGAAAGAGACAGAATCAAATTAAAAAGGATAAACAAAGATGTAGGGAGCTGTCTTGTGCATAATTGCCTCCCATCATGGCTTCATCTTGTTCCTCCACCCCCTTTCTCCCTGGAGGGAGTTTTTAAACAACAAGAGGGTCAGTCGTGTTTGACCCTGCAGTGAGACGAGGCTCAACACTTGTGATTTTCCACACAACAGATAAAACACTGTGAGCACCAGTCAGTTTTGGGCATTCATTCTCGATACAATATGATAAGGTTTGATATAAAAATGAATAATCAATGTAGTAAAAGCACAGTTTCTAGTTCTGAGAATGCATGCAAGACAAGCAGCAGACCAGCATAAGCATCTACACAAGCCCATCACAAATAAACATGTCTCAAAACACCAGTATCTTGTCGCTTTTACACTTCTGTTTGTATGCAGATTAAAGCTGATGCATTCCTCCAGCTTCCAGTCATTATGCTAAGCTATGCTAATCGCCTGCTGGTTTAGTCTCCATAGGTGCGTCACTGAAGCATATGTCATGCAAGAGAGCCGGTAAAAACAAATGGAATAGTCAGGTCATGCACTGAGTAACATGCAAGAAAACATTCCACCTTAAAAGTTGCTTGTAATTCAGTTGTTGAATTGGAATGAAATAATTCTGTCTACATTTTTCTACAGTCTACAGTTAGCAAAGGTAGTGAATGATGGAAAGGCAACAAAAGACCCTTTATCTAATCACTCGCTCTTCTGACAGTTTCTTTATTTGTGATGCATTTACACAGTAACATTTCAAGGCCAGCGTGTCAAACTTGGCCAGCTTGTGCTGCATCCACAGTGCCTGCAGGAAATGAAGGCTTGCTCGGCTACGTTTTCATCGCTTATTAGACGAGCTTGACCTGCTCCTGCACTGCAACTTTTCCTCAGAATGGATGTTTTCAATGTCTTCACTTGCTCAGCACTAGTAAATGAAATCATTCAAAACACAAGTTACTTGTGTTAATTTGCCTGTATTTTATCAATGAAAACACAAAAGGGCAAGAGAGACAATTGATAATAGAGCATGGCAATGAAAATGGATGGTATGAATGCAGGTATTGGTGGAGCATGTTTCTGTGCCTCTTGGAAAAGCTTATGCTTGGCAGGTTTATAACTTTTCCCTCTGTGTGGTACACTAAACTCTGTGTGGTGTATTTTAGAAGCAGTATGAGTTTGACTGACGTTCCTTTTCATTCAGTACAGCTAAACCTCATCCCATTGGATGACATGCTTTTAGCCTTTTTCATCCTTATTGTTGTGGTTCTTCTCCTTGTTTTATTGGCGTGTGTCATTCGAGCGAATAACTCCAATCAATCAATAGATGTTACAGCTAATATTCTACATACTGCTTCCAGCTAAAAAGGAGGGGAATGTAGCAAACACATCAAATATGCGGTTATGCTTCCTGTCAATGTTCCAGCTAATCTGTTTTTTTGTTTTGTTTTTGTTTTTGGTTTTTGTTTTTGGGTTTTGTCTTTTAGAAAGGTTAAAAATAAGGGAGATGTATGGGAAAATTTAAATGGGAGGACAGCAGGAGAGAAGAGTAAAATACGGGAGAATTCGTAGAAAATTCAGAAGGGTTGACATGTCTGTTCTCAACATGGTCATATATTCAGTCAACATTTGTTCATAGGGTCAGTTAAAGTTAACTAATGTATGCAGACCGTAGGAACAGTGGTTACCTAACCTTCAAAATGAGCCACAATGTAACTATAGTAGAACATATAATAGTTAATTAGTTGTGTGACATTCAAGCAACTGCAGCATATTGATATATGATTCAAATAATAACCAAGGCTGCCAAACATGAGATGCAGATCAGGCTCGCAGAATTGTCTCTGCGCCTTTGTAGTAATTTGTTTGCATTAATCAAACCCAGATACCATAAAAAGGTGACAATTATTGAATGTAAGCTCCCGTCCTTAATTGATTGATCTAATGATGTCTCCAAAAACAATTGTATCTCATCAATCGTTTGGTTTTGCACTGGATTCTGTGCACGTCACCTCACAGTCACTCGACGCAGTGTGTTGATGTCTGCTCACTCTGCAGTGAATGCCCAGCACTCTCTGTTCATTCTCTAATCACTTCTATCTCTTTGCCATTCATTCTGTCAGGTCTGCCTTGAGAAGGAACAGCCAATTACCTCAGGTATTAAACACTCTGCCTCTCTCACACTGTGATCTCAATATTCCTGTTGATAATAAATCAGCCAGGAGCTTCACTCATGAAGTCTTTGGAAGTTTATTTCCCACAGGGGCCCTCACTTTGAATCAAGCATCATGTCACTGTCAGGGAAGTGGACAAGTTTAAGACTCAAGAGTCATTTATTCAGGACTGCTTACAATCTCCCTAAAAGCTACATCGGCACTTTTATAAGTCCCAAATGGAAGAGGTGACTACTGTAATGAAGAGCACCTCAAGACACAGACTGTGTGTGACATAAACTGACAAGACAGTCCTAAATTTAGTCCTCATGTCTGGATGCCACTGAATACTGCTGATACGACTGTTCTGCTGCTACTGGCATTCATTAAACTGTAAAAAGGTTCCTGCCTCTGTCCACACAAAGCTGGACACATTCGCAGCAGTAATCATATCTTAAACCCAGACATCAGATGTCAGCAGGCGGTCACTCTCTGCGCGATGTTAAAACCCTTCCCCTGATGCTCTTTGATGATAACATCCACTGTGCTGATCCTGTCTTACCCTACTGTCGCTGCCCTTTCCACAGCCTGGTCACCGGCTGGCCCTCGCCCTCCAGATGATCACATCTTATCCATCAGAGAGTGAAAGGCCTGAATATTGGGGGGGATTTACCTTCCATTAATGTCAGTGGTCTCAAATGGCTTGGCCTTTATCACACACACACACACACACACACACACACACACACACACACACGCACGCACGCACGCACGCACGCACACGCACACACACACACACACACAACAAGCTACTCAGGTGGTGTTAAGATTAAAGAGCAATTACAAGCTACTCCACGAGCGATAGATTGGAAGTGGAGTCAACAGGATGGTGACCCACTTCTGGGAGAGAGGAGGAAACATGGGAGAGGAGGAGAGGGAAAGAGGAGAGAGGAGAAGAAGAGGAGAAGAGGATGGGATACTAGGTGGCCAGGGAAGATGGAGAGGAGAGGACAGGAGGAGAGGAGAAGAAATGAAAATCAGGATCAGAAAAACTTTATTGTTCCTCGCAAGGAAATGAAAATTTGTCTTTGAAGTTGTTCACACAGGTACACGGGGCACAGGAATAGAAAGTTCTTAAAATACTGATGACATGGACTTTAGAGTAACATTTGCTTTTTTCTTTTCACTAATTGCACAGTTTTTGATCATGAGTGCTCATGTGATGACAATAATGAGTAAGTTCTCTCTTCAGGTGTGTTCAGACTGAAAGCAAAGCAAATTTTCACCAGAAACTCACTTCTGTTACTTCCCTCCAGTCTGTCTCCTTTTCCCTCTTGTCTCTGCACGTTTTATGGAGCATGAAAAGTTTTCACTCAAGTTGAAACATCAACAAACATCTTGTTTTGTGCCCTTGCATCAGGTCTCACCTCCTCAGGCTGGCTTATGTCATATCTCACATCATTCCACTGATTTGGCATCCGCACTATCTCTAAAATTACACCTTGTGTTATACAGTCAGGATACTTGATTTGCCTTCAGTAGGAAATAAAAAAGTACAGAACTTCATAATACAAACCAGTCATGCATGATTTAGATCTGATGATGGCGCAGTTTAGGTTTCCTGTGGAGCTTTTCACCTCTAGTAGTGCTCTGAAGCTATTTTTCTAATATGGATCCCCTGTTTTACATGCAGGGACCAATTCCAAGCTCTAAGCCAGTTCATTGGTCAAGGGACCTGACAGGAAACACAAAACATGACCTAAGATATATGTTTTGATGGTGGGGGAAATCAATTGCCCAGCAGAAATCCCACAGAAGCAGATTGATAGCATGTAAACTCCACACAGAAAAGACATGCACCAGCTGGGGATTGAACCTAGGACCCTCTAGCTCTGAGGTGACAGTGCCAACCACTGACCATCAGGCTGCGATGCCCCATCAGAGGGGAAGAAGAAGAAGGCAAGTAAACATGGACGTAGACAATGCTGGATTTAAAATGTTTGTTCAATCTCAAGGACACACAATGAATAACTTTTGTTTGTTTACAAGAAACTCCACAGCGTCACTTTAACATGTTTGATGACCACGTAACACCAGTGTTCAAGGTAACTGTTTGGCAGTAACGAGTAATGTAACTAATTACTTTTTGAAATGAAATAACTTGTTACTTTTATCTTACCTGAAAATAGTGGAGAGGACAGCAGACAAATGCAGCCGATTCCGCGGATTTTCCAGTTTATGATCCAAGGTCAGTGGAACGCAAGACAGTTCAGGCAATGTGAGCTTGCTTTTCAATGTAGTGATTGTCATGTGTATATATAGATATATATTCCAAATTTTGTGTACATCAAATATAGTTATTTATTAACTACTGTACCAAAGCTCAGTTAACCTGAACATCCAACATGTGGATCCTCTTCAAACAAATCCTGCTGTCTAACCAAGACAATACAACATATCTTACAGGTAGGAACACTCAGGGCTGCTGCCCTCTGGTGGATGGGAGTATTAAGAACTGGGTACATGGGGACAATGATCAAATTTGACAGCTGTTTTATCCCACATTGTGACACACAGCAACACTCACATGATACAGCTATGTGTACATTAACAACAGAATCAAAGCAGACATTTAAAAGTAAGGCAAAAGTTACTTTGCCTCATAGCCAATTACTTTTAAATGCAGTAATTGGTAAAATAATTGTTATTGAGAGCAGTAACTGTAACTAATTACTGATTTTCAGTAACTCCGACAGCACAACATACACACACGTTACCAATCGAATCTAGACCATACTTGTTTAATCACTATCATTGCTGCACTATCACTTCCAACTTTACAGAAACTTTTTAAGGGAGTAAAAATGAGTCGATGCCATCTGTGTGAAATCTGTGTTTATGACTGGGATTATGGGCACTTCACTTAATGTCACACAGTGTCACAAACCTAGGTTTAATCTCTGTATGTCACAACTGTATTTAGTCAATGCATCCTGCTTGATTGAGGTGAGCTAATGATCACGGTAAATGTGGAACACACACACGGATGCACACACAATCACACACACAATATGACTGAAAAGCTTTCACAGCCTCTGGGCACAATCATTTCATCCTCTTGATGAGTAATAAAGCTCGGCCCTGAGAGGAGTGATGGCTGTAAACGTCATTGGAGCACCGCTGATGGTTTTATGTTTGTGTTCAGTGCTAAAGATAGAAGTGATAAAGATAGATAGCTGTGACCTTGTGTGTGGATTGTGCAGGCCAAGCCTCCATGAGATAACATGTAGGAATGGTCTATATCCATGCAGCCTCTACTTAGTTAGTTGTATCCTGCAGTGGATGTCCTACATTTGCACTTGTCTGTCTGCTGCACTTCTTTTCTTTGTTGGGGTAAATCCTAGCATACTGTAATGATATGGTGATGATACTGTGGAGTAGTAGATGTTGTTTCAGCTGTTACTTTCCTGGTTCTCGACTGCCTTGTAATTCTACTAAGTGTACTTCTGTGTATCTGAATCATGAGTCTATTGGTTGACTTTTGCTGTAAGTTTCAGACTCATAAAGCACTCTGAGGCAAACTTGTGATTTTTGGGATGTATAAATAAACTTGACTTGATATGAATCTCACTTCTTCTATCCGGCACAGCTCAGGAATGACAAGGAAGACAGAGGTCACTTAGTTTGCTCCTGGACAGCAAGTATCATACACAGAGGTACAGTGTAATACTATGCTGCTCGGTTTCTTTGTACCCTATCCTACTGTGCTGTACCATATTGTTCCATACTGTGCACTGTTTAGTGTCAAATCATATTCAACCCTACTGTACCTTTACTATGTCATCCAGGCTCTTTGTTAGCAGAGCTACTGTGTGAAGACTTAACCAATTGCCTTTGCTTGTGTAATAATTAACTCTGAGGTCATGGAAAGCGGATTTCAGGTGAGGAATCCCTTCTCAGATATAAAGTCTTACATGTCATAATGTACAATACTGAAAATATGAAATTGTATGGTATCATTACACAAAAACCTATTCAAAAAATGTTCTTTAATTCTACTTTTTTGCCATTACATGCTGGTGTTTGGGAGAGCCTCATGAGCCCAAAGATGTACAGTTTTGTAGGATTATCTCAATTCATGTATGATCTTGATAATAAAAGTAAAACTAAACTAAAATTGGATGGTTCACATTATATGAGCTCTTTACTCCTCAAGGACAAACAAAAGATGGTCTGACTGTATAATGTGCAGCATTAATTCAGAATAAATGCATGAGGAGGAACTTCTGCACTGACTACCTTTGCACAAACATAGACTATCTAGGACACACAAAGCTTTAGCTCCAATCACATAAACAGCCAGTAAGCCTGTGTACTGGAGGTTAACAACAGGAAACAGTAGCAGTGCAAACATCAAGTATGCGTGCAGCACGAACTGAGCCTACAAACATCACGTAACAGAAGTTCACTGGATCTTCAGGCTAGAGACCCCAACACACTCCGCTAAGACAGAAAAGAATATTTCTATTAACGCAGACGGTCTATTCTACCCACACAGATCAATATACTACTGATAGGCATAATTTGTTCGTTGTACCCCTCTCTATCATGCACGTCACAGACCAAAATCATTAAATTTGCCCTACACAGACCATAAAATAGTCTCTTCAGGATACTGAACATTTTATCTCATTAAGCTCATTTTCTTGCCAAATTAATGCTTCCATCTTCTCAGAGGAGTTGTTTTAACCAGCCAAAGTGGAGAAAGGGAGGAAAGAGAGGAATGTCTCATCCATCTCATTCTTCATCTGACTGAACTGTGCGGCAGCCAAGCGTGCTTGGGCCGGGTCACAGCAAAGACTCCCGGGTAATAGGGTTTGAAGTAAAGGCTCATTGCCTCCTCTATTTCCTTCTGACTGGTGAGAACACATTGCAGCCTTCTGGGTAATTCTGAAACACAGACTAGGTCCAGATGTGTGTGGGCTCAGATGAGCTCAAGTCTAATTTCTGCTTTTATTCTACAGAAAAGAGAAAGATTAGCATATTAGGCTGAAGCCAATGAAAATTTTCCACAAGAGCTTCTCTCTGATAAGATATTGAAACCAAAATGTAACTCCCTGGTTAACAATTTACTCAAAATGGAGAAAAAAAAAAATTTTCAAACTATTTTCACTGATTTCATTGCCTCCACATTCTTCAATCTGACATTTCAATCTTGTTTGTCTGGTGGGTGGATCTGATTTTGCTACAACCAATAATAGTCAGTGTTGACCGAATGTACAGATAATTTGATACAAATGAGTGTTTCCTTATTTCCTGTAATCAAGACACCTAAGAGGACATATAACTGTGACACATTTCAAAGAAATGAAGATGAAAATGTGCTTGAGAACATGGAAAATACATACAGTGTGTAAGACTGCTTGTCCTGAGTTATTTCTTCAGTACAAACTGGAGTCACTGTCACTAAGCTTCACCATGGCTCTTCAGGGAGCCAATGGTTGACAACACGTACATTAGGTCCATGTTTTATGCCATGTATAGTCTGGACTGACCCCTTGAATGTTGATGGCACAGGCACAAATTAATATATGCAAAAAGAGTTTGAATCAAGACCTGTGATGTAAACATAGAAACAAAATCTGTGGTTGTATTGGCAGCTCCCAGGAGATACTGAGCACCTACTATGTGAATGTAGAGCATGGTGATGATGCTCTACAAGCTCGAGTGTCACTGAAGTCCAAGCTAATATCTGAGCCGTGCCCATTCTTCCATGAAGCTGGATGCAGGTCAAAGCGATGAGCTCAATCTCTCTGCAGCCCTGCAAGCTCTGATCAAAAGAGCAAGCCTTTCTCATCTCAACCCCAAACAATCTCTCAGAGCATGGGCCTCAGGCTCAGGCATGTTGACACTACACAAGCCAGGTGTAATGGAATTGACCTCCACCGCCAATCCACTCCTGTTTCACGAATAGACACATCAATAATATCCGCTGTGCTGGGCCAGTGCAGCGCGGACTGTAAACTCAGCAGATTGTCAATAAAGGTCAGACGGCTGCGGCAGCAGGGACGAGCCTCCCTCTCTTTCAGGATGTCTTCTTAGCTGCTGTGCACTTTTACATCAAATACTAACACAATATAGAAGTTGTAATTATATTAGCTGGACTGGTAGCAGCATTTGTTGCTGTAGTTGTTTTATTCTGAGAGTTTTTGCACCTTTTAACTTTAGGTTTACAGTGTTACTTCCTCATTCAAATGTTTCATGACTTCTTCATTTGAAGGCAGTGACATATTCTTTAAGTTTATCACCATCATCACTGAGTAGGTGTGCTAAGTCAATTTAAAAAGCTGTTGAACCATAACAAAATATAATCAAAATGTTATTGATAATGTATTACTTCTCACTGGTCTTTTGGCAGATAAGCATATTTGCTTTCTTGCCTGAAGATCAATATCACTCCTGTGTTGGTCTGCTAAATGAAGCAATGCCACAGGTAAAACGGTTTGCCTGGCTCTGTTTCAAAAGTACATATCTACCAGCTCCTCTAAAACCTCACTAATCAACATTTTAATCTCAGCAACTTCAGCATTTAAAGGGTTGTGCCAGTGTGTTTACTTGCTTTTCACCATACTATACAAATACAAATAATCCAGAAACAAAATGATCAAACAAAGGTATTTATTTTCTGCATTGTGATTGGCTGATCCAATCAGATACAATATCCTCTAAAACTTACGATGTAAAACTGAGGCCTTTGGAGGAAAAAGTCTTCATTTGGACTGTTTTGATGATGAACTAAATGCTCATTTTTCTTTCTGTAATAATTCTTCTGCTCTGTTTCTCACTTTCACAGTCTCTGATGAACAGCAGAGATTTATAATCACACCTGGACAGCGCTGACATTTCATATTACAAAGTGACATAACAAGAGCTGAAAGGTTTGCTCAGTCAGACCACTGCTGGCCATCAACATACAACCAGAACATAAATGAGGAGATTAACGACTGGATGGAAAAACAGAGCAGCGATTTAGACAGAAGTGAGTCAAAGGTGTCATTTAGGAGGAAATGATGCATTAGTATTAGTCACATCTGCATAATGGAATGAATTCTTAAACTTTCTGCGCCCAGACAAGACTGACAGAGTATAAAAGGATCTTTTTGAGCGGCTACTGCAGTCACTTTTCTCCATTTACTCTAAAGAAAAATGTGAGTAGGTATATTTGAAGCGCATTAGTTTCTCAATACTGTTTACAAATGATTGCAATAAACAAAAGCTGTGCTGTGTGAAAGCTTTAGCTGACATGATACTTTCAGTAAATGGGCGTTTTTGTGCCTGTTTATTTTGATGAAAGAAAATAATAAATTAAAATCATAGCTCATAATGAATGCAACCTTTCTTTCTGTACTTGATCTAAGCTTCTTTTTAACTGCCTGGGACTGATAATGTACCGTGAATTTGTGAACATTTAACACATGCCCGCAAGCCTTTTTAATAAATTAAATGTACTGCCACGTTAAAACGTTGCTCAGAGAGCTCAAAATCTCTGCTTTTTTTTCATTTAACTAAAGTCTAACATTTATTTCACAACACAAACAAGCATTGCCTGGTAAAATGGTGATTAATCTCTGGAGGATATTTGAAAAGTTATTTTGCTGTTATTGTAATTATCAACACTGGGAGTTGAGAAAGAAAAAGGCCTGAGTACACATGATAAAAACAGACCCTTGAGGCAGTTCAAGTCAGAGGCCGTCTTCCTCTGAGCTGCTTTAAAAGTGTTTGATGGAAAGTCTAAAGCTGTGGCACCAAAGGGAAACGTTGCTTGAATTTCCAAACACCTCAGTTCATCATCGCTTCACTTGCTAATGGTGCTAATGATGATAGGAGCCTGAGTAATATGTCTGCATTAGCATGTGTCACCTCTCATCTCGTCACCTCTCAGCGAAAATCAACTGAAGCGTTTACACTCCTCAAGTTGAGATGAGGCTTGAGTTCTGTGGTCAGAACAGTACTGTGAGATATCTTTTAAGTACGGAGTTTTCATCCCCTGTTGCCTGCTTGTTTGCTTCTTCACACAGAACTGAGGCTTCAGTCAAAGTATCAAAATGTACAAAGAAACTGCAGCATAATCCACTTCTCTGCCGTCCAGGGATTCAAGAGCTCAATCAAAGATACTTAAGCAGGATGAGTCATTGCTGGTGTAAAGGATTTTATTCATGTTTTTTCCATGTGACAGTTTGTCTGTCACATGGAAAACTGTGCTGGCACACTTGTTTGTACAGGTGTTTAGTACATTCCTCCCCATAGCCAATTAACATAAGCTAGACATATAAGGGGAACCAGAAATGAAAACAGGCTGACATGGTCAGGCACACGATCCTGTGCGTGCATGACGGTTCACGCACACACGCACTCACACAGTAGAGTATTTCTGTACTGTGGTATTGCCACTTTCTGTGAATGCCAAAACACAGCAGAAATTTGCGTTTGCTGCACTGAACACTGTCCTGGGCACTGAACTGTCACTCAAAAATTCATTAGCCAATGAGGACGCACCACTGAAAAAAATCTTCCCGTGTGAGTCATTTGTGTCAGAATCCGAACAAAAGGTGAGGCAACGCAAATGGTACAAATCTGATTCTGTAAATAAATGCAATCTTCCTCACGTCCTCCACTTCAGCTCTCTGCTTGCTAGAGGATGCAGATGCACCTCCCTGTCCCTGGTTGAGCCTCTGATTAGCCGTCTCCATCCACAGGTCAGCAGCAGGCTGTGGGTCCAATGTCTCTGTGGTCATCTTTGATCGGTGAATGTGAATCAGATTTTGGGAGACCAGTATGTGACAGACGAGATCTGTACTTGGTTTTTATCATGTTGAGATGTGAAAAACCAGCAATCATGGCCAGTGCCATTCCACATCCAAACGCTGGAGAGTAATTCATCCCTCTTTTGTTGGAGGACACAGTTGATGCAGTCCTCAGTATCCATGTGTTCTCGTCAATTGATCAGTGGAGTATTTAAATGATCTGTGTCAACTTGTAAGATCTGCAAATTTAGTGTGACCATGTCTAATTTAGTAGATATTTGCACTGAGGTGCTCATCAGTCATTGGTAAACGTATAACATGAACTGGGTCAGTGAAAAAGCCACTGCAAGATGTCAATAATGGTAATCAGACATAAAATCCTTCATTCTTGTAATAGCAGTCATCTGGACATGTTAATCATCACAGGCCAGCACCATCATGTGCCCATGTGTATACATTTCATTCTGTTACGCCATAAGTTTAGGTCTCTTTGAGGTTAGACCGTCTGATTTAGGGGAAAACTGCAGGTGGATCGAGTGGCTGAGCTGGGACACGGCATGTGTCTACTAGAATGCTTTGCCCTGTAATAGACAGTGTGCCACCTATCACCCAATGCATGCTGGGATGTGCATGAGTGTACATGATGGGTGGACTTTCCATGAACCACAGTTAAGCTATAGTGTGGATGAAAAACATTTGACTCAAAACCGGACATGGCCTGCGTTAACCCTGTGCTTTTCAGCGTGCAATGGACTGTGGTCATAACAGCGTTTCTGATAGAAAGGTGCCACTGTCAGCAGGCCTGTTACATCTGACACACTTTATTAAGTCGAGGTGATGAGCTGCAAATCCAGACAGCAGGGGTTGTGATGGCAGCCGCTTCTCCTGTCAAAACTGATTAAGGTATCACGGCTCATGTCTGGGGAAAGGAAGTGTGGGTTGTGGGAGGGCGACAGTCAACAGTCTGACTCTAATATCCAAGACTCAGTAATGTCTCAATAATGGCATGTGAACACTCAGATGGGGATGGCACGAGGAGGAGAGCAGGGGAGGGAAAGGGGTCAGGAGGATGGGATGAGGAGGGGGAAATGAGAAAGCAGAGTGCTGTGCTATCACAGAGATGAGTCCTCAACAGACGGGCTTCCACCTGGGTGTCTCTCCAGGGAAATAGCTTTGATGTGATGTCAAAAACTGAGGAGAGGGCAGGAGGCCAGGAGATCTCTTCTGCTTTGGTGGTTTCTGGTGTTTTGGGAGGTGCGTTTTAGCTTTTTTATGTTATATAGGTCTTTGGTGGTCTGTGATGTTTGTGGTAGGGCACCATGGTAGTGTTTGGTATTTGTTTTGTAGTTGTTTTTAAGGCTTTTGTTTGATTTTGGTCTTAACAGACTCAAGTCTTTTTGGTCTTCAGTGTATGGACTGAAGGAAACTGGATAACCTTTTGGTCACCTCAATGTCTTTGTGGAACGACGAGTTGCCTGTGAATAAGGAAATAACACACAGTGATGTTTGACTCAATAATGGTGAAATGTTTGCTAACTGAGGAGTGTAGTGTGAGACTCACGCTAAAGCACCCATCTCCTTAAGTGCCTCCTTTGACCACTCGGTCAGCCTAATAATTTGGTTGGTCAGTTTGGTGGTTTGTGCTGCTTCTACTTTTCAGTTGGTGGTCCCAGGTGATTTGTATTGAAGCGGTTTCATGTTTATTGTGTGCTTATGTGTTATGGTTTTGTTCTTGCAGGAAATGCAACAAATATTTTACTGGCCGTTGCAACTGCGGGCAAGTTACCACTGAGCAAGACATTCAAACTATTAATCCTTCACTGACCCAGTTGCCACCAGTAGAACATTTTGTACAGGACAGCTCCAAAATGTGAATTGTGTGTACTTGCATGTTGATCATTTTATCACAAGATGAGGTCAGATGATCGATGCACAAAACATCTCCAAAGTCAATATTTTGAGCAACTGAGGGGAAAACAGCCTGAATCAGCATTATTTCATCATTCAGACAACATGATACATTGATTCTCTCTGTCCACGCTGCTCCCATCACTGATTCATTGATTTCACGAAAAACACTCCTCCATTCTGAGCAGCAGTGTGTCCTGAAAATGGCAAAAGAAGCTTAGCTTAGCAGTGTGACAGGCTGTGCTGCATGTTTACCTCCAGTTTTACATGCCAGCTGGCTCAGAGAGAAATAATCCCCAACTCATTCAACATGTAGTAGATTTGGTGACAGTCAGGACAACGACATGCTGTCTTTTTTTTTCTTTTTTTTTCTTTTTTTTTTACTGAAAGCAAAATCCAACCAACCTCGGCTGTGTGGTAATTGACTGACTGACTGATTGATTGAAGTGCTCTTAAGTGAAGTTAAAATAACACACATGTTTTTCGCTCATATGAGGAGGGACACAGAAAATTTAATACTACAAATTTGTTGCTTGTTTTTCAGCTCATCCAGATGTGTGGCATCACAAATGTTCCACCACATGTTGGCAAAATAAGCTTTAAATTAATCTGCAGTCTGGAGGAAGGAGTTAAGCCATGAAATCCACAGTCAGCTTCATGTTACGTAATTGTCTGCTGTCTGATGAAGGTCAGTTTTATTTTGTTTTTTTGATTTTCTGCTCTACACAGTGCTTTGTGACTTACGTATTCCATATAAATACCATACTGGAAGGCAGTGGCTCTCAACCTGGGGGTCAAGATTTCCCAGGACAAATCACCAGAGGATTAAAGGGACAAGAAAGGAAAAAAAAATAAATAAAATTGTGGTTGTGGGTAACTCTTAAGTTCATATGGCGGTCATTTCCTAATAATTTCTTTATATAATGCAGCTATAAGCAATATTTTTAGAATAACAATGTGTCAAATTACAGTGTGTAAACAATGCTTTTCTTGGCTTTATTGTCAGCTAAAAAGCTTGAAAACACTAAACTACCCACCCAGCACCAAACAGCGGACACACATAGAGACGAGCGGCTGCACATAGTGGAGCATTGGTGGAGACCAAAACCAGAGTTAAAGAGAGTGAATATTGGACTTACATTCACCAGTTGGTGAATTCTGGGGATGAAAATCAAGCTGCCCTTTCGTTCATGTGTTTCCTTAAAGAACGAATGAAAGATATCTTAGGGTGAAACATTTGAAAAGCATCCCCATTTCACTCATTTACTTTGCGGAATCTGAAAATGGCAGCTTTAGACGAGGTTTCCTGTGTAAATGATGATTTGACTGGCCCGTCTTCTTATTTGCTCACAAACACCTCATTACGTGGTTGCTGTTAGCACCGAGTTATAGGTTACATTTCCAGGCAGTGAATGGCCTCTCACTCATTAAATATGTTTTTTGGAAACAGTAAAAGGGGGCTTTTATGTCAGCCACTCACTTCCCTTAGTTCTGCCTTGTTTGGTTTGCTTGGTTGTACTGTAACTAACCAGGGAGACGATGAAAAGCCTGGGAGGACAAATTATCTCCCTGCTACAAAACTGTGAAAGATGCAAACTCTGGAGTGTCATAGACATTATGAGGTGAGAATTTCAGTTCCTTACTTCAGGTTGCACTTGCACTCAATATGTCAATATTAACAATGGATCCAATAATGTCTAATGTGATAGGAGATGTTTGGAGTGACAAATGTCTGGAGAATTAGCTGCAGTTCCTCATCTCATGTATGTGTTTTAGGCTCTTTCAGGTCATTGTTTAGTTTTCCAACCTGCCAACACCACAAGTTGGTTTCCAGCTGCTGCAGGTAAAAAAGCTCTCATTAAGCCACTGAACACAACCTGAACAGCAACAAACTATGAACAGAAAAAAGAGAGTAGCTGTCAAACATGGTGCTATAAGGAGTGATTATTGGACTTGAAGTGTGCCTCCAAATGAATGCTAATGTTACTCCATGTCTGATGGATATGCAAGTATGCATCTGTTCGCCAGCATGTTGTCCTTTTTTTGGGGGGAGTAAATCTTGGTTTGCAAATGACACAGAAATGACAGATACAAATAATTAAAATGTTTTGCATACACAGAAATTCCTCCCATGGTGGCATCCACCTAATTAACCCCCACCAGCACCACAGCCTGGGGTCTTACATGCTCAGCCATGGTTAATTGAGCTGTTTGTGACCCATGGAGTTTATTCTTTATTTTCACTGCTGCAGGTGACCACATCTCCAAAGGCTGCACTATTAATTCAGGCAGTAGATGACTCAAGGAGCACAGCATTATGAAAATGTGCCAGTCACTTCCTGGTACTACAATGGTGAGCCATCTTTGGACTAAAAGTTTTTGGCAGCAGTAGGACTTCCCAGCAACATCTTGTGCTTTCTTTCATTGAATTCTAGCTGTGCATCATCACTAAGGAGCTGTAAAGTCAGCTTGTGTTTTATGGCCATACCTATCAGTTCAGACAAAACGTTGGACACCTGGCCCCAGTCTGGAACAGAGGGACACTCCCACATTGTGTGTTTATAGCTTCCTAATGAATTAAACTGGCACTTATCACAGTTTGGATTTCGTACAGGTGACAGGTGTATAATAAACTCCGTGGCAGACTTCAAATGGATAAGCTGCTGGTTTGGATTCTTAGACTCACAGACAGCGTTTTCCCACATATTGTCCCACACTATGTCTTCATCCTTCAGATCAAAGTGTCTCGTCCACACTCTGAGCAGAGACAGATTCTGCTGTGGTCCAGAGAGTTTGGATTATACTGCTGATACAAATCCCCTGGTGGGAGAAGAGTTTATCCAGTCCATCAAAGGGTCAATGGGAAGCTTAACCCCCAGCGGCACATCGTGCAACTTAAAGTGCTGGCCTTACTGATAAACAGCAAAAAGAGTAAACCTGAAACTGAGCATACCTTTATTCATACTTTTGAATTGCAGTGGCCTATTTGGAATTTAAAATATTCATGTTATGTGGTTTCTACAGAGGAAATGAGAAATTAATCATTTCAATTTGTGTCCTATAAAGTGATGCAATAATTTATTAAGGCATTGCGACATAAATGATTAGTTAGTACAGAAACACTTGCATGACTATATGAACATATCTCAGATTAACTCAAGGCAAGATAAGACTATAACGTGAATGACTTAAATTATCACAGTTGCTAACAGAATCTCAACTACCACTATGGTAAGAATTGAAAACTAAACATTAGTTCAAATACTTCACCAATTGAATAAGTGATTTACATTCAGCTGCACACAAAATACCAACAACTGGAAGATGCAGCAACACAGCAGCACACCAGAATCATGAAAGGTCCTTCTGAAAAAAGGGTATAACTCTGCTTTAAGGAGGCAGATTTTTGGTTTTATACCTTCAGACAAAATGATGTTGGAGACACAACCAAATGTGTGACATTAGTTTGTTAGACAGAATAAATTGTGCAGTGGTCGCTTCTGTAATGATTTGCTTTGCAGTAAAGAAATTGTCCTCAGAGTCCACGTAAAGGGAGGCTTGTGTCTCAAAAGCAGAATACAGGTCAGAGGGTGAGTATTTAAAGTCAGAAATCTCAGTGCCATTCATCACTGACCTTTAGCACTGATCAACCCCTGCAGCTGTACATGCTCATTTTTTGCTGCTAAAATCTTACTTGCTGCCTTTTAAAATGGCTGCCTGGTTAAATTAGAGGCTCCTAGTGCATCCATGGAAAGACTTGGCATTGATTTGCATGAGCAGGGTTCAAGAACGGAGGACCCCAGGATTCAGAGACATCATTATGAGAGACAGCCCAAGGTGTTGCCCAAGGCACCCACTGCCCTGGTCGAGCCTGGGTTGAACGAGACTGGTGGAGAAACACCAGGACCCGAAGCTGGATCCAAGACTCCAGACTTGCCTGAGGCTTGCCCCCTCCCTCCAGTTCACAGCCCTACTGTGGGGCTCCTGAGGCTGATAGAGCCAGCATCAGTGTGTCAGCACAAGAGGGGATGAAGCAGGAAAGCAATGCAGAGAGGAGGAAGATCATGGGTATTAAAAGGTGTATATCAAAACCTCATCCCTCACTGCCTGACAATAAACATCTCAGCTTCACCAAAATTTTTTTACTTTCTTTTTCGTGGGAGTGAATTTCTGAGGTTGACGCAGCTTGAAGACAGCACATCCTACCAGAAAATAAAGTACTAACATTATCAGAACAATTTGCTTCTTTAGTTCCTTCCATTCATTTATCTGGACCCTTACTCATAATACAGGTGTTCTTTGTCTGTAGTGACTGTTCCACCTGCTTCAGTGACAGATACAGTATAATGTCTCCCTCTAGAGGCGGAAGCATGCTTCACATGTCTAATCTGCTCTTGGCAACAGACTTCTGACGTTTTATACACTCGTCTTCATCACTGAGATGTGTACTGTCATCCACATCGGGGATCACACTGACTCAATGTGAAAGCTGATCTGAATGTGCAGTTGCTGGTAGTTTAATATGGCCAACTGCTCTCAAAGTAAAGCAAAGTCAGGCGTTTGCTTCCTGCACATGTGCACAACCAGAGCAAAGGCAAAAGTCCATGCTAAGAGGTGTAGAATGATAGAAACTTCATCACTTTAAGCATGACTCAAGTCAAGGTCCATTGTTATGAATTCAGTTGACCTTCTTTTCAAATTTGTAGTTTATACTCTGTACTGTCACTGTATATAAAGTAGACATTTACTGTAACAGTGATTTTCTTTAGTTGATATTTTATACTGAATGCACTATGATTGATTGGTTTTCCAGTTCCTTCCCTGTTCACTTCAGAGCTAGCAGAGGAAAGCTGAATAAAAAGATGAACTCTTCTCATCAGAGAGGAGATTAAGGCTACAGAGGTCTCACTCTTTCCCTTCATCCAGGAACTACAAAGCCAGAATCAACAGTTTACTCTCAGTCTAAAAAAGTAGCAAAATGTCAAATGACTTTTAGCTGCTTATTCTTATAATTCAAATTTAATAATCAGTGCAAATTTAGACTAATAACTGTAAAAGGTATGATTACACGAGACAGCATCCAAATTGTTGTGGAGAGGAAGTATAAAGTTGGACTAACTGGAAATAGTCAAGTAAAGTACAAGTACCTCGGAATAGTACTCAGGGACAGCACTTGAGTAAGTGCAGATACTTTCCATACAACCATATCCTTCCTAAATCCTGACACGTTTTTAACCACAGAGTGACTACTCATCTTCGATCAACGATCTTTGCAGAGCACAGGAACAACAACCAGGCAGCTACTTCCTGTTTCCCCGCCTCATCAGCTGTTCCTCGCCTGCTTGCAAACAGCATCGTCCGCTGCGTCCCTCCATGGTCCCCGCTGCGTCCTCTGCGCCCCTGTAGCCCCTGCAGCATGGCGGACAACGACGAAAGCGACATCATAGAGCACCACGTCGAGGAGGAGATGGAGAAGAAGGGCGCGAGGAGCCACGCAGCCTCCTCCTCCTCGTTCCTGGAGAGCGTCACTCCGTCCGACAGAGAGGGCCACAGTGGCACCCAGTCCTCCCACAGACTGCTGGCCTACAGCGACGCCCTCATCTCCATCATCGCCACCGTCATGGTAACTAAACGAGCTTTGCATCCGAGGAGCAGGGGTCAGTGGGCGTCGGGGGGGGGGTCTGCAGACACCTGGGACCACGTGACATGAGGGGGCATCAATGCAGCGTCACTTTATATATACACTTAGCTGCACAAGCACAGGAGAAACCAGAGTGCATTTACTCAAATCATTCATTTTGTGTGCAACTGCAGTTCAGAGGGAAGCTGATCATCTGCAGGTCATCTGACAGCTGCAGTTGGAGTTTGTTATTTTGCAGGCTCAGCTTTTACCTTCAAAACATGTGAAAATGAGTTAATTATTTTATCAGAGAAAACAACAGGTCACTTTCTCTTGTTACTTATTATCAGAGATCTGAGCCAGCATGGAAACCAGACTGCTGTCATGTTCCTTTCTCTGAATAGCTGACAGTCTCCTAACGCAGTGTCCTTTACTCACAGATCCTACCTGTTTCCCATACAAAGGTGGAAGACAATGAGGTAATGTCTGTCATTAATAACAGATGTGTAATAATGGTAGCATGGTGACAGTGTTCAGATGTGATGTGTTTCAGGTCAGTGTAACTTCAGTGCTGAGTAAAGCAGATGGACTGCACATCTTTGTAGAAGTGGTGTGGAATGACTTGACTGAAGTAGGCATCATGTCAAAGGTGTCATAAATCTGTGTGTGTGTGTGTGTGTGTGTGTGTGTGTTTTGCAGGAGTTGAGGGAGAGCGTTCAGCTTCTGCTGACAACAAAAATAGCAGTTTACTTAATGACATTCCTGATTGTGACTGTTGCATGGGCTGCTCATATCAGGCGAGTTATTATTATTATTATTATTATTATTGTTATGACATGTATACATATAACAGCAGTTTTAAGATTTATTATTCATCTCTTCCTCATTCTTCATGTTTCTCAGGTTATTTCAAGTAATTGTACGCATCGATGATTCCCTCGCACTGCTGAACCTTGTAAGTCCAGTATGAGTGAGATCACAGTGTTTGTAATAACTTGGCATTAACTGAAGTCTGAAGCCTTCAAATAATAATCATTTTGAGTGTCACTGAGGAGAGTTAGATTGCGAGTGCATTTGAAATATGTTTTTGTGTCTAATGTCTAGTTTTATACTTTCCCAGTTTGCATTATATCACGTGGTCAACTTGTTCTTTCTGAACTTTGTCCAGTTGGTCTCACATCTAATTTCAGCTAGCATTACAAAGGCTTGCATGTGTCAAATAAATCAAATCTGACTTCCAAGACAAACACATCATTAATGCATCAGTAACATTGTTGTACTTACATTATTTTGCACTTGTGAATGAAGCTTGGCGTCTCTGCTCAGCTCGTTTCCTTCCTCCTGATGTGAAGTTCTGCTTTCGGTTCTGTTTCAGGCCTGCATGATGCTCATAACCTTTCTGCCATACACAGTGAGTATGAGTCACAGGAGTCCAATCAATCACACTGTTTGCACAAATAAGCATTACATCGAGTGATGTCATCAATGCTCTCTAACGAACTTTCTTCTCATCTTTGCAGTTCTCTCTGATGGCGACCTTCCCTAAGAACGTCCTCGGGATTTTACTCTTCTGTGGTTGTGTGATGGTGACGGGCGTCATTCAGGTGGGGTTTTTTATTCAAAAACAGTTCTTATTGTTGCTCTTTTTTCAAGCTTCTCATTTATACACACACATCTTAATCCTCGTGTCTTGTGTCTGTAGTCTGTGATTGTGCTGTACGCCTTCAGCCGGCCCTTCCTGCTCAACGAACAGATCCAGATCTCAGAGAACCAGACCTTCTACAAACACCACATCCTCAAAGTCATCATGCGGGTTCCCCTCATGTGCTTCTTTGCCAGCATCTTCTCCGTCATCTTCCTACAGCTGGTAGGTAGTTTTTTTTCTTGGACTGTGTGAAGATGCTCCGTGTGAACATCAGCAGGTGATTAGAAGGTTAGAGATTGTGTGGTGTCATGGTCTTTAGGGCTGCAACGAGTAATTATTTTGTTATCGCTTAATATACCAATTAGTTCTTGGAGTAATCATTACATGTAGAGTCCAGGGTGGTTTCTTAAAATTTCTTGTTTTGTCCAACCAGCAGTCTAAAACTCAAAGATATTTGATTTACATGGATATAGAACAGAGAAAGCTGGACAGAGCAAATGTTTGGGATTTGTGATTAATGACATTTATAGCTGGACTGTTGAGGCTGTGAATCTCTTCTGTGCTGTGATATTTTTGTTTCGTCTGGCAGTCTTACGTGCTGTTGGCGATTGTCATCTTCCTGCCGTACATCTCCCGGTCCTTGAAGTGGTGTCGCAACAAGGCGATTGGTAAGCACTAGACTGTAACGTGACAGGTGGAGAAAGCTTCTCTCTCTCACACACACGCACAAGTTTACCTCCGATTAGACATACATGGTTGTGGATGTGGATTCATTTCAGAATGACACACATCTCGTGCATCACCTTGTTAAAACATAAACTAAATCTTGTGCATCTCAGGTCAGGTGGAGGAGACTCCAGACTCCATGTTGTTTTACACCTACCTGCCCAACGAGCCCCTCAGCAAAGACAGAGTGGAGGCGTTCAGTGATGGAGTTTATGCCATCGTAGCGACGCTTCTCATCCTGGACATATGGTGTGTTTCACTTTCTCTCCTTTAATGAGTAGACATAGGACACATGCAGATTCTCTTCACAGTGCATATGTTGTGTGTAGAAAAAAAGCCAGGCAGCATTCCAGATAAAAACAAAGCTATGAAGATGATCTTATGCATCATATGAACTCTGCACATGTTGGATTTACTGGAATTTTTGTAACATCTTCAAAGCTGCTTTGATCGACACTGTATTGATTGGTTTTATTAAGTAAGTCAGGAAGTTTGGAGATTTTGCTCAGTTTGCTGTAACATAAAACCATTCTGCATTAAAGGGACAGTTCACCCCAAAATCCAAAATAATTTTCCTCATAGGTAGCTCTACAGGTAATATAGTAGCTTTGATTTTGGGGTGAACTGTCCCTTTAAGTGTAATTTAATGTATTAAAGTGCAGTGAAGTGTGCTGAAAAACCTGGTTCCTCCATTTCAGCGAGGACAACGTTCCAGACCCGGCCACTGTGCAGAGGCAGTTTGGCGGTAACCTGATAGCGGCTCTGCAGGGCTATGGCCCAGAGTACCTTGCCTACTTTGGTTCCTTCGTCACCGTCGGCCTCCTCTGGTTTGTGCACCACTCGCTCTTCCTCCATGTCACCAAGACAACGCGCTTTATGGGCCTGCTGAACACCTTCTCGCTGGCATTTGTGGGAGGTTTGCCTTTAGCCTACCAGCTAACACACGAATTCCCAAACAACTCTCGCAATGAACTGGAAGCCATTCAGATTAGCTGTGTGATCATTTTCTTCGCAGGTATATTTCAGCTCGCTATTTGGGTGGTCGCTCTTTATAATGAACAAGAAACTCTGCACCCTTATGTACGTTATGGTGGACGCGAACACGTGTTTATGCTAGCTAAGCTGGCTCTGTACCCCTGCGTAGCGCTGGGGACATTCTTCCTCACGTGTATTTTGAGTAAATTTAGTGCCCCAATTTTCCACCTGATGGAGATTACAGTGCCTTTTGCTTTTTTTGTGTTGAGGCTGTTGGTGCGAGTCGGGCTAGCTTTGCTACGGCTAATTTTCTGCCCTGACAGGCCAGACCCGAGGTCCATTGTGGAGGAAGAAGATGACGAGACCAGGGTGCCGTTCAACGCATTAGTGACCTAGCTAGCTTGAACGGGAGTGGCCACAGAAAGTCGAGCTAACACGGCAGAAGAGTGAGGCATTATTGCGGAAATGCTTGGTCTCTGAAAGAGTTAATGCGAGGCTTTGATTTGGTAACCACATGGAAAGATGACTGCTCTCTTTTCACCATTTAAGATGGTTCAAATCTTGTGAAAGAACCAGTGCAAATGGGATTAGATGTGACCTCACACTGAAGGCAAAGTAGAGAAGTCGTAGAGCTTTAGAAAGCACTCAGTGGACCAAAGTAGTGAAGGATACAGACAGCCAAAGCTTATTCATTTATTTCATTTTTTACATGATAACTTGAAGAATATACAGTACTAATGCTAGTTTGATTGCTGAATAATCAACAATCATCTTCAAGGACGCAAAGGCTACATTTTAAATGACACACGATAAGGTTTGCCATTCTGATTTTATCGCTCCCAAATTAGCAAAAAAGTACAAAATGAGAACGGTTCTTTCTGTTTCCAGGGACGCCTTGAGGTCATGTTCATGCTAGTCAATGTTGAAGGTTGAGTCGAACAGACAAAACAGGTTTTTAGAATTATAGTTCAGTTTCTGTGCCAAGTTCAGTAAGATGAAGAACAGTCCGTCCATCTGCTTTAGTTTTGATTCAGCCTGAATTTAATAACTTATTTACTTCATCTGAATGATTTTTGCAGAAATTCATACAGAGTTGATGGCTGAATTATTTCTAAATACTTTCTGAATGACTACTTTCTGCATTTTCGCTTGCTCAAATTTGTCTTTCTCCCCAGTATAAATGTTGGAGTTGACCCGTTAGCGAACAGGCAGGGGGTTATGTGCATCATGTTCGGCACTTTAAACATTGCACTGAATGGGTTTGGCCACAAAAGTTCAAATTGCACTATTTTGGAATATTATCCCACTGGAATGTAACATCACCTTTTCAAATATGTCATAATGCTGTCTTTTAATAGGAAGGCTGTGTACTTAAACGACCCCTAATGTTTAAAAGTTAAAAAAACGCCGGACTGGACATGCTGCTGTCTGCTGTTTTCATTTTCAGTGATAATGATTTCAGGTTTTCTTGAAAGTTCAGTTTTTTTAAAACCCAGTATCATTATATAATATTAACATCACAACTAGAGATGTTTGTAAAGTTAGGTGTCTACATTTATCCAGAAGGGGTCACTGTTGTTTCTGTTATATTTTCCTGAGACGCTGAGGCTGCTGTCATCGCTGTAGTGATGACGTGCTCTGCTGTGACGTGCGATTACGTGCGTTTGATACTGACTCAAAGGGAACTCAAATCTGAGATGCACTTTAATGGAAACCTGCCAGGTGACAGAGGTTTCGATATATCCAAAACAACAACGAAACAAAGTTAAAATTATTACCTTTTAAGAATGTGAGCCTGTGAACAGCTTGTTTGTGATTGGTTGGACACTTGTCATTTAATTTTTTTTGTTTTTGTTCTGTTTGTCTTGTTTGTAGTCTGTTCAGGACAGAAGCTTCCAGAGACAGTTGTGGTTTTTGTTTATGAGTATTTGTGTTTAATGATCTGTTGGTTGACTGGGATTGGAGGGCTGTAATTTCCATGATTTTATGGAGGAATAAATGTAAATGTATTTGTTCATCATTCATCATGAGACTCTTTGGTTCCAAAATAATGAAGGCATAATCTTGTCTCTGAATATAAACATGTATCTG
The DNA here is from genome assembly GCA_037975065.1 of Chaetodon trifasciatus. Taxonomy (NCBI): domain Eukaryota; kingdom Metazoa; phylum Chordata; class Actinopteri; order Chaetodontiformes; family Chaetodontidae; genus Chaetodon; species Chaetodon trifasciatus. Next base: position 17,560,081 of record JBBMOE010000004.1, read on the forward strand.
TGTATTTTCCACTGTTACCACTCAGAAATCACTTTTTTTTAAACTAACCTTTCTTTCTGTTGTCATCCGTCCAACATGGTGGCCTGTTTGTTGAGTCCCGCTCTACAGACATTCCCTCTCACAGATTTCTGTTGTCGTGCTTCGGTGTTTAGCTGTTTGTGTCGCGACATGAGTGCAAACGCTGCATCTGCTCTTTTACAGGAATCTTTGTTTTTTACATGTCAAATCACAAACTCTCCAGCTTTGTTTTGTGAATAAATCTGAAATTGTTCCTTCGATGTGCAATTGAATTTTCTGTCTTATGTTCATCAGCACGTGAAACATAATCAACACAATGTACGACATTTTAAAGAAAAAAAAACCTTTATTCACCTCCGTACAGTAAACAGCTTCACAATATCCCTAACAAGATATCAATATGTGGTTTATACATTACTTTCTATTGCCCCTATATTAACAGCATTCTTTCTTAGTATAATTTTTAATCTTATCCACTCCAAAAGCTATAGATTTTCATTAGAAAACACTTCTGCTCAAAGCAAATCACACAAAATGTACACAAAATAAATTAAAAAGACGAGCAACCAAACATCTGCAGTGCATCATTACTTGACATTTGGGCGACTACAACTAGTTTTTCTTTGCTACATTTACGTTCGTGTACCTCAAGTGTTCTTCATATCTTGAATACAAATCTAAATTAGTCCACATAATATCTTAGGTCTCATTTGAACTACAACTGTAAAGCTGCTGAGTCTCCAGTGTGCCAATGGAATAATACATTTAGAAACTAGAATAATTAATTGATAATTTTAAGTGACACTGTATAAAGTAAAGAAATTTACTTATAATGACTTCATGTTCATAAACTTGATTTTTGCCAATTAAAAGTTGAACTTCATTACTGTCATTTAAGACAAAAATCCTTTCAATGTATTTACAAAATACTTTTTACTTTTTTTTACTACAGATGAAACAATGAATCAATTAACTGATTAGCTGATCGATAAAATACATCAGCAACAATTTAAATAATCAAGATTTTGTGTTTTCCACAAATTTCTCATATTCTCTTCATTTGTTATTCATTTAAGACACAAAATTTTTTTTTATAACTCTTTGTAGTTTCCAGGATTCAACATTTTTGAAATACCTACCAAACTATTTTGCAGTTTCAATTAACCAATTATTGTGTTTAATTATTCCGGTAGCACAGTCCAGACTCCATATAAAACAGCCTTTAAAGAAAAGAACAAAAAAATGTGACCATCTGCTGTTTGTGTTGATTTTGGTCAGATTGCTTTAGTTGAACACTGCCCTGATGTCTGCGGGCTCTGCTTCATCTTGTTCAGTATGTAGAAGAGAAGGTTGAATCCAGAAAAGCCTATAGAGCAGTAGTGTGTGTTTTACCAGAGAGAGGGTTTAGTCACAGATTTATACAGTACAACACAGCTGGTCCCAAAAATCCACCCAGCACCCCCATTCACTTCAAATGGGGAAAATGCGCGAAAATGCACTTCTATAAAGAAAACATGAACAGAACAAACCAGACAAATAAATTAAAATATCCTCGTCGTCCAACTGAAGGAGGTGAACAGAACGCAGCGACACACATTGCACAGGCCACAGATGCACATGTTAGCACTCCAGTCTGCAGCCCAGCTCCAAACGCCCCTCATTTTTTCATTTCTCAGAACAATCGGAATAGGAAGGACACGGTTGTTTGGACCTGGGCCCTGGAGCTTTTCCAATAACGGAGGGAAATCAGTGTTAATCAGACAGTGCTTTGGTAAACATTCCTCTCTGAAAAGATCTGGATTCAATCAGAGAATAGCTCATCGGCTCCGTCGGCTGCCAGTGCAGCCTCGCATTGCGCTCATGATGCATTGTCTCATTTATCAAATGCATGAACATGCGATTCATCGTAAATGCCACAGATTTCCTGTAGAATTAAATTATTAGACCCTTATTCTAAGGAATCAATCTGCAACTTGCATAAGATCAAAATATTGCTAATAAACCCACCGCCCCGAGTATCTGATTTTATATACTTCAAGATATGTGTGAATGCAGTACTGTGTATACACACATACTGTACTGTATATAGACTCCAAATGTACTCAGATCGTGTGTTATCATTGATAACATGTTATATAGCAAACTACATTCAAAACGTAATAATTCATCAGTGATATAATGCGTAAGACTCTGAAATCAAGGTTTAGTATAACAGTTTAACAAATATTGGGTTCGATGATGGGGGAACCTTCAGAGTGGTCTGATGCATCCACACCCACCCCCACCCCCACCCCCACTGCTGCAGTGCAACTAAAATCATTGGTTAAATTGATAAAGGAAGCACAGTCTGTTTCTAAAGGAATAGCTCACCATTTAGGAGATCCTTTCATTCGTTTTCTATCTCCAGAGTTAGATAAGAATGACATCACGCTCATGTATGTGCGGCCAGTTGGGACTCTAGAGCTCAGAGGTGATTAACCTAGCTTACCATACAGACTGGAAGCAGCAGAAAACAACTTGACCGCCACTCTTCAAAGCTACACCACCTAAAGCTCAACAATGAACACGTACCTTGTTTGTTTACACTAAGAGAAATGTAAAAAATACAGTAAATGCTAGCAATAGTTTTCGACATGGCATTTCTTGATGAACAACAGTTAATCCGTCCTCTCAACAATTCACTGCGGCATCTCTGCTGGTTTGCTGGCAACCTCACAGCGCCTTCACAACTAAAGTAAGGTCATTATTTCCAATGGAATCATGGAAATGGATCATCTGTGCTCTCACAGGCAGCTGTGTGAGCCATATCTGTGCACGTCTACTTTCCAATGTAGTATTAAGCATCCAAATGAGCTGCTTTGTGGAATGATGTGCTGCTCCTCACTGTGTGCACAAACCGTGCACTCGTTCACATTTTGGGAAGTTACTGTTCGTCAACGATGTGTTAATTAGTGAGCTTTAAAGCTGAACTTCACACACAAACATGAGAGTGGTATCAATATCGGATCTAATTCTCAGCAATAACAAGCATATTTTCCAGCTGTCAAACTATTTCTTTAAATGCTTTTTACAATCTCTAATGAAGGGTCACCCCGCACACCCTCTAAAGCAGCGATCTCAGATCAAATCTACACCCCTACCTGTTAAAAATCTAATTTCTTCATGCTAAAGGCTACAGTTGAGTTAAATCTCTTTTTTTTGCATATCATTTCTCATAGCTTAAAAGTGTTTTTCTTCCCCCCAGTAGGTCACACAAGTAGTTATAGTATGTAGTAGGTATTTGTTCAGCTTAATATTTCCAGTATATTTATGTACAATACATGATAACGTGAGCGTGGATGCTCGAGTGCTGATGCTCTAGTTTCTGTGTTAACATGCCTACAATCAATCTTTATTGGCTTTAAATGTGCGAGTTATTAATATTGAGACAAAAAACTAAAAGCTAAAAGTTCACACTGTGGAAGAAGAGAACAAACATGGCTTAGTTTAGCAGTAGCCCAAGACAGGACTTTCGTACATGCTACATGTTTAGTTATGCTGTGAGGTTCAGGACCATTATACAGAGCATAGTCTATAAAACAGTGTCTAGAGCATGTTGGACAACCCTGCTGCACCACCCACACCCAAACCCCATAATGACAAGTCCCAACAGTCTGTTTGCTGTAGCTCAGGTCCACGTGCCCAACACTTTGGGCCCAGTTTATGCTGGTAAAAGCATCTTAAATCCATTTGTTCAGATAAAGTCAGTGCAATATTTGCCGTCCACAGCGAAACTGCACATCCACCATCCACCCACATGGAGAACGCTATGTGCTTTAGAGTCCATTTTGTTCAATGACACATTTCATCTTCAGTCTGTAAGTTTTTAGGATGGGAACTTGTGAAGCGTGTTGTTGTTTATGTGCTGGTCCAAGTGGAAAGCAACAAAGCCGCCTATTTTATTTTATTTTATGTGAGTGTGTGTGTTGTTGGTATTGTGTGATTTTTTTTTTTTACGAGTTTATTCCACGTAGTCCAGAGAGTCACATCAGGTTCAAAGTTGTGATTTTGAGCTGGTTGAGAGTCGAATGAAGAGCCGGCAGTATGATGATGGACGCTCTGCGAGAGGCCTGGGCTCACACGCACTGTACAGCCATATTCAACAAAGTGTGTGTCTTGTGTATGCGTGTGTACATGCTTACATAAACTTGCCAAACCATCTCACACACCCTCCAGTCATCCCCCTGTGAAGCCGGTGGTCTTTCATTCAGCCTGGCCAGCAGCGGGGGGCAGCATGTCCCTCTCTCTCAGGTGGGAGTGTAGAGTGTGGAAAATGCTGAGCTGCTGTTCAGGCTGAAGCATCAGCAGCTGCTGGAGCACCTTGCTCGGGTTCGGTCCCCTGCAAGACGACGATTAAAAATGTCATCATAATGGAAATAGGAGGGAAAAAAACTCCTGATCTGGTGCTACCATTTCTTACAACCACAATTAGGAAAGTAGAAAAACAGAAAAATAACAAGTGCAGCAGCTCATATGAACAAACAGAGGTCCTCAAAGCTTCCTACATCAACAAGCCAGACACCATCGACAAATCAGGATGTTTAACAGGAACTCTCTTCTGCTCTCTCTGTAACTTTCAGTCCTTTTCGCAGAGTGCTCCACAGGAGCAAACTACAAGGTGAGGGACAAATGAGCTGATGTAGCATTACCACTACTGAGATAATCTGCCTGCATGTTTACAGCTGGCTAATAACTACTGGATGTGTGAGCTGTTACAATGCTACTGAATACACTGAATACAACACACACTGACTGCGGGTTTAATGATGAGGATGAAGATTTCATGACCAATGACAGACGTACACTCTCAAGAATTTGAAGTAAAAAAAATGGAAACTTTGATTAACTATAAATTAGAGTTTGTATGCATAGTCATTCATGACACAATACCCTTTATCATGTCATATTCTGGAGGGATGTTAGCTTGCTACAAGTCTTTATTTTTGCATGATTCAACTTATAGTTTGTCAGAAACAAACAGAACCTGCTGAACACAGAAGGTTCATTAATAAGCTTTACAGCATTTTCTCCATTGCTGTGTTATGTGTTCATCACTACTAACCCTTTTCTGTAATACAAGTAATGTTACCCAAGCTAGCAATGCCACCAAAAAGTAGCCTACGGACACCTTTGATCGTCTCTTTGGTCACATGACCCATGCCTTGAAGGTCATAACGAGTTTCTCAAGGTTTCTGCTTACTTGTTTTTAGAAGACACAAAATGAATTCAGATATATGTCAGAAATGAACACCAGCTGCAGACTTTAGCTAGAACAATAACTTAAGTGGCTGCTGTAACTTAAGAAAATTTGTTCCATTATGGACTTATGGTCATTTAAGTTTTACACTAATTGATAACTACTGAGTCTGCTCAGTCAGTGACATTGTGTAATTTCTACTAAATACCGCAAAACATAGTACTGTATATACACGCATTAGCATTTCTCTCACAACATGTTGCTGTCCTCATTACACTGCAGTAATATTGTTAAAGTCTTTTATTATCTTTGTGTTTAATTAGGAGTCCAGTAATGTTGCTGATGTTTTTCCTGATGAGTTGTGAGCACTGATGGAGCCAAGTGCAGGTCCACCCTTTTCTAATTACTGGTGTGCTTCTAAGTTCCTTATACTTAGCGGCTATGTGAAGCCGTATGAGAAGTGTTATACAAACAGTGAGTCTCCATCCTCGTCCTACCTGATGAAGCTTGCTATATAGACGTGCGTAAAGGTAGCCATCAGGTACTGACAGTCGAATCGATCCATGATGCCACCGTGACCAGGGATGGTGTTGGCAAAGTCCTGCAGGAGAGGAGAGACGAGAGCATCATAACATCAAAACTCACATACTTGCTGAGTCTGGGATTAACAGGTGTAACGTGTGTCTGTGGTTACAGGCAGATGATTTATCCTGATTCTTCTCTTCACTCTTCAAAGGTATTACAAGATTCTTTAAATACTTTCTTTTGTGTTTTGGTGCTGCTGTGGTGTTTCAATGCTGCAATTTGACCAAGACCGCCTGTCACACACACATGGTGCCACTAGGTGGAGATATGCTGCAAAGGCAGTCAGCAACATGCAGAAGCAGACGCACAAACATTAACTGACTCAGCTGTTTGAGAAATGACTTTTCACATGACAGCAGTGGTGCCGCTGTGTCTCACAGCAGGAGGCTGCAGTTTACCTCCATAGCCTGCAGTAATGAGTGTGTGCTGCTGTGTGAGAGATGATACAAAGCACTGGTGAGCTACCTGTCACCTGTAGTAATATCTCTACTCGTCTCCAGTCAAAGTGGTCCAGCCAGTTTCTGTGGTATTCAAAAGCCTCCCTCAAGTTTCTGTCATTACTTGCTCACAAATTAGCACAAGCCACAGACTGCAGAGATGTTGACTAGTAACTTGTGACTACAGAGTGGAAAAACCCAAAGAGCTAATGACTCTTAAATCCCACCTGAAAAACAGACTTAAATGAAACACAGTAGAAAAATACATGATGATGACGAGAGACAAGGGAAACAAGACTAAACAATACCTCTGATGAAGGAAAGTATCACACATTTAGTAAACTTGTTGGACAAGAGACAAAATAAGGGAGAAACTGAGATGTTATTTACTTTGATTTTGAACGCTCGCTTGAAGCCACTGGCAAAGAAGCCGCCAAAAGGCCCGATGAGAGACGCGAAGGATGAGAGGAAGATGCTGTGGATCTGGAAGGGGTACAGGTTCACCGTTTTCTAAAAGAGGGACGAAATGTGACTTGATTAGATTCCTTACAATGACAAACAATATGTTTACAGAGGTGAAAATATTTACGTTACATTTCAAGTGGTCTTAGCTGCAGCAAAAGATTTTAAATGAAAGGAATGGAAAGGACAAAGTCTTACCCATCTCAGTATGTTCTGTACCGCAGTGGGAAGAGTGTATTCCTGCATCACAAAGATATCAGAAGGCTCACACTCGACTGTAAACCCATTGGTCTCACTGTTGAAGCCCACAGGACACACAAAGTACTGGAACTGAGACAGGAGGTAGGCCAGCTGAGGGTAAAACAAAACATGAAGAAGAGACCAGCTAACTCTGAGTGCATTGGGATGGCATTACATCAGCAAAAAACATTGAAGGAAGCATCATGTTTTTGTGCAACCATCACGTGTGTGTGCAAATTTGGAAAATCCCACCAGCTACATGCTGATAGAAACTAATGACTGAGAGCGAAAGTGGTCAGTATATGTGCTGCAAAAATGATTTTGCATCCTGGCTGGCACGTGATTAAATCACAAAAATCCAATTTCCAACATCAAAGAATATTTTACAGTCTCTGTTGAGACGAAAACTGCAGGCCATGTGACAGTGTGTTATGAAAGCACTGTCTGGTGGTTGTGAGCATGTTGGCAAACTGCCAACCACGTCATACCCCAAACATCTCATAAATTTTCAGTTTCTCATCTACACTAGAATTTTAGCAGATGATCAATTTAGATGTCTCACTCTATACTAAAAATGTGTCTCACTGCAAAAATAGCAAACACAAATGTTTTAGTCTTGGGTACTTGGAAACCAAGAGTGGAAGGAAAAAGGGAGCATGTGAGTGAGGAGTAAAAGCAGATCTAGTGTACTCACAATGAAGCCAAAGACCACAGTGGAGAAGAAACCTCCGATGAAGCCCTCCCAGGTCTTCTTGGGTGAGAGCTGCAGGCAGGTTAGAGGCAGAAACAGAGGTCATCTTTCTCATGACATGACATCAGCCTCACCACAAACTACATGCGGTTTAAAATAAACCCCAGCTCTGACTTACAGAGCAGCTTTTGTGTGGATTGATGCACAGCCCTAGTCATTGTCATAATTCTCTTTCATGCACTTACCCTGTGGGTCTGACCCTGTGGAGTTCAGCAAATTTGAGAAAGAAGTTCAAAAAAGTACCCGAACTGTTCACTTTCAAAGTTGCATGCCTGTGTTCAGGTTGCACGCCTGTGTCACAACCTGGAGAGTTACTTATTAGCAGGTTTGTCACAATAAAACACTGCCAGTCTATTCAGGGCTGATGAGAGAACAGTTTGCTGTTGATCGGTCGGGATGACACAAGGTGCTTGTGTGCAGGACAATATATGGAGCCAAACAAGCCAAATACATCCAATTTGTTTTTCTAACATCTGTTTGGCTCTGTGTCATGAGGCAGTTGCCCAGACATTCACTCCAGCCACATCCATTGATTCCCCCTGAGACAAACATTGCTGTGTAATCCCAACTGTGTGCTCTGGGTCTGCCCTGAGATCTAGTTTCACATGTTCAGAGGCTATCCAACAGGGAGGCTTCCAGGAAGCATCCTGATCAGATGCTGAGCCATCTCAACGGGCTCTTTTCAACACATCAATTAGCATCAGTTGTACTCAGATCTCCATCTGGATATTTGAGGTCCTCTCACTGTCTTAAATTTGGTTTTATGACACAGTTGACTGCTGGAACATAGATCAGGTCGTCTATTCTGAGTCCGACGCAACACCTGCATCACTGCTGACACACCCTTTTACCCTTACTCGTGAATGAGACCCTTACTAGATGCGTTAACTCCGACACGTGGCAGCTACTTGTTGTCAATCCAAAGGAAACTTTACAGCAGAGAATCACATCCTCAAAAGTGAAGCTTCTGACTTCTATCCCATCTTTTTACGACTCAGCTGCAAACTGCCCCAGTGCAGCGTGGAGGTCATGTTTGAGTGAGGCTAAGGAACAACGGCACATCATGGGCAAAAATCAAAGAGACTATCACAACGTCCCCAAACCTAACATTCTCAAGTCCTCAGCTGAGACTAATGGTTCTGCCCATGAAAATCACAGAATCCTCAGTGAACCCTACTACCCACAAGAACAAGCTCAACCTCTTGCCATGAATCCAGAACTGGTTCACAGATAGGTCACAGAAAGACTGGATCGCTTGTACTGAGACTCCCCACCAGTCTAAACTAAAGAAGCTGCAGAGGAAAGGCTTTAAAATGTCAGCTTAGTGTATAGATCATTTCTTCTTTAGGTAAATTAGAAATATAAATATATACATCTATATACTCTATATACGTCTCACCCTATTTCAAGCACCTAAAACTCATAAATCTACAGCTCACATCAGTTATGCTCATCTGAATGATATGACTACTGTCGGTAAGCATCACTGTCACTGAGCATTCACACTGTGCAAACAATATAAACTGATACAAAATTACATTTCTAAACTTTCTTTTTGTCTAATTTCATGATTGCCAGAACAGAGAATATCTACTACGGGTGGTGCCTGCAACTACTTGTGCTTGTAGTGATGCTGATCTGTTAATGGAAGCTCTCTCAATGCTTCTTAAAAAACAGTATTAAAGCCACTAAATGTAATTGGAACAATATAAGGCAACGTTTGACGTACCTTGATCAGTGGAGTCCTCCCAAAGAAGAATCCAAACAGATAGGCCATGATGTCATTACAGATCACAATGGAGATCGGAACAATGAACCTGGAGGGAGGAATTTACAGTGTTAAGCGGCGGTGGGAGAACGTACACCATCCACAAGCCAAAATCTAATCAATTCTGCCTGTGGCTGGAAAACGTGCTTGCTCTACTATGAATTTGAGCTCTGTCAGGAGAGAATAACTTGCGTGGTAATCTAACATGGCAACATCAAAATATAAAGGTAATTATTATGAATCTAGTTGAATAAATGAGTTAGAGCTTTTAATTAAAACAGAATATGTTATATTTGTCTACATGATTTGGATATCTAAAATAACTGTTGCCTCAGGTCACTTTCTGTTGCATTATTCAAACCTTAAAAGCCTATATGAAGAGCACCATAACAGTGAGAACACGCTAGTGAAGACACAGGTGCAGCGGTAGTCAGAGACAACAAGGCAGGTTTCTTCTGGTCTGTCTGTGTCCTGCTTACCAGATCATTCCTTCAAACAGGTTCTGAATGACAAGGTGAGACTGAGTTACCACAATCAACAGGGTCACATGGGTCCAAGCAAACTGGAATGGCAAACACAAACACAAACACCACAGTGTCACTGCACTGGAATGTAGCCACGCCTGCTCAGAAGTTGGCTCGCGTCAGAAAATAGTGGATTCGTAACACACAGACAGATAGACAAGGCGAATGTTGACGAAGCCACACTGCAGGGTGAGATGATATACATGTCAAAAACATCAAAACAAAGAAATGTAGGATAGTGTAAGAAGAGCAGCAGCAATATTTTGGGATGAGTGTCACAAATTAATTGGACATATTAAATGAAAAATTTTGTGAGGGTGCATGCACCAAAGGTTTAAAATAGGATAGATAAGAAAAACACAAACACAGCAGCACAACAAAACAGACAGGACTGAGTATTCAATCTGAGAAATTGCCTTCTGTTGGCAGGAAATATTACAACACATTAACCAGACTTAGCTTCCTTTTGAACTTTTGGCTTTATGCTAATGACGTTAAATAGGTTACTAGTGAAACCAATTCTTTACAAAATGTGCACTCATGACACTTTTAGTGCTTTGCATACATCTATCTGCAAAATAATGTATAAAACGAAAATTCAATTCATCACAAGTAAAATACTGATAAATAAAAGACATTTGTTGGTTTGGTCCAGTGATCTGTGGAGCATAAAGGCGCCACAGATGGCCGAAAAAGGCAAGCCAGATGCATGTGAAGTGAAATAAAGCTGAAGCCATTGCAGAAATCCTGCACTTATTCAGGATCAGCTCATCTGTGAATAGTACAGTATAACATAAAGGTAAACCATTTAACAGAAAACACTTTTTTTGTGTTTTAAAAGAGCCGAAAAGTGAAAAAAAAAGTGTCCACAAAGACTTCTACAATGGCGACACCAGAGCACAGGTTGAGTTTCCAAAACCATCTCAGAAGAACATAACAGAGGGTAAGAAGCAGTGGAAGAGGATGGACAGGGAGTTTAGTGGTGGAGGAGGAGGAGGAGGAGGAGGAGAGGGTTACTTGGCTGATACACACCATATAAAACTGCAGGCGGTAATGTTTCTTCACTAAACTCAGCACAAACATGCAGAAACCTGTGAAAGAGTAGACAACATGCTGTCAGTTTTTACTCCAAGTTGAAAAAGTATATGGTAGATTAAAAAAACACATATTACATATAACAAGTTATTTACTGTAAACCGTGTGGAGAGGTGTGTGAAGCCTGTTTCTTTCTTTTCATTAAATCAGACGCGTGAATTTGAATCGAGGACGCTGACGGCTGAAAGCTCCTGTGACAGGTTTGTCTACATAAACCTGGGAAGTCCCTCAGGGGAGCCCTTACTGCCAACAGATGGAGAAGATGCTGTCTAGCTCAGAATGTCCTTGGGGCTTAAAACTGCAGCTGATGCCTGGCTGGGTCGAGTGAAAGACAACCAAGTCACCACACAGGAAGAAATGTGTCCATCCTGCTACAGACTCACAAACTAACCAGTAAGACATCAGTGGACAAATGTTCTGATCATCATCCCAGAGGGAGCCTATGGTAACAGCAGCAGCTAATAAAAGTCAGAAAGCTGCTGATACAGTATGATCAGTGCATTTACATTCAACATGTCTACATTTGCTAAATAGTAAAAGGTGTTTGTAAGTTGTAGCATATTTTCTACTGATCCCTTTCTAACACACACTTAAAGAGCCTTAAATGTTTCTCAATCCATTTTTTATGGGGAGTGATGGGTTCATTTTCTCCTGAGGCATTCTGAGTTATTTCACATGTGAGATTTCTGCATGTGTGTTTTTTGTTTGTGTCACACACTTTTAATGCTCAGTGCAGCACTTTCATCTACAAGTATGTAAACACTCTCTATCACAAACTACAGCTCAAATATTGCATATTTTCGTTGCCTGATACTCATATTGACATTGAAGAGTTAATCATTTGATTATGATATATTAGTAAATGTGCACTTATTTAATATAAGCGTATAATTTCAGCAAACATTTGATGAGAAGCCCTTACATTTTGTATGATGTATATGTACTGAATGGGATATTTTACAATTAAAAAGTATGGTGGCCATACTACATTGGCAGCACTGTTTCTAAATGACCCGAGTCATATCTCAGGCATTTCTGCACTGCAATTTCTAGTTACTTATTGGCCAACATGCACACTGATAATATACCTGTGCAGCGTTTATTTACTTTATTTGGGCAGGCCATCCGTCTATTTTAGCTTTTCTTATTTCCATTTTTTAATATGTCCAAGAGAACCCCCACATCCACTAACGATTAACTGGTGGACAATCTCCCCTAGCTCTATCCCTCCCATCTACTGACAGTTGAACTGCAGGGAAACACAGAGCGAGAGAGAGGTTCTCTGGTATACGTCCCTCCTGTAAATGCACTGACTGTGGTGTAACCTCTGTCGTTTAATGTTGGTCTACTTATGCAGCTGTTTTGTAAGAGCTTGTAAGTGCACCTGGTTGGTATCTGTCATTCGTTACTGCTTTTTTTCAATGGCTTTGATTGGCCTGCTGTTGTGAAAACGTAATTGTTGGTGAAAACTGTAAAATGCAAGTTGTGTTTTTGTGTCAACATACTGCTGACGAGGAAAGTCAACAGAGCAGATACAAAAAAGGGAGAGAGAAAGGCGTGGAAAAGGACGGTGTGCGTGTGTGTGTGTGTGTGTGTGGGTGTGTGTGTGTGGGTGTGTGTGTGTGTGTGGGTGTGTTTGTGGGACTGAGGGGAAAAGCAAGGTAAATAGATTGAAGTAGTTTGTAAGTGAACACAAACATAAGGTGGAGAATTGAGTAGAATTAAAATAGTGAAATAAGAAATAACCTACTCGAAAAACTAGAAATTGTGTAAGGTATTCTTTGAGAACATACATGTAGCACCCTGTTCAGAATTTTTCCTCAGGAAAATGTGTGACTGGGATGGATTAAATTTTTAACACTACACAGCGCTGGCTGTTGAACTTCTTCAACAGCAGTGTAAAGTATATGCAATTCATTATTAATAGAAAAAAACGCTATGATCCACTACAGAAGATTGTTTCAGCATTTTGGAAAGGAGTGGTCTTGTTAACTATCAGTTCTTTTTACAAACAACGTATGTGAATCATAAGTATAACAAATGGCCTGATAAGAGCCACAGGTCAATGTCTGTGGCTTGTGACACATCCCACTGCAGTTAACCAGAGCAATAAACCACACAATGAGTGAATGAGGAGGGAAAAGAGAAGATGAGCTCATGTCATTGTAAATCAGTGTATAAACTCATGAGTTTTCACTACCAGTCTCCCTGAGGTCTTTGTTTCTCTTTTGTTTTCTCCCCAGTAATGTTATTTGTAACTCTACTCTACTATACAAACACTATGTCTGGCAAAATCAGATCCACCTGTAAAGAAAACGTGAGTGGAAGCTGAGGGGCCAAAGAGCATGTGTGTTTTGTGAGATACTGCAGTCGCATTGTCTTGAAGGCCAGACCCACCTGCGAGGTACAAAGCGAAGGAGATGAAGCGGTGATAGCGAGCCAGGAACTGCAGAGGTTCCTCCCTTTGCACCAGAGCCCCAAAGTAATCCGCGACAGTTTCACCATAGAAGAAGTAGTTGACGCAAATCAGGAAGTACCTACGGCAAAAAAAAAAGGAATTAGGGTTTATTCTTTAAAATATCTTCTTTCTTTTTATGTTTTCTTCAGTATGCTTGAGTGCTTCTTGGCATGGAGTCATGTAGTTAGGTTGTGCATAAATTGTCTGCAACAGCTCCTGTTTTGGTGCACTTGAGTCTGAAATGTGTGCTAATACAATTCCAGTGTTGATGTGTGTTGTGTGGGGCACTGGGTTTAAATGTCTATTGATATGTCTTACCACCTGTGTGTGTGTGTGCGTGTGTGTGAAAGGGGCAAGTTTCAATTAGCCTTCATTCACTTCCAACATGGCAGTGACCTTTGCTCCTGGCTGCATTGAGCGCTGCTGTCGCATACTGTGTCTGGGTGAATGTGTGCGCTTGCATGCATGCATGTGTGTGTGTATGTGTGTATGCAGTTAACAAAAACACTGGAACAGATATAGCAGAAAACTCATACAGTATGGTGGTAGATGTGTGTTGCATATTCAAAGAGCTACTACCTGCAGATGAAGCTGACTTGAGTCAGCACTCTACTGAAGGAACAGCAGAGTGAGTGAAGCTGCCAGAAGAAATGACTGAGAGCTACCTTTAAAGGAGAAAATCTGCCTGCGTGTGGATTTTCTTGCATACCATTACATGGAAAAGACTGTTTGGAATGAATAAGGACCTCACATTCAGTTGGTCTGACGTTCCTGTAAGACGCCACTCTGGACCAGATGTGTAAGTAAAGCTGGGTATCAAGTAATTTTTTTATGCTAGTGCTGACATGGTGCCTGACTTTCTGCACATTTCAGTTTTTTTCAAGGCTCAAATGCCAAATATTGTCTTAATACAACAAGCCATGCAACAACTTTCAGTACAATAGTGTCAGAGCAAGTGGACACGATCACCAAAAAGTGTACAGAGGTTTGACAGCAACACCTTTGTGAAAGTTTGTGACTTTACATTACATTATGTAAGTACTTCCTGGTTTGTTGATGCTGATGTTGCTGACAGGACTGACATCTGACCTAACATTCATATTATGTCAAACAAAGCACTGTTATATTCCAGAACTATATGTTTAATTTCTTGAAACATCCTTATTTTCTGACACATTTTACAGAATATCTGCACATTTCCTGTCTGAAATACAAATATTCCATCCTCTAAAACATCTATGACCAGAGGGATTGGGCACAGATACTGGTCTGAACCCCAGTCAATGTGTGTCCATCAACAAATGTACTGTCCTGTTAAAGTGTCTCTGAGCAGGACAATGGTCACAGAGCTGCACAGTGATATTTGAGCATAAGTTAAAGTGTGTATTGCTCTTAAACCAGTAAACCAGTTTCTGTTCATAATACATCTACAGCATACTTAAACTGTTGTTTACTGTGAAATCAATTCTCCTTACCAGCTTAGTGTCCTGAACCAAGGCAGTTCATAGGAATGGTAAACTCTGTAACCGATGGTGATGATTTCTTGGAAACACTTGATTTGGACAGTCATGACCTACATCAGATGATGGGATCAGAGCAGAAATATATAAACAAAGCACAGGCCTGAGAAACAAACTGAGAGTCAGTACTTTAACCGGTGTGTTCTCTAACTATTTTCAGCCATCATACAACTGCAAATTACAAGTAATACAACTAGTTTAAAAAAATCCTGATGGGTTAGACGGTTAGACATATTGAGGACTCAAAAGATTTGCTACGGTAACGGTCATTGTCACTTACCACTAATATAAGAGTGACAGGTCCCATATAGATGATGAGGAAAAAGCCTGAAATCATGGCTAAAGACAGAACCCCTCGTATCCAGTAGTTCTTCCATCTGTGAAAAAACACACACACACACACGCACGGACACAGACACACATACATACACACAGACACACGCACACACATGTCAAAGAAGCCCTCTGAGGGAACTTCAACAAACTCTCAGAAGTTGCAGATGCAGGACTCAAGTTTGTTGAAGACTTACTTATAAAGTATGACATGCATATATGACTTGACATTTGAACCATGAAATTCTAATAGTAGATCATAATTAGCAGAGCCTTTGAATGTAGACGCTTGACGTGCTTGTATCAGCTGACTAGTGGAATTAAAGAGATGGGTGATAACAGAGAGGAGGCCTTCAGGCTGTGGTTGAGGCATTTGTTGACGGCTGCTAGGAAGGAAGACAGTGTCTGGTCGTAGTCATTGGTTTTATAACTGAATAAAATGACCAATGTTTTAGCCTTTTGATATTAGCTACAATCAAAAGTAGGTTATCTTGAAAACCCAGTTACAGTCTATCACTTTTAGATGGACGCAGTGGACAAGACAGCAGATCAGCTGTCTCAGCTGTCAAGACATTTCAGTCTGAACCACTAACATTGACCTCCTGGTGGCGTGAGATGAAAAGCCACAGGACCACCAAAGTCAATATGAGACATTGAATGAACACCATGGATGTTTGTAGATCCATCACAAAGATGTTGAGATAATTCACAGGATAAGTGAAAACCTTGACCTGCTAATGGCACTAGAGGAAAAGTCAGGGCATCAACACGGGTGTTAGGATTCATCCTCTGGGCACCATGAATGTCCAACCAAAACAAAGTGAATACGGCAGCTAGCTCTGTGCATGTCTGACAAGATGAGAGGAGGACCGGGTGGACCAGAGCTGGCTGGCCAACCAT
Source organism: Chaetodon trifasciatus (assembly GCA_037975065.1). Lineage (NCBI taxonomy): Eukaryota > Metazoa > Chordata > Actinopteri > Chaetodontiformes > Chaetodontidae > Chaetodon > Chaetodon trifasciatus. The sequence continues at coordinate 17,576,408 of JBBMOE010000004.1, forward strand.
TCAGTCACATGAGCGCGGAAGAAGCGGTGCTCAGATCAGGCCTGCATCCTTTCTTTTTGTTGGCATTCAAGGTAATCAGCATATGTCGTGGCCTGTTAGTACAGCCATAAGGTTTAGTGGTAAATAAATACTTGAAACCTATCAGTAAATCACTTTACCAGCAGCTCCTGTGCATGACTGCATGCTAAAAATGTGGAATGAGGCCTGGTCCAATGGAGTGTTTTTCACAACACGTCATGCAGTGCGTGTGGCTGTGAGGCAAACTGCTGCACTGCCTGCTGCCTGGGAGCAAAACAAAGGAGAGGAAACAGCAAAAAGCTGCACAGGAGCCAAGCAGGGCAGAGAGCCTGGTGCCTGCTGTATGAATGGATGAAAAACAGCTGCATCATGAAAAAAGCTGCTGCTGCTTCCACTCAGCACTGTGGGTACACACACACTCTCTCTCTGAATCCATCCCACCATCACTCACTCACTCACTGTCGCTATAACTACCTCCATTCCTCCTCTCTTCAACTTCAAGTCCATCTCTTCATCCTTTTGTTTGCTCGCTCCATATATCTGCTGCTCTTTATATCTACGACATCTGCCTCAACCCTCATCTGTGTATCTTTATCACTCTCTTCTTCCTTACTAATATTTCTTTCCTTCCCTTTTGCCTTGCTTTTCCTCCCACCCCACCCCCCCCTTTCTCTCTGCAGTCTGTTCATGCACAGGTCTCTCTGCAGCACGCCGGCTCCTGTGATGCTCGAGCCTGCAGGGATTAGTGCTTCCCTCCTTGTGAGCCTTTAAGCCCTGTGACCTGGCTGTCACTCATTGGTCACACCCTCTGCTTCTCATCTGTATATCAACCAGGACCTTGCTCATTTGTGTTCAAGGTGCTGCTGACTCTTACTGGCACCCATTGACAAGTGTAACAGTTCTGAACTGCTGTCAAGAAGCATTTCCACGCCACAAAAATGTAAAGTGTGCAAGAATAGTTCTTTTAAGGACTGTTTGTGTAAAGTTTTAGAGCCAGCCTTAAAAACCTTTCTCAGACTTTATCTTGCGGCGTGTATTTTAAGGTTCTGGCACTCAAACAACAGTCTTTCCCCTTCTAGCTATGCCATATAGCTCCATAAATGAAGATTATTCTCCATTAGGCAAATACCAAACTCTGAAGGGGATCCGAGGGTCAAATACTTTGTTTAAAAATGGAGAAAAAACAAATTTCCTCTATTTTTCCATAAGCATTGCATGCAAATATCTCCATGCCAAGTTTTACTTAATTCAAGCTACCAGCCATCAATGCTGCTGTGATTTAGCATTAAAATTAGACAGGGAGTTAAAACAAATTCAACAGTAGTGGTCAAATGTAGAGAAATTCTACCTGTGTGTGGGCAAAATGAATCTGTACTCTCTCACCCACGGTGTAAATCCTTTGGGTATCTGCACATTTACTAGCAACTGCATGTGCTGCACTGCTTTAATAAGAGCGTGTTTGAGCACATCTGCAGGTTCCAACCTATTTCTGGTCCAATTAACCTACATGCACAGGGGAAAGATGATCAATCACTCCGTCAGGGTCACTCCATGAGAGAAGGAGGGAAAACTGCTGGTTACAACTATATTATGGCTGAAGTACATTTGAACAAGACGTCAGGCTTCTTTGGCTCAAGGTATGTAAAATCAGTAAGTCATCCGATCCTGCTTTGCCTTTCTGGAAAATGAAGACCTTGAGCACTGAGGCTGTGATGTTTGCATTTTGATCCAACCATCTCTGGTGAGTATCAGTGTGTACCTGGGTGGCAGGCCCTCCAGAGCTTTGTTCAGGCATTGTGGAGTATTGTCTGTGTCTGCTGTGGAGAGAGGAACATCTGGAGTGTCTGCTTTGGAGTCACCATCACATTCTCCGTCTGCGTCGCCTTGCAGGCCCAGCCTGTCATCACCATCGGCCTCCTGCCATGACAAACAGACACACGCAGATATTCAAAAACTGACTTGAGATAGGGAACGTTCACTTGACAGACAGGGCAGTGAAGGAAACAGAGGCAGACAGCAGTGCAGTGTACACAAGGTGATAACAGAAAAGAAGAAGAGTATAAGCAGCACTGTCATATAAAGAAAAAGCAAACAACGAGTGAATGTTACGGTAGTCAAATAGAGTCCAGTCTGAAGTGAGAGAAGGCACAGAGGACCAGGCAGACAGCAATTTAATTAGGCCAGAGTTCAGTCTCTCACCTGGAAGGGGGAGGACGCTACAGAAGTGGTGCATGTGTCCTCTAAGCTTGGCTGAGATTCAACTAGGTTTGTAAGTGAATGAAGAGGTGTGTGTGTGCATTGTTTTTGTGTGTAACAAATGTCTTCCTCTCAGCCAGAGACAGCCTCCAGGAATTCAAAACCATCAGACCGCCAGCTACCTTTTTCCTGCATAATATCAACTGGATGAAGACTGTGAGGGTGTGAAGGTTCCAGGTAATTCTCAAACATGGTACATTTAAGGAACATAGACATTTTGCGCAAACAGCCTGCTTGTAATAGTTACTGGAGCAATACACCACCCACATCCTGTTACTGTGACACACTCAACATACATCAGACAAACTTCACCTATTAACTGAGCTCTGCACAGTTTCATGTCTCAATTCTTCAAACAGAACTGATGTGGACTAGTACATTCATATTATTTTCCAAAATTAAAGCCACTGCATACCTTGATGTGTGAGTGACATTGATAGATTTTGTTTCCTTAGACATACTCCTATGTGTATCTTTTGATCTGTAATGAAATACATTTGTGTTTTACAGTAATCAGAAGATAATAATGCCAAATATTCCACACTTTCAATATATTTCAACCCAAGAAAATCCTCACAATGTCCATAAAAGGAGAAAGTTTGATTCCTATGTGAACAGGGAAGCTGGAGGTTTACTGACTGAGCGTGACTGAGCTGAAAGTCTACACCTGGTGTCGACAGGTTAATAGGTTTCTGCCCAGGAGGCAAACATCTTTACCGGTGTTAATGAATCTTTAATCTGGATTTATACCCAGTCAACACACACAGCCTCTACAAGTACACTGTTTCTACTCTGTGACAAGTTTTCTTGAATGTAACAAGACAGGGACAAATGTAACAGGGAGCAGTGTCATCACTTTTTATACCATGGTCTGGGTGAATACTCGATTCTGATTGGCTGCAGGGTGTCCGTTAAAAAGTGTTAAAGGACACCTGAAAAAGTTCCGGTCAAATAGCCTGATTGTTCTAAAATATTGCGCTGGCTCAAACTGCAGGTTCTGTGGCCAGAGCCGGTTACCTTGGCAACACGTCACAACGAGAGATATTAAATAGTCCACTCAGCCGCTTCTTGTGAAAAACTTATGATTTTAACGGTAAAAAACAACATTAACGTATTAATAATTGATTTAATAATTATTTCTTTCGTAAGTGACCATGGTAGCAACCGTCCTCCGCTTCGCACTGGACAGTTCACGCCTCCGCGTCGTCCATTCAGTTCTGATAATGGACACCTCGTCAGGCATTATCCCTTACATATAAATCTGTCTATCACAATGGTTGAGTCCTTTTGGGTTTCTTGTTGTGCTGCAGTTAAAAGTAAAAGCAAAATTATTCATAATCTACTATCTGGTTTAGTCACATTTAATTTGTTGACTTTCTGCTTTAATTAGGCATAATCTAAGATCAGTCATTTATTATAATCACAAATATGGCTTGTCATTTTAAGCTTTGCCTCTTTTTTTAACCTTTAATAAACAAAATATTTCCACACGCACTCGTTTGTGTCCCACAAATCCAAGTTACTGTGTTACTGCAGTGCTACAGCGCTTTTGAAAATTGTATTATGCCGTGACTCCTTTGTATGGTACAGCTCATCTCAACTCAAATCCTCATTCTTCAATTTTCCACTGCAGCTGCAGTGCAGATGGGATGCTTTAGCTGATCGTCATAGTGATGGCAGGTAAAACTGCCATGACATCATCTTCAATGTGACACAAACACACAAGAATGATGGAGGATATCCTTTCGTTTTGAGAACATTTCATCAGCAAAACAGAGGAACATCTGTATTTCATCGATTGACCGTGTTGTGATTTTGCGGGTTAGTCGAGTGAATAAAAAAAAGTTGACATTTGCCGTCACTGTGCATAAAATTCATGTCATGCAAGGGATGATTCTCTCTGACCAATCTGGTCTGCAGTGATCATTTCACCGTTGAGTATCAGTTCAGCTTGCTTGGGACCTCGACTGACTTCGCGGTGGAAACATGGCATTAGACATGAAATATTTGTGATGATTTTTCAAATTTTCTGATGTCTTAATTGACTGGAGCAAAATTCTAGGAGTTTTTGATAAAACAACATAAAACACAAAAACAAATAATCTATAAAAAAAACCCTTTGGTCAGCTATATGAATGCACAATATAAATGATCACAGTCTGCACGATGCTGAGACGACAGAAAGTTGGCATCTTTCCTGCTGCTGCAAAGCAGTACGACATATGCTGTGTTTATGAAAGTCATAAATCAGCACCTTGGTTTTGGAAAATGCTGGCCCAGTGAGGTTGGACGGCCAAAACTGAGAGAAGGTGATGCATTTTCAGATTTAGAAGCATTTGTAAAGGCATGGCCTCACACTTTAACGCCATGAATAAGTAAATACACAGTGACATGCTAGAAATTAAGCCCGGCACTTTAGTTCTTGAGTTAACACTAGTAATGGCCGATCATGTAACAAAGCAGCGAGTGGAGATGCTTCTCCTGCCCAAAAGAGGCTATTTTTAAAACCCAGTGAAATTCCTCCTGAGCTCACACACCAACTGTGGGAGATTAAGTTTCCTTTTGCACTTGAGTGACTCGCTGATGCTCCTGGACATTTTTTCCTTTCATGGTTACTTTTAGTCAAATGTTGCTAAATACGGTCAGTGGGGGCATCAGGGTTAAATCAGAGAGCTTTTCCTTTAGAAATAAGGTCTCTGATCTCGGTCAGACATTGTAATTAGCTTGGAAAGTGCCGATAGCGGGAGCACGTCGAGGTTGAGACTGAAGGAGTCACTTGAGTTGATGTTGGGAGTTGAGGAGAGAGGAGGTGTAATTGAAGATTTCTACTCAGGTTTTAATGAGGAAACGTTAAAGCCTGCAGATCAGAACGGTGGAGAGTCCTATCTAGCAGTGTAACATCTTGACTGAAAAATGAAAACACACCACACAAAACAACAACTGCACTGGTTTAACAGAGGCAGACAGATGAACCAGTACACTCCCAAGATGATTTCTGTTGAATTCAGCCAGCCACTGGACACTTTAATGTCATTAGAACAACTGTTTTCACTCCACTCATCATAAAACAGTACAGGTCGTTCACACGTCTCTGACAAAGTTGGAGGAAAACGTTATTTTGTGTCCTAAATTTTATAGTCTAACCTATGTTGTTGTTTTGTAATAAAGTTTAGGTACAAATGTACATGTTAATAGGGCTAGGCGACTAATTCAGTTCATTTTCAAGTACCATTTTGGCTTCCAACAATTATGAAAACAAGATGATAATGATTATTGTGCTGCACCTCTGTCTTTCACAGCAGTGCACTTCCAAACTCACTCTCAGGCAGGCTGTGGCATGTTTAGTTAGGCTCACAGCCGCCAAGTGAGCCTTAGCTTGCAAAAACCCAGTCAAGCCAGCTGCCGCTTGGATTTTGATGCACATCTGTCCCTGCTGTTACAGTACCAATGCTTGGAACGACCACAAAGGACGCAAGAGTCGGATTTCAACATGAGCAATCCATTCTCACGTTTTATATACCCATAAAAATGACATAATACAGATCATATGTTAAATAATGCTTTATATGACTTACATTATATTGTTTTTGTTCAAGGAAATCCACGGCTAAAAGGACAAGTTCAATAGATGTATGGTGTTTTTGATTTTGATTAAATCTAACTTGAGGACAATGAAAAGACATCAGATATGAATGCACCGACAAGAGGATGATGGAAGGTAATGGGTTAGACTGCATACAGACTGCTGGGGTGAGTTTATCCATGGGTCTGGAGTGCTTGAACCAACTGTACGTGACGCTTTGTACAGCAAAAACACCAAGCAGGACAGCTTCACCTAGCTGAATGTGCTCAAGCTTGTTAATTAAACCGTCTAACACCGTTAATCTTTTGTTTGTTTAGCAAAGTACGCTTGCCGCTGTGACAGTACTTTTCAGTCACCTGAAACAACGCAGCAAATATGTGTGGTAATAACCAAACTTATGCTACAGGGTCAAAAAAGTCCTGGATCTGAGTGTATTAATCACTAGTAAATTCCAGTCAGAAAAAAAAAAAAAAAAACACACCACCAACGGAGCACAAAATGAAATATGAATGCAGCCACAGCAGGTGGTGCAGGCAAAAATGCACTTTCTACAGCACAGCCATGTTTTCTACTGTGTGTGAGCCAGTTAGGCAGAAGCAGTATCATTGTCCTTGCAGCTCACCTCCGCTATCTTATTTGTCCTCCTCCTGGCTATTACTGCCTTCTCTGCAGCAAGGTGGGAGGAAGAGGAAGAGGAAGAGAGCGGAGGGGATCAGACAAGAGGACAGCTGATGAGCCGCTCGAGCCATATCCATTCAACCAAGGCCGTGTTCATCACGCCAGAACCTGAAGCAACACTCCTCCAGCAGCATAGCCGCTTGCAGGGGGGGTCTGAACAATAAATAAAACCGACTAAGGCAGCTAGATCTGAAAAACAGTGCTTATAAGGTGAAATAACACAGTAAATTAATGGCCAGCTATTTTTTTCTTCACAAACAACCGACTGATAATAGGATTTTTTTTTTTTAAAGAAATTCTCTCAGGGCTGGAACAAAGGTTCAAGCAACTATGATTAGCATTAGAAATGTAACAAACTAACATTATTATTCAATTATATGAACTTCAATAACAAAGTCTCACATTGACTGAACCCATGGTTTTGGGGCATTCCTTTTCCCGTCCCTTGCCTTTCATAATGGCCGAGCTAATAATATATACACCATTTCAGAGTTAGTGCATTAACTAGTCATGCCACTGAGTCATGCAGATAAAAAGTTGTTTCCTGTTCTGGTGTGTAATCTAAATGTTTGTGTGTGTTTGATTATGAGCATGGCTATCCCAGAATGCCAAGAGTGTGACTGATAATAATTACAAACAGAACGGCCTGTAGCACAAACGTTAAATGACTTATCATGGTGACACATTTTCTTCAGTAACAGTGGAATTAAAATGGATTTTTATGTCAGGTACGGTGACTGAAGGTCTTTGTCGTTTATGAGCTCAGAGCTGCAGTTTTGAATAAAAAAAGGACTATTTTTGAAATATTAAACTGACCAAAACTGGAAATTTTTTTCAGCACCATGGTGACCAGAATTTGACTAAATATACCGCTAAAGTATAACTTTAAGAATACAGCAGGATCCATGAACAAGCTCAAGAAGTACAGTCAACAAATTTCACCAGCCATAAGAAAAACCAGCTGAATGAATCCTGAAAATCAACACAAACTCAATCTAGTTGTGCCGCAATTAGTTGTGAAAACATCGCAAAATTCTGACAAAAATGTCGCAAAATTCTCACCCCAGGACAAGAAAGGGGTCTATACACCTGTGAGGTCCAGACCAGCAGGCTCTGTGACCAGAGCCAGACCTGCCTGGCCCTGGTCACAGTGGAAAGGATCACCTACATGGGCTCATTAGGCCAATCAGCAACGAACACTGACCTGAAATAGCTCTGCAGCACTGCTGCTAGCAGTGACAGCTTTCAACAGCACAAAGCAAAATGATACATTTTGAAGGAGACACAACAGTCTGTGGCCACAAAGGTGGTCATGTGGGACTGAAAGGCTCATTACAGACATGGACAATGCTGGACGGATGAAAAATGGAAAGACAACATTGCCTGTCAATTTCAGCTCTGCATGTCATTCATGACTTTCACCTTTGTCATTTCAACTTTGTCAGCCTCACCCGTGCCTTGGCTCAGTTGTGGTTTGACCTGAATGCTGATGTTAGCATGTTAGCATGCCAACAGTCATCACATTTCAACCATAGCCAAATTCCTGGTATGTGTTAACAAACTTGGCCAATAAAGCTGATTCTGATGAATAAGATCCAGGTGGGTATACAGGTTGTTTTAACTCTTGGATCACCACTTTTCTTTCAAATTTCTCTGATCGTCATTAAATGTCGACAGCAAGGAAAAACATCTAATATCAGGATGAATTATGAATTGACAATAAAACAGAAATTTAGTCTAAATATCAGGAAAAGCACATCAGCAAAGTACAGCTGAAATTGAAGGCATACTAACATAAGTTTTATAGGTATGTACATTTTGACCTTTTGGTGGCACTACACTTGATGTCTGGGGATCATCAAAGTTTTTAGTATGTATCTGTGGAACATCAAGGACAATCCATCCAATAGCTGTCAAGAGATTTCATGCTGGACAAAAACATTAGAAACGCGTGTTGCTATGACTAAAGACACAAAAATAAAAATCCTTTACTTCACCGAGCTCCTCAGCTGTCCAAAGACATTTCTAACTAGCTGTGCAGAATGAAGCTGTGACCAGCAGAGCGTTAAACGGCCTGCTGCTACTGCCACCGCCGCAGACATTGCTGCCGGAGGCCCCGGGGCCAGCCGGCTGGCCGGCAGACAACCCGCCAAGGTCAACTGTCCTGTGGAGTCTTGAGCAGCCGCTAACTGTCCCAGCAACAGTATGCAGGACCATGAAGGTGGAGCAGCGATGTGAAGAGCACCAGGTCGACATGTGAGCCAACACACACTGCAGGGCATGTATGTGTGGCTGACTAATTAATGAAAGTAAATATTAGCTTTGGAGATCACAAACAGGGATGGTGTGAATATATGTGTGTGTGTGTGTGTGTGTGTGTGTGTGTGTGTGTGTGTGTGTGTGTGTGTGTGTGTGTGTGTGTGTGTGGGATGTTAAAGCCACTTTAACTAGTCCAACACTTTGACTTTTTCAGTGTTGAAGCACAGTGTGTGTGTGACACAGCAAATTGAATCTCTAACCTCCTGAACAGACAGAGCTGACTCATCCCTGTTAAACTCTGTCAGCTCTGCACTGAAAGACGGCTTCTAATTAAGAACACCCCAAACTAGCTGACAAAGACCAGAAACCAAAGTTTTTTTTAGCCATTATTTGCCTGATGGGTTCACTCTCTGACAGTCTGCAGATCTTTTACGCTTTCAGAAGAAGCAGAAAAGATGCAGCCAGGTTAGTCAGAACAATTTGAGGGTGGACTGCAGCACACATGGAGTCCTACTGTTGTTCTCTGCTGGATCACACCAACAGATTTTCTTTTCTCTGGGCTGAATCATTGTAGAAAAACATATTTCATATATACCATTGTACGTGGCAGAATTAAGCTACCACCGTATAATTACATGCCAATCAAGGCTGTCAACAAAAGTCACGTGGACTCACAAATTTATTATTTATTATTATTTGCACTCTGCATGGACAACACTACATTTCCAACGCAGGTTTCCAATAAAATGCTCCAAACAAGGTTGATGAATGCATCTTTCAATAGGAGCCAGGACAGGCGCTGACATCTCCAGTAGCTAGTGTATCCTAATTTCTTCAACTGCTTTCACTTAAGACAGCTGGGTGCTTTCTAGAGAGACACACCTCCAAATAGCAGCTTGCTAGTTGCCAAAGTGTTTGCAAACATAAGAGGCGCTTATCTTGTGGCTGAGTGGCAATTTGCCAACCTAATAAAACACAGGAGGACATAAATGACCCCACACAGGAAACCTTCAACTCAGAGTGTTACAACAGTACATTAACATGTCAGGCTGTGTGGAGATTCATTAATGTGTTGTGAGCGTGTTGTTTGTGTTTAGGACAAGAGGAGAACGTCATCCAAAACTGAGGAACGGGAAAAATAAGCAGTGTTTAAAGACATCTTCAGACAGAAAGCAAAAGGAGTTTTCACCTTGCGTCATTTGTTACTTTGACTGTTTGTGCTATTTGCAAAACAAGACATTTGAGGACATCATTTTGGGCTTTGGGAAACTGACATTTTTCACCATTTTGACATTAACTGACAATGAAAATCATCATCAGTGTCATCTCTAAACATTTTCAACCTGCGCAACACAGCTTCAAACCAATTCACGGCACATTTGAGTCTAATTACATTTTTCCACTGACTTGCAATTACACTGCCTTTAAAATTCACCTCACGTAGAAAGACAGCAGCATCCAGTGTGTGTGTGAACAGTGTCACCAAATATTGGCCAATGTATTGTTATCCTGCTGTATTTTCTAACTCTCAAATATCAATATTGGCCCCCCAAATCCAGTATATACTATATTGGCCACACAAACATCTCTGACACATCATAATATCTGTTTAACAGAAGTGGAACATATAATCCTGTAATATCAACATGTAGAAAAAAAAAGTGTGAAAGTGTGAAATCTTAGATTAACTTCAAAAGATATGCTTCTATAAATGCAAACATGCTAACAGGGTTCACCCTCCACTACATCCCTGCTTGAATTTGTCTAGTCATGCTCCTCATGTGTTGAGAGAGAGACAGCGGGAGAGAGAGGGCTTCCCTGGGACAGCTGAGGGCCACAGCTCACCATAAATGGACATTGGAGGAGGTGAGGACAAACAAGTTAGGACACTAATAAGACGCCAAGCGTGGCAAGCATGACCAAACTGTGAACACACAAACACACACAGCCAGTAACCGGAAACAAATACAGGACATATAACCGTGCATGCCATGCGGTTGATGTATTTCAGTTCCATGAGTCTGTTTTTAGTGCCTCCAGTGTGAACTGTCAGTCAGAAGCTGGGTGCCTTCTGGTTGTGTGGATGGACCATCGTGATGCAACCTAACTATCTTATAAACAGGACTGACAACACCTATCAGTTTCTACAGAACATATAAACAGGCTGTTAGGTGATGTCAAAATAATACCAAATCTTTTGTATCAGCTTGACCTACATTTCCTTTTCAATCAGTGAAAGAGATGTTATGTGCAGATGTCCTGGAACATTTCAATTGTCAATCTGATTATGGACCACATTTTCCCACGTTTTTGTGTCCAAGTTACTGTTAATGGAGACAACTATTTTTGAAACCACTTCAGTATGGAGCGAGAGAGCTGCAATGTGATGTCAATCCTTCTGGGCATTGGCACACCGTCAACATACGTCCACTAAAAGTGTTTGTTTTTGTCACTGACAGGCTCAGATAGTTATTCTAAATGTCAAAACGCCATGGATCCCTACAAAGATACGTTTTTGTTAAAGAGTAAGATCCTTCTTGTTTAACCAGACACAGAGGCGATATCGCTCTGGCCAAAGCCCCCAGACTCTCTTTATAGAAACAGATTTTTTTTCATGGTAAAACACACTTCATTTAAATGCAACAGAAGCAAAATAAAACTCATCAAAGCCTTTGTGGTTTGTCCTGACACTGTCCCAACAATCAGCCAACTCTGGACTGTTCAAAACAAGAGAGGGGGCGGAAATCAGAGAAGCAGCGTTCCATCAACAAAAACACTGATAAACTTTGCTCAGTTTATCAGCCTGGGACAGGAAATACATATGACGTCTCAAGTTACAGTGACTCAAACATTTGATGTCAGGTAATTTTACACATTAGTCTGGCTACAACATCAGTTGACTTGCCATTCCTTTAACATAACAGCAGCAAAAACACTGAAAATTATGTCTTTTCTGATAATAAAATCAGCAATTTGATTGGAATAAATGAGACCTGGGTTGTTGCAGGACTAGAAGCAGTGCCTGGTGAAACAGACGAGGTTAAGTGTAGCATATAAACTTCAACAGAAGGAAAAGGACTTGGCACTGGTGCTCACAATGGCAGATGAATTGTTCAAGTACAGGAAACACCACAGTAATGAAGACTGGCTTCATGAGGGCTGCAACTACACAAAACTGCCCATCACACACTGCTAGAGTCCAAGGCACCATTTTAAAAGTTGCTTGTTTTGTTAGATTGCAAGTCAAAAAACCAAAGACATTCAGGTTATGATCAAATAAAAGACAGGAAAGCAGCAAATTCTCCCATTGGAGAATTCTGAATCGATAAATGTTTGGCTTCCACAATAACTCGATTACCAAAACTGTTAGTTTTTGTCAATTGACCAATCAAGTAATTAACTACTTGTTTTAGCATTATGGAGCACCAACAATGTTAAAACAATGAATTATTTCAAGTGTCATGATATTAGGCTGAAACTATAAACCAATTAATTGATCAGTCAGTCGAAAGAAAAATAACCTACAACAATTCATGAATTTTTAATGAAAAATTCACTGTCTCCATCCTCTCAGAAGTGGATATTTCCTTGTGTTCTTGGTCTTCTACGATAGCAAAGTGAGTATCTTTGGGTTTTAGACTGTCACAGAACACAAGAAATGCAAAGACTTTTCAGGTATCAAGGTGATATGGGAATTTCAGTCACCATGTCGACACACTTCCCAAAGAGGTGACCTGGTGGGAAGCTGGCATGCAGCCGCACATGTATGATTTAAAGGCGGTCTGCTGAGTATCTGGGCCATTTTTAACTCCTTGACACATTTTCAGAGTATCGTTGAGCAAGCTCTCAAGTCAATCAGTGAGCTAGGTGGGATTGCTCAAGGACTCCTGCATTTCACAGGGGACACTGAGACGAGCTCTTACGTGGAGTTAATTCCCACTGTGGGGAAGACGGGGGAATAAAGGGATGTAAAGTTGTCTATAAATGTGCAGTAGCTGACAGAGGTAAAACACAATTCACCTTGGAGAAAGATGGATATGTTAGAAATGCAAACAAGACTGACTTCAAAACAGTTTGATTTGATTTACATCAAATACATTTTATCTTTGGAGTATTGCTTGTCCATAAATGCCAAAGGTGCATCTGTCCAAACAAGAGAAGAAAAGTGTGATATGAAGAATCATTTTCTCACTACACCTTTAAAGAATAAAGTTACAGTAACTACATTTAAGGCTGCATCAAACCAAGTGATAATATCTTCAATTATTAGATTAATTCGATTATTAGATTAATTGCATATTCTATATGTCGATCTCAAGTTCCCTGAGCGACTTGGCCAAAGAGTTATCGTTCCTTTTCAAAAGGTTAGTGATGCTAAAAGCCTACCCATGGAGATTAAAAAGCAGGTTGTCAATGGGTTTCGCCTCCAGTCTTGATGGCTGCCAGTGCTGGCAGATACTGCAGCTAACAGCAGGTAGAATCAACATAATCTGTGAACTGCAGCAACTCCTCCATCTCCTGTCGTTTGGAAAGACTGTTTACACCAGTCATTTTCATTACTGAGTAATATATTATTCCTTCAATTAATAGATTTGTCAGTCAGTTCGTAAGTGTTCAAGCCCAAGAAAGCACCTTTCCCAAAGATATTCAGATTACAAAGATAAGCAACAAAGAAAGAATCCTCACTGTTAAGACGATGAAGACAGCACATGTTTGACATAACTGGCATAACCCATTAATTGACTATGCAAATATTTTGTCTCCATGGTGAAGCTCTTCTGTGCTAACACGGACAAAAAGTTCAAAAACTGTCCTGAATAATGGAAAGACTGATCATCTACAGTCAATCCTGAACCAGTGGTTTCTTCTCTCTTGCTCTTGATGAGGTTTCTCCCTTGTATTTCTTTTTTTCCATTACAGGGTTGTTGTTTTTTTGTTTTGTTTTGTTTTTGGAAGGTGTCCTTTCTTGTAGAAATTATCAAGCTACTTGAGGCAAATTTGTGGTATTTTACTATATAAGAGAAACTGACTTGACAGCCCTGTAACGAGTGTGTATGTGGGCTTTGAGTGGAGAGCAGATCTGTCACCTGCTGTTTCCAAAAACAAGAACAAACCATCAACATAAATCAGTGGCTGTTGCTTAATTGCCGGATCCAATCTTTGAATCTTTCTGACAAATATTTATAGTCTCTCTCATGGAAAAGCTGCCATTGCAGTCAACGCAGCAGACATGCAGACATTAAGTATAAATGGTTCAAATCAGTGAGGAAAGAGGCACAAAACACTGCAAAATAAGATCTTCAAGGCTTCGATCTCACTGAAGATTTCATCTTGCATTTATCACCAGTCAAAAGGCCCTCTGAGCCTTTCACCTGTTATAATAATCCACTACACAAATGCAACTTTCAAGCTCCATATTCAGCTGACACACACAGATCTGACTGAACCAGCGAGAGCATGTCACTGATGAGTCTGTTTCATAACGACAGTGTGACAGAGTTCCCACAGCCACGACGAGGACGTGAACCTCACACCCAGTACAAGTCACTATTTCTTCATACGGAGCTGTTTCCGTGACTGTGTTGATGTTGTTGCGGGATTACTGGAGCCCAGCAGCTAACTAGCTTATTTAGCTCCTCTGCTAACCTGGCAACCCGGCTAGCTTGGCTGCTTGGCCCGCGTCTGACAACAACCGGACTAACTTGTTTTGAGGGCGAGGTCTCAAAGGGAAACTGGTGTCTTTGTACTTGTTAGGGTGCAGCTTACCTTGTCGCTGATATTGTCGGTGCTGTCGGGGTCTTCTCCGCCTCCGCCCCGCTTCCTCAGCTCCGTCATGTTTCGCTCGTTTCGCTGCTCGGGACGTTAATGTGTCACATAAGCCGACTCCGGGGGAGGGAGGGAGGGAGGGAGGGAGAGAAGGATAAATTCCTGGTGTTTTCAGGTATAGTCGTGGATTTTTGAACCAGTTTAGACTTTAAAGCTCGGTCAGTGAAGGTCAGCTTTCCTGAAAGTCAGCCTGTGTTGCCAGACGGTTGCTACAGAGCGCGACGAGCCACTAACGAGTTCACTGCGTGTGTGTGTTTATCACCGCAGTCCCTGTCCCGGCTGCTCTCCTCCTACCACAGTCAAAGCGGACAAATCAAGTACACACAGCTTTCACTAGAGCCTTTCAAAATAAAAGCTTCGCTGAGAAATAACGCATTGATTTTTCCTTCTTCCATTGAGTTATCGTTCAACAAATAATTAAAAAAAATGCCATGTATTACTGATAAAGATTTCATTGATCATTGGGAGTAAATTTACAACCCTGTACTGTCTAAAATGAGTAAAATAAACCCCCACCTTAATTCTGCAGAATGGGCACTTTTCCATTTGGAGTATAAAACAGTAAACTAAAGTGTACACATTGACACACTTGTATAATAATCCAGAAAAATATAATATACAAAAATACAATAATCACAGGCGCTGTTTGTCTGCATAACAAATACTTCTCATATTTTCAGTACATTTTGCAGATAATACTTCTGTACATTTTCTGAACTCTACTTTTTGCCTGCAGGACTTGTAATGCAGAATTTTTACACAGCCTTGCTAGTTTTACGTATTGCCTTGGAGTGAGAGCTTTTGAAAAAATAGGTTTTATCAACAAACTCTTCAGGAGACAGAACACCCGGAAAGCAGCTGGACCAGATTCTGTCTCCCCATCCGCCTTGAAGCACTGCGCTGATCAGCTGTCTCCAGTGTTCACAGACATTTTCAACACCTCACTGGAGACTTGTCACGTGCCAGCCTGCTTCAAGTCCTCCACCATCATCCCAGTTCCCAAGAAGCCAAGGACCACAGGACTTAATGACTTCAGACCCGTCTCCCTGACCTCTGTGGTCATGAAGTCCTTTGAGCGCCTTGTGCTCTCACAGCTCAAAGACATTACCGACCCTCTCCTGGACCCCCTGCAGTTTGCCTACAGAGCCAACAGACTTCATGTCTGACAGGAAACAGTGCGTGAAGCTGGGGAAACACATCTCCGACGCAAAGACCATCAGCACCGGATCCCATCAGGGCTGCGTTCTTTCTCCTCTGCTCTTCTCCCTGTACACGAACAGCTGCACCTCCAGTCACCAGTCTGTCAAGCTCCTTAAGTTTGTGGACGACACCACCCTCATCGGACTCATCTCTGATGGCGACGAGTCCGCCTACAGGTGGGAGGTTGACCATCTGGTGACCTGGTGCAACCAGAACAACCTAGAGCTCAACGCTCTAAAGACAGTGGAGATAGTTGTGGACTACAGGAAGAACTCAACCTCACCTGCCCCCATCACCCTCTGTGACTCCACTATTGACTGTGGAGTCTTTCCGCTTCCTGGGAACTATCATCTCCCAGGACCTCAAGTGGGAGCCGAACATCAGCTCCCTCATCAAGAAAGCACAGCAGAGGATGTACTTCCTGCGGCAGCTGAAGAAATTCAGTCTGCCAAAGACAATGATGGTGCACTTCTACACAGCCATCACTGAGTCCATCCTCAGCTCCTCCATCACCATCTGGTACGCTGCTGCCACCGCCAAGGACAAGGGCAGACTGCAGCGTGTCATTCGGTCTGCAGAGAAGGTGATCGGCTGCAATCTCCCGTCTCTCCAGGACCTGTATGCCTCCAGGACCCCGAGGCGTGCAGGTAAGATTGTGACTGATCCCTCCCACCCCGGACACAAACTCTTCGAGACACTCCCCTCTGGCAGGAGACTGCGGTCCATCAGGACCAAAACCTCACGCCACAAGAACAGTTTTTTCCCGTCTGCTGTCAGCCTTATTAACAAGGCCCGCAACCCCCCCGACATTCTTCACACTCCACCTCTGCCTCATCTGTCACATTGTCATTGCCATAACTCTATGCGTTACATTAACGCTCTGCTTGGACTCCCTTTGGAAAAAACAGACTGTGTTTCTATAAAAAAAAAAAAAAAAAAAAAAAAAACAACAACAACAACAAAAACAGTGTATCTATATTTATATTGTTATATTTTTTTTACTTATTGTTATATTTTTATTTTTTTAATAGCTTCTTTTTAATAGATGTTTGCACCAACCTTACCAAAGCAAATTCCTCGTATGTGTAAAAGCGTACCTGGCAATAAAGCTTTTCTGGTTCTGATTCTGATTCACGGCTTGAATAAAATGAATAAAATTTTTAATTATCATTGTCAAATGCATTTGGGCCTGTCAGCTGGGGTGTACAGAACTATCAGATGAATTAGTGGAGTAAAAACTGGTCCCCCTCTGAAATACAGGACGTAAAGTACAAAGTGTCTACAGACGTGGCGACAATTTATCTACCTGTCCGTTCTACAGTCAATCAGTTCAGGTTCAGGAGTTATGTTGCTGATTGGAAGTCGTTATTTTGAAATACAAGGCACACAACTTCCGGTCTCAGTCTGTGTTTCTTTGTCTAACTTCACACAGGTCTGTTGGTACTGCTGCGGTGAAGACAGCCTCTCTCTCTCACACAGACTCTCTCTCCCTCTGTCTCTCCCTCTCTCTCTCTCTCCACTCAATCATCATCCAATGGTTGACCAGCTCTGCTTCATCCTGCGGTAGACAGCGACCAGTAAGGACCAGTGTCCAACTTCTTTGTAAGAAGTGTCATTTTTAATGGTCTAATATTGTAAATGTATGATGCAACTCATTCATCATGCCGTGTTGCATTGAAGAGCAATACTGGAAACACAACACTGACATTTTCCTCTGCATGTTCCCTCCATCACATTCGGTTTTCTCTAAACAAAACAAACCAGACTGTAGTAACGTAACTCTCAGGATGAAAGTAATAAGAATACAAATTTTTATCCAACCAATGTCACTCAGTTTGTAAAATAGAAACCTCAGAGTTCAGTGGGCGCTTTGATAAATCCATCACTTAAATAAATAGTTTGTATTTTGTTTCACTTAATTCAGAAATTTGATTTTTCATATTTCTTAATTTCCCTCAAATTAACAATTTGTGCCCACAATCTAAGTCCGACCCCTGACACACTGAGAAGAAATTCCAAAAAAGAACCAAGTCTGTTTTTGGTGGTAAACAGCAATTATTTATTGAAATGAAATTAAAAGAATAAGTACCAGATCTATTGCATTATTGGAACATTTTGTTCTGTAAGGGGCAGGAGTTACTCTACGGTTTTTTCTCTTGTAGGATGTAGTGAACACAAATATACAAGGAACATTCAGCTATCACAGATTGCACACCAGATACTGTAGTAATGCAGTCTAATACAAGACCACCAAAATAATCCAGGTTTTCTCTTGTTCTCCTTCTTCTTCTCTCATTAGTCCTTTTTTTTCTTTCTCCATAAAGAGTACAAAAGTCCACCTAGAGTTTGGACATGATCTCCGGCTCTATACACAAACCTGCCGGTCGGGACAACTCATCAGACAATGCCTCCAAAAAACCCCCCCAAAAAAGAATAAAACAAAACAATAATATAATGCCGAGAACATGTACAATGCACTGACACAGAAAGTCAGCTGTGTTAACAGACATGCAACAAGTAACAAAACTTGCTGAAATTGCAATAATCATTAAAAAAATCTAAAACCAGTTATAATTGCATAAATACTTTGTACAGTTCATTTATCCGCTGTGAAATGCACCTTTCTGTTCGAATGACGACGTGAAACTGCATTCAATAAAAACCTGTGATTCCTCTCAACGTTTTTTTTTGTACACGTGAAGGTGCAAAGGAACTCTTGATTGATAGAAGCCGACGTCGGCCTTTTCAGCTAGATGGCATGATTGCACGCTAAGTTACAGTACAGAAATGCAGAATGATATAAGAAGGACAATAACAAGAGTGCATATTATTATTCTTCTAACATTTGGGAGCTGTGGGGGTGAACATTAAAGTACTTTCTGAAAAGTGTTTTCTCTTTTTCTTAGTTTCTTTTTTTTGTTTGTTTTACACGTTTGAGACTCTGTGAAGCCTTGTGGGAAACCAAAAAAGTTCTCTCCAGGAAAGAAAGAAAGCAGCACTTGAATGCACAGTCGTTGCCCACAGAACCGCAAACTAAACATGATGGCATGTATGAAGAGAGAGGAGGGGAGGTGACACGTGAAAGAAAACGACGTGGACGTGAAGACAAACACGCTCTCTATGTCCAACAGGCAGCAGCAGCCATCCCACAGAGGAAGATATGATCTGTGTCCATGGAGCAAACTGTACTGGGGGTATGGGCTGCAGTGTGTTGTGTTTTCAGGTCTTACTGCATGTTTTACTGCTTTGCTGACTCCTAGTGGTAGAATCAGACCTCACAGAATGTCATTTTTGTACAAACAAAATCTACCAGATCAGAATAATTTGAAAGCTGGTATGATCACATGAAAAATGTCAAATATCTTTTAGATTTGTCCTCAACTACTGCTGTTGTTGCTAAATGTTGCATCAAGAAAAAGCCATCATGATTGGTGTTGCTTTTACATAACGATGATGAGATGTCTTAGCAGGTTGTTTTCTTTAATACTGGCCTTGTCCTTTATTTTGTCTTTTCTTTTGGCCTTGTCTTCTAATATGAATTTATGGGACGACTCCAAAATGAACAGTGACAGAGCAGCAAGGATAATGACCACAACAAAAGCATTAACTGTGAGAAACATTGACGGATGTGCAAACTCTCCTTTTTGGCAGAAAGGAAAGCACACTGATTTACACACAGGCAATGCCTCAATATCTCTGATCTATCTGTGGGCCCCACGCCACTTCAAGTAAACTTGCTGAATCATGGATGTGTGTAATTGGCTCCTCGGCATGTAAACCACTGACTGGTTGGATGAGGGAATTCCACACATAAACATCATTGAAACCATGATGTGGATTTAATGCTTGCTCAAAATCTTTGGACATTTCCACTTCTAACAGGAAAAAAGGTTCAAACAGCAGTTCTATTGGACTGTTCCAATGAATTTGACTTTTTAAAATACACACCCAAAGACATCTTAACTGGGACGTTGATTAAGGGAATATCATGAATACTTACACCGTCTTCAAACTCTTTGAAAGGTGTCTGGCTGCTGCTCCTACATTTGAACATGTTCAATACGGACTAAGGATAAAGTGTGTGGAGTGCAACGTTTACTGATCCCCTGTAATAATGCCATGGGGTCAGACTGAAGGTCTGCAAATGACAAAATCTGAATAGAAACTGACAACATAAAAACCACAATACACACTAAAAGTCCCTTTTTTGAGTGCATTCACAAAGCTACTCTGACGCCGGACAGTAAGCTAAATAAGGCTACATGACGGGAAATAAATGTGCAGCAATATTACATGTGCGTTAGTTTTTAACCTAATTCAGACTTTTTCACAGATGATGAACCTATGATGCGTTCTCTCCAGACAAAACATAGGATAAGACAGAAAATCTTGAAATAAATGGAGTGATATGGTTTAAAAGGAAATAAAATGTGAACGATAATCTGTCAGACAGCAGCAACAACAAGAAAAAACCTCAAAACGAGAATTCATATAAAGGACAGAAAAGACGATTGATGGGTTTAAAAAAAAAAATCATCATAACTGATATATCAAAACAATTTGGCAAAAAAAAGGAAACGACGATCCGATAATAAATCTCTCTCTGATGGTGATGGCTTGACACTGTGGGCAACACACACTCACAGAATAAATCACATTTTTGTAAACAACAACAAAAACTAATCAGGAAATGAAAAAAGAAAATAAGTGATGTTGCATAACTAGACCCATTAGTAAAGTCAAGCCACAGACATTAATCACTGACATTCATATCCCGTCCTCCCCTCCGTGTTACTCCTCCGGACTCGCCGTGACTCGTGACGCAGACTACACACAATCGATTTTGTTTTTTTTAAAGCCAGGAGTGGTTAGTCACAATGCTATGTTACAGGCAATTTGTTTTTTTCTCATTGACCTTATTTTTTGTTCTGTTTGTTCCTCTTAGAGTTAAAAAGGCCATGGTAAGTATTTACAATATAAACAAGTTTGTTACGTCTTGTGGTGGCAGGTGATTGATTCGAGCGTGCCACATCGAGGGGGTTTCTTTTTTTTTTTCCTCCAGGTGTTTAGTGCAGGTGGTAAAAGTGGTGATTGAGTTGTTTCATTTCCTTTCAATCCGGTATCCTCGTTTTTTCCCCCACCTCCTTCATTGGGGTGATGAAACAGCCGACACTCCCTCCGGTCAGTCTGTCAGTGTATTACAGTACATGTGGTTACTGGACGTATAAGAGGATAAAGGGGGTTTCCAGGGATATGTGAGAGGTGTCGAGAGAGCAACAAGGCAGATGAAGGAATGGAGCGCTCCTCAGGTCAGAGTCCTCAGGATGAGGGGTTTCTTTTGGTGGCAGCGGGTGAAGATGGAGCTCAGTTTCTGCTGCTGTCCTCAACGCTTCGCTCATGTTGAAGGTTGTAGTAACAGTTCTGACAAACTCGCACTGGTGACGAAATCTTTAGCCTTTTGATCTCTGATTGGAAGCGACTACACCTGGAAAACAAGATGAGGCATGGGAAGTGTGAAAAATGGTAGGCAGGATATTTAAGTTCAAATTCAAGAAACATACAGGAAAGTAACCAGAATCAGAAAAACAAGTGACATTCTAAAAATGGAAGTAAAATACAAATATATCCAGTGGCTTTAGAAAACATACTGATCATTCACTTTCAGCACACTTTGCTGTGCCATAAAACAAATCTTTGGCAATAAATTTTCAACACAATAACCAATAATGACAAAGCAAAAACAGGTTTCTTGAAACTCTTGCAAATATATCAGAAATTGAAAACTCTAATATTTCATTTACACAATAACAGAAATGCTAATGTGTATGGGCATACACAGCTAACAGCATCAACCTGTTGAGTATAAAGCTGAAATATCACTATTGATCCATCTGTGTTATTCCTAGACTAAAATAAACTATTACAAAGTGCAGTTACTAAAATTGTCATTACATACACCTTTTACAAGTTTACGGAAACCGAAATTGCTTTCTCTGCCTGACAGACCAAAAACCAAGACGTGTTATAATTAAACACTTGACAAATGGCTGAACAATGACAGCATTAATAAGATTTACAGATAGGTACACCTGCATACCATCTGCATAACACTAGAAAGATATGCTATAGACATAATTATATCACCAATGGAAACATGTACGGACAAAACAACAGAAGACCCAGGATTAAGCCTTGGGGAACACCAGAGTTTAAAACTGCAGAAGATTAAACATGTTAACAAAAAATGCCTCAGTGACAAACGTGCCTGTCTTTAATTCTCATTAAACTTCCCAGACATTCGAGTAAACATCTGATTTAAGGAAACTGGAGAAATTACATAAGTCCACATTGCCAAAAAACAGTTTTACAGAGGGCCATACAACTGGCAAGTGTTTCAGCAAGTAGATATGTGAAAACTACAGTGCACCATTCATTCTACACATTACAGGAAGTAGCAGTGAGGGAGTTTACACACTTCAGTCTCAATTATCACACTACCAATGTATCATCTCCACGATCTCCAAATACATTTTGTTCTGCCACTTTCTGGTGAGACCTAAAAACATCAGAAACATGCAGCAACATGTTCTATTCTCAGCAATTACAAGTAGATACATGGTGGAAAGTGTGTATGGCTGCTGTGATTTACTTACTTTTGGCAGAAGAGCTGCCCGCAGTTCCTGCAGTGGTGGCGTCGCTCAGTGAGGGAGAAGCGAACAGTGCAGCCAGAGCAACTGTCAACCACCTCATCCTTCACCCAGTGGTCGGCTGCAGAACGGCCCGGCTGGTCGCTGACCGACCAGCTGAAGACTCGACCACGACCGTCGCCCACCAGGATCTTACTGTGGTCCCTAAAGAGAGAGGTGGAGAGAGGTGCAGAGTGGGTGAGTTAAGTTAAGACAATGGGCAGGATGAGGAAAGACCAAGGGAGGGAAGAGAACAGAGAATAATTCAGCAAGGATGTTTTCACTGTCTAAACTGTCTAAAGTATTTGCTTTGACAGTTTGGGCTCTTCAGATGCATCAAATGAGTACTCCAATTAACAAACAAGCAAATAAAAAATGTATATTTGTCACTTTGGTGCCAGACACTCAGCTCTCTTACTTGGAGATGGCGAGGGATGTGATCTCGGCTGGGTGAGCGTTGTCCTTACGATCAAACGCCGTGTGCATGGTGAGTTTGCTTCGGAAGACCAGCTGGCGCTCCCATCTGTAGCCTGTGAGCACACAAAAATAAACACTTAAATGGGGAACAGTTTGACAATAAGACAAACACTGTCAGATGACTCATTTTTTAGGATATTTTTTCCTTTGATTAGAGAAGAACCCCTGATGAACCGCTGTTCCTTTAAGCCGTTTTCTTAAGTAGTTTAAGAGCTGAAAAACTTTGTCGGAATATTCATTCTGAAAAAGGTGAAAAACAACAAGCATTTTTGACACTCACCTGTCCTGAGCTGGTTGTACGTCCGTGCGTCCATGGTGGAGGGCTGGAGAGGCTGTGGCACTGAGCTCTGGCCTGGATGAGCCGGATGAGGGTGAGGGACCTTAGTTTGGCCCTCAGAGTAGTTGACGAACACAAAGCCATCCTTCTCGTCAATGCTAAGCGTGTCTGACCACCGGTGAGAGTCGTCAGAGCTGCTGTCCATCGACCACGAGGCTCCCGTTCGGGCTGAAGGACCTTAAAGGTATTTTAAAGTCAGGAATGTTAGCATTGGATGGATTGAGGTTCACAGCTAAGTTAAAACAGCTAAACAGCAAGATCTCAACCATTAACTGTAGATGTTAATTAGAGGAGCTGTGTGTTGAGTACCTCTGGGTCTGTGGACAGTGCTGCCTGGTTGGCTGCCACCTGTTGAGGGGTTCCGTGGCGCTTTGGGCTCCTGGCTCAGACTGGGCTCGTCTCCATCTGATTCGCTGCTGTCGTCATCACCGTTGTGACTCTCGCCACCCTCTGTGAAACCAAGAAAAGTTTACAAAACAAGAAGGTTTTTGAATTTGAAATATATGTAATATAATCATAATCAGTTATTTTTCCCATTAGGACTCACCAATCTTCTCCTCACCACAGCAGTCAGGCACATCTGGCTCTACCGGCTCTGGAGCAGGGGTTTCTGGGACTTGGAGGAACTCCATTCTCCAAAACTACGTAAGAGAATTATAGAAAGCTTTACTCACCACACACAGCATTCAAAAATCCACTGATTCAAAACAGAGAGCACAATAAGGTATTATCAGTATAATTAAAGATTAAAGTGGGCTTGGTTACCCTGACAACGCCGTCTGAGTGTCCGGTGACGATGACGTTCTGCGTGTCCCACTCGTTCATCTCCGACACGCAGCAGCACAGGATCTGCTGACTGCGCCCTGTGAAGGTGTTAGCGCTGGCAATAGGGCTGCCGTTGATGCTCCAGACATGAATGTATGTGCCTGCACAGGACACGATGTCTCCCTACACAAACACAGACATGTTGTTTGTCCCTGCATTAGCTGAACAGCTTTTATGAATCATGATGTAAATCACCCTCTTATTCTTATCCTACTTCTGCTCCTCAGCTTATATTTATTTGCCCTGGAGTAAAAGAACATATGGTGTTATTTCCATCTGGAGGAGAGCAGAAATGTTTGCTGCAACCCACCGTCAGTTCATTGATGCACAGAGCAGAGACGGGCGCCCGGTGTCCCCTGAGCTGTGTGACGAAGGAGAGCTTGTTGAGGTCCCAGATGATGCAGGTTCGATCCCGCGAGCCGCTGACAACAATGTGGTACGCTGAGGACGCTGTCAGACATGTCACAGCGTCCGTGTGGCCCAGTAATGCCTACAATGAAACAACATGGACAAAGACGTCAGACGGACTCAACAATTTTCAATAGACACATCAGTTTGGAGAGCTTTCAGTTCCCAAAGGCTC
The DNA here is from genome assembly GCA_037975065.1 of Chaetodon trifasciatus. Lineage (NCBI taxonomy): Eukaryota > Metazoa > Chordata > Actinopteri > Chaetodontiformes > Chaetodontidae > Chaetodon > Chaetodon trifasciatus. The sequence goes on from JBBMOE010000004.1 coordinate 17,601,136, forward strand.
ATCTCATTGGCCAAAAAAATCCAGAGATTAGTGATTGCAAATGACAAAACACTGCACCATAGTTCCTGAATTCACCAATTACTGACTCATAATTAGGAAAGTGACCTAGTTCAAACAGTTGAGTGCACTTTCAGGTAACTTCAAAGTTTAGTCTTTAGGTTCTGCGTGCCTTCAGCGGCCCATGCAGAAGAGCTTTTAAGCTTGGTGATTGGATGCTTCTCGCAGGGGAATCACAGTTAACTTCTCTCCGTAAGTTTTTATACATACAGCCCAATACCTTTGGCTTTTTAAGAATCACATACTAAATGCTGCCCCAGGACCCTGTATTGCATTTCGGGGGAACAGTTTAGGTGCCTGTTTGTTCCTTTACCTGTTTCAGCGTAAGTGACTTGGCCCTCTCCTTGGAGGTTCCAGTCTCCCAAACACAGATGGCAGTGCTGGTGCCACCAGTGATAACTAGCTTCGGGTTTGGACATATGGCACAGAGGATCTGACCCCACTCTGACAGGCACTCGTACACCACCAACGCCTGAAAGGAGACTGAAGATTAGTTTGGCAGAGGGTACACAGGGAGGACAGAGGACAGATAGAGGACAGGTCCTTTTCAGGTATTGACTGCTTCTATATTTCAACACCCAACACTTCTTTACATTACAAGTCTTTAAAGTCCGGAGAAGATTTACAAATGTAGTGAGAGGACAGCAGTAGCACATCAGATGCAGAAGAGGAGCATTAGAGACTTCAGTAATGGCTGCTGCTGTAAAAACAGTAAAAAAGTGCATTTTTACTCAAGCACCAGCAGGGGGAAACATTGTCTTTAATATTTTTCATATTAATTTGTCAGTTTCAAGGTAAAATACATAGTATTAGGTAATAGTGATGAAAAGCCACACCTCCCTTAAAACACTCTCACAAGCTCTCTTACAAACTGAACAAAAGGTTGTGACACATTCGCCTCCACCTCCACATGCAACAGAGTGGAGGTCAGTCACATGCAGCGGCTGCAGCCCGGAGATTACACTGGCATGCTTTAGAAGTTTAAATCTCTGTGAGATTATAATAACTGTTACTGACCTTGTCAGATTCATAGTTAGCCAAACGACAGCTGAGGTCAGCGTAGCCCCAAGCGAAGGTCTTGCTCCATGTGGGGGGAACCAGAACTTTGTTTTGCTCCACAGCAAGTATGCCCTTATCGGTGCACACAATCTGCCCGACGGGCTCCTTCAGTTCTAGGTAGGGTAACATGAAGAAAAACATGAGTATTCAGTCTAAAGGGAGCTGGCGCTGCACAATGTAATGGACAGAGGGTGGTACTGACAGGGTAAAGGTGTCAGGCTCTTTAGTTTGTCACAAAAACACATATCCATATTTGTGATTGTGTGTGTGTGCACATGTACCTTTGACAGGTGCAAGAGAAGGTCTGAGATTGTCCAGATGATGGAAGAAGATCTTGTCGCTGTTGGAGCTCGGAGGAATACTTGTGATGTCACCATTGGCTTTACTGCGTACCCGTTTGGGAGGATGAGGCTTCTTAAACAGCTGAAACACACACATGTGATCAGTCAGTGACGAAAGAAAAGCCAATGGGCAAATTCTGGTAAATTCTAGCTGTGGTAGCTAAATTTGCCAACTAAAAAAAATGTTTTGACCCAACCAGGTCTTCATTAGGCAAAATGGCATGAAGAAGCATTTTGGCTGATGATTACCTTCATAAATAACTCTCGATCTGTTACTCTTTACCTGGCCTAAATATAAAAATGCTTTTCTACAAGTTTGTCTACAACTGACCACAACTGGCTTGACTTGTTGTATTCTTGCAAGATTATACGACATCAGCCAAGATGCCAGCCAGTGAGACTGCAGTGTTAGTTACTCAATAAAGATCTACTGGTGGATGGATGGAAAACAGAAACTTTTAAGTAAAGCTATTATTAGTGGTAGTAGCAGTTGCATTAATTGAAGCCTTTGTGGTATTAGCATTAGTGGCAGTGGTAAGTGTTAGTGTTCACATATTAGTTAGTATCTGACCTGTTTGGGGATTTGTCCAAAGTTGTTGATGAAGCCGATGGTCGCTGTCTCCTTGAGCGGATCGTTGATGTTGTAGATGTCTACTTGACCCTCATAGAACAGGTGGTGGAAGACGTTGACCGCCTCCACGGCCGGTGGCCCCTGCTGCTTGTAGCCGAAAATGAGGTCGATCCATTCGTGGAGGTGGGCTGACACGTAGTCGCACTCCAACGCCTGCAGGGAAGACAAGACAGAGGTTAGTGTGTACTAACTGAAACTCAACCTTCTTTTGTCACAAGTAGATTCATGTCTTACCTCTCTGTGGACTCTGATGAACTCCCGGGGGTCGCCCTTGGCCCAAGGTGGCAGGATGACATCACCAAGCTTGGTGCCATTCTGCTTGGCACCTGGGACATCAAACAGAAGGCAGACATCACATTAATATTCATGTGCTCAATTATCTCGGTCTCTTTGACTTTCATCAGCTGTTATTTTCCACGCTTCCTGATACCGACCCAGGTCGAAGTTGTTGGAGTTGAGCAGGAACTCAGGCAGATAAAAGAACTCGGGGATAAGCTCCTTGACGTCGGCCATGTTGTGTTTGGAGGCAGAGAGCCAGGCCTCACGGACACTGTGGAACATTCTGTCAGCCAGGTCAAAATGACCTCCCTGGTAATCACACAAACACGCAGGCAGATGGTTTGACGTTACAGCCACACACTTCAGAGCATCAAGAAGAACATTCAGTATGCTTGGAAAGTTCTGATCAAACCTGAAGCCTGAGGAAAATCTGTGTGAAGGGCTCCATCCGGACCAGATAAGAGGCTACAATCATGGCTGATGAGTAGTGGGTGCCGTAGTGGTATGCTGGGGTTTCACCTTGTAGAATACAAAACAACACATTCACTTGCGTTGCCGAATGAAAACACAAGATGTACATATGACAAGACAAATCAGAAATGTGCCACATTCTGGTTAATTTGGTTCTGGGTGTTGCAGGGTTTGAAGTTTTCCTATTGCCAATTTGTAAAACAAGGCCTCATTGGTATTTTGGATAATCATAATGCATTTAGTGTGTCAGTGCCTTGATTGTGACTGGTCTCAATTAAGAGCTAGCTGCTTAGCTGGCTTGATATAACATCAATAAAAGTTATCTCTCTGACGCCATCCTATTAAGTGCAGTTTGCTGATTCAACTCTTACCATTGGGGTCTTCCCAGTCCTTGTACCTCTTCTTGTACTGCGTAAGTCTGTCATCAGTCTGGGCACCCATCGGCTTGGCCAGGTTACGGAACGTCTTTGGGTTGTTCAGGTCCAGTTCCTGTTTAACAACCCCAACACAAACATCACCACAGGAAAGAAACGGGATTAATGTGGGAACAGATGTTCACTTATCTTGTGGTTAACTGTTTATTGCCACCGATTTGTGCCGAGGGACTCCCTAAAAACTTCACTCTTTTTAGGTCTGAAACCCTGCAATCACCTCTGAGTCGAAGTCAGCCAGGATCCAGGGGAAGACAGGGTACTGCATCAGGTCATTGTAGGATCGTCCCGCTAACGTATTCAGATGCATCAGGTACTGAAAATTACTGATCTCTCCTCGCTGGGAAACAGATGGCAAACACATCAGTGAGGCTTATAGCAGCATATAGAATGACACTTTTTCTGGTGTTAGACTGAACAGTGGAGTTAGACCAGTGAGTCTAGGTTCTTACCTCCCATCTCTGAGTCACTGACTTTTCACCAACCAGCGTGCTCAGGAGGCCAGACCTGACAATACCAGGACAGAGAGCATGCTAAGTTAAAACAGCTCAGTGGTGTTGTTTAGTATGTGGACAGTGAACGGCATCCTTTAGTCACGAAGCAACTGCTCCATGTGATCTGTCGAGTCTGAACAAGTCCTTTTCTTTATTTTCTTTTCTAGGTCATTCCCGTGATTAATGACTACAGATGCCCAAAGCCATTACTTAGGAAAATGCATTTTACTCAAAGATTAAAAACAAGGTAATACATCTGAATATGTATTATCCACACCTTGTATAAATCATCTCCCAACATCCAGAAACGGTCCAACTTTCAGACTTTATGTGGGGGTTAGAGAACACTGACTGTGCTGAATGTATAAGGAGGACACAGAGGGGGTCTTACCCTTGCTCCACACTGGTGTTGGGCCTCTGGCCTGAAACTGACTCCGAACTGTCAGCCAGCGAAGGCACCACAGCCAAGAACCTGCAGTGGATGAATAACAAAATTGAAATAGTATATGCAGTTCTATCTGATGTTCTTTACTTTACACATAAACCAGTGTAGCCTGATTATTAGAATTACAGAATCAATGTAATGCCAAATTTGAAGAACTTCACTCAAGGGGTTCCTCTGAATGAGAGGGACAGACAGTCCAGAGGCATACAGCCTCTGGCCACACTGTCACCGGCACAGAGGCAGACAGTACTCCATCCCCTTGATTTGATCCACTCGAAGTACAAATATTGCAGTGACAATGCTTTATGAGAGGCTTACAATCTCTCTGAGGATTTTATCTTAAATCACACAGTAATAGCCTTTCCCTCTTTTCAGCAAATACCCCGAATCCTGACAATCAAATTGCCCAATTATTTTATCATTTAAAACTGCAGCGTCTTTTGAGTAAATAGTGTTAAATCATTGCATATCTAATGGTTTAAAAACTTTAGCAAAAGTTATTTGGAAATGATTGTCTCTGTTCCTGAATGTTTCTGAACTATTGTTACTGAAATGGAGGAGCAGCAGCAGTTCAGCAGTATGTAGTCCAAGCTCTGTGTCTCCATCTGTATTCATTACCTTTGGTAAACTTTGTTGCGGACTCCTTTCTGGAAGGCTAATAAGTAGTTTCTGCCATCGGCTGAGAAGACTTCCACTGCCATGGGCTGAAAGAGGATGACATACAGGACATTCAATAATCAAAAAATACAAAGCGGGGACTGGTAAAGATATGATATAGAGGCAGGTTTTAAGCATTAAAATGAACCCTAAATATTTTAAGATACTCAATATAAATGTCTTTTAAATATCTAAGCTTACAGATGTGTATTGGTGCTGCAGCTTGTGTGTATACGTAATAATAATAATAATAACAATAATAATAATAATAAGTAATATGTGCATACTGACCTGCAGCAGGTATCGTCTCTTATGCACCTCCTTGATGTCTTCGTAGGCGAAGATGCTGCAGGTTCTCTTCAGCTGGCTCTGTCCTTGTCTCGCTCCTCTGGGGATGATGGCTTCATGCAAGCTGGACACAGACAACAGACAGCGATGCATTTATAAACCTGGCTTTGCAGTCAGTTTCAACCATAAAGCACTTCCATTCAGAGACACTCATTCATTTAGCAAATTTCACAAATTTCTTTCCTCATGCTAAGAACATGGTGATATTCAAATCAAAGAAAAGATATGATCTCATCTTATATCCAAGAGTACTTATACAGCAAAATAACAGCAACAAAATTAACAACAACTCTTCATTACAAATAATGTTAGTTATTTCTTTAATTTATTAAAGTAATATCATATATAAAATAGGCAAAATAGCCAAATTCATCTCTAAAAAAGCATCTTTTAATGTGCTTCATTTCCTTTTGAAAAATAATGTAAATTTGTTTGAGAGTCACATCATATGAACAGCTTTTTTTAAGGAACAGTAACCATAAGAAGTTTCTATTTTTATTTGATGAATGACAACTGATTTATTTATTTTCTTAATTGACCAGTAAGCATGTTTTGACTGTACAGGACTGTGTGGACGCTGAGGAGAGGACGCTGAGGTGAGGGTGAAACAGCGTGTTCCCTTCAGGTTAAACACCTGAGGGGATCACGGTAAAATCAAAGAGGCGTCTTCTGGTTATTTTCATGTTGCTTCATGAAGGAAAAGAGCCCTAAAAAGAGAAATATGTAATATCTCTGCTGAGTTTCACAACGCATGCTCCATCAGCAGCATTACATCATTCCGGCAGCAGAAACTCCCACTGCAGCGTCCAGAGGAATGATGTCATCTCTTTTTCAGGGAGAGAAAGGATAGCAACCGTGTCATCGTGGATTAATTATGCAGCCCTGGTGTAAAGCCAGGATTCTCCTATAGGAGTCCAGAGCTTGGTGTAAAGTGACAGACACAGAAGAGTGGCCTACTTGGGGGGCAGCGTGTCGATGTCTCTGATCTCTCTGGATACGGTCATGGTGTAGCCGTCTATGACGTAGAAGTGCTCTTTCCCAAACAGCAGCAGACCCTCGCTGGTGTCCAGACCCTGCACCCTGGCACAGCGGTACATGTGCTGAATCTGGAAGGGTGAGCGTGAGACACAAGAGGGTGACTTAGCCAAAGTTTACAGAAAGCAGTTTTCTAATGTAAATTCACACATAAAATCCTCCAGGCCAAAAATCTGTGAAGAATGAATAAATGAGTATGGAGATGTGTTTTTGCCTAACTAGGTAACTGCTGATGGATTGGATTTTAATCCCTGAGTGCTGCATCTGAGCTGCTCAGTGGCCATCAAGAAAGACCACAGTACTACCTGATTAAAAGGCTGCTGTGCTCACTTACTGCTGTGAATAACAACGTGGGACATGAATGCATTGTGTCACTCATTCCGTGATGCACTGAACTTTTCTTCCAGTATTATTTTTAAGGTTGCAATGTCTCTGGGATTGATAGAGGCGACCGAAAGGCAGCTTTTACTTAAACACATAAAAATAGTATTGCAGTTGGTCACTTCTAGTTCTGCTTTCATGTTTAAAGTTGCCTTTGTGAGCTTATGCTGGCAATAAATTATTTGTGAAACTGCAACAAAAAAAAGAAAAAAGAAAAAAGAACAGCACCAAGTGCAGGAGAGTTATGAATAATTTGCACAGAGTAATCTCTCTCTTTCTGTATATCTATATCTATCTGTCTATGATATACATAGACAGATAGATATAGATATACCGTATTGTGGGTCTATGTTTGAGAAAGTCAGCATAAACTCAATCTGAATCTAATTAGTAATGCATCATTCACTGAAATACTAAAAACATATAAAAGAATAGCAGGAAATGCAGAAAATAAGGTTATAACACTGATACAGCTCCGCACAGAATAACTAAATCTATTTTGAATGTACTGTATCAAACACTGGAAGCTGATTTCAGCCTCGAGCACTCATGAAACCGGAGCAGCAAACACTGCGGTAGTTATATCATTTGAACTGTCCAGTCTCATGTGTGTCTCTCTCTGACCTTCTCTCCCTCCTCCAGGAGGCGCAGCAGGGATGTGTTGTCGGTCCTCTGCTCCTCCTCAGGGCCTCCTGACTCTAACAGCTGCTCCTGAAGTTGCTCCTGACTGTCCTCATCCGCTCCGTCCGCTGTCGAGCGAGACCTCTTCAGAGGAGCCTTCACCAGGCCTGCAGAGCAGAGAGCAGCAACATGTTAAGACATGGCTTTCAGGTGAAGCTGCACCACCGAGAAGAAGATTTTGGAGCAAAAATAAAACCATGTTGTGCTTTCCTAACCACCTGTTTGAAGTGTCTCCTACCTTTGACTCTAGCGATGGTGTCCTCTCCGTGCTCGGGCTCATGCTGTGTGGTCTCTCCCTCTGTGGTGTGCTCCACAGAGTGCTGGTACATTCCAGGGTTACCAGACAGCAAGCGCATGTAGTACTCCTTACTGTCGTAGCTGATGGCTCGTCGGTAACGGAGAGGCTTCTGCAGGCGGGCGGATAAAGAGAAGTAGGTGAGGTTGCTGTAGTGTAAACAACACTTTGATCTGTGTGTCTGTGGAATATCTGACTCCATCCCTAAGAGGGAAACACCTTTAGCTTGGGAAAGTTGGCTTAGGTGTAAGATTATAAGAATTTTCAAGAATGGTTAGCCTGTGTATTATTGTAAATGACTAAATAAATGCACGGAGGGGGATTTCTGTAATCACTACCACTGAACAGACAACTTCTGGAAGCTGTGCATTAACATCAGAACCGGGTCCTTCATAGGTTGGAGCTATGGGAGATTATATTATATTATATTATATTATATTATATTATATTATAT